>OW026451.1:46475064-47100064 GCA_932274525.1 Podabrus alpinus | reverse complement strand
GTCAGCAACCCGGAGTTTTTTTTTAAATTTCAGCCCCTAACCTAGCCTCATACCCACGCTCCAAAAACGACGTTCTTAGTTTGTTGAGAAACTAAATCGTCCCAATTCCTGAAAATATGCTTTCGAGGTCGAAATCAGGTTCGCTCATCTCCTTTAAAATGTTCAACAGCAGATTGAAAGAGTTGTGCTTTTGAGACACTTTGTGATTATCGAAGCTCTTCAGTGATTTCAAGAAAAGAGATCACACGCTATTATTGCCAACAAAATACACATTCCACTTGCAGTCCCTATAATACGAGTAGCAACTCCCCTCCACATAACCTCATCTCTCTTCACTTAACAATGTGTCTATACAGTAGCGTTCATAATATATTGGCAAAATAGTTTTTTTCAAATAACTTTTTCAAATTCCAACTTTTGTCTTTGATATTTTCAAAATTTATTGTTTATGTAGTTGGGAATTAAAAAGTATAACTACATCTCTTTGAATAACCACATACTACGTCTTTAAAAATTTTATTTAAAGAAAATCTAAATATTTCCTTAAAACATGTACATTTAAAAATCGCGTAAAACAAAAAATACGATAGTGTAATTGAATAATCAATTTCAGAAGTATTTAGTACTTTGTTGCGAATCCTTTTGCAGCAATAACGGCCCTACACCGTGATTGCATAGAGTCAATCAGCTTCACTAAACGCTCTAATGGAATTTTTGCCCATTCCGTCTGTAAAGCTTCCCATAACTGATTTGTATTTCGGTATGTTGCACTTCTAATGCGTCGTTCGAGCTCTTCCCACAAATGTTCTATCGGATTTAGATCTGGAGACTGACTAGGCCACTCAAACAGTCGAATTTTGGCCTTATTCATGTATTCTTTTACATGTTTAGATGTGTGCTTTGCATCATTATCTTGCTGCAATGTCCATCCGCGTGACATTTTACTCTTAGCATGTGGTAGCATATTATTCTTCAATCTGTCGGCATACACGAATCGATCCATGATGTCATCAATTTTGTGTAACGGTCCAACACCATCACGGGAAAAACAGCCCCACACCATAACATTTCCACCACCGTGCTATATAGTAGGAACTTGATACTTAATGTCATATTTTTTACCTTTCGGACGTCGAATATACCTTATACCATTCGAGGAAAACAAATTAAATTTACTTTCGTCGCTCCAAAGAATTTTAGACCATTCTTTTATATCCCAGTGTAAATGGTATTTTGCAAATTTTAATCGGGCCATCCGATTCTTCTTTGATATTAATGGTTTTTTTGGATGGACGTCTACCAAATAGTCCTCCAGTATATAGTCGACGTTTTACCGTCGAAACGCTTATTTTATCTTCGCGGTTTTCGTTAAAATCACGAACGATTTCAACAGCTGTGAGGCGAGGATTTTTGTTTGCTTCACGGGAAAGTAGCGAAAGAGAGAGGAAAAACGACGATATGGTTGAAAAAAATCCAAAAATAAAAATCCTCGAATCCAAAACCATCGTGAAAGGTAGAGATAAAGATGAAGAACAAAACCCAAAGAAAAAACCACCGGAAATGACCAGAATAACTAGAAGCCAGAGCATAGACGAGTCGCGAAAAAACGCGAAAAATAAAAGAGGTCGGGAAACTCCCGAAAATACCGAAGAAAGTGATGAGGAACAAACGTTCTTTATAAAATCAAAAAGAAATCGCAAGAAAACGAAAGAACTTACGATTCAAATGGACACCGCCGACTCCTCGTCGAGCGAGGAAAGTGACGGGTACGACCTTGATACGATTCTTAAGGAAAAAGCGAAAGAACTTGACATGACCCAAGTAAAAGAAATTGAAACCGATAGTGATGATACAAAGAAAAAGAAGAGAACCAAAAACCAAAGAAAACAAGATCGAAAGAAAAAAATAGAGGAAGAATACCGAAAAGAAGAAGAAGCCAAAGAAAAGAAAAACGAAACCAAAGATACAGAAGACATTGCGAGGGTGAACACAAGCCCGGAGCAGACCGTTAAGTCTACTCCGGACTTGGCCAGTAGCCAGACTTTGGAAACTGAACCAGATACGCTGACCGACCAACAATTGAAAGAAAGATCGAAGTGTGTGATAAACGACGCCCATGAAATACGAAGGTTTTTAATGAGAAGCAAGGAGGCCCTCAGCGTTCGAGATGAGGCCCTCGAAAGAATAAAACACTTGGAAGAAATAGCGCAGGAACTAATCCAGGACGGCATCAAAAGAAACAACATGGGGACGGGAGCGCCTTCAGCCTCCCCTCCTCAAACAAAAGCAATCATAGAAGAGGTGGTCAAAGCCATCAGCAAGACCACCCCTCCGACAGCACCGACCCTTCAGGTCATTCAAAGTAAATCTATACCGGAAACAGACAAACAAAACCCCCCCAGGGATTACCTGGAGGCGGCTAAGAAAGTCGCCGCTGGCGGCCCCCGTAGCATGCCCACTAGGAAATTCAAGGTCATAGTGTACCCTGACGAAGGGAACACTAATAAATCGGCGGACGAAACCAAAACACAACTGACCAGCATCAAACTAGCAGACCTAAAAATCAAGCCAGACAGAGTATACTCCATAAAAAACAACGGAGTGATGGTTGAGTCCTCTCAGCCGTCGCTCAAAAACTTGATCGGCAATTCGTTGCTAAAAGAGAAGAAATTGGTGGCCCGGGAGCCTTCAGCTACCTGGCCTTCAATTTCTATACAGATGGTTGATAAATCATTGACCAAAGAAAGGGTGGTCGAGGAGTTTACCGCGAACTACCCCGAAGCAACAACAGCGGCCGGTAGCTCCTGGCTCAGGAGCATCAACCCGGTGCATTCCAAGGGGAAAACCCACAACAAGTGGATCCTGGAGGTTCACCCCGTGGTCAGGGAGGCGGCTATCAAGGACGGGAAGTTTCGTGCTTCCTGGAAAAGCTACCGCATCCATGACCACATTACGATCACGCGCTGCTATAAGTGCCAGCGCTTTGGACACACAGCAAAGTATTGTAAAGGGAGTGATGCATGTGCATTCTGCTCCTCCACGGAACACGCCTCACGTGCCTGTGGGGTACAGAATGATCCGGCAAAACATGTGTGTATTAACTGCGTCAGAGCTAAACATAGCGATGCCAGGCACACTACAGGTTCCAACGTGTGTAGGGTCTACAAGGCAAGACTTATGGATTATGCCCATTCAGTTCTAACGCTTACAGATATCGTCAATGAGTAAGCCCTTCAAAGTCTTGCAGGTAAACCTGAGGAACTCGGAGGCCGCCACGGCCGACGCGCAACGCTTTGTTGCCCAGGAAGAAATTCTCTTGGCCATTCTTTCGGAACCCTACTGCTACCCCGCGGCAGCAGGAGGGTTTCGTCTTCCCTTCTCCCCGAACACTCGGACGGCAGCAATCTTCGGCGACCACTTCCGAACTTGCATCATGGTTAACGATGCGGTAGGAAATGAATTCACGTTCTCCTTCCTCCCGCAAGTTTCCAGCAAGTTCGTAACGGTCGTGTCAATTACCTTCAGTAACAAAGTGACCTACTATTTTATAGGCACGTATTTTCCTCCCTCAGAGGATATACAAATTCCACTCGAAGACCTCCGGAAAGCACTGGGTGTTTGCGGAAAGGGGAAGACCTATATTTGCGGAGACTTTAATTGTCGATCAAGGGTGTGGTATGACACCGTAGATTCCAACTCCAGGGCACAGGCACTGGAGGAATTCATTGTGCAGCACGAGCTCTTCGTGTTCAATCGACCTAACAAACCGCCTTCGTTCGAGGACTCCCTCGGCAGGAAGAGCAACATAGATCTAACGTTGGGCACTTGCGACACCGTCAATGCAACCCACTCATGGGACATTGCGGAACATGTCATTATCACTGATCATAAAGCCATCACATTTGAAATAGGTGCACCTAATAATCCCATCAGGATTAGTAGGAATAGAAACCCGGATACCATCCAAGCGGAAACCATCGAGACAGAGTTAACTCGGTGGGTAGAGGAAAACGGCCCCAGGTCGGACAATCTAACCACCGAAAACGAAATCGAGGACATGGTCTCCGATTTGCACGGAAGGATCCAGGATCTAATAAATAGGAAAGCCCAAATGAAGAAGATCTACGTTGGCCGTCCTGACTGGTGGACCGACAATCTTGAAAGAGCGCGAAAGAAGTATCTCTCGCGGAAGACGGCTTTGTATAGGAACCGCATTGAGAACGAACAGAACGGGCTGTACATTGCAATGATGGAATCTAAGGAGAAATTCCTGGAAACATTGAAAAAGGCCAAACAGGCCAGTTGGCAAAAGTTCGTCGAGGACGACCTTGTACCTAATCCCTGGGGGGTTACTTACAAATTAGCTGCAAGAAAATATAAGGGGAAAAACATCCTCACCACCTTCAGTGGCGGGGACGGGAGGATAACGGAAACGCCGGAAAAGACCCTAACCTACCTCATGAACGGTCTACTCCCCGACGACGATCGAAACTCCGATGCAACGGTGGATCACCAAACCATGCGGTCGGATTTCGAAAATCTGAGGGGCGTGCCGGACATGGCGCAGATTAGGGAGGTCGAAAGCGACGAGCTGAATGACCTAATCAGGACGACGCAAGCCAGAAAGGCACCGGGTTTTGACAACATTCAGGGATCTTTTCTTAAAAAACTCTATGTTGTCATCAAAAACGTGTTAATGGGTATTTACAACGCGTGCATTAAAGTTGCTTATTTCCCCAAGCTGTGGCAGAGGGGGGTCCTCAAGATCCTACTCAAGAACCCAGATGGGGAAACAAGCAACATCAAGAACTACAGGCCGATCACCCTCTTGCCGGTGTTCGGCAAAATATTGGAAAAAATAATGAAAAGAAGAATTCTAGAAAGTAATACCCCTTACCACGATCGGTGCCAACATGGCTTCGTGGAAGGTATGAGTACCACAACCGCCCTTAAGGCATTCTACGAAAAAATAGATACTACGGAGATGAAGCGGAAGAAAGCCAAGGGTTTTCTCGCGGTAATCTTCTACGACATCTCCGGAGCTTTTGATAACATGTGGTGGCCAGCCCTGTTCCGCTCGCTGAGCGAAAAAGGGCTCCCTCACAGGTTAAAGGTCATGATCAAAAGCTACCTTTCAGCCCGGGAAGTGACTCTCACCTCCGGGGTCTCAAAGGTAGGGAAAAGATCCACGAAGGGATGTCCACAGGGCTCGGTCCTCGGCCCGATCCTGTGGAACTCACTTCTGGATCATTATCTAAAGAAAGACAAACAGGAGGGTACTCATACCTTCGCGTACGCGGATGACATCGCGACCGTCGTCACGGCGGATTCCCGAATCCAACTGCAAGAAAAACTTCAAACGTGCGTCAACGAATTAAGCGGATGGTGCAAGGACATGAAACTCGCTCTCTCGGAAACGAAGACGAAGATCATGTGCTTGTATCCGAAGCGTGTTCATAATTATGATTTAGATGTCAGACTTAACGGAAAGAAAATAAAGGTGGTAAGGGAATATAAGTACCTTGGGGTCCTTATTGACGAAAACCTATCGATGCAACCGCATGTAAACTACGTTTGCGGCAAAGCCAGTAAACTAGTCCATGCGCTGCATCGAATGGCAAAAAGCGGTTGGAACCTGGACACCTCGAACTCTATGCGAAGGATCTACCAGGGGGCGGTAGTCCCCATCTTGGCTTACGGAAGCGAGATCTGGATACATAGAATAGGGGATAAGCACACGTTGGCCCGGCTGATATCGTGCTATGGATTTTGCTGTCGCGTGATAGCAAAATGTTATAGGACTGTGTCGGCCATAGCCGCGGGTGTTTTGGCAGGTATCCACCCAATCGACTTAGAACTCTTACGATTACTGTCATGGCGTGAAGCCAGAAACAAGAAAGTAACCACCTTTATGGGGGTAAGAATAGACCCGAAAGATTACAAATACAGAGTGGACATCAAAAGAAAAATGGAGGACATAATCCAAAAAAAATGGCAACAAAGATGGGACGATGGACTGGTAGGTAGAATTACCTACCAATTCATCCCCAAGGTAAGTAATAAAATAATGAACAATTCCTTCCAGATGACGCAGATGCTAACCGGACATGGCGAGTTCGGCCGACACCTCAAGAGATTGGGGAAATCGGTGGACGGACTATGTCCGGCGTGCGATATTCTCGATGAACCTACACATCGGATACGGGAGTGCGATTTGTACATGCAAGAACAGTTGGAGCTGGCGGCCTATCATGGCATCCATCACCCTGCACAACTGGACGAGCTGTACGAAGAAACACCACCCGACCTGATGTGTAAGTTCCTCGAGAACAAGACCATCAACATAACTGAAAACGAAGATCTAATCATATAAATTAACAACCCGACAAGGAAAAAGGTTTGGGTGTAACCTAAAAATCGATAAAAGTGATTAAATGAAAAGAGAAAAAAGACACCAAACCAATACATGAAAAACTTATACTTAACAAACAAGTCACGATGGAAAAATGCCCACGCAATCCCGATATGGAAACCTAAAAAAGAAACATTATTAGAACCACAAACTACACAAAAACCAGGCAGATTAATTGTTAGTTACAATAGTAAATACGATACACGGTTTGAAACCCGGAGAAAATTCATACAGAAACCTACTTGAACCAGCAATATTAATTTTGATAAATTATTTTATTTTTATTATGACAACATGAATGTCCTGCCAATATGCAGGATTAAGTTTTAGATTGGCAATGCTAATCCGTTTTTTATTCTATATAATAAATAAACTTCAATTGCTTCACGGGAAAGCAGTGAGAAGATAAAAACCAACGATATGGTTTCCGAAATACCCAAAATTAAAATACTTGATTCCAAGATAATAATGAAATCCAGAGAGAAAAGTGAAGATCCCCACCCGAAGAAGAAACCGCCAGAGACAACTAGGACGACACGAAGTCAAAACACAGATTCGCGAAAAATCGCGAAAACCAAAAGAGGTCGAGATAGCACAGATAACACCGAAGAAAGTGAGGACGAGACTCCTTTCATAATGAAAGCCAAAAGAACACGCAAGAAGAAAAAAGAAGTAACCGAAGTAATGGACACCACCGATCCCTCGGCGAGCGAGGACAGCGATGAAATTGATTTTGAATCGATGCTCAAAGCAAAACAGATAGAACTTGACGTGGCCGAAAAAAATGAAAAAGAAAAAGAATCAGATAGCGATGAAACCAAAAAGAATAAAAGAACGAAAAATCAAAGGAAAAAAGATAGAAAGCGAAAAATCGAAGAAGAATACGAAAAAGATGAAGAAATAAAGAAAAAGAAGAAAGAAACCCAAGAAGCCGAGGAGAACGCGAGGGTGAACACAAGCCCGGAGCAGACCGTTAAGTCTACTCCGGACTTGGCCAGTAGCCAGACGTTGGACGAAGGTTTAGAAATATGGTCGGACCGCAGATTGAAGGAAGCCTCGAAAACGGCAATGAATAACGTACACGAAGTGCGTAGATTTTTAATGAGAAGTAAGGAGGCCCTCAACTTCCGAGAAGAGGCCCTCGAGAGGATAAAAGACGTGGAGGGACTGATACAGGAGCTGGTCCAGGAAGGGATCAGAAGGAATAGAATGGGGACGGGAGCGCCTTCAGCCTCCCCTCCTCATACAAAAGAAATCATAGAGGAGGTGGTCAAAGCCATCAGCAAGACCACCCCAGCCATAACGCCGACCCTTCAGGTCATCGAAAGCAAAACAACTATAGAAACAGACAAGCAGAACCCCCCCAGGGACTACCTGGAGGCGGCTAAGAAGGTCGCCGCTGGCGGCCCTCGCAGCATGCCCGCCAAAAAGTACAAGGTGATAGTGTACCCTGACGAAGGGAACACTATCAAATCCGCCGAGGAAACCAAAAGTCAACTCACTAGTATCAAATTAGTGGACCTGAATATAAAACCGGACAGAGTATATCCAATAAAGAATAACGGAGTGATGGTCGAGTCATCTCAACCGTCACTCAAAAATCTCATCGGCAATTCTCTCCTAAAAGAAAAGAAATTGGTGGCCCGGGAGCCCTCAGCTACCTGGCCATCAATTTCCTTACAAATGGTGGACAAAACATTGTCCAAAGAAAGGGTGGTCGAGGAATTCGGCGCGAATTTCCCTGAAGCAATTAAAGCGGCCGGGAGCTCCTGGCTCAGGAACATAAACCCGGTACACTCCAAAGGAAAGACCCACAACAAGTGGATCCTAGAAGTTCACCCCCTGGTCAGGGAAGCGGCAATTAAGGACGGGAAGTTTAGGGCTTCCTGGAAAAGTTACCGCATCCATGACCATATCACGATTACGCGCTGCTACAAGTGTCAGCGCTTCGGGCACACGGCAAAATATTGCAAAGGGAGTGAAACATGTGCGTTCTGCTCCTCCACGGAACACGCCTCACGTGCCTGTGGGGTGCAGAACGACCGGGCAAAACATGTGTGTATAAACTGTGTCAGAGCCAAATACAGCGATGCCAGTCACACCACGGGATCTAACTTGTGTAGGGTCTACAAAGCAAGACTCATGGATTATGCCCATTCAGTTTTGACGCTTACAGACATTGCCAATGAGTAAGCCACTCAAAGTCTTGCAGGTAAACCTAAGGAACTCGGAGGCCGCCACGGCCGACGTGCAACGCTTTGTTGCTCAGGAAGACATACTTTTGGCCATTCTTTCGGAACCCTACTGCTACCCCGCGGCAGCAGGAGGGTTTCGTCTTCCCTTCTCCCCAAACACACGGACGACAGCAATCTTCGGCGACCACTTCCGAACTTGCATTATGGTTAACGATGCGGTAGGAAATGAATTCACGTTCTCCTTCCTCCCGCAAGTTTCCAGCAAGTTCGTAACGGTCGTTTCAATTACCTTCAGTAGCAAAGTGACCTACTATTTTATAGGCACGTATTTTCCTCCCTCAGAGGATATACAGCTTCCACTCGAAGACCTCCGGAAAGCACTGGGTGTTTGCGGAAAGGGGAAGACATACATTTGCGGAGATTTTAATTGCCGATCGAAGGTGTGGTATGACACCGTGGATTCCGACTCCAGGGCGCAGGCGCTGGAGGAATTCATTGTACAGCACGAACTATTCGTATTCAATCGACCAAACAAACCGCCTTCATTCGAGGACTCCCTCGGCAGGAAGAGCAACGTAGATCTAACGTTGGGCACTTGCGACACCGTCAATATAACCCACTCATGGGATATTGCGGAACATGTCATAATCACAGACCATAGAACAATCACTTTTGAAATAGGAGCACCAAATAATCCCATCAGGATTAGTAGGAATAGAAACCCAGATACAATCCAAGCGGAAACCATTGAGACGGAGTTAGCTCGATGGGTAGAGGAAAACGGCCCCAGGTCGGACAATCTAACCACCGAAAACGAAATCGAGGACATGGTTTCCGAATTGCACGGAAAAATCCAGGATCTAATCAATAGGAAAGCCCAAATGAAGAAGATCTACGTTGGCCGGCCTGACTGGTGGACCGACAATCTCGAAAGAGCGCGAAAGAATTATCTCTCGCGGAAGGCGGCCCTGTATAGGAACCGCATTGAGAACGAACAGAACGGGCTGTACATTGCAATGATGGAATCCAAGGAGAAATTCCTGGATATACTCAAAAAAGCAAAACAGGCGAGTTGGCAAAAGTTCGTCGAGGACGACCTTGTACCCAACCCCTGGGGGGTTACCTACAAACTAGCGGCTAGAAAATACAAAGGCAAAAACATCCTTACCACCTTCAGTGGTGGGGACGGGAAGGTAACGGAAACGCCGGAAAAGACCCTGACCTACCTCATGAACGGTCTACTCCCCGACGACGATCGAAACTCCGATGCAACGGTGGATCACCAAACCATGCGGTCGGATTTCGAAAATCTGAGGGGCGTGCCGGACATGGCGCAGGTCAGGGAGGTCGAAAGCGACGAGCTGGATGACCTAATCAGGACGACACAAGCCAGTAAGGCACCGGGTTTTGACAACATTCAGGGATCTTTTCTTAAAAAACTCTATGTTGTCATCAAAAACGTGCTAATGGGTATATACAACGCGTGCATTAAGGTTGCTTATTTCCCCAAACTGTGGCAGAAGGGGGTCCTCAAGATCCTACTCAAGAACCCAGATGGGGAAACAAGCAACATTAAGAACTACAGGCCGATCACGTTCGGCAAAATTTTGGAAAAAATCATGAAAAAACGAATAATCGAAAGTAATACCCCTTACCACGATCGGTGCCAATATGGCTTCGTGGAAGGTATGAGCACCACAACAGCCCTTAAGGCATTTTATGCAAAAATAGATACTACGGAGATGAAGCGAAGGAAAGCCAAGGGTTTTCTCGCGGTAATCTTTTACGACATCTCCGGAGCTTTTGATAACATGTGGTGGCCGGCTCTTTTCCGCTCGCTGAGCGAAAAGGGGCTCCCACACAGGTTAAAGGTCATGATCAAAAGCTACCTTTCAGCTCGGGAAGTGACTCTCACTTCCGGGGTCTCAAAGGTAGGGAAAAGATCCACGAAGGGATGTCCCCAGGGCTCGGTCCTCGGTCCGATCCTGTGGAACTCACTTCTGGATCACTATCTAAAGCAAGAAAAACAAGAGGGTACTCATACCTTCGCGTACGCGGATGACATCGCGACGGTCGTCACGGCGTCTTCCCGAATCGAATTGCAAAGAAAACTACAAACGTGCGTCAATCAACTAAGCGGATGGTGCAAGGACATGAAACTCGCTCTCTCGGAAACGAAGACGAAGATCATGTGCTTGTACCCGAAGCGAGTCCATAATTACGACTTAGACGTAAAACTAAACGGAAAGAAGATAAAGGTGGCAAGGGAATACAAGTACCTTGGGGTCCTTATTGACGAAAACCTATCGATGCAACCGCACGTAAACTACGTTTGCGGCAAAGCCAGTAAACTGGTCCATGCGCTGCATCGAATGGCCAAAAGTGGTTGGAACTTGGACACCTCGAACTCTATGCGAAGGATCTATCAGAGGGCGGTGGTCCCCATCTTGGCTTACGGAAGCGAGATCTGGATACATAGAATAGGGAATAAGCACACGTTGGCCCGGCTGATATCGTGCTATGGATTTTGCTGTCGAGTGATAGCAAAATGTTATAGGACTGTGTCGGCCTTAGCCGCGGGTGTTTTGGCAGGTATCCACCCAATCGACTTAGAACTCTTACGACTACTGTCATGGCGTGAAGCCAAAAACAAGAAAGTAACCACCTTTATGGGGGTAAGAATAGACCCAAACGAATATAGATACAGAGTAGAAATGAAACGGAAGATGGAGGAGATTATTCAACTAGAATGGCAAAAAAGGTGGGATGATGGAGTGGTAGGTAGAATTACCTACCAGTTCATCCCCAAGGTAGCTAATAAAATAACTAACAATTCTTTTCAGATGACTCAAATGCTAACCGGTCATGGCGAGTTCGGCCGACACCTCAAGAGATTGGGGAAATCGGAGGACGGACTATGCCCGGCCTGCGACGTTCTCGATGAACCTACACATCAGATACGGGAGTGCGATTTGTACATGCAAGAACAGTTGGAGTTGGCGGCCTATCATGGCATCCATCTCCCTGCACAACTGGACGAGCTGTACGAAGAAACACCACCCGACCTGATGTGTAAATTCCTCGAGAACAAGACCGTTGTTATTACCGAGAACTAATCATATAAAACCAATAACCCGACATGAAATAAGGTGTGGGTGTGAATAAAAAAACGACATACTGGAATTGAAAAGAAAAAAAAATGTTTAATACTTACCATGAGACCTACCAACAAGCGAAGAATGAATAAACGCCCATACAAACCGGATTCGGAAACCTGAAAAAAAAAACAAAAATCATTAGAAATAACCTATAAAAATCATGCAGATTAAATGTATGTTACAATACCAACCAACGAATGCGGTTTGAAACCCCATCAAAAATTCATACCAAAGACCCCGAAACAGATAATTTAAATTTTTGAGACAATTTATTTTTTATTTTTTATGACAACATGAAATCTCTGCCAATTTGCAGATTATCTTTTTGATTGGCAATTGCCAACCTGTTTTTTATTATATATAATAAATTAACTTCAATTGCTTCACGGGAAAGAAGTTGAAATCAAAGTCGAGCAATATGGTTGTGGAAATACCAAAAATTCGAATACTCGATTCCCGTATCTTGAATAAGAAAGATCCAAGTAGTGACCCAAAAAATAAAAAGAATGATGATGAGACTAAAAGAAAAACGCGAAGTCAGAGTACTGACGAGGCGAAAAAATCCGCGAAATCCAAAAGAGAGCGAGAACCCTCAGATGATACCAACGATAGTGAGGAGGAGGAACAACCGTTCCTCCTCAAAGCAAAGAGGAATAGAAAGAAGAAGAAAGAAATATTGGAAGTAATGGAGACGTCCGATTCATCGTCCGGCGAAGAAAGTGAAAATTGCGACCTGGAAAATATATTAAAAGAAAAAGAAAAGGAATTGGACCTTAACCAAGCGACTGAAAGTGACGGAACAAACAAGAAAAAACGAACAAAAAACCAGAGGAAGAAAGATAAAAAACGAAGAATTGACGAAGAACATAAAAAAGAAGAAGACAGAAAAGAAACAGAAACTAAAGAGAAAATAGCCACCCAAGTGAACGAAACCCAGGAGGAGACCGTTAAGTCGACTCCTGGTTTGGCAAGTAACGAAGGAACCAACTCAACCAATGACGAAACAAACATATGGACAGACGACAAGTTAAAAGAGGCAACAAAAAAGGTGATGGAGGACGCACACGAGGTGCGTCGCTTCTTAATGAGAAGCAAAGAAGCCCTGAACTTCAGGGAAAAGGCCCTTGAAAGGGTTAAGAATATGGAGGCTCTAATACAAGAGCTATGCCTCGACGGCATAATGCGGAACAAAAGGGGGACGGGAGCGCCTTCAGCCTCCCCTCCCCAAACGAAAGTCTTAATAGAAGAGGTGGTCAAGGCCATTGCCAAGACCACCCCTTCTATGAATCTTGCGCCGACCCTTCAGGTCACACAGAGTAAAGAAATCCCAATCAACGACAAGCAGAATCCCCCTAGGGACTATTTGGAGGCAGCTAAGAAGGCGGCTGCTGGCGGCCCTCGTAGCACGCCACCTAAGAAGTACAAGGTTATTGTGTACCCTGACGAAGGGAACATCAGTAAATCGGCGGACGACACGAAAGCCCAACTAACGAGTATAAAACTGGCCGACCTTAATATCAAACCGGATAGGGTATACCCCATCAAGAACAACTGAGTGATGGTTGAATCTTCTCAGCCATCACTCAAAAACCTGATCGGCAATCGATTTTTAGTAGAGAAGAAATTGGTGGCCCGGGAGCCTTCAGCTACCTGGCCATCAATTTCCATTCAAATGGTGGACAAGTCCATGTCCAAGGAAAAGGTGGTTGAAGAATTTATCGTCAACTACCCCGAGGCAACTAAAGCGGCCGGGAGCTCCTGGCTCAGGAGCATCAACCCGGTGCATTCCAAGGGTAAGACCCATAATAAGTGGATCCTGGAGGTTCACCCCGTGGTCAGGGAGGCGGCAATTAAAGACGGGAAGTTCAGAGCTTCCTGGAAGAGTTACCGGATCCATGACCACATAACGATCACGCGTTGCTACAAGTGTCAACGCTTTGGACACACGGCAAAATATTGTAAAGGGGCTGAAGCATGTGCATTCTGCTCCTCAACAGAACACGCCTCACGTGCCTGTGGGCTGCAGAATGACAGTGCGAAACATGCGTGCATCAACTGTGTTAGAGCTAAACATAGCGATACCAGGCACACTACAGGATCAAACACTTGTAGGGTCTACAAAGCGAGACTTATGGAATACGCACATTCAATTCTAACGCTTACTGATGTCACACATGAGTAAGTCGTGTTACGAAAAATTTTCACTTTTCGCAACAACGTTGAATTTATAAATTCAACTTTTAACATCTAGCCATTTTGTAACAATTTCTGCCACCCCAAAGGAACGACAAAAACTGCCCCGACGATCTTTGTTGATAACTCAGGGGATCGCCGGACAAAGATAGAAAATGCCACGAAGTGCTAGCTCAAGCACGGACTATGTAGAAAACGGAACCCCGCCCTTCGGTTGATATTACATAATTATACGGGATGACGCTAGGAATACATAAATGTAGCAAGATAAAAGATGTTAATCTGGGCGCCATGTAATTGATTTCACCCCGTACAAAGAGAAAACTTAGAAGCACAAAAATTACAATTTGTGCCTCCGAAAATAGACAACCAAAGGTCGGAGGATGCCCCAGTGACCGGAAAAATATATAACGACTCGTCGAACGACACTACCTCATCTGTGTTAATATAGCAAGATCGACCGCTACCAGAAAACACTAAAAAAACCCAACCATCAACAATCGATTATAACTCCCGAAGAAGCGAGCATGAAATGCGACGTCAAACGTGATTTGCAAAGAGCAAATATAAATCCACAATAATCGCACCCATGCAAACCCCTTTGATGGTAAACGTATTTAAATACACGCAATAAAATACAATGCTAAAATATTTAAAATTAATTAAAATATTTAACATGGGAAAGTAATCGAATTGTCAATGCGAACGACAACGTTGTTATCTGGAATACCAAGCGGTCTATCTTATTGCTATCAGTGTTCCCATTCAAATTTAAATTCGACTTAATCAAAGTTGCAGTTTTAAAACTACACAAAAAAATGGCTCTAAACAACCGTTTAGATCAAAAAAACACACAGTATGAGGCAACAATTACCACACAGAGCAACTTATTTTTACACACACAAGGAAAACAATTTCGGGTACCAAGGAGTAACTAAAATCACAATTACGCAAAAATTGCGAAAATTGCGGGAGCAATACAAAAAATGACAAAGCCATATGCCCAAATTCGATCAAGAGACGACAAACCAGAATGGAAATCAAATAGAAATAGCAAGAATATCGCACTCACCTACGCGAACAAAA
Source organism: Podabrus alpinus (assembly GCA_932274525.1). NCBI lineage: Eukaryota > Metazoa > Arthropoda > Insecta > Coleoptera > Cantharidae > Podabrus > Podabrus alpinus. Next base: position 47,085,020 of record OW026451.1, on the reverse strand, counting down.
AAATCCTCCAACGAGAATCGCGCAAGCCAAAAAACGAATCCTCGCCACAGCCACCCGAACCACACCCATGGCTATCGCTCCATCACAAACAGGAATTGACCCGCTCTCCCAAAACTCGACCTTCCTTGGCATTTCCCCAAACCATTCTCTCGAGTCGCCATCGCGACCCTCAAAATGCCTACTAAAGCCACCCAGCTGGCGGACATGGAATTCGAACACAGCCCTACTAATTCGTAGTCGCTTATGTTTCCACCATGCCACTCCGCTGGCCTTTATCTTCTGAAACTCGTGGTGCCCGTTTTGTTATATTCCGTGGTGTTACAAGGAATATAAATGTTTTTTTACCCCTTCTTAAAGCGCTTTGCACACTTTTATGAAATTAATACAATTAATTAATGTACATGAATGTCATAAATTAATTAATTTGTCACTTTGTAACTTGATTTAAGCTATTTTAAAAATATTGTGCAACGCCACTGAGTATATGTCAATGTCATTAAAAAGTGTAACAAAATCTCTCCTTACTGCTCTAATGAGAAGTCAGCTCGGAAAAGATTAAGTCCACGCAGAAGGATAAACCATCTACTTTAAATTTGCGTGGGGCCCTGGTGTTAGGTTTTAAACTAGCTCGTTATAGCCTGGAAGCGAGAGTCGTGGATCGTGTGAAAGAAACACCCCGGAGAGATCAAGGAAACAGCTTTGCTAACAACACAATTAAAATTAACAATAAGAAGTTCATTGTCAGAAGGCAAAGATATACGCGATGTCGGATGTAAGAGGTGTTAGCCGACCAAAACAGGCACAGTAGCAACGGCATTGCCACCGAAAATCACTCCCAAACATAAACCAAGGGCACATTCGAATGGTTATATAAAAATCCCACGATAAAGTGGAACCATATCGAATCCCCAATGATAAAACAAAAGACAGCAATCTCGGTGAAATGCCGCACCCTGTATATGGGTCGAACATCGTAGCCTTTCATAAAAAAAGAACATAAAAACAAAAATAAACACACACAAAATTGTTCACCATAGAATTTCAAATATGAAATTCGAACGTACTACGATCATTTTGGAATCCCTTCGTCAATGCATTTTACCATAAGCTATTCGATGTTATAAGTGGAAATAAATACCCTGAACAAGTTAATTAAATAAAACACAAATATCAATAATTAATAATTAAAAGTTTATTACATATCAACCTGAACATTCGATCCATTTCACACTTGCGAATGCGAACTGGATAAGATAAACTAATATCACCTCGCCGCAGGAATATAAAATTGCAAGGCTATCGCAATCTTGGCGACCACTCTAAGAATAAAAAAATGCATGACAAAAAGGAAACCAAAATGTTACACATAAAAAACACATAAATTGGTCAAGGGTGAACTCCAACGTCATCGTTCTCCAGGTGTATGGAAGAAAATTTGGCTAAATTAATTATCCAGTAACTGCGAAGCAATGAACAAAATTATTTGGCGACTTACCATTGTGAAAATGAAGTAATATTTCACAGGAAGCACTGACCATGGGTCCAACAAAAAATGTACGATCCGGGAAAAATCAACCATCCCTCAAATCACGAATGTCACATCCCCATGAAGGGTTTTGGAGCGCAAGATCCAAAAAACCATTCGTATTGATGGATGGGAACCCTCACAAAATCGAATCATCCCTTTTCAAAATTTTTAACCAAAAACTGATAACCATTTCACAGCACTTTCAAACATGACCGGAGCGTTCGAGCGCCCACCAATGACCTCTTATCATAGCATGCGCGAGTTTAATCTCCGTCAATCACGCTCGCTATACGGGGTGCTACGAAATATATTGCTAGATGTTAAAAGTTGAATTTATAAATTCAACGTTGTTGCGAAAAGTGAAAATTTTTCGTAACACACCCCCGAAGTAAGATATCTGACCGGAGGTCAAGATAAAAAAATCAAAAAATTATTAGACAAGCGAAGCTGGAAACGAACTGTGAATTGACGGAAAAAAAAAACTTATTCATTTACTGTAGTGTGGAGGTAGTTTGTAGCAGTACTTGGTAGGAAAGAAATATTAAGCGTTGCTAATAAAAAAATGAGCTTAAAATATTTCAAAAAAATAAAAAAATCAAAATCTCTAAAAGATTGAGATCAAAAAAATAATAATAATACTTGTATGGTTTAGTACACAATTGACGAAACGCCATCGTAAATCCGCAGAAGCGAAAACCAAATGGTAGAGCTAACAATAGCTACTGAAAACCATATAGTGTGTGATTTTGTCTCAGATAAAAATCAATGAGTACAAAATGGGCAGCCCGCATTGGACCTGCACCGAAAAAAACTGTGGGCAGCCCGCATTGGACCTGCACCGAAAAAACTGAACAGCTAGGAAAAAAAAACATCTAGACTGTCGATAAGGAATGGCTCGCATCGGACCCATTCGAGAATAGTCGAACAAAAATATCTTCGAACTAATTCTTCTCTTCCAGTATGAGACAGTCATGATTCTCAACACATAGGAAGGGTAATTTGTCAAAACGACAAAATAATTAATAATTTGATCAAGAAACTTGACCAACAGATCGTCCTACCAAGACTTAAACAAATTTCCTCAAACCGTTGGAATAAATTCCGATGAAATAATTAATAGCTTGATGTTATGCTATTATTATGACGGGTTTTAATTATGTGCAAATATGATCTTAGATGTAATTAGATCAGTAGAAAATGCATTACCCAACCTCCTGTTAGGTAATGGTTATGATTTAAGTTGTTGTTAAACCATTAAGTGAACAAACATTACCCATCCTCCACCCTTATGTAATGTATGGTTCAAGCTGTTATGGAACCAATATGTGTACAAACAATTACTCCATCCAACCACCCTTATGTAATGTATGATTCAAGATGTTATTGAACCAATAGGATACAAACAAATACTCCAACCAACCACCCTTATGTAATGTAGATCCACGGCAAGCTAAAAGGATTTCACCCCCAGTAGCTTGTGGAAAACCAAAAAATAAAATTCGCTACACATAGCAACGAACAGTGCACATATCAAGGTAAAAAAATTTACACATAACACTTTACCAATAAAATAATAATAAAAATTTTAATTTAAATCGAAGGTATAAAATAATTATAAAAATATTTTTCATAACCCTTCAAACACTCGGCATCAAGGAATTTACACAATCACCAAAAAAATATACGTTGAAACAATCCAATTACGGTGCGCGACTTAAACAACAACAGTCGTAACAGCAACCAAGGATCAACAAACGCAGTTGGCTTAAAAAAAATAATTCCGCCGGTATAAACAAAAATGTTTCATTCAAAAAAACATGATAATAAAATTGACAACAAAACAAAATTGCCAATAAAATAATGCAAAAGCTGTTCCTGAAATTATCTCCGGGCATTCACCAAAAATACAGATGGAAATGAAGCAAACAGTAGCAAACAGAAGCAAATACAGATGCCCCACGTTGGGCGCCAGTGTAACAAAATCTCTCCTTACTGCTCTAATGAGAAGTCAGCTCGGAAAAGATTAAGTCCACGCAGAAGGATAAACCATCTACTTTAAATTTGCGTGGGGCCCTGGTGTTAGGTTTTAAACTAGCTCGTTATAGCCTGGAAGCGAGAGTCGTGGATCGTGTGAAAGAAACACCCCGGAGAGATCAAGGAAACAGCTTTGCTAACAACACAATTAAAATTAACAATAAGAAGTTCATTGTCAGAAGGCAAAGATATACGCGATGTCGGATGTAAGAGGTGTTAGCCGACCAAAACAGGCACAGTAGCAACGGCATTGCCACCGAAAATCACTCCCAAACATAAACCAAGGGCACATTCGAATGGTTATATAAAAATCCCACGATAAAGTGGAACCATATCGAATCCCCAATGATAAAACAAAAGACAGCAATCTCGGTGAAATGCCGCACCCTGTATATGGGTCGAACATCGTAGCCTTTCATAAAAAAAGAACATAAAAACAAAAATAAACACACACAAAATTGTTCACCATAGAATTTCAAATATGAAATTCGAACGTACTACGATCATTTTGGAATCCCTTCGTCAATGCATTTTACCATAAGCTATTCGATGTTATAAGTGGAAATAAATACCCTGAACAAGTTAATTAAATAAAACACAAATATCAATAATTAATAATTAAAAGTTTATTACATATCAACCTGAACATTCGATCCATTTCACACTTGCGAATGCGAACTGGATAAGATAAACTAATATCACCTCGCCGCAGGAATATAAAATTGCAAGGCTATCGCAATCTTGGCGACCACTCTAAGAATAAAAAAATGCATGACAAAAAGGAAACCAAAATGTTACACATAAAAAACACATAAATTGGTCAAGGGTGAACTCCAACGTCATCGTTCTCCAGGTGTATGGAAGAAAATTTGGCTAAATTAATTATCCAGTAACTGCGAAGCAATGAACAAAATTATTTGGCGACTTACCATTGTGAAAATGAAGTAATATTTCACAGGAAGCACTGACCATGGGTCCAACAAAAAATGTACGATCCGGGAAAAATCAACCATCCCTCAAATCACGAATGTCACATCCCCATGAAGGGTTTTGGAGCGCAAGATCCAAAAAACCATTCGTATTGATGGATGGGAACCCTCACAAAATCGAATCATCCCTTTTCAAAATTTTTAACCAAAAACTGATAACCATTTCACAGCACTTTCAAACATGACCGGAGCGTTCGAGCGCCCACCAATGACCTCTTATCATAGCATGCGCGAGTTTAATCTCCGTCAATCACGCTCGCTATACGGGGTGCTACGAAATATATTGCTAGATGTTAAAAGTTGAATTTATAAATTCAACGTTGTTGCGAAAAGTGAAAATTTTTCGTAACAGTCGTTTAAAGTCTTGCAGGTAAACCTGAGGAACTCGGAGGCCGCCACGGCCGACGCGCAACGCTTTGTTGCCGAGGAAGAAATACTCTTAGCCATCTTTTCGGAACCCTACTGCTACCCTGTGAAACTAAATCTTTCCTTACTGCTCTAATGAGAAGTCAGCTCGGAAAAGATTAAGTCCACGCAGAAGGATAAACCATCTACTTTAAATTTGCGTGGGGCCCTGGTGTTAGGTTTTAAACTAGCTCGTTTATTGCGGAAGCGAGAGTCGTGGATCGTGTGAAAGAAACACCCCGGAGAGATCAAGGAAACAGCTCTGCTAACACAACACAATTAAAATTAACAATAAGAAGTTCATTGTCAGAAGGCAAAGATATACGCGATGTCGGATGTAAGAGGTGTTAGCCGACCAAAACAAGCACAGTAGCAACGACATTGCCACCGAAAATCACTCCCAAACATAAACCAAGGGCACATTCGAATGGTTAAATAAAAATCCCACGATAAAGTGGAACCATATCGAATCCCCAATGATAAAACAAAAGAAAGCAATCTCGGTGAAATGCCGCACCCTGTATATGGGTCGAACATCGCAGCCTTTCATAAAAAAAGAACATAAAAACAAAATTAAACACACAAAAAAATGTTCAACATAGAATTTCAAATATGAAATTCGAACGTACTACGATCATTTTGGAATTCCTCCGTCAATGCATTTTACCATGAGCTATTCGATGTTATAAGTGGAAATAAATACCCTGAACAAGTTAATTAATAAAACACAAATATCAATAATTAATAATTAAAAGTTTATTAAATATCAACCTGAACATTCGATCCATTTTACACTTGCGAGTGCGAACTGGATAAGATAAACTGATATCACCTCGCCGCAGGAATATAAAATTGCAAGGCTATCGCAATCTTGGCGACCACTCTAAGAATAAAAAATGCAAGACAAAAAGGCAAACCAAAATGTTACATATAAAAAAATACATAAATTGGTCAAGGGTGAACTCCAACGTCATCGTTCTCCAGGTGTACGGAAGAACATTTGGCCAAATTAATTATCACGTAACTGCGAAGCAATTAACAAAATTATTAGGTGACTTACCATTGTGAAAGGAAGTAAATATTTCACAGGAAGTATTGACCATGGGTCCAACAAAAAATGTACGATCCGGGAAAAAATCAACCATCCCTCAAACCACGAATGTAACATCCCCATGACGGGTTTGGAGCGCAAGATCCAAAAACCATTCGTATTGATGGATGGGAACCCTCACAAAATCGCATCATCCCTCTTCAAAATTTTGAACCAAATTTAATGATAAACTACCTCACAGCACTTTCAAAACATGACCGGAGCGTTTTAGAGCTCACCAATGAATTCCCATCATAGCATGCGCGAGTTTTTAATCTCCGTCAAATACGTTCGCTATACAGAGTGCTACGAAATATGTCGCTAGATGTTAAAAGTTGAATTTATAAATTCAACGTTGTTGCGAAAAGTGAAAATTTTTCGTAACACCTGCGGCAGCAGGAGGGTTTCGTCTTCCCTTCTCCCCGAACACCCGGACGGCAGCCATCTTCGGCGACCACTTCCGAACTTGCATCATGGTTAACGACGCGGTAGGAAATGAATTCACGTTCTCCTTCCTCCCGCAAGTTTCCAGCAGGTTCGTAACGGTCGTGTCAGTTACCTTCAGTAGCAAAGTGACCTACTTACCTAGGTAAGTATACGTGACCTAGGCACGTATTTTCCTCCTTCAGAGGATATACAGATTCCACTCGAAGACCTCCGGAAAGCACTGGGTGTTTGCGGAAAGGGGAAGACCTACATTTGCGGAGATTTCAATTGTCGATCTAAGGTGTGGTATGACACCGTAGATTCCAACTCCAGGGCACAGGCGCTGGAGGAATTCATTGTGCAGTACGAACTTTTCGTGTTCAATCGACCTAACAAACCGCCTTCGTTCGAGGACTCACTCGGAAGGAAGAGCAACGTGGATCTAACATTGGGCACTTGCAGCACCGTCAATGAAACCCACTCGTGGGACATTGCGGAACACGTCATAATCACAGATCATAAAGCAATCACTTTTGAAATAGGTGCACCTAATAACCCCATCAGGGTTATTAGGAATAGAAACCCAGATACCATCCAAGCGGAAACCATAGAGACAGAGTTAACTCAGTGGGTAGAGGAAAACGGCCCCAGGTCGGACAATCTAGCCACTGAAAACGAAATCGATGACATGGTCTCCGATTTGCACGGACGGATCCAGGATCTAATTAATAAGAAAGCCCACATGAAGAAGATCTACGTTGGCCGTCCTGACTGGTGGACCGACAATCTTGAAAGAGCGCGAAAGAAGTATCTCTCGCGGAAGACGGCCTTGTATAGGAACCGCATTGAGAACGAAAGGGACGGGCTGTACATTGCAATGATGGAATCTAAGGACAAGTTCTTGGAAACCTTAAAAAAGGCAAAGCAGGCCAGTTGGCAAAAATTCGTCGAGGACGACCTTGTACCTAATCCCTGAGGGGTTACTTACAAATTAGCTGCAAGAAAATACAAGGGAAAAAACATCCTCGCCACCTTCAGTGGCGGGGACGGGAAGGTAACGGAAACGCCGGAAAAGACCCTAACCTGCCTCATGAACGGACTACTCCCCGACGACGATCGAAACTCCGATGCAACGGTGGATCACCAAACTATGCGGTCGGATTTCGAAAATCTGAGGGGCGTGCCGGACATGGCGCAGGTTATGGAGGTCGAAAGCGACGAGCTGGATGACCTAATCAGGACGACGCAAGCCAGAAAGGCACCGGGTTTTGACAACATTCAGGGATCATTTCTTAAAAAACTCTATGTTGTCATCAAAAACGTGTTAATGGGTATTTACAATGCGTGCATCAAAGTTGCTTATTTCCCCAAACTGTGGCAGAAGGGGGTCCTCAAGATCCTACTCAAGAACCCAGATGGGGAAACAAGCAACATCAAGAACTATAGGCCGATCACCCTCTTGCCGGTGTTCGGCAAAATATTGGAAAAAATTATGAAACGAAGAATACTAGAAAGTAATACCCCTTACCACGATCGGTGCCAATATGGCTTCGTGGAAGGTATGAGCGCCACAACCGCCCTTAAGGCATTTTACGAAAAAATAGATACCACGGAGATGAAGCGGAAGAAAGCCAAGGGTTTTCTCGCGGTAATCTTCTACGACATCTCCGGAGCTTTTGATAACATGTGGTGACCAGCTCTATTCCGCTCGCTGAGCGAAAAAGGGCTCCCTCACAGGTTAAAGGTCATGATCAAAAGCTACCTTTCAGCCCGGGAGGTGACTCTCACTTCCGGGGTCTCAAAGGTAGGGAAAAGATCCACGAAGGGATGTCCCCAGGGTTCGGTCCTCGGCCCGATCCTGTGGAACTCACTTCTGGATCATTATCTAAAGCAAGACAAACAGGATGGTACTCATACCTTCGCGTACGCGGATGATATCGCGACCGTCGTCACGGCGTCTTCTCGAATCCAATTGCAAGAAAAGTTACAAACGTGCGTCAATCAATTAAGCGGCTGGTGCAAGGACATCAAACTCGCTCTCTCGGAGACGAAGACGAAGATCATGTGCTTGTACCCGAAGTGAGTCCACAACTACGATCTAGATGTAAGACTGAACGGGAAGAAAATAAAGGTGGCAAGGGAATATAAGTACCTTGGGGTCCTTATTGACGAAAACCTGTCGATGCAACCGCATGTAAACTACGTTTGCGGCAAGGCCAGTAAACTAGTCCATGCGCTGCATCGAATGGCAAAAAGCGGTTGGAACCTGGACACCTCGAACTCTATGCGAAGGATCTATCGGGGGCGGTAGTCCCCATCTTGGCTTACGGAAGCGAGATCTGGATACATAGAATAGGGGATAAGCACACGTTGGCCCGGCTGATATCGTGCTATGGATTTTGCTGTCGCGTGATAGCAAAATGTTATAGGACTGTGTCGGCCATAGCCGCGGGTGTTTTGGCAGGTATCCACCCGATCGACTTAGAACTCTTGCGATTACTGTCATGGCGTGAAGTCAGAAACAAGAAAGCAACCACCTTTATGGGGGTAAGAATCGACCCAAATGAGTATAGATACAGGACGGAGATCAAAAAGAAGATGGATGACATAATAAAGGAGGAGTGGCGACGAAGATGGGACGATGGATTGGTGGGTAGAATTACCTACCAATTCATCCCCAAGGTAAGTAAATCATTAACTAATCACTCATTTCAGATGACACAGATGCTAACCGGACATGGCGAGTTCGGCCGACACCTCAAGAGATTGGGGAAGTCGGAGGACGGACTATGTCCGGCTTGCGATATTCTCGATGAGCCTACACATCGGATACGGGAGTGCGATTTGTACATGCAAGAACAGTTGGAGTTGGCGGCCTATCATGGCATCCATCTCCCTGCTCAACTGGACGAGCTGTATGAAGAAACACCACCCGACCTGATGTGTAAGTTCCTCGAGAACAAGACCGTAAATACAACAAACCAATAACAAGGAACTAATCATACAAACCGGCACCCCTGAGATGAAATAAAGTTTGGGCATACCCGAATAAAATCCACATACCTATTAATGAAATCCAACCACTTGACATGGAACGCATCATGGCACCAAGATACGAAATAAATACCCTCTCAACACATCATGGAAAACCTGAAAAAAGAAGAAAACATTACAACATTAATTAACCAAATAATGAAGATTAAATGTTAGTTACAATACTAAAAACGATATACGGTTTGAAACCCGGAAAAAATTCATACAGAAACCTACCTGAACCAGCTAAATTAATTTTGAAAATTTTATTTTATTTTTATGACAACATGAATGTCCTGCCAATATGCAGGATTAAGTTTTAGATTGGCAATGCTAATCCCGTTTTTATTTTTCTTTATATAAATAAACAACTTCAATTGCTTCACGGAAAAAAAGTCGAAATCGTCTAATATGGCCTCATCAGCAAAAATCGAAGAAAATGAAAATAAACGTAGAAACAATCCTGAGACAGACGAAGAAGAAAGTCCCCACGAGTGGCCCAAAGAATGGTCCACACTTGAAGATGAAGAAAACAATAGCTCGGACAACGAAAAACAAGGAAAAATTCGAAAGGAAGCAAAAAAGAAACCAAACAAAAACCAAAGGAAACGTGCCAGATTTGCGAAGCAAGAAAAAGAAAAACATGAAAAACAAGAGACAGAAACGCCAAGTGAAAACAGTAATGAAACAAAAGGAAAAAATTATGAAACTGAAAAGACACAAAGTGAATACAATTTGGAAACATCCACAGAGCTGATCGAAACATTGTCCAGAATCCTACAAGCGATACAAGAAAATAAAGAAGAACATGGAATAGAAGAAACAGAAACACCAAGTGAAAGCCATTTGGGAATAACAGAATGGGCGAAAGAAATATTTTTCAACATATCGAAAGCCACGCATAAAATAATGAAATTCATCATATTAAGCAAAGAAGAACTCGACGAAAGGAAAAACACACTAAAAAATTTAGAAGATATGAAAGAAAGCACCTTCAAACTTCTACTATTCATACTGAAGGGCAATAACAACAAACGAGGGACGGGTGAGCCTTCAGCCACCCTTCCCCCGTCCAAAGTAAATACAGCAGAGGCGGTTCCTGCCCCTGCCACCCCCGCGAACCTCCTTAAGGTCCGGGAACTCAAAGAAACAAATTCTTCCCCTCAGGAAGAACCCAAAAAGCAAAACCCACCTAAGGAAAATTTGGCAGAGTCCAACCCCCCGAACCTCCTCAAGGTTCGGGAATCCAAGGACACGGATTCTTCCCCTAAGGAAGAATCCACGAAGCGCAACCCACCCAGGAACTACCTGACAGCAATGAAGAGGGCTGCCATCAGCAACCCCCGGAGCACACACAAGAAATATAAAGTAATTGTCTACCCTGGAGAGGGTAGCTCATTCCAGTCAGCAGAAAGCACAAAATCCGCCCTGACTAGCATCAGAGCGGAAGATCTTGGCATAAAAGCAGATAGGCTCTATCTGACGAAAAACAAAAGTGTTGTGGTGGAATCCTCCCACCCTTCGGTCAAGAAACTAGTAGGAAGCACTCTATTAGCGGAGAACCAATTGATGGCCCGGGAGCCTTCAGCTACCTGGCCATCAATTGCTATACAGATGGTGGACAAATCCAAATTTCCACAGCGGAAATAGAAAGGAGTTTTCCCGAGGTGGTCAATATGGCCGGGATTTCTTGGCTCAAAAGAGCCAATCCCGTACATAACCAGAGGAAGAACTCACAACAAATGGATCCTGGAGGTTCACCCCCTGGTCCATGAAGCAACAATGAAGGAGGGTAAATTCAGAGTGGCTTGGAAAAGCTACCGGGTGCGGAATCACATCGGAATCGTCCGATGTTATAAATGCCAACGTTTTGGCCACACAGCCAAATTTTGCAAAGGAAATGAAACATGCGCCTTTTGCACCTCAACAGAACACGCTTCACGTGACTGTGTAGTGCAAAAGGAACTTGCTAAGCATGTATGCGTTAACTGTGTCAGAGCGAAGCTCAGTGACAACAAGCACTCCACAGGATCAATCCTGTGTAAAGTGTATAAGGCCCGCCTTATGGCCCTTACACAATCCATAGCAACCACTATTGACAACGAGAGAAATAACCGTGACCAATGAGAACTAATCTTAAAAAACTAATAACCCTGATAAGAAAAAAGGTTTGAGTGTACCCAAAAAGCCAAATAACGATCGAAAATGAAAAATAGACTCTAAAATCAAGATATGAAAACCAATACTTACCAACATTGATGAAATAAAAACGCCCACGCAATCCAGTATGGAAACCTGAAACATAAAACAAATCAGAAAACAACATATCAAAAATAGGCAGATTATATGTATGTAACAATATACCAAATGACATGCGGTTTGAAACCCGATAAAAATTCATAAAAACGACCAGAACTTGATAAAAATCTCTAAGAATGATTTTATAATTGTGATGAAAACATGAACTCCCCGCCAATTTGCAGGGTCCATTTTCTGATGAGGTTGGCAACAACCTCAAAATGTTTTTTATTTTATAAATAAATTAACTTCAATTGCTTCACGGACATGGCATCCATCTCCCTGCACAACTGGACGAGCTGTATGAAGAAACACCACCCGACCTGATGTGTAAGTTCCTCGAGAACAAGACCATTAACACTACCGTAACTGAGAACTAATCATACAAACTAATAACCCGACATGAAATAAGGTCTGGGTGCAACCAAAAACTGACAAAACCATAACCGAAAAAGAAAAATTGACTCCTAACCAAGTAAGAAAACAATGATACTTACCAATAGCGAAGAAGAAAACGCCCATGCAAACCGGATGTGGAAACCTAAAAAATAAAAAGAATTAGAAAAAACACCTTAAAAAAAACATGCAGATTAAAATGTTCGTGACAATACCAACCAATGAAATGCGGTTTGAAACCCCACCAAAATTCATACTAAAAGCCTACCCTGAACCAGCAAGTTAATTTTGAAATCTTTATTTTATTTTTATGACAACATGAATGTTCTGCCAATATGCAGGATTAAGTTTGATTGGCAATGCTAATCTGTTTTTATTTTTTTATATAACTAAACAACTTCAATTGCTTCACGGACAATCATTTTATCGTCCCTCGTCCTGTTTTTTGTCGCGAGTCCGCGGTTCCATATTTTGTTCTTTTCTTATTCCAAAAACTTATTGTTTGATGCGGTACCCCAAATTGCCTTTTGGCTGATGTCATTGTGTTTCCATCATCCAACCACTTTAAAACTGATTTTTTTAAATCTTCCGAATAATTTTTTTTACTTGACATGATTGTATGTCTTTCAAACTATTGTAACAAATTAATTATAAAAAATATCTAAATTATATTACTTTAATTTGCAATTATTTATGTTCGAAAGATTTTGCCAATAAATTTTGAACGATGAGTAAAATTAAATTCTCTTATGTAATATTCGCGTTATTACCAATTTGAAAATTTTTTTCAGATAATCTTTATAAACCTACCTACTTACCTATAGCAAATATAAAATAATTCGCGAAAAAGTTTTTATTTCTATTCATTTTCGGCAGAAAACTGTTTTGCCAATATATTATGAACGCTACTGTATGTCCATCATGGCGGAATCTCAGTCTAAATTAATGTAAAAATTGCTTTACAAAAGACTTACGCGAAAAAAGTAAATGACTGAAAGGAATTCCCCTTCCCTTTCTAAAAAAGAATCGGTAAAAAAATTAACCGCAAAAATAAACTGTAATACTGTAATAAACAAACAAAAATCCTCAAAACAAAAAATCTACTCAGAAAATTTGCTTAAAAGGAAAACCAAAACCAATAGAAAAGACAGTGTTTTGGGCGCCACGTGATTACACCTTTCCTCAACAAGTTTAGCTTGACTACACAAAATCACGAAGGGCAATTCAAGATTGGTAGAAACTCGGCCTGATGTGAGCCAGAAGAGCACGCTTGATTAGCTTAGAAGATTATATCTTGAATACAACTTTTGTTGCTGCGATAAACTTCGGTTGGAGTAAATCAACTCATATCTAAAAATAATCAACAAGCCTCAAGCCAAGCCTTAAGCTAAGCCTCAAGGTGAGCTTTAAGCTAAGTCTCAAGCTAAGCTTTAATGGATTTACGTACTCACCTTTTACCAAGTTACTTATAATCAATTTACTTCAATATTTTCTTTTAATTCAATTATACCTTAATTCAGTTCTGTTAAATTCTTATTCAATGTTCAATTCTATTCATCATTAAATTTTATTCATTCTTTTTATTAATATTCATTTATCTAGCCGCTGCAGTTTAGCGCTTTACTATAGGACTATAGTGGCATCAGGGTCCACGGTCGGAATGAGTGAAATTTTTTCGCTCGGAAATTGGTTTTTTTTCTTTGAGATTCGGATAGCTGGGGGTGTGATTAGTAGATTTAGTAAAAAATATTAGCAAAAATATCAAAAATTACCCGTGTATTAACGAAAACGTGAAAAAATTAAATTTTTTTTAATTCGATTTTTGGGGTGTGCATTCGATTTGGAGGTTTATCCATCGTCAAAACCTACCCTTACGGAGCGCCGCTCCGCGTTGCACTCCTCCAGAGCGGTTCTGACTCTGGTTTACTGGGCTAAACATAAGAGAAGCGCCTTCCATCAAGAAAACCGGGATAAAAGAAACCGGGAGCTTAGAGACCCTTGAAATAGCATTAAAAAGTATAGTTACGGTATGGGGCAGTAAACTTTTACGTTTCACCCCCAAACACCCTAAAAAAAAACAAAAAAATTAACATCTAACCTGTTTGAGGACCGAGCAGCATCTGACGGAGCAAACCTTTACCTTTACCTTTACCTGATATGTATTTGATGGAGCATCCCGGCATGGCCGGCCTTCTCCTTCATCTGAAAGAATACATTAATGACATTGGAAGTTGTAGAGACCGGTGGGTTTCTGGGAATTGGCGCTTGGCGGACTGACTGGTTAGAAACCTGGGCTGTGACTGTGAATATGAGATATGTGAAGAAAAAGAAATTTTTTACGTTTGCCGATATAGTAGAGTCCCTAATTCGAAGAAAGAAATTATAATTTCTATTGATGACCTCGAAGTGAGTGGCTTCTACTTGGAACTAGTCAGAATTGGCGACTAGTGGGATTGTAGTGATACTATGGGGGGTGATTTATCGAAGCTTGTGGAAATTGATCGAAAAATTACACAAATCTAGTGAATAAATTCACTTTCGAAGAGAATTTGTGTAAGTTAAACCTGTGAACATACATTAATCTGTGTGGGGGTGAGTTATGGTCAGGAGTTGTCCGTGGTCAGGAGTGATTTGGGACGGGGAATGAAGAAGTCGGCTGGGTTGTATTGACCTAGTTGATTTACTAGTGGGTTTTCTGAAAATTTGGATTTGTTGTAAAGATTGGTGGCATGTTTGCGGTTAAGAGTGTTAATAAGATCTAGTTTGGCGTCTGCATGTAGTCGCCTGTTAGTGACGTAATAGGGGGCGCTGAAAATAGCTCGGAGATTTTTGTTTTGAATGACTTGAAGTTTATTTATGGCCCTAGGGCGTGCGTATCCCCAGACAGGGGAGGCATAAATCATTGTCGGGCGGATTATGGCTTTGTATAATCTTAGTTTGTTAGCGGGGGACATGGTACTTTTACTGTTCATGAGGACGAACAATCTATTGAAGAGGCATTTGGCTTTACCGGTTGCGGAGGAAATGTGAGCGTCCCATTTGAGACTTCGGTCCATGGTAACGCCAAGGTACTTGACCTTGGTTTTCCAGGGGATTTGCTCCTCAAACATCCAGACACTGGAGTTGTGAGGCTTGCAACGATTTCGAAACATGATCGCGGAACTTTTGCTCGAGTTAACCTCGATGCGCCAAGTTTCGTACCACCTCCCGAGATCGTTGATCGCCTCCTGGAGGCGGGTTGTGGCTATGTCCGGGTGGATTGAGGACGTGTATATTGCAGTGTCATCTGCATATAATGAAATTTTTGTTGCGGGATCTGAGGGGGTTGGAATGTCGCTCATAAAGATGTTAAACAGTGAAGCTGCAAGGATCGAACCCTGGGGGACCCCGGAGGTGATGGGGCGCTTTGTGGATCTAGTGTTCATGAGTTTGACTTGGAGTTTTCTGTCGTGAAGGTAGGAGGCAATAAGTCGGACTAGTGGAATTTGAATTTTAGATTGAAGCATTTTGAACAGGAGGCCTTCGTGCCAGACCTTATCGAAAGCTTTCGATACGTCGAGTAGCACTAGGCCGGTGAATTCTTTTTTGTTGAGTGCCTGCGTGACGTGCTCAACTAATCGGAGGGCTTGGTGGGTCGTGCTGTGTCCAGCACGGAAGCCGAATTGTTCGTTTTGAATAATACTGTTATCGAACATGGCTTCTTGGAGACGGGTGAGAATGACTTTTTCAACTACTTTTCCAATAGAAGGGAGCAGGCTGATTGGTCTATAGCTTTTCGGAAGTTTGAGATTTTGACCGGGTTTGGGGATTACCACTACGTCAGCGGTTTTCCAAATTTGTGGGTAGTAGTTGAGTCGAAAACATGCGTTAATTACGCCGGTGATGGCAACTTTGGCTTTTTGGGGAAGTTCTTTGAGGGCAGTATTGGTGATGCCATCGGGACCTGGGGCTTTCCTCTTTTTGAGGCGTTTAATGGCAATGGTGACCTCCGGAAGAGAGGCGGGGGTGATATGTGTGTCATCGGAGGTGTTTAGGGTGGTGGTGACATAATTTTCGACCGAATTGATATGGTCTTGGTCTAATCTTGTGGTGTTGGGGGAGCATTGAGCTTGGAGGCTGTCGGCGAAGATTTCAGCCTTTTCAAGATCGCTCCGAGCAATAGTGCCGTCAGGGCGGGAGAGAATTGGGATGGTGACCTTCTTTTTCCCCTGGAGGGCGGCGGCCATGCGCCATGCGGACATGTCTTTAAATGATAGGGAGTTAATGGTGTCTAACCATTCATTGTCATGAAATTCTTTGACTTTAACGTCTACTTGCTCTTTGAGCCGGTTGTATGACCTTTGGTCATCAGGGTTACGAGTTCGCCGGGCGAGTTTCCTCGCTCGGTTTTTGGCTCTGATAAGATCTTTGAGGGAGGGAGTGAGTTTGTCTCTGACGTCCGTGGTGTTGACTTGAAAAGAAGTTTCGTCAACGGATTTTTTGATGTTGTCTTGGAAATTGACAATGAATTGGTCTAGGTCAGTGGGGGACTCAAAGAATGGGATTGGTCCAAGGTTTTTTGACAGAGTGTCTTTGAAAGAGGTCCAGTCTGTTGTCGTTCTCGTGGGAGGGCCCTTTGGGGGTGACAGCGGTCCGAGTGTCAGAAGGACCGGGTAGTGATCTGAGTTTAGCTCTTCGCTGGTGGAGATGTCGTATTGGAGTTGTACGTCTTTGAAAATGGCTATGTCCAGAATGGACGGCGTACCTGTGTTAGAAAAGTGGGTAGGGGAGGTGGGAGCGATGATCGCGAAGTCCAGCTCGTTTGCTAGTGAAAGTAGGTCACGTCCTACATGGTTTGTGTGTTTGCACAACCAGTTGGAGTGTTTAGCATTGAAATCGCCGGCGATGATCTTCGCGTCGGGGCCTTCAAGGAGGGTTTCTAGATCCTCTTTGAGGATGCGTTGCTGAGGGCGATTATAGACGGAAGAGATTTGCAACCAACCGTGATGTGCGGTGTGGATGCTCACCGTAGTGACTTCAAGGTACTCTAGGTCGGGGGCCGGTATTGCGACGTGTTCGATGGATGATTTTACGTAAATTGCGGTTCCGCCGCCGCGTCCGTCACGGTCGTTCCTATAAAGTGAATAGCAAGGGAGTTTTGCCAGTTGGCCAGCTCTGAAGTGGGTTTCGTTGACCAAGATTACGTCAAGGTCGTGATCGTGCGCGAACGCGAGAAGTTCATTTCGTTTGGCTGAAAGGCCGTTGGCGTTCCAAAAAGCCGTCTGCAAAGTGGTGGGTTGGAATCTGGGTTTAGACATTAACGGATGCGTTGCTAATGGCATTGAAGTTCGTGATTGATTTGAAATGGTCAATGACTTTGTTGCTGACTCTTTCTCTCTGAAGGAGATCAAGAACTACTCTCATTTGTCGGGAGGGGGCCTCCTCGTAGGAGGTGGAGGGCGTGGGGGTGGCATGTGTTGCTTCCCTGTGAGGGGCATGTTGGCTAGCGACTCCTAGATAGGATGGTCGATTGGGGCCTTGAGAGGAGGGGTAATTGTAAGTGGGGCGGCCAGCGAAGCGGGAAGATGCTTCGCGGGCTGAAAGTTCTCGCCTCTTGGGCTTGGGGAACGAGGCGCAACCTTTGTAGTTTGCGGGGTGGTTTCCCCCGCAGTTAGCGCAAGTGGCCGGGTCCTCTCGGATTTTTTGACAGGAAGGTGTTAAATGATCCCCTGCGCATTTGACGCATTTGGGTGGGGCGCGGCAGAGGGTTTGGGCATGCCCGAACCGTTGACAACGGTGGCATTGACCGACCTCTGTACGTTTGTGGGGGGTTTCGGTACGAGTATTGATAGACAGGACTGATGTCATGTCGAAAATTTTCTTGCCATCTGTGTTATGGGTTAGATGGACAAGGTATAATGGCATAGGTTTTTTATCGCGACCTTGACGCATCTGAAAAACTGATTGAATATTGAAGCCTTGATATTCAAGGTCTTCTTTGACTTCTGCGGCTGTTATTGTGATTGGAAGACCTCGGATAACCACTTTAAGTGGTTTGTCCTGAGGGAGAGAATAGGAGTGCGAGGGGAGGGATTTTTCCTCAAGTAAACGGCTGAGGGCCCGGTAGTCTGTCTCGGTGGCCGGCTGGATTGAGATGCCGTCCACGAGCGTGCGGATTTTGGTGGTGGCAATTTTCCGATCGCGAATCATTTTGTTGATGGCCGGCCAGTTGTCCTTTGTACGGAGGACAATTGGGGGGATTCGGCTGGAGGAGGAGTATGTGGTAGGGTCTGGGTGTGAAGCACCCTGGGAGTTCGATTGGGAATCGTTGATGTCGATTTGGGGGCTATTGGTGTCCATGCCGTTATCATCGTCGCGTTCGGCTTGGGTATCGGTTGGGGTGTCTTCTACCTCGAGACAGGCGAACCTGTTCTTGGTAGCGGGCCCGGAAGTTTCACTGTCATTGCTGACGTTGGAGCGGGCGCGTTTAAGATTGCGGTCGCTTGGGGTGACGAAGGTGTCACCGCCAGTGGAGGTGGAGGCTTGGATATCCATTGCCTCTGATGGAGGTTGGACAATGGAGAGGGTATGTGCAGGTATAACTGCACGGAGCGAGCGTCGCGGCTTAGGAATAGCGGATTCCATAAGGGGGCGCGGAGGGTCAGCTTTCTTGGTCGTGGCTGGTTTGATCGTTTTAGCCTTGATAGGGGCTACCTTTTTGGTGGAGGAGGAGGTCGGAAGAGGGGGGAAGGGGGTCTTCTCCTTCCTTTTCCCTGAGGGGGCGTCTGCGCGTGGTTGTGCGACCGGAGGTGGTTGCACGACCTTGGGAGGTTTGGCGTCTTTCGCGGCTAATTGGGCGGTAAGTTTGCTGATTTCAGCGCGTAAACCTTCGATGATGGCAGTTTGACTAGCAAATAACGTGAGGAGCGTTTTGAAGTTTTCAGGGGTCATGGTCATGTCGTTAGTAATCGTCATGTCGTACAGTTAATTTAAATATTAAAATAAAAATTTTTTTTTTTAAATTAAATTATGTTGCGAAATCTAAAATGATTAGATTAAATTTGAATAAATTTATATCTGTGAAGCAGCTGGTTTTAATTGAATGCAAGTTTAGTTTTTAAATCTGAAATTTAATTAAGTGTTGTGAACCAACCTTTATTTAAATCAGAATGAACTTGAAAATTTAAAAGGAAAAGGAATTTGTTGACTGACAAAATTTTTGTTAGGTTGCGATAAAATTATAATCTGAAAAGAATCTAGGTCAAGTTCAGTACACTAACCTTGTTTACGTTCGCTTCTGAACGTCGGTGATGACCTCGAAAGGGGAAGGGGGCAACAGAGCGCGCAACCGTTTGCTAATTGTGACGTAGCTAGCTACGTCACATTAACAAATGGCGGGTTCTTTTTTGCCGGGAAACTGGGAAGTCACTTATAAGCGTGTTTAAACGCTTTGACGACGAAAATTTAAATAGAAAGGGGTCTTGATGTAGCACTTTCACTTCTATATTAGATTATCGTTTAGAGAACAGTAATGAAAATTACTTTTTGAACTTAATTCGTGAAAATTAAAGAACGCAAAAATTGACGTGCGGTGTAGTTCAGATCTAGATCGGAACTGACGGAGCAAAATTTTCTATGTGTTAGGGTCATTCATTCCACACGTACCGTCAACAAAATGACGACGCGCGGAATCTCGTATGTAAAATTGGGTAAATTTTGCTAACGTCAAATTCGATTTATTCAAAATTTTGACAATACTTTCGCACATAATATTTTAACACAAGAATATCGTACAACCCAATTTGAAATGTATACTCGAGTATACATTTCAAATTGGGTTGTACGATATTCTTGTATTTTAAAATACATACTGGCTAGAGCCAATAACTTTTATTCTCACAATATTTTAACAGTATACTATATAAACCTTCCTCTTTGCAATAGAAAATTTTCAATTTATTTGGGGTGGTCAACATTAAGTTACTCGACACCAATATTTACACTATCAAGTTGCAGTCCTTTAAATTAGCCATTGAAAATGGGGCATCCACTTTTTAGTAAACGTTTCGTTTAAAAGATGCAAACAATTAATTATTCAATTATAGAACTATACTTCACCTATCAATCTTATAGTCGTCCTATTTTAGAAATTTATTCCCCATATCAATTTAAAAATTAAAATACTAAATCATGATTTTTTTATATGACAAGAAAAGTTAGCATCCCTAACTTAAATATTGCAATCACTGCGCTTTGAAAAGCTCTGTGGAATTGCAATATCCGTGACATAATTTACAATTCCAAGTTCAGTCTCCGCTCAGCTGAACCAGCATTCAGTTGAACCGCTCCTGTAAAGTACATACAATTATTCAGGTAAAACCTATTTACAAAAAAATTTACCAATCAACAGATTGAACTCAGATTCTACATTATTCTAGATAATTGTAAAACAGGCCCATAATCAAGCAAATGTGAAAGATATGGGTCTATTCACAATATTAATTGGCTTCCTAATAATAAAATTTGGTAAAACTGCAGTTTTGGACGAGAATCTCATTCGTGCATTTTTTAAAGAAAAAACGTGTCACTTAGGAACCATTCTTAATTGTAATCCCAAGCAAGGTAACATAAATTCCTTTTTTGTGGAAATATTTTTATGAACAACCTTGTTGATTTTTAACTCTAATTGCAGAATCTATCCAACTAATAAAAAATCTAATGACGGATGGATATCGGATTTCGGTTTATGATATTACAAATCCCGAAATTTCAGCAGAAAAAGTCTTATTCAAGGGAGATTATAATTTAGGCATAATTATTGATGCAGATTGTGTCAACATTCAACCATTTCTGGAAGAGGTACGCACTAAAGGTTTCGATAATTATTAATTAAATCAAATGCATTTTTTAGGCAGCAGAATTAAAATATTTTTTTGAAACGTTCCGTTGGTTAATTTTAACATCCGATCCAAATATTTACGAAAAATATAAGAAAATTCCTCTTAATATTAATTCTGATGTAACCATTGCAGTACGGTTATTAAATGAAAAAAAAGAATCATTATCCAATTGGACCATTTTTGATATTTATAACCCAGCTTATAAACATGGTGGAAGCGTAATAATAGAAAAACTTGGAATTTTCGATGGTTACGATACAAATGCCTTAAAATATACTCATGGGCCCAGATATTATAAAAGAAGAAACATGAGAGGTGTTCTCTTTCAATCTGGAATGGTGGTAAGTAGCATCCAATCCAAAAGTTAACATTTAAAATTTTTCCACTTTTTCAAAAACGTATTTCTATAGTTTCCTGACAAAACAAATAATACTCTTCAAGAACATTTAGCAAGCGATAAAGATAGACAAATCAACTCCATGCCAAGATTTCACAGTTCTGCCATAGACAATTGTCAAGATCTTTACGCTTTTACCATGTAAGTAAAACTTTGAAAATATTACTTTGTTGGTCTTTAATAATTATTTTTATAGTAATTATTATACTAAAATTTTCAGTATCAATATGACCCTTACGAATACTTCGGGATATCTACAGCCAAATGGTGACCTAGATGGTATGTTGAAGGAACTGAAAGAAAAAAGAATTGATTTTGGAAATGCACCTCTATTGCACCGAGCTTACAGAGTTAAAATGATTGACTACGGTCTTGGGATCTGGAGTTTCAAGTACCTATGTGTAAAAATATTTTTAGTTTTTGAAATATAATCGTATAATCTGTAGATCGGCCTTTATCTTCCAACATCCCAAAACCACATTATCATCGTACGAATTGTACTTGCGACCTTTGGTAGATTCGGTATGGCTAACAATCATAGGAATATTCGTGTTAATTATAATCGTTTTACGAATTATTATGGTTAAGCAAGCAAAAGTGTACTATTCCGCTTCAGCAGACAATGATGGTACTTGGAGTTTTCTCATATTATACGGAATTGGTCATTTATGTCAACAAAGTGCGTGCCATTTATATACAGCAGCTATCAAAAGTAAGTTGGCAAACAGTTTTCTTACAATAACTTTTTCAATTTTCAATATTTCTCTTTAATTTTTTTAATATTTATTCCTTAAAAACTCTTAAATTAAAAAATATAATTATAACTTTCTATATAATTGTATTAATCTGAAAAACTTCAAAACAAAATAAATTCGAAATATTTGCATTTAGCAAGTGCTGACAAAAAGCTCTTAAAACCAAAAAATAAAGAAATACATACAAAAACTGTAGATTAAAAACATTAGTACTTCGTTGCAAAGCCTTTTGCAGCGATAACAGCTTTACATCGTGATTGCATAGAGTCAACCCGCTTCTCTAAACGTTCTAATAGTATTTTTAACCATTCTCTCTGTAATGCTTCCCAAAATTTAGTTGTAATACTATAATTTTCACTTCTTATTCGTCGTTCGAGCTCTTCCCACAAATGCTCAATGGGATTCAAATCTGGAGACTGACTAGGCCACTCTAAAAGGCGGATTTTTGCCTTTTCCATGTAGTCCTTAACATGCTTTGAAGTATGTTTTGGGTCATTATCATGCTGAAGTATCCACCAGCGTGGCAATTTTCTCTGACCATGTTGTAAAATATGATCCCCCAATATGTCGGCATACATAAACCGATCCATAATACCATCAATTCTGTGTAGGGATCTAATGCCACAACGGGAAAGCAGCCCCACACCACGATGTTACCTCCACCATGCTTTATAGTGGGAACTTGGATATTTAATATCATGGTTTTTTATTTTTTGGGCGTCGAATATACTCAATACCATCCAAAGAAAACAAATTATATTTACTTTCGTCGCTCCAAAGTATTTTAGACCAATCTTTTTTTTCAGTGTAAATTACTTCTAGCAAAACTTGAGACGGGCTATCCGATTCTTCTTAGATATAAGTGGCTTCTTAGCAGGACGTATGCCAAATACGCGAATTTTGTTAAAATCTCGAACAATTTGTGTAGCCGTTAGACGAGGATTTTTTACTGCTTCATGAACGATCATTTTATCATCTCTTTTGGTTGTTTTTCGTGGTCGTCCTGTTCTTGGTCGTGTCTCTGCTGATCCATAATTATTATTTTTATGACACCAGAGACTTATAGTTTGATTTGGAATGCTAAATTCACGTTCTGCTGCTCTTAATGATTTTCCACATTTTAATCATTCCAGAACCATGTGTTTTAAATTTTTCACTTTTCACTAATAAAACGATTTATGCCAATTTACTTTTGAACCCTGAATAAAATGTAATTCGCTTATTTACTTTTCACGTTAATACCAACTAAAATTTTTAAATGTCAAAATCCGTATTAATCTACATACTTTTAAAAAAGATATAATAGTCCACTAAATGACTTAACATTTTTATAAATTTTTTCTAAAAAACTGTTTGCCAACTTACTTTTGATCGCTACTGTACCTAATGTAAATTATATGTTCAACAATTTATAATTTGGTTTTTAGGTTTGAACTTACTTCCTACTTTTATTAGTGGTAAAATTGGTACTTTCACAGTTGTACTGTTTTCATTTATGATATATCAATTTTATTCTGCTAGTATTTGTTCTTTTTTATTATTGCCACCTACTCGAACAATTAAAACTTTGGAAGACTTGTTAAACAGTTCTCTCGAAGCAGGTTGCGATGATGCACCTTATGACAGTTACTATTTGCGCGTAAGTTATAAACAGGATCTTAAATTAAACTTACTTTACATATTTTAGACAACCACGGATCCTATTGCTGTAAAATTCTACAAGTCAAAAATTCTCGGTGCTAATAATCACAGCAACTTTTTCTCTCCAGATATTGGACTGAACAAAGTTGCTGGTGGTGGATTCGCATTTCACACCCAATTAAGTTCTGCTTATCCAATCATAGAACGTACCTTTCCAGAAAAAATTATTTGTAATTTAGCCGAAGTAAAATTATATAATTCAGAATATGGTTATATGGTAACTCAAAAGCGTTCGCCTTTCAGAGATTTATTTAATTACTGGTTGGTGCACTGTAATTCAGCATTGCTACTAAATTTTTTAGAAAAACATTTTTCAGTTTGATTCATCAAATGGAGGTTGGAATTATTAACCGGTTACGAAAATTTTGGAATGCTCGTAAGCCCAATTGTGTTGAACCCACTAATTATTTGGAAGTTTCAGTTGGATTAACAGATTCATATTGGGCTTTGATGTTACTAGGATGCGGTTATGTGATTAGTTTAAGTGCATTAGTTTTGGAAATATTTTGGAAAAATAGAAAGGCGTTTATAAAAGGAAAAGTTAAAAATAAACGTAAGAAATTGATCAACGTGCAACCCTTTCCGAAGATAGTACATTAGTTGACATTACTTGGTAGTATATACGAGTAGTATGCAATCGTATTAGAAAATGGTTAAACTGACCATAAAAGTCTTAAATTTGATGACAAACATATATTTATAAATTCAAAGTCACGGTTATCATGCATGAAGACATGCTGTCTGTAAAACAAATTATGAGTTAAAAGTAGACGTTAGGTTGTTAAAAATATGGTAAGCTTTCGCCTTTCGATTAGTGCAAAACCCCATAACAAAAAAAGTTACTTATTAAGACGCAATTATCTACCAAACACCAAAGATGAATTTCTCTTCATAAGCTTCAATCGGCTTTAACCAAAGATAATTTTCGTAACAGGTTGAATGCAAAAGTAGATATGATAATTCAGCTATTTTCTGTTCAGCCCAACTTTGCTTCGAAACTTGGCTTTGGGAAACTTTCACCTTTTCATAAGAAACATAGTTATTTATGAAAATAAGTAGGATCTAATTATTGTAAAGGTTTATTATTTTTAAGTGGATAAATAAATATTTAAAAAATGTCTCAGTTTTATTTTCCAACTAGCTGCCACGGGCGATTGGCACATCGATCGCTGTGGAATGTACAACTAAATTAGTATGGATCTTGATTGATGTTAAACTCGATTGTTGGTTAACTTGCAAACAATCAGGGAATTCCAAGATTCGGCCTTACTCGAGGGATTTAGATAATACTTGAAAGCAATATTTCCTTCATTATTTGAACTTTTTTTGTTTGTTTTAGCTTTGCGCCGGGATGAGGAAATCTCGTGCGAGACACCGGCTTAATCTAAGCCGGTAGTGTCAGACTCGCACTGACTAAAACCTCACCCCTATCCTCGACTCCCGGTTTCGCCGTCTGGGCATTACTTCAGGAGTCGCGGCTATTGCGCGTTTCATCGTCCTTGTTGCACTTCCCTCTCGAGCTGTTCTTTCGTCCTCATGATGGAGGTCACGAAGGCCGTGATAACTTTCCAGCCTTCTTCGTTCTCCAACATCGCACGCGGTGTCTTCTTCGTCGCAGTGGCAGCAGGTTGGGTCGTCCAGTATCTTGAAGCGATGGAGGTACTCGTTGAAGCACCCGTGCCCCGTCAGGACTTGGGTGAGGTAGAACGAGAGTTCTCCATGCTTCCTGGCGACCCACGGCTCGACGCTGGGGACGAGTCGTCTCGTCCAGCTTCCGGTTGCTGCTGCCGTCCATCGTGCTTGCCACTTGTCGAGGGTTGCCCTCCTTCGGTCTGGCTCTGGTAGCTTGCCGCCTCTTTCCTTTGCCAGGAGATCTATCGGCGGCATGCTGGCCAGCAGTCGCACCGCCTCGCCTGACACGGTCCTGTAGGCGCACGTTACGCGCAACGCCATCTTCCGTTGGACCGACAGGAGTCTCTTCGCGTTCCTCGCAACGAGTGTCGCCTCGTGCCACACCGGGACCGCATATAACATCACCGCGTGAGCGATGGTGCCGAGCATTCTTCTTTGGTCGTCTTCGGTCCTCCGACGTTGGGCATCAGGCGGGCGATGGAACTCGTCACCGCCGCCGCCTTTCTGCTAGCTTCCTGTATGTAGGCCGCGAAGTTGAGATGTTTATCGATCCTAACACCCAGGATGGTAACGTAGTCTTTGACTTCTATTTTTTCGCCGTTCAGTTGGATATTGATGGGCGGGATCTTTCTCCTTCCGCACACCAACACGGCTTCGGACTTTTCCGGGACCAGGGTTAGGCCGACTCCGGCGGCCCACTCTCTAATCGTCTCGACGGCCTTGTTCGCGTTGCGCTGGATCGTCTTCGCGTCTTTCGCCACGACTATGGTGGTGACGTCGTCCGCGTACCCGACCGTCGAGACCCCCTCCGGGAGCTTCAGTCGGAGGACCTTGTCGTAATTGATGTTCCACAGAGGGGCCGCCAGCACCGACCCCTGGGGAACGCCGCTTGTGATTTCCATAATTTCTTCAGTTGCCACCTGCAGGAATCTGTCCTCCAGATAGCTGGCGATCAGGTTGAACGTTTCTGGCTGGACGTCTCTTTCCCTCAGCTCATCCAGTATGTGTCGCCACCCCGCGTTGTTAAAGGCGTTTCGAACGTCCAGGGTGACGAGGAGGCACAGGTTTCTAGTTCTCCTGGTGCCCCCCTTGGCTTCCTTCGCGACTCGCACTGTGGTCTTCAGTGCGTCGACGGTAGATCTTCCGCTTCGGAAGCCGTACTGGCTATCGCTGAGGTCGCCGCTTCTCTCGATGTCTTGCTTGAGGCGGTTGTGGATCATGCGTTCCAGGAGCTTACCGGCGTGGTCCAACAGGCAGATGGGCCTGTACGAACTGGGTTCGTTCGCGGGCTTGCTCCCTTTGCGGATCAGCACTAGCCTGGCCGTTTTCCACCTCGAGGGGAATTGACCTGACTCGAGGCAGTTGTTGTAGGCCGACAGGAAGGCCGATCCGCACTCTGACACCGCTAGTTTGATGACTCGGCCCGGTACTCCATCGGGGCCTGGCGCCTTGTCTGCTCCGAAGTTCTTGATCGTCTCGTGCAGTTCCTCCTTCGTGAAGGGGTTCCTCTGAGCCGGGGGTTGCATCCGCGGCTCTTTGAATTTGGCGTGACTTGGGAATAACGCCGCCGCTATTTCTCGTACCTTAGTTGGGCTAGGTCCGGCCATGTTCGCCCCCCCCCCTCAGCTTACCCCTTACGATCTTGTAGGCCAGACCCCACGGATCTTCTTCTAGGGTGGCCAGGAGCTCTCTCCGGCAGCGCCTTTTGCTGTCGAAGATGGCGTGGCCGAGCGTCTTCTTCGCCGCCTTGTAGTCGTTGGCCTCCTCGACGTGGCCGTGCTGCACCTTTCGGGACAATCGTTTGGCTTTGCCTCTCAACTCGGCAATCTCCGTCGTCCACCAGTGAACCGGTTTTCGGTTGGGGCCTTTCCTTTTGGGCATGGCCGCGTCGCAGGCATTATGGAACGCTTCCATCAGTTGATCCGCGTCCGTCGTCTGGCGGGTGCCCGCCAGTCGTTGGAACTCTTCCATGAACTTCCCGGCGTCCAATTTATGTGACGCCCATCCTTTTGCTTTTGTGCGGAAATCGTGGATTTGCTCTTCCAGGCAGAAATGGACGTATTTGTGGTCGCTCATGGTGAGGTCTTCCAGGACCCGCCATCCCGTCACTCGTCGCGCCATGTCCGTCGAAGCTAGCGTGACGTCGATTATCGAGACCGAGTTTCCCCTCTCGAAGGTCGGAGTGTCGCCTTGGTTGCAGATTTCTAGGCCGGCAGAGCCTAGGATCTCGGCCAGCGCTTCGCCGCGGGCATCTTCTTCGGGGGAGCCCCAGTCTGGGGATTTCGCATTGAAGTCGCCTCCTACGACCACGGGCTCCCTCGCTCTTTGGGCATTTCGGACTTCGTCGGCCAGCATTATTAACAAGTTCATTATTTGAACTTGTTTATTTCCATGTCAAATCGCCATGCCGATTTTATCTTGGTTTAGCATATTGCAACACCATTTATTGATAATGCTGATCACGCCGGAAAACTATAATTGCAAAGTTAAAAATTTATAAATCTACAAATTATTATTTCGATACTTGGCCATACATAACATTTTGATTTCTGGTTTTTTATCGACGACAATGTTTAATTTTATTGAAATTTTGATCCATATGAGGTCTTGACATTTCAACATACAGCTGCTCTGTCTATGATTGTAAAAAATATTCGGCTGTTCCTGCGATTCATTAATGGTGGAAATGGCAAAATAGTTAGAATCCTTGGAATAAAAACGTTCGCACCTTCAAATGGTCCAATTAGAATCCATGACACGATGATGTAAGGATGTAATGTATTCACCTTGATCCGTTACATAGTTTTTATGGGTTCAAATTTCTTAACAGTATGATGACAACGTCTAACTTTTAGTACTAACGCGTAGCTGAATTTCGTTTGGATTCAAAGAATTTAAAAATTTTACCGAATACTTTGTCGCTTCGTCTTCATTAATACGTTTATCTTTGGAAAAAAGTGTTCGTGCAAGTGCTTGAATCATTTCTTAAATGAATTTGTTGGTTACCTTAACTGTAAAGTTTAGTGTTGTAGTAATTTACAATTGAGAATTTATACTTCGAAGTTTCGATACACACAATTATTGATGAGACATCAGAATAGAATAAAATTTTTGAAATACTTAGAAATTTTGTTGTATCCATAGCTATCAGATTGTTGAACTCCCATGTTGGTCGTGAGTTTCATTTTTGTAACGTCTTTGCATTTCAGTCAGGTTTTGATTTCATTAACCATCACGCTTCTTGGAATCACTGGTAACGTTTGGAGAAAATTACCAGCAAGGATAACTACAATGAAACAGCCTATAAGATTCTATTACAGAATAATGATGTGCCTTCCAGCAGTGTTTTGGCCTTTGCACTTCCTTGTTCGATGTTGCAACCGCTCCTTCATTATTAACCAAGTCTATTTGCATTTGAAGCGTCCATCAGTCATTGACGTTGCAACAATACAGTAACAAATTGATCAAAAACCAAATCATAAGGCTTCTTTCTATACTTTGTATATAGAAGCCTAAAAGTCACTGGTACTTTTACTGGTAAAGTAAAGTAAGTGATAGATATCATATGCGAAGATTGGGAGAGAAGAAATGTACAAACCCATCATAGACAATGGATAATATTTGATAAACTTTGCAGCTGAAAGAAGATGGTTATAAAAAGCACGATGTTCCAACAGAAAGATATCTACAAGGGGACATGGATCGCTCCAAATGGAAGAACGGTTAACCAGATCGATCAAGTATTAATTGAAGAGCAGCACAAGTCCCTTATTATAACCGGGATTAGAAGCTTGCGAGGCGCTGACGCAGACTTCGAACACTACTTGGTTAGAATTAAGTGTAAAATAACAAACACCGATATCGACATAAGTAAACAGAAAAGAACACCCAGATATAGAGACATGGAAATGTTTAACACCGAGAAAAAAGGACAACAATACGAAGCACTCATAAATCTTGAATTGGATGTAATGGAAAAATGCCCAGAGATGGAATAGGGGTGGAGTAGGATAGAGAGAATGATAAAAGCAGTCATTACAGATGGGATTCCAAAAACCAGGAAGGGCAAAATTAAGGAATGGTTTGATGAGTAGTGTGAACAAGTGACACTGCTCAAGACTAAAGCAAGCAGCAAAATGTTAGCAAACAATACCGAAGCCAACAGAAAGAGCTACGAACGTTTAAGAAGACAAGTAAAACAAATCACAAGAAGGAAAAAGAGAAGACAACAAGAACAAAATATTATCAAACTTAAAGAACAATATACCACTAAAGAAATCAGAAACTTCTACCAAAAAGTGAAGAGAGCAAAAACGGGATACACACAAGAGAAAAGTACATTAAAGAAAAAAACGGCGAGTTATTGACAGATCCAGCGGAGATAGTAAATAGATGGAAGGAATATTTTAGAGAAATTCTAGGATCAGATGTCGACATGGAAGAGGTTAATAATGAGGAGATCGAACAAGCGAAGGAAGACGAAGAAAATATAATGGCACCCACACTGGAGGTAGTCACAAAAGCAATAGCAAGTCAGAAAAATCACAAATCCCCAGGTGAAAATGACATAAGAGCGGAAATGATCAAATACGGAGGTGAAAATCTACTTAAAAGACTCCACGAACTTATTCTTAATATCTGGAATGCCGAAAATATGCCTAGCAAGTGGAACAATGCAATAATATGCCCCATCCACAAGAAGGGAGATAAAACAGTATATGAAAACTACAGAGGGATTGCCTTGGTGGACACAATGTACAAACTGATGGCAAAAATTATAAAAGAACACATTGAGGTGTACACAGAAGAAGTAACAGGAGAATATCAGGCAGGTTTTAGAAGAAGTAGAGCCACCACCGACCATATCTTCACAATTAAAAGAGATACAAGCTACATGCCATGAGTACAAGATATCACTATATGTATAGTGCATTGACTTCAAGCAGGCCTATGATAAAATAGACAGAAAGACATTGTATGAAGCAATGAAAGAGCTCAAAATCCCCGACAAGCTTATAAGACTGACGAAGATAACTATAAAGAAAACTACAAACAAGGTATATGCTAACGGATCCACCTACTCTTCCAAGTTATGAACGGTTTAAGACAGGGGGATTCCCTATCTGCTTGCTTTTTAATATAGCACTCGAAGTTGTAATCAGATGATCTAAAATAACCCGAACTGGAACGATCTATAATGGTAACCACCAGATTCTGGCATACGCCGACGACCTCACATTAATAGTAAGATCACGGGAAGAACTGTGCAAAGTGACGGAAAGCATGATACGAGAGGCAAGAAAGATGGGTCTAATTATAAACCAGCAGAAGACTAAATATATGGAGATGGGATACGTCGGAGAAGGCGGGGAAGCAGGAGGGTGTGTAGAGGTGTGATCCGAGGGGAGTGAGAGGCTTGCGTTTGAAAAGGTATTAACAGTTACGTACCTGGGCATCCAGATAACTGACAAGAACGAAGAAAACACAAAGATAAAAGCGAGAATGACAAGCGCAACAAGAACCATCGCAGCAATGAGACAGGTGCTAACAA
Organism: Podabrus alpinus; assembly: GCA_932274525.1. Taxonomy (NCBI): domain Eukaryota; kingdom Metazoa; phylum Arthropoda; class Insecta; order Coleoptera; family Cantharidae; genus Podabrus; species Podabrus alpinus. The sequence continues at coordinate 47,053,906 of OW026451.1, read as the reverse complement.
CGAAAAACGTCACCAGAAGAACTAAGTTGAGAATATATAAAACAATCATCCGACCAACACTTTTATATGGTTCGGAGACATGGACAATGAATGCCGCCGATCGAAATAAAAGCAGAGTGTGGGACAGGAGAGTTCTCAGAAGGATTTTTGGTGAAGTGAATACGGAGAACGAATGGAGTAGAAGAACTAATGAGGAGGTGATGAACCTATTTGGAGAACCTGACATTGTGGCAGTTGTACGTGCAAACAATTGAAGTTAATTTATTTATAAAATAAAAAACATTTTGAGGTTGTTGCCAACCTCATCAGAAAATGAACCCTGCAAATTGGCGGGGAGTTCATGTTTTCATCACAATTATAAAATCATTCTTAGAGATTTTTATCAAGTTCTGGTCGTTTTTATGAATTTTTATCGGGTTTCAAACCGCATGTCATTTGGTATATTGTTACATACATATAATCTGCCTATTTTTGATATGTTGTTTTCTGATTTGTTTTATGTTTCAGTTTTCCATACTGGATTGCGTGGGCGTTTTTATTTCATCAATGTTGGTAAGTATTGGTTTTCATATCTTGATTTTAGAGTCTATTTTTCATTTTCGATCGTTATTTGGCTTTTTGGGTACACTCAAACCTTTTTTCTTATCAGGGTTATTAGTTTTTTAAGATTAGATCTCATTGGTCACGGTTATTTCTCTCGTTGTCAATAGTGGTTGCTATGGATTGTGCAAGGGCCATAAGGCGGGCCTTATACACTTTACACAGGATTGATCATGTGGAGTGCTTGTTGTCACTGAGCTTCGCTCTGACACAGTTGACGCATACATGCTTAGCAAGTTCCTTTTGCACTACACAGTCACGTGAAGCGTGTTCTGTTGAGGTGCAAAAGGCGCATGTTTCATTTCCTTTGCAAAATTTGGCTATGTGGCCAAAACGTTGGCATTTATAACATCGGACGATTCCGATGTGATTCCGCACCCGGTAGCTTTTCCAAGCCACTCTGAATTTACCCTCCTTCATTGTTGCTTCATGGACCAGGGGGTGAACCTCCAGGATCCATTTGTTGTGAGTTATTCCTCTGGTATGTACGGGATTGGCTCTTTTGAGCCAAGAAATCCCGGCCATATTGACCACCTCGGGAAAACTCCTTTCTATTTCCGCTGTGGAAATTTGGATTTGTCCACCATCTGTATAGCAATTGATGGCCAGGTAGCTGAAGGCTCCCGGGCCATCAATTGGTTCTCCGCTAGTAGAGTGCTGCCTACTAGTTTCTTGACCGAAGGGTGGGAGGATTCCACCACAACACTTTTGTTTTTCGTCAGATAGAGCCTATCTGCTTTTATGCCAAGATCTTCCGCTCTGATGCTAGTCAGGGCGGATTTTGTGTTTTCTGCTGACTGGAATGAGCTACCCTCTCCAGGGTAGACAATTACTTTATATTTTTTATGTGTGCTCCGGGGGTTGCTGATGGCGGCCCTCTTCATTGCTGTCAGGTATTTCCTGGGTGGGTCGTGCTTCGTGGATTCTTCCTTAGGGGAAGAATCCGTTTCGTTGGGTTCCCGAACCTTGAGGAGGTTCGGGGGGTTGGACTCTGCCAAATTTTTCTTAGGTGGGTTTTGCTTTTTGGGTTCTTCCTGAGGGGAAGAATTTGTTTCTTTGAGTTCCCGGACCTTGAGGAGGTTCGCGGGGGTGGCAGGGGCAGGAACCGCCTCTGCTGTATTTACTTTGGACGGGGGAAGGGTGGCTGAAGGCTTACCCGTCCCTCGTTTGTTGTTATTGCCCTTCAGTATGAATAGTAGAAGTTTGAAGGTGCTTTCTTTCATATCTTCTAAATTTTTTAGTGTGTTTTTCCTTTCGTCGAGTTCTTCTTTGCTTAATATGATGAATTTCATTATTTTATGCGTGGCTTTCGATATGTTGGAAAATATTTCTTTCGCCCATTCTGTTATTCCCAAATGGCTTTCACTTGGTGTTTCTGTTTCTTCTATTCCATGTTCTTCTTTATTTTCTTGCATCGCCTGTAGGATTCTGGACAATGTTTCGATCAGCTCTGTGGATGTTTCCAAATTGTATTCACTTTGTGTCTTTTCAGTTTCATAATTTTTTCCTTTTGTTTCATTACTGTTTTCACTTAGCGTTTCTGTCTCTTGTTTTTCATGTTTTTCTTGCTTCGCCAATCTGGCACGTTTCCTTTGGTTTTTGTTTGGTTTCTTTTTTGCTTCCTTTCGAATTTTTCCTTGTTTTTCGTTGTCCGAGCTATTGTTTTCTTCATCTTCAAGTGTGGACCATTCTTTGGGCCACTCGTGGGGACTTTCTTCTTCGTCTGTCTCAGGATTGTTTCTACGTTTATTTTCATTTTCTTCGATTTTTGCTGATGAGGCCATATTAGACGATTTCGACTTTTTTTCCGTGAAGCAATTGAAGTTGTTTATTTATATAAAGAAAAATAAAAACGGGATTAGCATTGCCAATCTAAAACTTAATCCTGCATATTGGCAGGACATTCATGTTGTCATAAAAATAAAATAAAATTTTCAAAATTAATTTAGCTGGTTCAGGTAGGTTTCTGTATGAATTTTTTCCGGGTTTCAAACCGTATATCGTTTTTAGTATTGTAACTAACATTTAATCTTCATTATTTGGTTAATTAATGTTGTAATGTTTTCTTCTTTTTTCAGGTTTTCCATGATGTGTTGAGAGGGTATTTATTTCGTATCTTGGTGCCATGATGCGTTCCATGTCAAGTGGTTGGATTTCATTAATAGGTATGTGGATTTTATTCGGGTATGCCCAAACTTTATTTCATCTCAGGGGTGCCGGTTTGTATGATTAGTTCCTTGTTATTGGTTTGTTGTATTTACGGTCTTGTTCTCGAGGAACTTACACATCAGGTCGGGTGGTGTTTCTTCATACAGCTCGTCCAGTTGAGCAGGGAGATGGATGCCATGATAGGCCGCCAACTCCAACTGTTCTTGCATGTACAAATCGCACTCCCGTATCCGATGTGTAGGCTCATCGAGAATATCGCAAGCCGGACATAGTCCGTCCTCCGACTTCCCCAATCTCTTGAGGTGTCGGCCGAACTCGCCATGTCCGGTAAGCATCTGTGTCATCTGAAATGAGTGATTAGTTAATGATTTACTTACCTTGGGGATGAATTGGTAGCTAATTCTACCCACCAATCCATCGTCCCATCTTCGTTGCCACTCCTTCTTTATTCTGTCATCCATCTTCTTTTTGATCTCCGTCCTGTATCTATAGTACGTGCAAACAGGATCAGATGGCTGGAACACGTGGAAAGAATGACAACTGAGAGAATGCCAAAGATGGTACTTAAGAGAGGGCCAATTGGAACGAGAAGACAAGGAAGGCCAAGATCCCGATGGAATGATGCGGTGGAGAGAGACTTGAGAGATTTGAGGGTGAGGGAAAGGAGGAGGAAGGCGACGGATAGAGAATCATGGAGAAGAATCGTTGATTCATCCCTGGGTCTACAAGGTCCGTTGCGCTTTTCTATATAGATATTGCGATGTTCTTTGCTCTGCTGTATTGGCAAATCAAAGGAATAAACGAGTTTTAGATCAAAATTTAAATGAACGTTAAGTTATTAAGAAATCATGGCAAGATGATGTAACGATTGACTCGTTAAAGAAATTAAAATTTATATCATGTTAAAATAATTGTTATTTGTTAGTTATAATTGTTATTAAAACTAGGTTAATTAGAATTAGTTGTGTTAAGCGCACTGAAAAAGGTTTCATGATGACATGTTGTTACAACAGCTTGGTGCAATAAACTAAACGGACGATTATTCGCTTCAATGTAAACATTTAAAGTGCATCGTGTATCCAATTTGCGGTTCGTTCCTAAAAAAACATTATTTAAATAAAAATCAAGTGTGGTAAAATTGATTGAATTTACCGGCCAATGAAAAACTTGCAACATCAAAAACAAACAGGCGTTGAAAATTTCAATGAAATTATATCCTTGGTAACGAGTTTGTTGACCTTAACAACGAAAAATTTAATCAAGATGAATGTACGTAAATTTCGGGTGGTTACAGAAAATTAGTAAAAATTGTGTTAAAACCCCTAAGTAGGGTTAAGTGAACGTTGATTATGCTAAAAAAAGGTTAAACTATATGAAAAATGTAAAAATTTTAAATACACTCACCAATAAATCAAAATTTGGTATTCACGGCTGAGGAGATAGTTGGATGATTATGAAAATTAAATGGTTGACCACAGAAAGGTGAATTGGAGCAAGTTGTAGGTGGACGGCCGGCATAAACACGCTAAAGAAACGAACAATGATGCAATCGGGAAGTGGGGTAAGAAATATTTAACTATACAGTGCGGGAATTTTAAACATAAAAAAAATCAGAAATCCTTTTTATTTACAAACATTTATTTAGACTTAGCATTTTAATATTAAGAAATTTGTTACATTTAGTTTTAAAGCACGTGGGTGAAATTTTCTTTCGTCTCTATGACGACAATTTATACAAAATTTTATTAATTTCATTAAAAATCAAATTGCCATGATTATATTTTATTTTAATTTAAATCAAATTAATAAACAGTGTGAAAATATGAATCTTGTTCATTCGGAAGATGAGCGAATGCAATAGAGTAAATTTAACAACAATAAAAGAATTTTTTTTATATCTTTTGAGCTAGCTGAGGTAAAATACTAAATTTCTCCACGTAAGTTATCATTGTGGGATAAGCATTCCAGGTAAGGGTCTCATTCTTGTTATAAGCATTGATTGATCTCATTAACAGGAGGGGGTCATTGCAATATCTAAAAAGATATCTCTCTATCCAGGATGCCTTCTTGACGTACTATGTATACTGTAGTGATTCAAAATACCAATAATTTTGAAATTAAATAAGCACTCTTAAAAATTACAAATTGCATGAAGTTTCTTAATAACAAACAAAAATTCCAACAGGTAAGGTTAAAGCTCTGATAAAGTCAGTTTATTCGCAAAATAAGTGAGAGGGAGGATTCATTCAACAATGATATGAACAAAAATTATTAACTACAAATGATGTTTTTAATATTCAAAGAAAAATTTATTTAATGTATAATAATTTTAGAATTGTAAAGAATAGGTAAATTTTAAGTAAGTGAGGTAATAAACAATGAGTTTACGTAATTAGTGATGAACGATAAAGACAGATGCAGCGTTTCGTCATCCGAGACAAACGTTCACGCGTAGCCGGACCAAACGATGTGTTGTGATGACAACGCTGAAACAGAAGTGAATATTAATTAAATGACATTTTTAAAATAATAAAGCATTATCAAAGAACGAGATACTCACATTAAAAAGGAATTATCAAAGAGTGACGAAATTTGAAAATCGTAGCAAAACCTTGGAAACGATATTAATTAATAAAAACAGAGTCGAAAACGCAAGTGCGTTGAATAACGGAGGTTTTGTGTGCTCTCGTTATAAAGTGATAATTTTGGGTTTAATCCAACTCAAAGTGTGGCAATCTGAAAGAACGAGATCGTTAAGAGATTATTAGAATTGATATAAAAATTCTGCGAGATTAAAATTGATAAAAATTAAAATCAGGTACTTACCTTATAATAAAGTGTTAAAGTGAATGGAAATTATTGGAAGCAAGATTTCAATCGATAAAATTGAAGCACTAAGTGGAAAATTACACGTGGTGATCACAAGAAATTTCAAGATAAATGCAAGCACTGCAGTCTTGATGTGCAGAGGAATTGGAAAGAAGTATACTGCCATCTGTGTGCGGTAAGATAAAAAATCAAAACTTATTTAACTTTTCGCGCGGTATTAGTGAACGGTTTAAAAATTGAAACTAACAGCGACAAATAAACGCGGCAATAAAACTTTATTTTTTTAATTTTAGGAGATTTATTTGTTAAATGTTCAAGTACAATAATTTTAGTATAAGTTTGGGGTTCATTTATTTATATTTGTGTTCATGATTAATAAAATAAATTATTTATATTTTCACATACTTTTGCGTATCATTGAGGAATGAATTTTCCTCCACTAGATTTATTTTTCAGTATAAGCAAAGAACCAACCCTCGAGGAATCTGCTACTGTGATTGAGAGATTTCATGCAAAATAAAGGTAAAACCATTAAATTTGAGCTAGCCGAAATAATTCAAAATTATATATTTCAATATTCATTTAAATTTGCATGTGGCCCCGTCTTTGAGGAACGGCACATCGCAATACGTTTGAATAAATGATAAGATAAACTATAAATAAAAATTCGACTTTCTCTCCAAACTCCTTTTTAATTAAATTTCGAGACACATTTCGAGAATTTACAATATTCTCATAATCTGTCGATAATAGAGGACAAACGTAAGAGTTGGCAAATTGTGAAACTCCAAAATATTGGGAAAATAAAATGATTTTTGATAAATGATAAGATGTTGATCAAAATTTTTAAAAATTGTATTTAATTGGTAAATTGATGGTGTTAGTTCTCGCCCGACAAAATTTGTATTTAGTCAAGTCCTTTTAGTTCTCCTGTGTAATGGATTGTTTTTCAAAGCAGTAAAGATTTACATTATCAAATTGAAGTCTGGTAAATTGGCCATTGAAAATGGGGCATCTATTTTTTAGTAAACGTTTCGTTTATAACATGCAACAATTAATTAATTATTTAGTTATAGAATTTAACTTCAACTATCAATCTTATTCTTGTCCTATTTTAGAATTTAATCCCTCACTTTTTTTTTTAAATTACAATACTAAATCATGATTTTTTTATACGACGAGAAAAGTTAGCATTCCAATAATTGAGGTAGTTACCCATTTTATTTGTCATTACCTAGATATTGCAATCACTGCGCATTGAAAACTTCTGTGAAATTGCAATATTCAAGACATAATTTACAATTATTCTAAGTTCAGTCTCCGTTCAGCTAAACCAGCATTCAGTTGAACCGCTCTTATCAAGTCCTTACAATTTAATTTTACAAGTAAAACCTATTTACTGAAAAATTTCAACTTCGGGATTGAACTCAGCTTAATTAAGCTACTATTGTAAAACCGGTCCATAATCAAGCAAATGTGAAAGATATGGGTCCATTCACAATATTAATTGGCTTCCTAATAATAAAATTTGGTAAAACTGCAGTTTTGGACGAGAATCTTATTCGTGCATTTTTTAAAGAAAAAACGTGTCACTTAGGAACCATTCTTAATTGTAATACCAAGCAAGGTAACATAAATTCCTTTTTTGTGGAAATATTTTTATGAACAACCTTGTTGATTTTTAACTCTAATTGCAGAATCTATCCAACTAATAAAAAATCTAATGACGGATGGATATCGGATTTCGGTTTATGATATTACAAATCCCGAAATTTCAGCAGAAAAAGTCTTATTCAAGGGAGATTATAATTTGGGCATAATTATTGATGCAGATTGTGTCAATATTCATCCATTTCTGGAAGAGGTACGCACTAAAGGTTTCGATAATTATTAATTACATCAAATGCATTTTTTAGGCAGCAGAATTAAAATATTTTTTTGAAACATTCCGTTGGTTAATTTTAACATCCGATCTAAATATTTACGAAAAATATCAGAAAATTCCTCTTAATATTAATTCTGATGTAACCATTGCAGTACGGTTATTAAATGGAAAAAAAGAATCATTATCCAATTGGACCATTTTTGATATTTATAACCCAGCTTATAAACATGGTGGAAGGGTAATAATAGAAAAACTTGGAATTTTCGATGGTTACGATACAAATGCCTTAAAATATGCTCATGGGCCCAGATATTATAAAAGAAGAAACATGAGAGGTGTTCTCTTTCAATCTGGAATAGTGGTAAGTAGCATCCAATCCAAAAGTTAGCATTTAAAATTTTTCCACTTTTCCAAAAACGTATTTCTATAGTTTCCTGAGAAAACAAATAGTACTCTTCAAGAACATTTAGCAAGCGATAAAGATAGACAAATCAACTCCATCTCAAGATTTCACAGTTCTGCTGTAGACAATTGTCAAGATCTTTACGCTTTTACCATGTAAGTAAAACTTTGAAAATATTACTTTTTGTTAGTCTTTAATAATTATTTTTATTGTAATTATACTAAAATTTTCAGTATCAATATGACCATTGCGAATTCCTGGGGATATATACAGCCAAATGGTGATCTAGATGGTATGTTGAAGGAACTGAAAGAAAAAAGAATTGATTTTGGAAATGCACCTCTAGTGCACCGAGCTTACAGAGTTAAAATGATTGACTACGGTCTTGGGATCTGGATTTTAAAGTACCTACTATGTGTAAAAATATTTTTAGTTTTTGAAATATAATCGTATAATCTGTAGATCGGCCTTTATCTTCCAACATCCCAAAACCACATCATCATCGTACGAATTGTACTTACGACCTTTGGTAAATTCGGTATGGCTAACAATCATAGGAATATTAGTGTTAATTATTATCGTTTTACGAATTATTATGGTTAAGCAAGCAAAAGTGTACTATTCCGCTTCAGCAGACAATGATGGTACTTGGAGTTTTCTCATATTATACGGAATTGGTCATTTATGTCAACAAAGTGCGTGCTATTTATACTATACCTAATTTAAATTATATGTTCAACAATTTATAATTCGGTTTTTAGGTTTTACCTTACTTCCTGCTTTTATTAGTGGTAAAATTGGTACTTTTACAGTTGTATTGTTTTCATTTATGATATATCAATTTTATTCTGCTAGTATTGTTTCTTTCTTATTATTGACACCTACTCGAACAATTAAAACTTTGGAAGACTTGTTAAACAGTTCTCTCGAAGCAGGTTGCGATGTTGCACCTTTTGACAGGAACTATTTGCTCGTAAGTTATTAACAGAATCTTAAATTAAACTTACTTTACATATTTTAGACAACCACGGATCCTATTGCTGTTAAAATGTACAAGTCAAAAATTCTCGGTGCAAATAATCGCAGCAACTTTTTGTCTCCAGATGTTGGACTGAACAAAGTTATTGGTGGTGGATTCGCATTTCACACCCAATTAAGTTCTGCTTATCCAATCATAGAACGGACCTTTCCAGAAAAAATTATTTGTAATTTAGCCGAAGTAAAATTATATAATCCAGAATATGTTTATATGGTAACTCAAAAGCGTTCGCCTTTCAGAGATTTATTTAATTACTGGTTGGTGCACTGTAATTCAACATTGCTACTAAATATTTTAGAAAAACATTTTTCAGTTTGATTCATCAGATGGAGGTTGGAGTTATTAACCGGTTACGAAAATTTTGGAATGCTCCTAAGCCCAATTGTGTTGAACCCACTAATTATTTGGAAGTATCAGTTGGAATAACAGAATCATATTGGGCTTTGATGTTACTAGGATGCGGTTATTTGATTAGTTTAAGTGTATTAGTTTTGGAAATATTTTGGAAAAATGGAAAGGCGTTTATAAAAGGAAAAGTTAAAAATAAACGTAAGAAATTGATCAAAGTTAGACCTTATCCGAAAGTAGTAAACTAGTTGATATTACCTGGTAATAATAATATGGTATGCATTCGTATTACTACTTATTAAATTAATGATACTATGAAAATATACATATTTGATTAATAACAACTAAAGGGTCATTCACATCCACGTAACGTACTGCTGTGTGTTAAAATGAATAAGAAAGGCTCCCGATGCTAAAATGAATCATATATTCGAAACAAGCACAAAATTCTAAGTCGAAAGACACTTTAAAAATTTGCTCTACGAGAAATTTTTATTTTTCAAAATTTCAATTTTCTAAATTTATTTGAGTCTCTCAGGATGAATGAAACATGACAAATGTTGCTAAATCTAAATAAACTGATGATTGTCACATCAGAAATGAAACAAAAAACTTAATTAGCTCAAAATTTGTAAAAATGTATTAATCATGATAACCTAGAAAAATTTAAGAATTTGTAAACCAATTTACTCTACAAATAACATTCTCTGTAAAAATGTAAGCATATCAAAAATTATGTAATTGTTTCATGCATTTAATGTGTATATTTTCAACGGATAAATCAACAAATTAGTTAATAAGGGTCATATTTGTGTAACGCCCCTGTAAACAACCAAGAAAGACGAAAATGAATCAATCAACAATCCATAAAATTGATAAAAATGGAATGTACCAATCAAACTGCTCGGGAAGATGTTCCAAACGAAATCGAGGTTGATACAGAAGAAAAATCTAGAATAAAAATAATTTATTAGAAAGAAATAAATTCAAAAATACATGGATTTGACTCACAAAATTCAAACAAGAATACCAATTGTATCGATATTCGATCAAAAATCAGTTCACCTCTAGTAACTCCGCTGTGTGCACGCATTTTTCGATGCTCTCCGAAAAATATTATTTACCCGAATTTGGAGGTTAATCAAATTCATTTGACTTCGGAGAGGTTAGAAAGTTTCGTTTGTCCAACGTCGATTCTAAAAATAGATGTCAAGGACATAAACAAATGCAATGAAGATGTTGTAATTTACATATAAAAAATTTTCTGGATAACAAGAAAATCATTGCAAATTAATGGAACAACTTACCTCAATATTTATGGAGATTCTCAATGGGAAGGATGCAAATACGAGCACAAATTTCAGCACTAGTCAAAGTAAAGTACCGCTTCAAATGACATCCAGCAAAGTGATGACAGGTGGAGAAAAGTTGAATCGTTGCAAGTAAAGATTAAAGCAGGGCGCACACACAAACAGCGAATAAATGATATCCTTTTTAAAAAATAAAAACTGCGATATATTCAGGAGCCAGGTACAGTGAATTTATGATTTCTATAATTTGTTAAAATTTTGCCTTCAGCGTGTTAATAATAGGATTTGGGGAAAAGACTTCTAACAGAGTGTATTCTTTGATACCCTAAGTGATAAGTTAAATATAATCAAAAGTTTTACAATTTTCGTCAAAAATATTTTAAGCTTTAAAATAAGCAACAAATTTAAATTTATAAACATTTAAGCCCGCTAATGTAAAGCGAAAGTCTTGATTGGCTTAAAAATCAAGCAACTTGGGACGAAGAGAGGAAACCTCTTTGTTTCGAACAATTATTTGTATTAATTTTCTTTTTTTTTACTATAATAAAAATTGTATGGGAGTTGATGAAAGTTTTTTATTTCTTTTTTATTCAAAAAAAGGAAAGCAAAAGTTATAAATATCCTGAGAGAGCCAATGAGCACAACAAGATCGCCTCTAATAATTCATTTCGAACCACAAGGGACCCACTCCCTGAACGACTCAACCCGCGAGCTTAGTAAGAAGGGGCAATAATGTGTGTACCTTCCTGTACCTAACATTTTATTAGGAGAAGGACATAGCAGTACGTTCCGGACATAGAATACGTAACGTAGAAAACGTAGTTTTTTATTTGCCATTCACATCCACTTAGTTTACTATGTTTATACTATGTTTCCATAGAAACGAAAAGCACGGGCAACTGTATTTGCATTGGCTATCGGTTGACAGTTTGACAGCATTCATTTTTGTGACTTAACATTAAAATTGAAAATACAGTAAAATGGGTGTTGCCTAATAAAATGAAAGCATCTCCATTGGTCAAACATAGAAAACATAACGTACAAGTTGAAGTTGAACGAACTTTTTGTTACGTTACGTTACGTCTGTCATGTTTTTTCGAATGTGAATGGTGCTATTTGAAACAATGCATTTCAACTTTCCTTACGTTACGTATTCTATGTCCGGAACGTACGTTACGTGGATGTGAATGACCCTTAAGTATATTATCCAGTTTCACGAACATTAAAGTTTAACTATTGTATTAAAAATTGTAACCACAGTAACAAGAATGAAAATGTTTTCTATTTGATCAGAGATTACCGTAATGATGGATTAAGCGTAGATTTACCATAAAAATTATAGATTTGATCATCGATTAAACTTGAATTATTGTTCATCAAACTGGACACACAGAGCCTTGTCGTCTCCTTGACAACCTTGATTATTTCCCAAATAATCACTATTTGCAGTGATTATTTTACTATTGACTATTTACTATTTACATACTGATGTGGAAAGTATTTCATTACAGTTGTGTTCCTCTTCTGCTTTGCATGTACTTTGATTTTTCCTCATTTATCCTTAAACCTATTTCTGTAGCTTGTTGGTTCATTTTCTTGTAGGTTTCCGTCAATTTCTTCTCTATTCAGGATAATATCATTATATCATTTCCATAAGCCATCACCTGTACCTCGTTGTTGATTATTGTATCAGGTTGAATAACATTACCGACAGGGAATCTCTCTGCCTCACTCCCGCGTTTATATCAAATTCCTCAGTCTCTCCTTCTTTAATTCTGACTCTCCTTTTTGAGTTTTCCAATGTTTATCAGTTTTTCTGGGATTTTGAGCTTTATCATTATTCTTATCATCTTCCCTCTCTTCACAGTACCAAAGGCTTGATGCCAGAAATCTATGAACATCATATGCAGCCCCATCCCATGTTCATAGTACTTTTCTATCCGTTTTTTCAGTATATGTAGCCCGTCTATCGTCGACCTTCCCTCCCTAAATCCCCAGTGGTACTCTCGTAGGACCCTTTCAGTATGTTCTTTTAATTTTTCTAGTATTAGGGAAGACGGGTACGGTGCCATAAGTAGCCTCACTCAAATAAAATTTTCTTCAGCTACACACTAAAGAACACAGTTAATATAGCAAATTGTAAAAATATTGACCGAGAATTTATTATCAAAATTTTGAAATAATCGATTTTGAACTTAGCAAATTTACATGTAAACTTTAACGAGATTCCGCGCGTCGGTCATTTTGTTGACGGTGCGTGCAGAAAGAACTAGTCTTAAACTTAGCGTTTTACGGACCGGCCCCCACACAGACTAATGTATGTTCACAGGTTTAACTTACACAAATTCTCTTCGAAAGTGAATTTATTCACTAGATTTGTGTAATTTTTCGATCAATTTCCACAAGCTTCGATAAATCACCCCCCATAGTATCACTACAATCCCACTAGTCGCCAATTCTGACTAGTTCCAAGTAGAAGCCACTCACTTCGAGGTCATCAATAGAAATTATAATTTCTTTCTTCGAATTAGGGACTCTACTATATCGGCAAACGTAAAAAATTTCTTTTTCTTCACATATCTCATATTCACAGTCACAGCCCAGGTTTCTAACCAGTCAGTCCGCCAAGCGCCAATTCCCAGAGACCCACCGGTCTCTACATCTTCCAATGTCATTAATGTATTCTTTCAGATGAAGGAGAAGGCCGGCCATGCCGGGATGCTCCATCAAATACATATCAGGTAAAGGTAAAGGTTACGGACCGGCAGAAGCAGCACGTCTCTCGTACATGTAACATCGATTTATTTTATGTTTTATTCGATATTTTGGGGGTGAAACGTAATAGTTTACTGCCCCATACCGCAACTATACTTTTTAATGCTATTTCAAGGGTCTCTAAGCTCCCGGTTTCATTTATCCCGGTTTTCTTGATGGGTGACGCCTTCTCGTATGTTTAGCCTAGTAACCAGAGTCAAAACCGCCCTGGAGGGGTGCAGAGCGTAGCGGAGCGAAGCGGCGCCCCGGAAGGGTAGGTTTTGACGATGGATAACCCTCTTTATCGAATGCACACCCCAAAATTCGAAGAAAAAAAAATGTAATTTTTTCACTTTTTCGGTAATACACGGGTTATTTTCCATTTTTTTTTTGATTATATTTATGGGTCCAGTTATGTAACCATTATTGGCCTGAACGAAATTTCTTCAGCTACACACTAGAGAACAGACTTATTTTAGTCTATAGAAATTATATTTTGGGTGAATCCGTTGAAAAAAACACAAGATATCGACTTTTTAAAAGTACGGTAAATTAGCATCGAATATGCCGCACACCCTACGCAGACGCGATACAATTCAAAGACGGTCCCTTGAAATCGCGTAAAATTTTTTCGCTCCGATTTGAATTTTTCTTTGAAATTCGGATAGGTGGGGGTGTGATTAGTAGATATTAGTAATAAATATTATCAAAAAAATTGAAAATAACCCGTGTATTGCCGAAAACGTGAAAAAATTAAATTTTGTTTTTCTTCGAATTTTGGGGTGTGCATTCGATAGAGAGGTTTATCCATCGTCAAAACCTACGCTTTCGGGGCGCCACTCCGCTCCGCATTGCACCCCTCCAGGGCGGTTTTGACTCTGGTTACTAGGCTAATCATACGAGAAGGCGCCACACATCAAGAAAACCGGAATAAATAAAACCGGGAGCTTAGAGACCCTTGAAATAGCATTAAAAAGTATAGTTGCGGTATGGGGCAGTAAACTATTACGTTTCACCCCCAAAATATCGAATAAAACATAAAATAAATCGATGTTACATGTACGAGAGACGTGCTGCTTCTGCCGGTCCGTAAGCTTACCTTACCTTACCTGATATGTATTTGATGGAGCATCCCGGCGCAGCCGGCCTTCTCCTTCATCTGAAAGAATACATTAGTGACATTGGAATTTATAGAGACCGGTGGGTCTCTGGGAATTGGCGCTTGGCGGACTGACTGGTAAAAACCTGAGCTGTGACTGTGAATATGTAATATGAGAAGAAAAAGAAAATTTTTACGTTTGCCGATATAGTAGAGTCCCTAATTCGAAGAAAGAAATTATGAATTAATTTCTATTGATGACCTCGGAGTGAGTGGCTTCTACTTGGAACTAGTCAGAATTGGCGACTAGTGGGATTATAGTGATGCTATGGGGGGTGATTTAACGAAGCTTGTGATAATTGATCGAAAAATTACACAAATCTAGTGAATAAATTCACTTTCGAAGAGAATTTGTGTAAGTTAAACCTATGAACATACATTAGTCTGTGTGGGGGTGAGTTATGGTCAGGAGTTGTCCGTGGTCAGGAGTGATTTGGGACGGGGAATGAGAAAGTCAGCTGGGTTGTATTGACCTAGTTGGTTTACTAGTGGGTTTTCTGAGAATTTGGATTTGTTGTAGAGATTGGTGGCATGTTTACGATTAAGAGTGTTAATGAGGTCTAGTTTGGCGTCTGCATGTAGTCGTCTGTTAGTGACGTAGTAGGGGGCGCTGAAAATAGCTCGGAGATTTTTGTTTTGAATGACTTGAAGTTTATTTGTGGCCCTGGGGCGTGCATATCCCCAGACAGGGGAGGCGTAAATCATTGTCGGGCGGATTATGGCTTTGTATAATCTTAGTTTGTTAGCGGGGGACATGGTACTTTTTGCGTTCATGAGGACGAACAGTCTATTGAAGAGGCATTTGGCTTTACCGGCTGCGGAGGAAATGTGAGCGTCCCATTTGAGGCGCCGGTCCATGGTAATGCCAAGGTACTTGACCTTGGTTTTCCAGGGGATTTGCTCCTCGAACATCCAGACACTGGAGTTGTGAGGCTTGCAACGATTTCGAAACATGATCGCGGAACTTTTGCTCGAGTTAACCTCGATGCGCCAAGTTTCGTACCACCTTCCGAGATCGGTGATCGCCTCCTGGAGGCGGGTTGTGGCTATGTCCGGGTGGATTGAGGATGTGTATATTGCAGTGTCATCTGCATATAGTGAAATTTTTGTTGCGGGATCTAAGGGGGTTGGAATGTCACTCATGAAGATGTTAAACAGTGAAGCTGCAAGGATCGAACCCTGGGGGACCCCGGAGGTAATGGGGCGCTTTGTGGATCTGGTGTTCATGAGTTTGACTTGGAGATTTCTGTCGTGAAGGTAGGAGGCAATAAGTCGGACTAGTGGACCGGTCCGTAAAACGCTAAGTTTAAGACTAATTCTTTCTGCACGCACCGTCAACAGAATGAGCGACGCGCGAGAATCTCGTTAATTTTACCACTGAATCTCGTTAAATTTGCTAAGTTCAAAATCGATTTATTCAAAAGTTTGGACCCTGTTCACCCTAATTATTTTTACAATTTGCTATATTAACCATGTTCTTTAGTGTGTAGCAGAAGAAAGTATGATTCGAACATTAGTGGTTAGGTCACCCTAACCAAAAATTTTACGGGATTTGAAGGGAACGTTGTTGAATTGTATAGCGTCTGCCTGGGAGGCGCGGCATATTCGATGCTAATTTCCCGTACTTTTCAAAAGTAAATTTTGGGGTTGTTTTTAGAGATTTCTCGCAAAATATTTTTCTATAAACTAAAATAAGCCTGTTCTTTAGTGTGTAGCTGAAGAAAATTTTTTCGGCTGAGGCTACTTATTGCACCGTCCCCGGGAAGACAATATTTTATATATTAGTACCACAAGTAGCAAAGTTGTTCCTATGTAGTTCCCACACTCACCCACTTCACCTATTTTGTGTATCGGGATTATTCTTCCCTTCTGCCACTCCTAGAGCTTGTGCCACGTAAAAGTAGAACCGTCAATTATAATAGTTGGTAACATTATTTTTAAAAGGTTAGGAAAGACAGAGCATTGTATTTCTATGAGTGCATATGAGAGAGTTGCATTGTTCAAGGTATGCAAAGAAACGCCCATAAAGTCAACCGGTGCAATAGTCGCGAATATGAAGTGCAAAGATGTTTAAACTTCATATGGTCAATCATTTTTAAAAAGATAACAAATTTGAAATGTAATTTGAAAGATTTATTTTATTTTTAATCTAAATTTAGTCTTTCCGCGTATAAGACTTGTTTGATTATAATTGTTTATTTAGATGATTTTATAATTTTAATCTACGCTGTCAGAACTAATCATTAATTCACTATCAGAAGAATAATATAATAATATTTAATAAGAAAACTAAGAAACGATTTAACTAACAAACAATTCGTAACAAGTTGCAAGAGAGCAACGGTGCGACACTTAGTCTTTTTGATTAGTTCGCGATATCTTGGAGGTAGGACCTACAATCATAGACGGTTCTACTTTTACGTGGCACAAGCTCTAGGGTATCCTTTCTTCTCTCCAGATTATTTTTATAATTTCGTAGGTTTTCAGTTACAGTTACGTATTTAACAGCTTCTCAAAGTGACTTCTCCATATTTCACCTATTTTCTCTTAGTCGTTCTCTAGGTTACCATGTTCATCTCTCATCGTTCTGGGCCTTATTTTATTCGTTCTTCTTTGTTCTTTTACAGTCTTGTATACCGCTTAACCAGAGATTCTTTCTTAGCTTACATGTCTTGTGGGCTTCTCTCATCTTTTCTGTATATTTAGATTCTCCAGGCTTCCTCTTTTCTTATCCTAAACCACTTCTCTCTCGCCTTCTTTAGATCTACACTTTCTTCGCAAATTTCATCAAACCATTTCTTATTCAAACTCTTCTTTTTATGTTATATTACTCTTTCAACTGCTGTCTGTATTATGTTCTTCATTCTTTTCCACTCTTCTTCAATATTATCACTTCTTTCTGAGTAATTTATTTGTTCATTAACCTCTTCTATATAGTTTATTGTCGTGCTTTCATTACTTAGTTTTTCCAGGTCCTATTCTGTTTATTATTTTCTGTCGTTTGTTCTTGTTTTACATTATGCTCAATTTTCTTTGTTATAAAAAAACTCACACCATTCCTGCCCTGTTTGTCTCCTCCTGAATACAACAGAATCTATCGATCGTTATGTATCTCTCCTCCCCCTTTAAATCTCGTTTCCTGTACAGCTGTGATGTCCAGGTCGTATCTATTCAGTTCTTCGCGATCTCAATGATTTTTCCTTGCTTCAGAAATGTTCTGATATTCCAGATTCCTACCTTCATGTTTCTCTTCTTCATCTTCATCTTTCTCTTATTCTTTTCTGTGGGCTTTCTAGTTATATCATTTCTATGTTCCGTTTCCATTACTCGTGTCGCTTCCGTTTTTCCGTTTGAGGTATTTTCCCACGTCCTTAGTTGTTTGAACGTGGGTCTTGCCTCTCTTTTCTATTTATTGCTTTCTCTATCTTATTCCACTCAAATAACCCTCCATCTATTGTAATCTTCTGATATCCTACCTTAACCCTTTTTCAACCGACTTCAAAAAAGGAGGTTCTCAATTCGGCTGTATTTTTTTTTAATGTTTGTTACCTCATAACTCCGTCATTTATTAACCGATTTTCAAAATTTTTTCACAATTCGAAAGGATATAGTTTCAGATTGGTCCCATATAAATTTCATCAAAATCGGTTGAGTACTTTGGTTTTTATTGATTGTAAGCCCGCATTTGCGAAAGCCTCGCGAAAGCAGCGCGTTTAGTAGGTCTACCCATATTCGCTTTCGATAAATCAGTTAAGGAACGCAAGATTCACTAAAAAGCAAGAAATAAAAAAAAAATTTACAAAAAAAACCGACTTCAAAAAAAAGCACTACAAAAAAATTGCACTAAAAAGTAAAAAATAATTAGAAGTTATTAGAAGAAGATTTAACAGAAATTAGAAGTATATTTTTACAGTGCTGAGCATAAAAATTAATGTATTACGTCAATAATATACAATTATTGTTATTTTTGGAGTCGGTGCCAGCCAAGATGTTAAGAAATTGGTACTCCGCTACTTCGTTTGTTAACCTTGGCTGGCACCGACTCCAAAAATAACAATAATTGTATATTATTGACATAATACATTAATTTTTATGCTCAGCACTGTAAAAATATACTTCTAATTTCTGTTAAATCTTCTTCTAATAACTTCTAATTATTTTTTACTTTTTAGTGCAATTTTTTTGTAGTGCTTTTTTTTTTGAAGTCGGTTTTTTTTTGTAAAATTTTCCATTTAAAACTTAAAATCAGAAGAATTTTTTCTCTGTGTTAGTGTAAGACTATATCAATTCACATGCACCGCCAACAGAATGCCGTGTTAAATCACCTGATAATTTAATGCGAGTTTCTGATTGACTGAAATAATGAGAAACCATGTACGAGTATTTTACTACCCTTTTAAATTTTGTTTTAAGGGTCTACACATTAATATTCAGCAATTTTTTTCTTAAATCTACTATATAAATGTTCAGCTTTCCGAATATCCATAGGAAATTTTCAAATTCAGAGTGCCGTTTTACGTGCTACCACCCCCTACTTTACTTCAAAACTTAATTTTGGGAAACGTTCGCCTTTTCATAAAAAATATTATTATTTAATTATGATAACAAGTAGAATCTAATTATTGTAATGGTTTATTATTTTTAAGTGGATAAATAAATATTTAAAAAATTTCTCAGTTTTAAATTTCTGATCATTTTCTATTATGTGCACTAATAAATATCAAAGCAAGATGGCCAAGGAAAGAAAATAATAGTGACAGCAAAGAGATCTTTGAAGTATACTTACTCCAGGAAAAATCACTGAGAAATCTATACCAAAAGCGATTATATTAGATGAATTTAGCAACAATATAAATCAAATGACGACGTCGAAATAGAATGGACGAATTTAAAAAATATTATTAAAAAAGCTGCATTTGAAGCATTTAGATGTCGAAAAAAGTGTATATGAAAGGTATAAATATAATATGGAATGATGAACTTGAAGAAGCATCTTAAATTACTGCGAAATATCATGCAATATAATAAAGAAGATTATAACAGGAAAAACAAAAAAATATAACCAAGTATACCAGGAAACAGAATGCTGTGTGCTTTCATTTTTTATATTTTCGCAAAAAATATAATGTCAAAACACAAAATATCAAATAATATTTTAATGTAAATATTCGACAATACGGTCCTGTCTAGTGAAAGAATTAAAATTGTAAAAGATTGCAAAATGATTAAGTTGATAATGTATGAGGATACACGTGCAGGAAATGTGCTAGTACTTTAGATTAGAGGTGATTGTACCCATCAAGTGTGGGTGAGAGGTTGGAGTTAAGTCAGTAGTGAACGGACAGTTGAGAAGATGTGTTGTAAAAGGGAATAGAATAGAATTGAAATTTGGAATGGATACGAGAGAGAGATTAAAATTAAGAAAGATGTAATATAATAATCGATGGATCCATAAATTAGGAAATTAGGTCGTAAGTTAAATTTATTATTTTTATATCCTATTATTTTGTTAAGTTGTTCATTGTTATTTAATATATAAATTAAAACGATCTTCGGTGAAATTTTATTTAAACTATCTGAGTTTACGCTACCCCTCGTTGACAACATTAAGGGTTGCAATTAAGAAAAGAACAATTAAGAAAAAGTGATGAAAATTATAGCAAGACTGAAATGAGGTTAAAAATACTTTATTCTGAATTTCTCTAAATAATAGAATATATAGATGTAGGAAAAAAATATTAACTTGCGCCTCATATCACGAAAAATAAAAGCGTGTGGCATTTATAATGTCCCATTTGCCCACTTTGGGGGGCATGTCGCCAGCTTTGCATTGTCTGTAAGTTACGCGAAATCTGCAGTAATGCTGAAATGTTTACGCCACACGCTTTTATTTTTCGTGATATGAGACGCAAGTTAATTTTTTTTTTCCTACATTTATATATTGATTATTTTATCCTATTTAGTAAATTTCAATTATTTTTTTCCTTTTTAGTACATTTTTATTTAATTTTTTTCTTTTAATGAAAGCTTTTTTTAAAAAAAATTTTTTTATTTATTTTTTATTTTCAACTTTTTAGTCTTACAAAAGAATACATATATAAAACTTTTATGGCAGTCCAATTTAATTGATGGAATTTCATCTTTATTTATGAAATATTTTAAAACAAATTTATTCATACTAACAATATTCGCCAAAACCATTGCGTAACATTGTACCCCAGACCCAAGTAACATCAACGTCGGTTTTATACCGGTATACCATTGAAGTATAACGAATATGTACATATATTTTCATACCTGAAATTTAAGTACCAAAATGGTACCTAAGAGGCATATAAATTTTAGTTCATATTTACAGTGTACTGTTTAGGTATAGTTTCAATGTACATATTTTCACACCGTTATTCTGAAGGCAATTGCTGTATCGGATCGGCATTGAAATTTTATTAACTAAAATATATTTGAACAAATGGTACCGTTTAGGTAATGTTTTAATCGTCCCGGTTTGTTACTATAAAAGCAATGCCTAACACGTACATGCATTTTATAAGATGGACGGTACGATATTTTCATCGCCGGTTTGATACCTGAAAGTGCAGTTTAAATATATAGTAATGTTTTAGTTGCTATAATTCCGGCATTTAATATTTATGTAAATATGTTTTATTAGTTAAAATATGATATGAATTTTACTTCACGGTTTTGATATTGTTTAACATAATATTTGTCCAAGACAGGTTTAATAAGTACATAATAAAATATTATGAAATATATTACGTAATATAATAATTTTTATTAATATTGAAATGTGAAAAATATGAAACATTGAAATATATATTGTAAAAATAAATAATTTAAATATCAATGAATTTTAATTCCGTTTTTAAATTAGTTTTAACCGATCAGAACGAAGAAAAATTTCACCGTTAACAAAACATCTTGTTTCTCATTGGTTACAAATTATAATACGCATTTTATATTACAATTATTATTACCTGTAAATTAAGTACCAAAATGGTACCTAAGCGGCATATAAATTTTAGTTCATATTTACAGTGTACTGTTTAGGTATAGTTTCAATTAACATATTTTCACACCGTTATTCTGAAGGCAATTGCGGTATTGGATCGGCATTGAAATTTTATTAACTAAAATTTATTTGAACATATAGTACCGTTCAGGTAATGTTTTAATCGTTCCGTTTTCTTACTATAAAAGCAATGTCTAACACGTACAGATATTTTATAAGATGGACGGTACGATATTTTCATCGCCGGTTTGATACCTGAAAGTGCAGTTAAAATAGTAATGTTTTATTTGCTACAATTCCGGTATATAATATGTAAAGATGTTTTATTAGTTAAATTTTATGATTTTTACTTCACGGTTTTGATATTGTTAAACGTAATATTTGTCCATGACAGGTTAAATAAGTACATAATAAAATATTATGAAGTATATACATATATTAATATAATAATTTTCTAAATAAAAATTCGTCTTTCTCCCAAGTCCTTTTTTTAATTATATTTCGAGACGCGTTTGTTTAATAATTTTTATTAATATTGAAATGTTAAAAATAAGTAACATTAAAATACATACTTATATATTATAAAAATAATGAATGTAAATATCAATTAATTTTAATTCCGTTTTTAAAACAGTTTTAACCAATCAGAACGAAAAAAATTCATCGTTAGCAAAACTCTTGTTTCTCATTGGTTACAAATTATTATACGCATTTTATGTTACAATAAATTATTATATGAGATATTATTGAAGTCAGCATGGGTGGTCATATTTCTAAATTGGGGGACGACAATTTTAAACCTCTTACGCCCCCAGTATTAATAATGTATTTAAAGAGCCCTTTAGTTAACTAACTAATGTAAAACGTGTATTTTAAATATTTTATGTTTTGTATTAGCTAATTAACTAAAGGCCCTTTTACAGTTTAAAGATCAATAAATAACTGTGTTTATAATATTTATTAATAAAAATATAAAAAATTATTTAATTAAAAATTTAATTTTTAAAATAATTTTGCCGGCTTGGGATTCGAACCACTGTTCAACGGATTGCCAAAGGTACCAAGCGTACCTGCTTACCATTGTGCCATCGAAACTTCTTACATTCTAAAATATTTTTTTGTCTTATAATGTGAAAGTTATAAATATTATAGCTGAGGAATCGGTTATTATAATAATCATAAATCTTTATAGTCAACTATGTATCAAATTTTCGAATTTCTAAATATTGAAAAAGTTTATAACTTCATTAATATAATATAATTCGAGTTTATAAAATACTACCGCGCAAATGCAAATAACAGCAATCAAACATCATTGAAAATTTCCAAATTTGAAATAAAAAATTCAGGAAACTAAAAGTCAGGAAATTTTAGATTTAATTCAATTAAAAAACAGCTATCAATTCGAATTAAAGTTACGTCGTAGGATTTTTCTACAAAATAACAACTTTTATTTAAAATAATTTATATGTAATAAATTTTAAAGTACCAAAGCAAAATATTTTATTTATTTTAATTCAATATTAGGTAATATTTTTAATCTATGAATTGAAAATAAAATTGACCATAAAATAACAAATATCATAGTTTCTACTGTACACCCAGGTAGGGCAGTGGGCATAACGGTTGCCTTCAAACGGATTAGTACTAACCAACGCAGGTTCGAATTTCGGTTCGGGAAAAAAGTAAGTAAAATATTTATCACATTTATAGAACACTTTTCAGGTTCTTGGCAGGTAAACAAAAATATATTGTAACAGGGAAGCAATTAAGCAGTAAATTATGAATAAATAATATTAATGAACTTGAATGTGAATAAAACTAAATAATTGTCTGTAATAAAACAATCGAATCTGAATAAATATAAATAATTACAGAAATATTATTTGAAAACCAAAAATTTTATTATTTATAAAAATTACTTTTTTTAATTATTAAATGACGATACTGTAAATTTCAAAATATCTCGTTCATAAAAAATCAACACATAATCGGTATACAAACGATGCACTAATACAGTAACTGCAAAATGGGCAAATCAATGCCGAACCGTTGCGAAAATACCTGTACCGTATATGTACATAAATGATACATCAATACAGTAACTGCAAAAGGGGCAAATCAATGCCGTACCGTTCCGAAAATACCTGTACCGTATATGTACATAAATGATACATCAATAGAGTAACTGCAAAAGGGGCAAATCAATGCTTTACCGTTACGGAAATTTCTGTAACGTATATGTACATTTATGACGGTAAAATGTTACTTGGGGAGGAGTTAGTATCAAAGATGTCCCGATTTGCTTGATACCATGAAGCACGAAAAATCCTAGAAGCATTTCCAATCGCTTTCTAACCATTATTCTCTTGCATTTGAATATTGTCGATTCTTTCTGTTTCATCAGTAACTCGAATAAAATCGTATTCGTTCAATTTAACGTAATTATCAATTACAACATCTTTATACAACGGGTTATTTGCAACAAGCCATCGTAACACTTTATACACTCTATCGCGACAAATTGAAAATTCACGGGCAAATTCCAAACTTTCAAGGCGCTCACTAACTATTATCATACCAGTCATATTAGATGACCGTGGAAGCATATTCTGAAGTTTCTCGGTGACTTCGAATATATCTTGTGCAAAGAGAACCGCCTGGCCACGAAAACACCAGAAAACTTAACAACTCTCACAAATGGTATTACTCGGGAGAGCAATCGCTGTTCAGGTTGAGAGAGTATTTTAATTTCATGTGGAATTCTTCCGGGATCAAGATTGCTCCACCAAGCTTTAGAAGGACATACAATTTTCCGACTACTCACATGTCTTTTGCAACGATAGCATAGGAGCAAGCTTTGCTTTTCTTTAAGATTATCTGGTAAATATGGGGGAACATCATTAAGTTTATATTCACTTATTTGTGTTGGATAACATTGTTTTGTGCACATTCATATCGCAAAATTTGTTAATTTCTTGAAGAAATAATTTTAAACGTTCATTAATACATTTTCCTTTGGCTGTTGTGTTTCGCTGTCGACATTGTTCCCATCTTTCCTTTCTTTGCGATAAATTTTCTTTGGCTCTTGAGGTTTCCATTCGCTGTCGGCATTGTTCCAATCGTTCCTTTCTTTGCGATAAATTTTCATTGGATCTTGAGGTTGCTTGTCGTTACCGTTCTTGTTCTAACCGTTTCTTCCTTTGCGTTAAATTTTCTTCGGCTTTTGATTTCGCCATTTTGTTTTTCTTGTCTTCTGGATGTCTCGATAACTTTTTGATCGGGTTGTTTGATATTATTGATTGATTGATTTACTAGTATAGTAATGTAATAGGTAGGTAATCCGATAATCCGATTGCCACACTGGTAACTTCACCCTGTACATATTGCAATGAGGTGCGGGTAACGACACGTCAATCGTATATTTTTTAATTTTTGTTTTGCAATTTACTCTTTTTATTACCTTATAAGGTTTGCTTATTAATTTTTCTCTCGGCTAGCTCTTTACCTTCGCATGCAGTTACTCTCATCCGAGTTTGTCGGTTCCTTCGGTTTGACTTAATGTTCTCTTATGTTTTTTTATTTACCCTTAACTCAATTCAGTTCTTGGAATACAAAAATTCAAAAAATGACATAAATATTTTTAACAACACAAATTATTTTATTAAACATGAATATTTTTTTTATCTTTTTAAATATTGACATAAATAATTGTCCAAACTCTTAACATTAACTTATCCTACCCCAAATTGTTGTCCCTTTTTAAATACGTAACTCCCGCGACACCTTAGAAAATATGAAAAGTGTGCTCTTACTCTAAAATTTTATCACGCCATCTAGCGTCAATTTCTCCATCGATCTGTTTGATTTTTGTGCGTTCATCCTTGCAACATAACCTTCTTTGTTCCTCGATTTCTTTGTTTGCAACCAGTATCCAATTTCCTTGATTGGATTAACTGCTCTATTTTTCCAATCACCTCTTCCACTTTTTAACAGGTAAGTGCACGTAACTTTTATTTGGACCAACTCCTTTATATAAACCCGTGGTTTATGTTCTCTGCTTTTAGCGTTACACAATATTATCATCGATTGCGTAATCAATCGATTCGCTTTTCAAGATTAACTTTTTAACCGGGGAGCACTTTTAAAACGTGCCTCCCTTACTTTATGAGTAACAACAACTAACTTTTTAAACTGGAGAGCACTTTGAAAAGGATTAGGTACTATTCGGCGCAGCCGATTCGACGCAAGATTATTCGGCGCGGATCCGATTCGGCGCATGACTATTCGGCGCACGTCTTTTTCGGCACCATACCACATTCGGCGCAAGCCGTTCCGGCGCTAAGCCGTTTCGGCGCAAAGGCCCAAGTTATTTCGATGCAAATATTTTTGGCGAAAAGCTTATTTATCCATTCCATTCCGAATATTTTTACTTTGTTCCTCTGCGAAATCTTCACGTTCAAAAACTAACACTAACCTAACGGCAGATCTACCATTTCGCGGAAGATCCCTCTTTGCGGAAGATTTAACTTTACGTAAAGATTTATTTGCTTTTAATTAGTTTTCTAAAGAAATATCAAAAACTAACACTAACCTAACGGCAGATTCACCTCTTCGTGGAAGATCCACCTCTTCGCGGAAGATCCACCTCTTTGCGGCAGATTTAACTTTACGTGAAGATTTATTTGTTTTTAATTGGTTTTCTAAAGAGATATCAAAAACTAACACTAACCTAACGGCAGATCCACCTCTTCGCGGAAGATCCACCTCTTTGCGGAAGATTTAACTTTACGCGGAGATTTATTAATATCAATAACAGATCTAGCACCAAATCTGCTCTGAAGAAACCTCACACCGAATAAGCCTCACGCCGAATGATCCTCGCGCCGAATGAGCGTCGCACCGAATGAACTTCGCGCCGAATAAACCGGCGCCGAAACAGATGTCGCCGAAAGGGCTTCGCGCCGAAAGAACTTCGCACCGAAAGGGATTGCACCGAACAGGGTTGGCGTCGAAACGGGTGCGCCGAAAATGTCGCGCCGAAAAGTCCTATTCCCCTTTGAAAAACGTGCATCCCTTTTTTGTGAGTAACAACAACTAACTGTTTTTATTTATCATCGCCTTGGTTTCCATTGGTGAGTATCTTTTTACAACTTTGATACTTTTTTAATCATTTTTTATTGTTTTTAGCTAATTTCGGAACTACTTTTTGTTGCCTCGGTGACCGATCGTCGCACTTTGTCTAGATAACTCGGAGCACTACGTTGATGAATTAACGACTTCCTTAAACCCCGTTTTAATACACTTCTTAAAAACCAACCTTATTACATAAAAACTCTTAATACTAACATTGTTTAATTAAATTTAGTGAACATTATTGCAAAATTATTATTATGACTTAAAGTTTTGGACCTTTGTATTCCTTTTTTGGTTTCGTATTCTAAATAGTTGTTAATTACCGTTATGTTACTTTTCAGGTATATCCAAATTGAACTTGCTCGCTCGTCGAGTAATTTCCTGCTAGTTTTGGTTGTTTTTGCTAAATTATCAATTATTTTTTTAAATGCCTGTTGACATCATCATGGCAATATGTATGCGTACAAACAAACAAACATCCTGAGCAAGTTTAATAAAATCTTTTAAAAAATGAAATAAAATAAACTACAACTAATGCAGTCAACAGAGGAGCGCCAATTTCGGTAATATTTAAAACGAAACTTGCAAAATAATAAGCAATGGTGAAAATGAAGCAAGTATGATACTACTTTTCAACCACGGGCACTGGTTTTGGAAATAAATACTCTTTATTTTATTTGTCTGTTTTAAACTGTCTTGGGTTTGTTTTGTTTTCCCTTCGAATTTTCCAAAGTTTGTGATTATATTATCATAAGGTCAAGATCGTATTGAATCAGAATCTTACAAAAAGAATCTGTTTGACATTTTCTCTAATTTATGTTTCACCTTTTCCAAACTGTTCAATTCAGGGTTAAAGAAACAAATGATCAAAATAATAGTTTTTCGTGTACAAAAATATACAAATAAATATTTTTCATACTATTATATCTTTGAAAGGAAACTACATAGTATATTGAAATTTTATTATAAATCAGTTTATTATTTAACTAGCTGGCACGGGCGGCATCTGCCGCCCTTAGCCATCTAGACCCAGAATAGATCCGAGTAGGCCATAGTTGTTCGGCCTTCGGCCTCACAGGGGGAGGATCATAATAGATCCGCGAAGGCCATAGTTGTTCGGCCTTCGGCCTCACAGAGAGAGGACCATGATAGATCCGCGAAGGCCATAGTTGTTCGGCCTTCGGCCTCACAGGGGGAAGACCATAATAGATCGGTGAAGGCCATAGTTGTTCGGCCTTCGGCCTCACAGACCGGACCATAATAGATCCGTGAAGGCCATAGTTGTTCGGCCTTCGGCCTCACAGACCGGACCATAATAGATCCGTGACGGCCATAGTTGTTCGGCCTTCGGCCTCACAGACCGGACCATAATAGATCCGTGAAGGCCATAGTTGTTCGGCCTTCGGCCTCACAGACCGGACCATAATAGATCCGTGAAGGCCATAGTTGTTCGGCCTTCGGCATCACAGACCGGACCATAATAGATCCGTGAAGGTCAAAGTTGTTCGGTCTTCGGCCTCACAGACCGGACCATAATAGATCCGTGAAGGCCATAGTTGTTCGGCCTTCGGCCTCACAGACCGGACCATAATAGATCCGTGACGGCCATAGTTGTTCGGCCTTCGGCCTCACAGACCGGACCATAATAGATCCATGAAGGCCATAGTTGTTCGGCCTTCGGCCTCACAGACCGAACCATAAAATAGATCCGTGAAGGCCAAAGTTGTTCGGCCTTCGGCCTCACAGAGCGGACAATAATAGATCCGTGAAGGCCATAGTTGTTCGGCCTTCAACTGTCATCTGTCAGCTGTCATCTGTCATATGTCATCTGTCATCCGTCATCTGTCATCCGTCATCTGTCATCTGTCATACATACATACATACATACATACATACATACATACATACATACATACATACATACATACATACATAATCTTCACGTAAAGTTACATCTTCATGTAAAGTTAAATCTTCCGCAAGGAGGTGGATCTTCCACGTTCTGCGACCTATATAAAGTGCTCCGGTCTTATTCGCGGCATTCAGATTAATTTGTTAGTGGTTTTTTGTTAGTGGTTTGCATTTTTCACATTTTTCGAATTAAAGCCGCCCTCCCCGCCATCTGTTGACAGTATTTTGAATCACTGACTGTGCGTTAGATTAATTATCTGACAAATTAAATATTCTTATGTCAAAGTTGTGCCCCCTATTCTCGAGCCACTACTGACTATATGTCAATGTAATTTAGATAAAAATATTGTGCAACGCCACTGAGTATATGTCAATGTCATTTTTAAGGTTAACATTCTTAATGTCAAAGTCGCTGACAGTACGTCAGATTAATTATTTGACAAATTAAATTTTTTGTCAAACTTGTGATTTGATTTATCGAAAAAAGCGAATAACTTTTTTCCCCGAGCGTATTTCTTCTCCATTTATGCACGAATAGTTGCGCCTGGAGCTACAAAATAACTGTGCAAAATTTGGTTGAGATCGGTCCAAGGGTCTAGGAACGTATAGCGAACACGCAAGCAAACAGATCTTCTCTTTTATATATTTAGAATAGATAGCTGGCACGGGCGGCATCCGCCGCCCTTAGCCATCTAGACCCAGAATAGATCCGAGTAGGCCATAGTTGTTCGGCCTTCGGCCTCACAGGGGGAGGACCATAATAGATCCGCGAAGGCCATAGTTGTTCGGCCTTCGGCCTCACAGAGAGAGGACCATGATAGATCCGCGAAGGCCATAGTTGTTCGGCCTTCGGCCTCACAGGGGGAAGACCATAATAGATCGGTGAAGGCCATAGTTGTTCGGCCTTCGGCCTCACAGGGCGAACCATAATAGATCCGTGAAGGCCATAGTTGTTCGGCCTTCGGCCTCACAGACCGGACCATAATAGATCCGTGAAGGCCATAGTTGTTCGGCCTTCGGCCTCACAGACCGGACCATAATAGATCCGTGAAGGCCATAGTTGTTCGGCCTTCGGCCTCACAGACCGGATCATAATAGATCCGTGAATGTCAAAATTGTTCGGCCTTCGGCCTCACAGACCGGACCATAATAGATCGATGAAGGCCATAGTTGTTCGGCCTTCGGCCTCACAGACCGGACCATAATAGATCCGTGAAGGCCATAGTTGTTCGGCCTTCGGCCTCACAGACCGGACCATAATAGATCCGTGAAGGTCAAAGTTGTTCGGCCTTCGGCCTCACAGACCGGACCATAATAGATCCGTGAGGACCATAGTAGTTCGGCCTTCGGCCTCACAGACCGGACCATAATAGATCGGTGAAGGCCATAGTTGTTCGGCCTTCGGCCTCACAGACCGGACCATAATAGATCCGTGAAGGCCATAGTTGTTCGGCCTTCGGCCTCACAGACCGGACCATAATAGATCGGTGAAGGCCATAGTTGTTCGGCCTTCGGCCTCACAGACCGGATCATAATAGATCCGTGAAGGTCAAAGTTGTTCGGCCTTCGGCCTCACAGACCGGACCATAATAGATCCGTGATGGCCATAGTTGTTCGGCCTTCGGCCTCACAGACCGAACCATAATAGATCCGTGAAGGCCATAGTTGTTCGGCCTTCGGCCTCACAGACCGGACCATAATAGATCCATGAAGGCCATAGTTGTTCGGCCTTCATCTGTCATCTTTCATCTTTCATCTTTAATCTGTCATCTGTCATCTGTCATCTGTCATCCGTCATCCGTCATCCGTCATCTGTCATCCGCCATCTGTCATCCGTCATCTGTCATCCGTCATCTGTCATACATACATACATACATACATACATACATACATAATCTTCACGTAAAGTTACATCTTCATGTAAAGTTAAATCTTCCGCAAAGAGGTAGATCTTCCACGAAGAAGTGGATCTGCGTCTTCTTGCACAATTCCGGCGAGTTCTGCGACCTATATAAAGTGTCAAACTTGTGATTTGATTTTCGAAAAAAGCGAATAACTTTTTTCCCCGCTCGAATTTCTTCTCCATATATGCGAGAATAGTTGCGCCTGGAGCTACAAAATAACTGTGCAAAATTTGGTCGAGATCGGTCCACGGGCCACGGGTCTAGGAACGTATAGCGAACAAACACGCAAACACGCAAGCAAGCAAGCAAGCAGATCTTCTCTTTTATATATTTAGATATATATTTGACAAATTAAATTTTTTGTCAAACTTGTGATTTGATTTTCGCAAAAAGCGAATAACTTTTTTCCCCGCCACTGACTGTACGTCAAATTAATTATTTGACAAATTAAATTTTTTGTCAAACTTGTGATTTGATTTTCGAAAAAAGCGAATAACTTTTTTCCCCGCTCGAATTTCTTCTCCATATATGCGAGAATAGTTGCGCCTGGAGCTACAAAATAACTGTGCAAAATTTGGTCGAGATCGGTCCACGGGTCTAGGAACGTATAGCGAACAAACACGCAAACACGCAAGCAAGCAAGCAAGCAGATCTTCTCTTTTATATATTTAAGATTACAGGCTTGCTTCACTTTTTCCCTAATTTTTGACTGCTATTTTACCCCACTTCACTCTTTAAACGAACTACCGCAATCACAGTTTTAACACTTTTATGGCTATCATTTAAATATAATAAATATCTGTATAGCAACTGTTTAATTTGTCTATATTCTAAAAATTAAGAATATTATATGAAATTCAATTTAATAAATACAATTCATTAATTATTCAATTATAGAATTTTATTTCAACGATCAATCTTATCGTCGTCCTATTTAAGGAATTTCCCATATTTATTTAAAAATTAATACACTAAATTAGAATTTTTTTATTTGACAAGAAAATTTGGCATTCCAATAATACGAGGTAGTTACCTATTTTATTTGTCCTTCCTTAGATATTATAATCACTACGTTTTGAAAACCTCTATGCAATTTTAATATCACAGACATAATTTTATATAACATTCACTATTAGAAAATTTCAAGGTCGGCTTTGCAACTTGAAGTTCAATTTTCTCCCAGCTGAACCAATGCCGAGTTAAACCGCTTACATGCATTAACGTCGTTAATCGTCGAAAATCTGATTGAGTAAGATCAGAAGAATAGGGCGGATGTAGAACAACCTCCCAACCTAGGTCTTGAATAGCTGCTTTTGTAATGTTAGCAGTATGCGGACGGGCATTATCATGCTGCAAAACCACTTGATGCCGTCTTGCCCGTCGTTTTTCTTGAATTGCAGCCTCCAGGCGACGCAGTTGTTGACAATAAACCTCAGAAGTGTTGGTTACTTCCTCGGAAGCAATTCATAGTAGATGACGCCTTCTTTATCCTACCAGATGTACAACATTACCTTGCGTGGATGGGCACCAGCTTTTGCACGAGGATTTGCTTGTTTGTTAGGGCTCAGCCATTTCTTTCTGTTCTTGATGTTGATGTAAAGGCACCATTTTTCGTCATCAGTAACAAAAAAAACGGCCGATGTTGTTGACAAGCTAAACGATGATGAGCAAAAGAAGCACAAATGGTAACACGCTGATTTTTGTTGTTTTCGTTCAAGACGTATGGTACCCAAACACCCAACTTTTGAACTTTGCCCATTGGATTGCAAATTTCATACGATAGTTGATTGGTCACAATTCATCATATTTCCCAATTCCCGAGTTGATTGACGTGGATCATCACAAATTGAAGCATTTAATCGGTCTTCAGCAAAGCCGGATGGTCTCCCTGAACGAGGGAATTTATTCATATCAAAATGCCCCTTTTTGAAACGAGAAAACCATTTTCGTGCAATACTTTCCACGATGGCGTTCTCTCCGTAAACGGCACAAATGGTTCTAGAGGCCTCAGATGCCTTTACCCCTTGGTTAAACTCAAACAAAACGATATGTCATAATAATATTGTTTATTAGTTTTGCCCGGCTTTGTACAACTTTACTTTTATTGAAGGTTGCTCCTGCGAAATTGGTCACCTAACCCAAAATGCTTTGCGTGCTGTGGTTCAAGTGAAATGTTATCATGAATAAAAACTACTTTTGTTCGTGAATTACTTTACCTGTGAAATCTTTCTTTTGCATAAACGATAAAAATTATTGTGGTGATGAATTTAATTGAACGAATAAATCTGACAAGTGAACATAAAAACTTAAAAATAATAAAACAATCAAAACTGTAGATATTGGTCTCCTGTCAACCCACTTTGGAAAATGGAAACTCATAGCCAGTTTCCACAAAAACTTAACGTTTGGGTTTAGGCATTTGATTCAACGATAAGCTTTTATTATTATTATACTGCGGTTTTTTGATACATCTGCCTCTATTTTGGGTATCTTCGACCATTATCCATATTCCTTTTTTATATTCAAGCTTTTATATTTCAAAAATTTTATGATTTTAAAATATGAGGAATCATAGAACGTGCAGAACCAATTAGGAACGTGAATAATGGCGTTACGACACGTTATGGAGTATCCATAAACTGAACTCACATTTAGTTAAGTTGAATCAACCATTTTTGCTCAAACCGCAAGCAAAGGCAAGGCCAAGCGTAAAATTTGCTATTAACGGCGGTTCAAAAAATATTGATGTATTCCTGGAGAACATATTTTATATCTGAATGGAATACTTCCAAATTTGTCAAAACTTTGTGAATAGTAAATTTTAAGCTTGATCCTTCCTCAGCCTGGTTTGCGCAAAAAACGTTGATTAAACTTAATTGAACGTTGATTCTAATTTATGCACACAACGCTAATTCACATTCCTAATTGGCTCAACACGCCTCACAAACGCCAGGGCGGTTAAAAAATCAGAAATTTTTACATTGCGATTCTACACTCATGCAATTGCTTCTACGTAAAAGTACCTCCTACCTCCTACGCTTTTTATAGAGAATTTTATTATCTTTTATTTATAGTTTTCGAAAGTAAATAGTTAACGAGAGAAACGTTGCAATGAAACGCTCATTTTTGTAAAATTATCATAATTACCTTAATTTAGATAAAATGTTAGATAATTTTAAATGAGTAAATTTGATCGCTAATACAATTTAATTTATTTCATTGTTTTCAAAAATCAATTAATTTACAGAATCATGGCGAATAAACGATATCTAATCGTACGTAAGACAGATTAAGTTAAATATTTTAATTGAAAACAAAATAGATGTCATGTTTAAAGTTCACAATTTTGAATGTTGTACCCATAATTTAATATAAAGGGAAATTTTTTCTGTGTAAAAGGAGAAGCTGGGTTGAGCTTCGTATCCGGGAACGTATGTCTTTGGTTCAAAAGGCGTATTTTTCCCATCAAATAACAATAACGATTTAGTCAGACAACTGTACCGGCCAAAATAGGAATTCAATGCTCTTTTCTATGTATCTGTATGTCGTTCAAAAACTGCAGCATATTAAGGAAATAAATTCCTCCACACTGGTCATATCCATATAGAGGTTGATGGGGTACATGGAGTAATAGAAAAAAACAAGAGGAGGACAACCAGAAATGTCCATTCTAACTCCTAGAGAGTGAGCCCAATTTGTGAGAATGTGCTAAATGAAGAAACACCTTTTATAGCGCATGAAATGGTTCAAGTACATTTTATTGACTGGGCCAGTTTGTATTTTGCCAAATCACAATTATATCTGGTACGGAAAGTAAATACTTTAGGGGAACCGTTTCTAATCTACAAAGTGGTTCACTTTAAAGTCCAAAGTGACCATCCTGACAGTTTTCTTTATAAAACATCTTTCGATGAGGCTGAATTTGAGGAAGTTAGCTATAAGCACAAGAAAAGGTAAGATCTGCACTTCTCAAGATTATCTAAATTGGTAATGTTTTTATTTTTATATAAATAAAGAACTTTCATCTATCCTCCAGGTGCCAGATGTCGCGTAGTTCACCAATCTAACAATGTCAGGACAACGTCGACGGTAGATTTGCCTTTTCTGAATCTGTATTGGTTTCGATTCAAGCCACCGCTCTCGTCGAGCTGACCTTGCATCCTGTTCAATTCCAGTAGGAAGATGTGTCCATAAGAGCTCGGAACCTCTGAAAGTTTGTTACCCTTTAAGATGGTCGTGGGGTGCTCGGTGACCATGAGCTTGATGTTGCGAGACGGCACGTTATCAGGGGCTGGTGCTTTTCCCACTAGGATTACATTGACGGTAGAGGCAAGTTCACTATCTGTGAAATTGTCAAAGGTGCCAGGGGTTCATTCCTCCACTGGATGGGTCGGGAATAGCTGGTCGATGACTTCTTTTATTTTATCTGTGCTGAGACTTCGGATTGGAGTTCTACAAAGTTTCTCGGTGACTATTCTGTATCCCAAGCCCCAGACGTCGTCATTCATTTCTTTGAGTAGAATTTCCGGAGCTGTTTTAACTCTGCTGAATTATGTAGGATCTTCCAGCGAGATTTCAGTTCGACGGCGGCTTCAGTAGCCTCGGCATTGTTACCCCTGGCAAAGTGGTGTTGGTAGATTCTTCTAGCCTTTTTTAGATATTTAGAACTGATAATTGCACTGATCCATGGTTATTCATGTTGTGTCCAAACACTTTTATCGAAATCTGAATATGCAACTACAACTTAAAGAGGGAACCAGAGGGGAACCGATGGCTTTACATGCCCTCCAAACCACGGAGGTGGTCAGGAATTTTTTCCACTTGTAACACGTACGTTCCTGATCACCAAGACAGCTACGTACAAAATACGTGTGGAGCTTTGGGGTGTGGATTGCTAAAAAAAATTATAGGAAAAACATTGCCCGGCCACACGCGTTTTCTCGCCCCTAATTGTTGTTGTTACCGGAATCGTAAAAGCTTTAAACAAAATTAATCAAAAATATTAAATAAATGTACTAAATAAATTCAATTTAGCCCAATATTATCTTATCACACTCGAAACAGATCTGTTGAAGAAAATCTTCTTGTTGTCGACGAGAGCGATTAATGTGAAGTTGATTTGAAATTGTGCAAATAGACAGATAAATGAGTAATAAAATCACCCGCACAAAGTGATTACACATAAACAAAATAATAATAACCACTTATCTTATAGGGTAATCTCCCCCTCCAAGATACGCCAATTGTTTCGATTTCCTTTCACTTATTCGATTTAAAGGAACAAAATAATTAAATTATCACCTCATTGATAACCCAAAGATGGTCCGGATTATGTAATTGGATGATTACTAATGCTAAATTCCTTTCAAACAAAATGTAATGGATAATGAATTTCGATAATTGGTAATGGGTTGTGTTGACCAAAACAGCTAACACACTTCCCAAAATTTGAATAACGCGAAGATAATCCCAAAAATGGTAAGGAATACTACTTGATTCCAACTCTTGCACGTATTCTACCCAAAATCACACTTTTCAGATGGAAATTAATTAAATCCCCCAATAAAACGTTATTCTGTATCAATGGTGGAACAAAAATTACCTTGTTTCCGGAAAAATATCAAAAATATAAATTTCAACTTTGAAATTTCCCAAAACAAACTTTAGAACTAAATTATTGTAAACAATAATTAAATAGAATATTTTAATTGAAATTTGGATTGGTGACTAAAATAATATTTTACAGTTTTTCATTTAAAATAC
The DNA here is from genome assembly GCA_932274525.1 of Podabrus alpinus. Lineage (NCBI taxonomy): Eukaryota > Metazoa > Arthropoda > Insecta > Coleoptera > Cantharidae > Podabrus > Podabrus alpinus. Next base: position 47,017,666 of record OW026451.1, on the reverse strand, counting down.
TAGTCCAAATCTGCACCACCAATTAACAATACAGAGTACTTTTTGAATAAAACACATATTTTATTTATAAGCAATAGAAATAATGTCAGAACCTTACGAATAGAAAGTGTGAATATTTACATTTGTGTTTAAATAACTGCTTGGATTATTTTCTCCGATTAACACCTGGGGTGGTTGTTTTAAATTTGTAACCACGCCGACGTAACAACTCGGAACATAAAGGGCACCCCTATTCCAACAGGTACATAGATCCACAACTCAAATGGAACGAGAAAATTAAGTTGTCCAAATTTTTCCCATCATCCAAATGTGCCCCATCATACCCTACTGTATCAGTTGTCCGCATTCTAAAAAATTGGAATGTATGAAGAGCGATTTAATATTAAAAACTAATTAATTAATTAATTTTATTAATTTCGTGTTAAGTGAAGTTAATGTTTAATGATATTGATTTGTACACAAACCCATATACAAAAAAGTACTAATCAATTATCATTAATTAATTAATTATGCAATGTTGCAGGTTTTTATTTTAACTATCAATCTTATCGCTGTCCTAGTTTAGGATTAAATTGCCCATATTTAATTAAAAATTAATACACAAACATGATTGTTTTATATGACAAGAAAATTTGGCATTCCAATAATTGAGGTAGTTATACCTATTTTATTTGTCGTTTCTTAGATACTGTAATCGGTACGTTTTGAAAACCTTTATAATAATATAATTTATTCCAATATCCACGACATAATTTCAGAAACATTTTCTGTTCAAACGTTACACATAAAGTAAATGTGAAAATTATGAACTTATTCGCAATATTAATAGCATTCTTAACCATAAAATTAGGAAAAACCGTAATTATGGATGAGAACCTCATTCGTGGATTTCTTAAAGAAAAAACATGTCATCTGGGAACTATTCTTAATTGTGATTCGAAACAAGGTAACATAAAATATAAAACATAAAAAATATATTTAACTTTAATTGCAGAATCTCTACAACTAATTAAAAATCTTATGTTGGATGGATATCGGATTTCGGTTTATAATATTACAAAACCCGAAATTTCAGTAGAAAAAGTTTTATTGAAAGGGAATCACAATTTGGCCATAATTATAGATGCTGATTGTGTCAACATTCAACCATTTCTGGAAGAGGTACGCACTAAAGGTTTCCATAATTATTAATTAAATCAAATGCATTTTTTAGGCCGCAGAATTAAAATATTTTTTTGAAACGTTCCGTTGGTTAATTTTAACATCCGATCTAAATATTTACGAAAAATATCAAAAAATTCCTCTTAATATTAATTCTGATGTAACAATTGCAACACAGTTCCTAATGGAAAAAAATGAATCGTCATCCAATTGGACCATTTATGATATTTATAACCCAGCTTATAGACATGGTGGAAATGTAATAATTCAAAAACTTGGACTTTTCGATGGTTACGATACAGATGCTTTAAAATATACTGATGAGCCCAGATATTACAAAAGAAGAAACATGAGCGGTGTCCTCTTTCGATCTGGGATGGTGGTAAGCAGGATCTACTACATCAAAATGTAATTTTAAAGTTCTCCAATTTTTTAAAAATGTATTTCTAGGTTCCTGAAAATATATCCATCACGCTTAAAGAATATTTAGCAAGTGATAAAGATAGATTTAACAACACACCAGCAAGATTTCATAGTGTTACTGTAAATAATTGCCAAGATCTTTTTGGTTTCGGGTAAGCGAAACTTCGAAAATATTACTTTGTTAGATTTTAAAATAACTATCCTAATATATTTAGTAACGATATAATGCTTACGCATTCGTGGGGATATGAGCAGCCAGATGGTGACGTAGATGGTATGTTGAAAGAACTTAAAGAAAAAAGGATTGATTTTGGAAGTACACCTCTAATGTACCGCTTGTACAGGGTTAAACTAGTTGACTATGGTTATGGGAACTGGATTGTCAAGTACGTGTTTATAAAATTTATTTTCGTTTTCTAAATATAATCCAAAAACTCTTAGGGCTGCCTTCATCTTCCAACATCCTAAAACCACATCATCTTCGTACGAATTGTACTTACGACCCCTAGTGGATTCGGTATGGCTAACAACTATGGGAATGATAGGGTTAATTGTAATCACTTTACGTATTATTATGGTTAATCAAGCAAAAGTGACGGATGCTACTTCGGCAGACAATGATGGTAGTTGGAGTTTTCTGATGTTGTACGGAATTGGAGAGTTATGTCAACAAGGTGCGTGACATTATTTTATAAACCTACGTAAGGAGGTTGTTGCATTTATGAAATTAAAGGTTAAATTCTGACATTTTTATGGGATCGATAGATTTCTTGTATTGATTAAAACTGTTCTTCTTATTATTTTTGGCCGTGAAATTGTTAAGTTAAGCAATTAAAAAATCGTGATTTTAGCATTGTCATGTAAACAAATCTTTGTCGATATATTATAAATATTTGGGATCGGACATTTGACCGCGGCAGGACATAATACCGCAATCCCCAATACCGCAGGGCGAAAATACCGTAACGACAAAATACTAGGAATGATAGATATTTTACAATATTTTTGTAGTTTAATTGACCTTTTTTGTTTAATGATAAATTATTGTTAATGAGAATGAAAAATTATATTAACTATAATTTTGAAAATTCTTTAAAGTCCATTGACAATGTAAATCATCAGTAAAGTTTTAGTAAACCTGAAAATCATCTGTTGTAAGAAATACAACTTTTTATGAGAATAATGAGAATATTCATTCTCATTAACAATAAGTTAATATTTTAAGACCTCTACCCGACTAAAAATTTTATCGTTACATATTTTATATTATAGTATAAAATAAATTATTCAAATGACATAATATTACATAGACTGCATTAAACAAATGCTTTCATTTTCTTTTATTTTCAACAACTTTTGCGTATTTATTATTTGCATATATTGTAATTTTCAATATACCATTTTCAAGCTAGGAAATGGCTGGCACTCAAAATTTCGCAGATCTCAAACTGATAATAGTAAAATTATAGTTGAGGAATAGGTCATTATAATCTACCAAGTTGATATGTTTCAACAAAAGAATATCACAACAAACATATCGACGACGAAGGTCGTATTTCTTTGATCCCTGGAAAAGTATTGTAGTGGTGCAGAAAAATATTTCAGATTTTGATGGATTACAATTTTTGAAATTACAGAAGTCGAAAATGACCATTTCCAAAAAGTGTCTGTGTGGATATGTGCGTGTATGTCTGTGGTCAAATTTTGTGGAAAGCTAATAGGAATTTCAAAATCAAATATCATATTTAGTAATATTATAGTGAGACTAAGAACTGATTAGATTTTGATTGAAATCGGTTCACGATAACCAATTTTTTTTAACGTACCCACACGAAAATTTTTGTTATATTCTTTTAAGAAAATTCGATCATTAGGATGTCCTTTGCCAAGGAAATAATTAGATTTAGATTTTTTTGCGCAACTCATTTCCATGTAATTAAATAATGAAATATAAAATAAAAGCATTGGAATAGCGCGTGACGTCACAATTGTTGAAATTGCATTGCGTGAATTATGTTTAAATGTCACATTTAACATTAAAATTTAAAAATTTACACAACAATGATTATTGTTCTACTCATCAACATAATTTCCCAACTGTTTATAAGAGGTAAATCAAACACTTATTGGATGAGTTATAAATATCTGTGGGATTGCACTGAAAACGCTGCTAGAACCATATCAGATCCAAAAAACATAGATAATGTATTTTTTGCCATTCCGGGGGTAAAGTACTCACTTTTTACCCCGATTTGCGGGTGAAAAGGGGCACTTTTTTACCCTGGGGGAGTAAAGTTAAAAATTAGGGGGGAGCGGGAGAAAAAAACTTTTTTTTGCCCTAGGGCAATAAAAAAGTCACCAGATAAGTTTTTTTGCCCTAAGGCAATAAAAAAGTCACCAGATGACTGATAAAAAAGTCACTGGATTTACTAAATGTCGCCACGTGGTGAGATGTTAGGACGCGAGATTTTTTTGCCACATATCCTTCGTTTTTCCGCTTCATAAAAGCGGATAACTTCGTTTTAGCCTTTTTGTAAAAAAAATGCCAAAAACACGTCTTCAGCAAAATAATCTGCCAATTCTTTGTTCTTGCACCACTGCACAAAAGCGTCGTAGTGCTTTTGGTAAAGTTTTCTAGATTTTGTCGGCAACAGTTCCACCAACGCCATCTTCGCTGCTTCGGCAATTTCTACGTTCTCGCTCATGGTACGTCTTGCTCTTTCTAAGGCACAAATGTAAATGAAATAAATCATTGGTAGAATCAGGGGTGCCATCTGCTATTTCCTAGTACTTTTTGGTAGTAGTTGGTAATATTACTAGTGCTACTTTGTGACACTGTCGACCACGTGCATTATTAAAAAAATGCGTTAAATTTTTGCTTTAAGTTTCTAAATTGGCGAAGTTCCTACTTTACCTCCCGGAATTGCAAAAAACAGTATATGCACGACGGGAGCCAAGTGACTTTTTTTTGGCCCGAGGGTAAAGGATTGTTTACAAGAGGCGCTAGCCGAGTGAAACAATTACCCATTGGTCAAAAGTCAATTTACTTGGTGCATAAAGTACTATTGTAGGGAATTTAATTTCCTATTAAAAAGTTCCAGGCAGCACATTTTTATCTTAAAAAATTTGAATGTTGGGGGCAATACAAAGTTGCAGATTTTGACTTGATACTTGCAGGAAATCAAATTCCCTAAAAAATTTGATATAGTACCTATATCATTTTTTCGTATGGTATGATTTTAGCAGTGTTTCCAATGAAAGCTCACGGATATTTATAAAAAAAACTAATCATAAGGATCTAATTTTCGAAGATAGAAATACTTAAGGTATTTTATCATTGCGGTATTTAGCTCGCGGTATTTCGACCGCGCTCAAATGTCCTAGACAGATAAATATTAAACATTTTTTATACCTTTCTAGTAAATATAATTTGATCAAGGTGAGACGTGGGAGAGTTGATAGATATTTCAAAGAAAAAACGTTAAAACTATTGTGGTAACCTATTGCTTCAACTGAGGAATTTAAAAAATAATGATAATTTTAAATTAAAAAAAGGATATGATTAAAAATTTTTGAATTTCCTTTGCAAAGTGTATCAAAGCTCCCCATGTGTGTGAAATCCTATTAGGCTTGGTATATGATGGTGAGCTTGGTAAATTTCCTTTATCATCTCATGTCAACATGAAATGATTCACCTCCATTCTTTATCATTTCCGCCATTATTCCATCTCTGCCTGGTGCTTTCTATTCTTGGGTTTCTTTATTACTCCCATAGTCCCTTTTTTGCGGATATATGTACATGTAATCTCATCTTCATTTGTTTCTCGTTCAATTTGTTCTAGTTCATCGCTCGACTGTACATCTTTGCCAATTTCCAATTTTCCATCTTTATTTCTCATTGTTCTCGTTTTATTGTGCATGTTGTAACGATCATTCAGAGTGAGCATGCGTACGAGTATACGACGAGAGATAAAAAGGAAAAATAGAGGTTGCGCAATAAATTTGTTATAAAGTTTGTGGTAAATTAAATTTTAACAAATTAAGCCAATTTCCTTATTTTACTTTTCGCAATTCTATGCATCTGCCTGTTCGATTTTGCTCAAATTTGGTATAAACGGACCTGTATGTTTTTTGTTTGACCCTAAAGTGGCTCGTTTACATTGTACAGCCCTCCAAAATAATTCAAATTTGGCTTTGTAGAGATTTTTCTCGTAAAATAAAGATATTGAAAATGCTTTTTCAGTGATTGTTTTTGTAAATAATTCTATCTTCTTAATATAAGGTACGTAGGTCTACGACCTGTTCGTTAACTAATTTATATAATTAGTTCTTTGAGCATTTGGTTTTTTTACACCTTAGGTAGCTTACTAAGCTTGCCTTCGATGTGCCTGCACCCCTGTTTTTTATTGTTATGATGGCAAATCATTAACACAGGAGGACCGACGGCTTTATGTGCCCTCCGAAGCTTGGAATACGGTCAAGAACTTTTAGACTGTACCCGGAGTCAAACCGGGGCGCCTTGCGTTAGCAGTTGATCACGCTTACGTTCTGGGCATGATCGTCGTCGCCTTAAATAATTAAAGTCACAAAATGAGGGATCTGATCACATTTTGACTTTGAGTGCCCCTCCCCCCAAAAAGGGGTAATTTAAAATTCTCAAAAAATGTATTATCTTTATTATACTCTTGACTACTTGTATACCAAATTTTAGATTGGGCACGTTTTTTTGGTACTTTTGGTAAAAAGTATTTTTACTTTCGATGTCACTCCTAAATCAAAAGAATGCCCACTCTAAAATTTGGTATGCAAGTATCCAAAAGTATAGTAAAGATAAATTTTTTTTTTTGAGAATTTTAAATAACTTGGTTTTTGCGAGAGGGGCACTCAAAATCAAAATTTGGCCAGGCTCCCCATTTTGTGACCTTAATTATTTACACAGAAATAACTCACTAAAAAGGCCTATCGTGTCTCTATGTCTAAGTGATACGGTTCGGCCGGTAGAAATTATTTATCGAAGCTCTACAAGACAAATTTGAATATTTTTGGAGGGCAGTGCAATGTAAACGCACCACTTTAGGGCCAAACAAGAAAAATTTTGAGCGTATAGTGAATTGACTTGCAAGTCCTCCAACAACCTCCTTAATTGAAAATTGTAGGATTTCCAAAAGTTTTTAAACTTATTTTTTAGGTTTTGCCTTAATTCCTACTTTTGTTAGTGGTAAAATCGTTACTTTCACAGTTTTATTGTTTTCATTTATGATATATCAATTTTATTCTGCAAGTATTGTTTCTTTCCTATTATCGACGCCAGCTCGAACAATTAGAACTTTGGAAGACTTGTTAAATAGTCCTTTCGAAGCAGGTTGCGAAGATTCACTTTATTACATCGATTACTTTCGCGTAAGTAATTAGTTAACAAAATATTTAATTAATCTCACTTGACAGATTTTAGACAACCACGGATCCTGTTGCTATTAAATTATATAAGTCAAAAATTGTCAGAAGCCATAATCACACCAACTTCTTACCTCCAGCTGATGGACTAAACAAAGTTCTTGGCGGTGGATACGCATTTCACGCTCAAATAAGTACTGCTTATCCAATTATAGAACGTACCTTTCCAGAAAAAATAATTTGTGATTTAGCCGAAGTAGAATTATATCCACAGGAATATTTTTATATGGCAACTCAAAAGCATTCTGCTTTCAGAGAAATGTTTAATTATTGGTTGGTTCCCATCATAATTCTACATTGATAATTAATATTTGATAAAAAAAATATTTTCAGTATGTATCATCAAATGCAAGTTGGAGTTTTAAACCGATTAAGAAAGTTTTGGAATTCAGCTAGACCTGTTTGTCTGGAACCCACTAATTATATGGAAATTTCTGTTGGACTAACAGAATCTTATTGGGGCTTGATGCTGCTTGGATGCGGTTATTTGATTAGTTTAAGTTTTTTAGTTGTGGAATTCTTTTGGAAAAAAGAAAAAACATTTATTAAAAGAAAATGGAAAAGAACCCGTAAGAAAGTGACTAAAGTACACCCCTCTGCACTACCACATTAAGTAAAGTTGTATAGTTGATAGTATATAAATAGTAGCAAATATAGTATTTGGTTCACACCACCTAAAGCTTCAAATAAATAATAAAAACATATTTTTCAAATTTGCAATAGTTCACTATGACCAATGGCGATGCGACAGACCGGAGACAGATAACAGAGCTTTTAATAAAATTGTATATTGAGATTATTCCAAAATTATGTTACCAAATAAAATTGAGACATCTTTTTAGTTCATCTCATCGTTTCTTTGACGGACATAACCTTAATTTCTTTGTATTATTTACTAAAATAATCACTGTACCATAATGTAATAATTATATAATTATGATTATATTATAATATATAATTATATAATAATAGTAAATAAAAATTCACATAATTACTAAAACTCTCAATTTGATTTATAGCATTTGTTTTAATGTTAAAACATTGTTAAAACGTATTGTAGCGTTTGACGTTTGAGCGACATTGTTATAAAGCGCATTAGTTTATCAGCAATTACTTTGTTAATTTATATTGTTTATTTATTATTTACCTACACCTTGTTCATTACTTTCAAAGTTTCTATGAAAACGGTTGGTTGTCCAAAAAAATTTATTTAACGAAAGTTGTAGCCCGTTAAATTCCCTATCCGGTTTGGGCCATTAGTTTTTCTCTTAGACGTTTCGTTTAAGAGATACGGGGTTCGCAAGAAAATTAAAAAAAAAACCTGCATTTTTTAAACATTTTTTCCCTTAATTTAATTTATAACTCGAAATCCGTTGATTCTAGACGATAAGGGGTTATAACCTAATTTGTAGACAAGCGAATGATCTTTAAAAAAGTTCTAATCCATTAACCTTAAAAAATCAATAATATCGGAGCTATGGCCGTTTGAAATCAGAAATTCAAAAAATTGCTTTAAAGGGAGGTACCCCCTAAGGGTTTGGACTTGGGCAAAAATTTTATTTGAAAATTTGTATTAGAAAAGTGTCCTTTATCACCACCTCAAAGGTTCTCCACGGTCACGGGGACACCTTGTATAATAGAAATTGTATTTAATCGAAGATTAAACCTAAATTCACTTTTGTGAAACTCGCCATTAATTTTAAGACAATATAATTTATACTAATCTAATATTAATAGAATTTACTATTATATTATATTAAACTAAAGCTATAGAGCTCATTGCATATCAAATCAACCAATTTTTTGCAATTATTTTCATGACAATCATCAATTTTGCTCAAATTTGGTGTAATTCTAAGTTATAACAAATAAACATACTAGTATGTTTTTGTTTTCCCCTCAAGTACGCAAATCACGTTGTTAACCTCCAAAATAATTCAAATTTGCCTTTTAACACTTTGATAAATTATTTTATGCAATCCTAGCGTGTTTATCATGGATTTATGACTAATTTTGCAGTTCATAATGACCTTCTTCAGTTCCACGTGGCGTTTATTAGTAAATTTACTCCCAAGGGGTCATTTAACCCCAAGGATTATAATATGACCTCATAATTATGGACTCAACAAAAGTCTACATGCTATATTTTATCTTACGTTAGAATTATTTATCGCTTCCTTCAAAGTATTGCGTTATCACATTGCAATAAGATATTCTTTCGACGTGTAGGGGTTGTATGCCGCCAAAGCTTTATATAATTATGCGCTCTGTCTTTTAATCATACAACTACTGTTATCATTTGTAATGGGATACGTTAATAGACAATTTTATAAATTGCATAATTACAAAGTATTTTTACATACACCGTTATCTTTTGCAATGCGTTTTTTAACAACCACTTCAATTATATACTTTAATTTGTACCTGTTTATTTCAATTTTTCTTTTCGGCTATTTTTTTGTCGGTTGTTATTAGGATTGCATAAAATAGTATACGCAACTCGTAACAAAAGCGCCATTAAATCTCTGGTGCTTATTGGGATCCCTTGGTAGAGGGGAAGCTACCACTTAGAGATATGATTTTATTTTTTAAATGTAGGTATTGAACACGCCTTTTTGGTGAGTATTATTGTGTAAATAATTCATGTCAATAAATGGGGGTCTTAACTAAATTTTGACTTTGAGTGGCTCCCCTCCCCACACAAAAAAGGAGTAACTTAAATTCTCAAAAAAATGTATTATCTTTATCTACATCACACTTTTGTGATGACGCTTCTGGTTTAGGAGTGACATAAAAATGAATAATCGTGGTAATAATTATGGGTGAGAGTGTCATAACCACTGAAACTACGAACTAACTTGTAACCTTCCTAATGCAAAGAAGAAGGTTTATATAGGCCCCTACTACAAAAAAATTCTGAGAATGTATTATCAAAATTTTGAGTAAATCGATTTTGAAGTTAGCAAATTTAACGAGATTCAGTGGTAAAATTAACGAGATTCCCGCGCGTCGCTCATTCTGTGGACGGTACGTGCAATATGAATGACCCTAACACTTAGAGTATTTCGCACCGGCAGATGCAGCCCGACTCTCCTACATGTAACTTCGGTTATTTTTTGTTTTTACGCGATTTTTTGGGGGTTTAAGATCCCGGTTGCCTTCATCCCGGTGTTCTTGATGGGTGGCGCCTTCTCGTATGTTTAGCTCTGCCGCGGAGCGGCGCACGCGATTGAAAAACCGCCCGGAGCCCCGGAGGGGCGTAGGGTAGGTTTTTTGATGCGCACAATTCTGGCCGGGGCGGATCCACCCTAAAAAGTAATTTGCACCATCAAAACCGGCCGCGGGGCAAGGCCTAGGTTTTCCCCATAGTTTTTTATGTTTATTTAGAGACCTTATTCTTAAAATATTTGTGGTTCTGAAAAGAACCGTTTTTTTATTCAGTTTGGCGACCGTGCTAGCGATGTTATAAGCACGGCAGCAGACTGGCAAATGCGCTCCGTACCGAGCGACCGTCACTTATATTTATAACCTCGGTAATGGGCGTGGCCTAAACATGCGATTTACATGTAAAATTTAGCTTTTTTAAAATTGATTTTTCTCGAAATTTTATGTATATCATCTCGAGTGAAATTTTTACAGTACACTCTAATAAGGTTCCTTTTGCTATAAAAAAATTTTGAAATGATTTGGGGTGTCAGTGGTTATGACACTCTTCCCTAATTATGAATATAAACATTTCATACGCAAAAATGATTGAAATTTATTAATAATACAAAAATAAATTATTTATTTCAAAACAATTCAAAATATTAAATTAAAACAAAAAAGTTTTCCCGCTCTGAAATTTTGTATCCAAGTAACCAAAAGTGTGATAGAAATACTAGATTTTTTTGAGAATTTTAAATTAGACCTTTCCTGTGGTTTGGGGGGTGAGCACTCAAAGTGAAAATTTTATTCGGGCCCCTACTTTTTAAACTTAATTATTTACGCAATTATACTCGCTGAAAAGGCGTGTTCAATACCTACATTTTAAAAAAATCCTATAGAGATACGGTTCAGCCAGTACAAATAATTTATCAAAGCTCTAAATAGCAAATTTGAATTATTTGGGAGGGGTGTACAACGTGAACGGCGTACTTTAGAGGGAAAAAATACGGATATGTTTATTTAATGTAACTTACTAAATTTGAGCAAATTCGAAGTCTGTCATGAAAATACGTTGGTTGTTTTGGTATGGAATAATCCATAGGTAAAGAAGGTGCTCGGTTACGTGAACTAATAGTAACTAGATTTGTTCCTAAAATCAAATTGTTGTAACACTTAAGAATTTTTTTAATCATATTGTGAAACATTTACAGTATAGTAAAATATGGTTTTCTTTGCTTGTCCACTTTTTTAGCAGCCAAAGACCTACTGTGTTAAACTTTTACTATCAATCATAGTGAATGGTTCACATAATCGAGTATTCAGATAACTGAACGCCTACTGTATACTTATAGTAAGATTAAAAATGTAAAATTGATACAAGTGCACTTAATAAATTTTCTAATATACATAAAATGCAAAATATAATTTTATAGCTATAATTTTTTGTCATTGATATTTTTAGGTAAGTATTTCATTTCGTTTCGACATTGTGATGTATAATAGCATAATGTCATTATAGCTTCAAGAATCCTCCCCCGTTCCCTTTAGGCGATTTCATTTAGTTTCATCTGGCTTCCTGCCACGGCACACAAAAGCTTAAATTCAAAATATGGTATGATTTGGTTGCTTCGTTTAGACCATGAACTTAGAAGGTTAGGACCGGCAACTATGGATATAAATTTCGAGCGCTTAACCGAATCCGCAGCTATTATAATAGATGGCGCGGACTTTAGTGGGATAATTCTGGTATTTCACTAATAAAACCATAAAATTCAAAAGAATGTACTATATTTTTTTGTAAAAATTATCAATTTTTGTAGCATTATTTCAATATTTTGATTATCTATTTATCTTACCGGTCTAGGACAATTGACCACGGCCGAAATACCGCAGCGAAAATACCGCAAAGATAAAATACCACGAGCTAAAATACCGCGAAGATATAATACCGCAAGCTAAAATACCGCGATATTATAAAATATCACGAAAAAAAGTTTTTTTTTAAATTTTATTACTGATTTAATAATCCAATAAATTGGGTTTTACACTACTGTTAAAAATGTTCTTCTTCTTCTTCAAGTGCCATATCCGGTCTCCCGGACGTTGGCGACCTCTCTCCTATGTTCTATTCTATTCTAATATAAGAAACAACGTAACTCCCTATTATATTATTTTAATATTAATTGATGAGCATTATTTTAGAAATAAACTATAAATAAGTTTTTTGTTCAAAAAATTATAACATTCGTTAAATTTATACTAATGCACCTCTCTCAGAATATTTAATACAATAAGAATAGTAAAGCTTTTAACAGTACAATAGTATATGTACTATGAAATTTGGTAACTGTTATTCTATTCATAAACTAAACTATTCATAAACATTTTATTTTTTTTAAATGTTAAATTCTTATGGTGGTTTAAAGTTTACCTACCCATTGTACTATACATAATTAATCTTAGAAGATGTTAAGTACAAAAGTAGGTACAAAAGTGACTACTGTTCTCTATTCATAAAATATAAAATTTTCGATATTCTAAAAATGTTGGTTTTTCCCATTTCTTATGGATAATTAAAATGCATTGTTTAATAATTTTTCACGTTAGTGACGTACGGAAGTTTTTATTATGTTATGAATTGTAAGTTAATGTGCGCATGCGATCATATACACATCAAGAGAGTCGTAAAGTAGATTCCGCGTGCGTGGTTCGATCTGTCAAATGTTTACAAACCAATATTTAGTACATAAGTTGTATCTTGTAATCTTAATCAATATATATTATCCACAATAGTTCTCTTTGAGTTTACCGCTGCATCTAATTAACACAATAGGTTATTGGCCCAGTGAACGTGTAAAACTCATCAAGATAGAGAATTGTGAATCAGTTTCGTGCGTGGTAAAAATGGCTGACAAGATTGACATTGGTTCGTTAAACAAGTTCGATGGGAAGAATTACCAGCAATGGAAATTCCAGATAAAGTGTGCATTACGTGCAAAAGGGTGCTACGAAGTCACAACTGGAGAGTCTACAAAGCCAAAACCTGATGAAACAAAGGAACTTGGACTTTGGAATAGAACAGACGCCATAGCTATGTATACCCTGACGACAGCAATGGAGCTTGCGCAGATTACGTTGGTGGAAAATTGTACAAGCGCAAAAGAAATTATGGATCGCTTGGACACCATCTATCAGCAAAAATCAGAAATGAACAAGATGATGCATCAAGAACGCTTTCATCAGTATCGGATGGATCCAAACGACAGCGTAGCGCTGCACATTTCTGAAGTAGAAAACCTAGCTAAGCAAGTAAGAGAAGGAGGTGATTTAATAAGTGACGTAGCGGTGATGACTAAAATGCTAAGCTCTTTACCAGAGAAGTTTAAAGGTGTAAGGCAAGCCTGGTTATCAGTAGATGAGAAACGTCAGACAATACAAAATCTCACTTCAAGATTGCTAGATGAAGAAGCAATTTAGCAGCGACAGAAGAAGCCGACAATGCATTTTCATCACAAATAAAGTTGAAACTGAAAGAAAATGCCAAAAATAAGAAGAGACAGGTAACTTGCTACAATTGCCAAAAGAAAGGTCCTTTTGCAAGAAACTGTACCAACCCAAAGAAAACTCGAAAACAGAAATTTTTCAAAACAGATGACCAATCCGGATCACAAGGAAATGTATCAGCTTTCACAACAGATGATAATTTTTACCATGTGACAGAATCGAAAGATGATAAATATATGGATACTGGATAGTGGTGCATCAGGACACATGAGTTTTAAGCGAGAATATTTTCATACGTTTGAGAAAAACGACAACGAAATGTTAGTTACGTTAGGAAACAATAAAACTGTCGAAGTAAAAGGAAAAGGAACAATAAAAATTCGTAAGTTATTAAATGGTGCGTGGCATGACGCAATAATAACAAATGTGTTATATGTTCCTGAACTTCGAAAGAATTTATTCTCGGAAGGTGTGATTACGAAAAAGGGTATGAAGATTGTGAAAGAAAATAAGAATGCGTATATTTACGAAAATAATGTAATTACGGCTTGTGCGGTTCGTGTTTTGAACAATCTTTATCATTTACAGTTTAAGACAATTATAATCTCTCACCAAGGAAATGACCTGGCTGAAGCTTGCCTCAAACTCATACTCATATTCGTAAACATTACAGTCGACCAGATAAATCATGGTAAAAATATTAATATTTTTATTTTTGCTTTTAAATTTATAATTAAACAATACAGCGCTTTCAGAAGTTACCAATACGAACTAATTAAATAAATTAAAGTAAATATTACATTAATAGACCTCATTTAGGCTTCCAAAAATATACAATGATAAGCACAACACAAAATGATAAAAAAATTCCAGATGGCGCAATTGACGAGATCCCCTCCCAAATTTTTATATGACAATCTACTTGATGACCCGCATCTATGTTCCAAATTTCATAATCCTCTTTAGGGGATAAGGGTGTCAAAAACCAGCCCTTACCTATAAGAAGTCAGTAAAAAATTCCCAGATGGCGCAGTTGACGAGATCCCCTCCCAAATTTTTGATATGACAATCTACTTGATGACCTGCATCTAAGTTCCAAATTTCATAATCCTCTTTAGGGGTTAAGGGTGTCAAAAACCAGCCCTTACCTATAAGAAGTTAGTAAAAAATTCCCAGATGGCGCAGTTGACGAGATCCCCTCCCAAATTTTTGGTATGACAATCTACTTGATGACCTGCATCTAAGTTCCAAATTTCATTATCCTCTTTAGGGGTTAAGGGTGTCAAAAACCAGCCCTTACCTATAAGAAGTTAGTAAAAAATTCCCAGATGGCGCAGTTGACGAGATCCCCTCCCAAATTTTTGATATGACAATCTACTTGATGACCTGCATCTAAGTTCCAAATTTTATAATCCTCTTTAGGGGTTAAGGGTGTCAAAAACCAGCCCTTACCTATAAGAAGTTAGTAAAAAATTCCCAGATGGCGCAGTTGACGAGATCCATAACACTAACACTCTCTAACAATTGTTTCTCCGGCCTTTGGCGGGGGGGGGGGGCATGTTTCACTATGGTGTACATCGGGTTGGATCATCTCCTTGGTTGGTTTGGAGTAGCTCGTTATATATTTTATCTAATGTATATTGCGATGATATGCACTGACCACGTTAATAGAGATGCGTACGTTAATATTCAAAAGTTGATCAATGATTATAGAGCATGAGACTTATTTTAAAATCATACGGAAAGATTCCATCTGATAGCAAATACTTTAATTCAAATTCAAAAATTAATTCAAAATACATTCATGGAACAAAGATTAATAAAATAATTTAACAATGTGAATTTTAAATTCCGTTATCATAAAATTTGTTATTTTAGTCTTAAAATCAATTTGTTTAGTTATAAGTAATCCTAATTAATATCAAAATATTGTTGAATAACTTATTAATATGAAAAATTTGTTAGCATAAAATTAAATAGCAAGTTAAAACATTACATGACGTTAAAGTGCTTCGTTAATCAATGAACAGTGAATGGATAATACATCTTCACCAATTTTATCGTATAACAATCAAATGGAATGTAGAAAACCAATTCAATCTGGAAAAGATAAAATTTCATTAAAAATTTTGTCAAAGCAAAATGGGCGAATACGTACCTGAATATGCAATATCGATATTATTATTTTCAACAAAAATAATAATCAACCTTGCCTGGAAAGTTGGGTATCAAGGCAACAAAAAAACAAGCGAAAGAAAAAGATAGATAAATAAACGAGGTTTGGTGATGCAAATGGTGATTTTTGTGCTGCAATAAAATTTAATTGAATTAATAAAAATTTTAATAGAAATTAACAACAAAAGTATAAAATAATTCAAATAATAATTACTTACGTCAGATTAAAGTGTTTTATAAAAGAAAAGTCCAGTGATTAGTGAGAATTTCAACAAAAACTATCCACAAAATTACACGAGGTAAAACTTTGCATCGACACCCATCCGCTTATATCAATGGTACAACAGCTCATCGCTCTACGCAAGCAGATAAGATTCATGGTCAAATATCTTACGAACCAGAAAAACCCTAGATAAAGGTAAATCTACATAAAACTTTATAATTTTTTTTATAAAATTCAGTGCGTGCGTAAAAATTATCACCGCGTGGCGCCTACGTTAAAATTAACAGTTTGGGTAATTTTAAGGAATTATTTTATTAACATTAAGAATTTTTATTTGCTATAATTACAATACAAACAATAAAATTTATATTTGCCTTTGAAACGGAGAATTATTTTCCAATCTTGTTCCGAGATCCAAAAATATTTGATTTCAGCAATTCACAGATTTGGTCACGGAAAGAATCCAGCCCGAGATAAAGGTAGGTTTCATGCTTACAATAAAAATTATAGCTAGCCGAGGTAAATATTTATTTGCGACAATAAAATTGCAAACGTCTCTATTGACGGGGTTAATTTGTGTAAACCCGCACTATCAAAGGTTACCGCTCTATTACAAAGGCAAGCTCAGAGCACTTTTTGACAGCCCAACGTGTGGCACTTTTAAAGGACTCCGTTCATTACACTTTTTGGCGTCACAACGTGGGACTCGAATAACCTCGAACCACGAACAAAGTTAGGTTATCATAATTAAAATACTAGATAGGTTAATTACAACGAAAAACTTCATCAAAATTATTTACAACGATAACATTAAAACTAAAAATTTTCTTAAAACTAAAATTAAAATTACATCGAGATTCACTTAATAACTACTTCCTTAAAAATAAATTACTTAAATACGTAAAACATAAACACAATGGCTACAAAAACAGATGATCAGTCGTGGGGGGAGATAATAGCGATGTTGAAAATAATACAAAGAAAAGTAGACAAAATAGATAAAGCACAAAACAAAACAGAGGAATTGTTGAAAAGAAGTGCAGAAGACATAAAAGAATCCTTTAAAAGAAAGGAGGAAGAAGTGGTGAACGAAAAACCCGATAAAACGGAGGACGTTAAAATTGAAATAATAAATTTAAAAAAGGAAACAGTAAAATTGGATGTAGAACGGATTCCAACACCACAAACTACGAAGTGTCGTACACACAAAATTTTAACAAGAAAAGCATGCAAACGGTCACATTTAAAATTTAGAAAATTAAAGTCAAGGCACAAATATCAAATAAGAGGTGTACGGACACATAGAAAAATTTTACAAAGCGTTTTACGAACTAAAAAGTTCACATTTAAAACTAGAAAATTTATTAAATTAAAAGGTACACGAGTACAACGTAAAAACAGTCACATTAAAATTAAAAATAAATTAACAAATTTCGGTATAACATTTAAAATTAAAAGACCTTATAAATTAACAAACTTAAAATATAAAAATTTAATCAATGAACACAAACGGGTTTACAAAATTAAAATTATACAAGCAGGAGGCAACAAATGTTTTACAAAGAAAAATTTAAATAAACCAACAAATTATAGCAACATCGGAAAGAAGACAAATAGTTTACATAAGAGGAAAATTAAGAATAGAAATTTACAAAGAAAAATGCCAAGAAATTATGAAGTGCATTGGACAAGAGAGTCCAACGTAAAAATAGATGTTAACGTAAAAAGAGATGGTTATGTTAATAAAAAGAGATTTTACAAGCGTGTGAAATTTAAGATTAAAAGAGTACGTTTTAAAAGGAAGTCAACCTTACTATTTTCTCAACTAGATGATACCCCGTCCGAGGACGGGCAGCTAGAAGGACGGGCAGCTACCCAAGGTCATATGGCTTTTGGATTGCACTGAGAGCTTTCCTTAATCTTCATTCAACTTAAGTTACCTTGGGTAGCTGCCCGTCCTTCTAGCTGCCCGTCCTCGGACGGGGTATCATCTAGTTTAAAATAAGTAAAAAAATTTTAAATATTGATTAAGTTTAATTTAATTTAAAAAAATATATGTAAGTTTTTTGTTTATTTATTTAATGTTGTTCTCATCTCTTATTATAAAAGGTCAAGTCCTCCTTCCTTCTGTCTGTCCCACGGAAATACCCGAAGCAAACCGAACCGAACGCATAACGGATAATTTCATAACCAATCGGATGAACGTATCATCGTATCAACGTATCATCGGATCAACGTATCAACGTATCGCATGGGACCGAGCGTCAGCAGCTTGCCGCGCTTGAGTTTCTTCTAAAGTTTCACGTTGTTGACGTATCGCATGGGACCGAGCGTCAGCAGCTTGCCGCGCTTGAGTTTGTTCCAAAGTTTCACGTTGTCGACGTATCGCATGAGACCGAGCGTTAGCTTGTCGCTGTGATCGAAGCTGTTCTTCTGTGTTATTAGCTCTTGTACGTGCTTTTCTCTCACGATTCAATCGTCGTCGCTTTGCAGCAGGATTTTCAAAATTTTCATTATCCATTATGGAAGTTCACATAATGCTTTTTTGGAAATAGACTTACCTATATAGACAAAATGATACGATGATACGTTGATCCGATGATACGTTGATACGATGATACGTTGATACGATGATACGTTGATCCGATGATACGATGATACGTTGATACGATGATACGTTGATACGATGATACGTTGATACGATGATACGTTGATCCGATGATACGTTGATCCGATGATACGTTGTGCGTTCGGTTCGGTTCGGTTTGCTTCGGGTATTTCCGTGGGACGGACAGAAAGAAAGAAAGACTTGGCCTTTTATAATAAGAGATAAGCGGTGAAAAAGAATACCAGCGAAACTTAAGATATCAATTGACAACTTATAAAAGAACCGCTGAAGAAAATAGTAAATAAAGATAAATTCGCTCCCAACGAAACTTAATCATAAATGAAAAATTAACAACTTATAAATATAAGCTGCTTAAGAAATAGCAAGAGATAAAAAGTAAAATAAACATAGAATAGGACAATTGTAAATATGATTTTGTCTGAGAATCGAGTTTGACCAAGATGAAAGTATTAATTTTAGGAAATAGCTAAGTTTTATTGTAATTTAAAAATTTATGGAAAGAAATAGTTATTGAAAATTGGATTCATTTAAAAACAATAATATAATGCGGGTTAGGAAATTTATTTATGTAGGTCTGATTAAGTAAATAAAGGTATTCGGTGACAAAGGATCAAATAAAAGGAAATAGGAAACAACAGATTGAAAGCAAAGGGGTTTAAAATAAATTGGTATCAAAAGCAAAATGTCTAATATTGAAATAAGAATTATTATGAATTATTATTGTGAGGGAATATGATATATTATGATGTGGAGAATTTATGAATAAATATTATGAGATATATAAAGGGGGGAAAACAAATATGAATTATGATAATGAGGAAAACAATGGAAATATTATGATAGAGAAATAAAAATAAGGATACCAAAGATAAATAAATTAAAACCAATTAACAAGGGGGTAAGAAGAAAAGAAATTTTAGTCACCAGAGTAAATTAAATTAAATTAAATGGGGCTACCTAAGTAAAGAACAGGTTGAATAAATAAAGTAAAAGAATAGATAATTGAAAACAGATTAAAGATAAACGAATAATGAAATAAAAATTTAAATAAAATAAAGGTCAAAACAACGATCATTGGTAAACAAAATACTAGGAAAAAAAATAATAGAAATCTTGGTCAGATTTGTTAATTAAATTTGTTAATTAGGATAGTTTGAATTTAATATAATTAGTTAGTTAGTTCTTGAACAGTTAATTTAATTTACTAAGTTAATTTTGATATTTTGTTAAGCAATTTTACGTTAAAAGTTAATTTTGTTGTGTATGATTTAACGCACATTTATGTTAATTTAAAATTTATGACGAAAATGGGTATTTTCGAATAAATTGTATCTTAACATAGGGGGCAACAATGCGATGATATGCACTGACCACGTTAATAGAGATGCGTACGTTAATATTCAAAAGTTGATCAATGATTATAGAGCATGAGACTTATTTTAAAATCATACGGAAAGATTCCATCTGATAGCAAATACTTTAATTCAAATTCAAAAATTAATTCAAAATACATTCATGGAACAAAGATTAATAAAATAATTTAACAATGTGAATTTTAAATTCCGTTATCATAAAATTTGTTATTTTAGTCTTAAAATCAATTTGTTTAGTTATAAGTAATCCTAATTAATATCAAAATATTGTTGAATAACTTATTAATATGAAAAATTTGTTAGCATAAAATTAAATAGCAAGTTAAAACATTACATGACGTTAAAGTGCTTCGTTAATCAATGAACAGTGAATGGATAATACATCTTCACCAATTTTATCGTATAACAATCAAATGGAATGTAGAAAACCAATTCAATCTGGAAAAGATAAAATTTCATTAAAAATTTTGTCAAAGCAAAATGGGCGAATACGTACCTGAATATGCAATATCGATATTATTATTTTCAACAAAAATAATAATCAACCTTGCCTGGAAAGTTGGGTATCAAGGCAACAAAAAAACAAGCGAAAGAAAAAGATAGATAAATAAACGAGGTTTGGTGATGCAAATGGTGATTTTTGTGCTGCAATAAAATTTAATTGAATTAATAAAAATTTTAATAGAAATTAACAACAAAAGTATAAAATAATTCAAATAATAATTACTTACGTCAGATTAAAGTGTTTTATAAAAGAAAAGTCCAGTGATTAGTGAGAATTTCAACAAAAACTATCCACAAAATTACACGAGGTAAAACTTTGCATCGACACCCATCCGCTTATATCAATGGTACAACAGCTCATCGCTCTACGCAAGCAGATAAGATTCATGGTCAAATATCTTACGAACCAGAAAAACCCTAGATAAAGGTAAATCTACATAAAACTTTATAATTTTTTTTATAAAATTCAGTGCGTGCGTAAAAATTATCACCGCGTGGCGCCTACGTTAAAATTAACAGTTTGGGTAATTTTAAGGAATTATTTTATTAACATTAAGAATTTTTATTTGCTATAATTACAATACAAACAATAAAATTTATATTTGCCTTTGAAACGGAGAATTATTTTCCAATCTTGTTCCGAGATCCAAAAATATTTGATTTCAGCAATTCACAGATTTGGTCACGGAAAGAATCCAGCCCGAGATAAAGGTAGGTTTCATGCTTACAATAAAAATTATAGCTAGCCGAGGTAAATATTTATTTGCGACAATAAAATTGCAAACGTCTCTATTGACGGGGTTAATTTGTGTAAACCCGCACTATCAAAGGTTACCGCTCTATTACAAAGGCAAGCTCAGAGCACTTTTTGACAGCCCAACGTGTGGCACTTTTAAAGGACTCCGTTCATTACAATATGTAATTGTAAATTCATAATTAATTTCTTCGATATTATAAAGTTGCTTATATTTTTCAATTATGTTGTTTGTACCATTTTCTTCGATGCCGTAGAATTTGAAAATTAGTTTCATATTTATGGCGCTCAAAAGGGCGAAACATAATAGTTTCAGGTCTAATCCTGGGAAGACTGTCAAAATAGTTTTGGCCATCGTTACAGACATTGTATAACTTATGAACTAAGTGGAATAATCCCATTTTAAATAATTTTCTGGTTCTCGCGTAGATATGAATAAACGACATTCTTCGTTAATGTCTTTCGTGCTAATAATATTCTGAATATATTTTTGATAATGGTGTACAAAGTATTGAATTTCAAGTTGGTCGCATATTATTGTCCTCTTAGAATTTACAGTCACGAAAGGATCATTGCCGTAGTGATTACAAAGTTGGCAAGTATAAAGAAATTCTTGTGTTTTGGCATCCTCGAATGAAATCCCTGGTAGATCAAAACATTCCTCAAAATGGACCCATCTTTTACAGATATCGCATTTTATGAAAGTACTAGTACTATCGCTATTTTTTCCACAAATAAGGCACTTGTCAGCCATATTTATAGAAGATAGCAGCAAAAGGTTTTGAATTGAAATTCTATATCCTTCAGGATTAAAGTAATTGTTCTTCATACTTAACCAAAAGTGCTCCAAATTATCAGCATGTATCAATAGATCAATATAATAAATAATGTATATACCGCAATTATGCCCATCGGTTTGTTTCGGAATATCAATAGGTGTTTTTAAAATGGAACAATTTCTAATGTTAACTTTTTCTTCATTATATAGTGTATTGCGTTTTCCAAAATAGGTTTTTATAGTATTAATAATTTTGTCGGTATCAATTTGAAAATTTCCTGGATCTAATACATAAATTGCATGAGAGAGCACATGTAACAAAATTAACGTCCAGTGTACGTTATTTATATTGTACGGGATTAAAATGTATTGAATTGCTTGAAGAGATTTTAGAAATGGTTTAAAATTTTTATAAGTTTTAAAATTTTGCTCTGGTTGATTAAATGAAAATAATATTTGGGCAGATACAGTATCTATGTAATAAATGTTATTGCAATAGTGGAGCAAACTAGATGCAGCTACGTCAATACAATAATCGCTAAGCCATTTATTTGAATTACTGTTAATATTTTCCCTATTGCAGTTATAACTTGATAAAAACAATTTAAAATCGGACGCTTTCAATGTTAAATTTTCGTTTTCATGAAGCGGATATATTCCTAAAGTAAAATTTAGTTTGAATAGCGCATTTGATGTAATAATCAGAATTATAAAATAAACCGTTTTGTAACGCCCTCAAATCTGGATCATCTTCATGATCTTGATTTGGTGGTTCGACAAATTTACTATTTTTATCGATTGCGATTTTGACATCTTTATTTAAAAGATCTTTATTTACAGGACCATGTTTACTGGTAGATGGAACTGAAGGTTCTACATCGTTACATAATGCCTCATTTTCTTCAGAGATTTTTGCAAGAACAACTTTTTTTAATAAGCGTTTCGAAAAATAATAATTTTTTTGGGAATTTCGTTTTTTCCAGATTTTTCCATATTCGTTTTAAAATTTTACGCGGCAAGTAAAATGCCGCGTTTTCGAAAATTTTGGGAGGGGATCTCGTCAACTGTGCCATCTGGAAATTCCTTACTAACTTCTTAAAGGTAAAGCTTGGTTTTGACACTCTTATCCCCAAAAGATGGTTATGAAATTTGGAACATAGATGTAGGTCATCAAGTAGATTGTCATATAAAAAATTTGGGAGGGGATCTCGTCAACTGCGCCATCTGGGAATTTTTTACTAACTTCTTATAGGTAAGGGCTGGTTTTTGACACCCTTAACCCCTAAAGAGGATTATAAAATTTGGAACTTAGATGCAGGTCATCAAGTAGATTGTCATATCAAAAATTTGGGAGGGGATCTCGTCAACTGCGCCATCTGGGAATTTTTTACTAACTTCTTATAGGTAAGGGCTGGTTTTTGACACCCTTAACCCCTAAAGAGGATAATGAAATTTGGAACTTAGATGCAGGTCGTCAAGTAGATTGTCATATAAAAAATTTGGGAGGGGATCTCGTCAACTGCGCCATCTGGGAATTTTTTTTTAACTTCTTATAGGTAAGGGCTGGTTTTTGACACCCTTAACCCCTAAAGAGGATTATAAAATTTGGAACTTAGATGCAGGTCATCAAGTAGATTGTCATATCAAAAATTTGGGAGGGGATCTCGTCAACTGCGCCATCTGGGAATTTTTTACTAACTTCTTATAGGTAAGGGCTGGTTTTTGACACCCTTAACCCCTAAAGAGGATAATGAAATTTGGAATTTAGATGCAAGTCATCAAGTAGATTGTCATATCAAAAATTTGGGAGGGGATCTCGTCAACTGCGCCATCTGGGAATTTTTTACTAACTTCTTATAGGTAAGGGCTGGTTTTTGACACCCTTAACCCCTAAAGAAGATTATTAAATTTGGAACTTAGATGCAGGTCATCAAGTAGATTGTCATATCAAAAATTTGGGAGGGGATCTCGTCAACTGCGCCATCTGGGAATTTTTTACTAACTTCTTATAGGTAAGGGCTGGTTTTTGACACCCTTAACCCCTAAAGAGGATAATGAAATTTGGAATTTAGATGCAGGTCATCAAGTAGATTGTCATATCAAAAATTTGGGAGGGGATCTCGTCAACTGCGCCATCTGGGAATTTTTTACTAACTTCTTATAGGTAAGGGCTGGTTTTTGACACCCTTAACCCCTAAAGAGGATTATTAAATTTGGAACTTAGATGCAGGTCATCAAGTAGATTGTCATATCAAAAATTTGGGAGGGGATCTCGTCAACTGCGCCATCTGGGAATTTTTTACTGACTTCTTATAGGTAAGGGCTGGTTTTTGACACACTTAACCCCTAAAGAGGATTATGAAATTTGGAACTTAGATGCAGGTCATCAAGTAGATTGTCATATCAAAAATTTGGGAGGGGATCTCGTCAACTGCGCCATCTGGGAATTTTTTACTGACTTCTTATAGGTAAGGGCTGGTTTTTGACACCCTTATCCCCTAAAGAGGATTATGAAATTTGGAACTTAGATGCAGGTCATCAAGTAGATTGTCATATCAAAAATTTGGGAGGGGATCTCGTCAACTGCGCCATCTGGGAATTTTTTACTAACTTCTTATAGGTAAGGGCTGGTTTTTGACACCCTTAACCCCTAAAGAGGATTATGAAATTTGGAACTTAGATGCAGGTCATCAAGTAGATTGTCATATCAAAAATTTGGGAGGGGATCTCGTCAACTGCGCCATCTGAGAATTTTTTACTAACTTCTTATAGGTAAGGGCTAGTTTTTGACACCCTTAACCCCTAAAGAGGATAATGAAATTTGGAACTTAGATGCAGGTCATCAAGTAGATTGTCATATAAAAAATTTGGGAGGGGATCTCGTCAACTGCGCCATCTGGGAATTTTTTTTTAACTTCTTATAGGTAAGGGCTGGTTTTTGACACCCTTAACCCCTAAAGAGGATTATAAAATTTGGAACTTAGATGCAGGTCATCAAGTAGATTGTCATATCAAAAATTTGGGAGGGGATCTAGTCAACTGCGCCATCTGGGAATTTTTTACTAACTTCTTATAGGTAAGGGCTGGTTTTTGACACCCTTAACCCCTAAAGAGGATAATGAAATTTGGAACTTAGATGCAGGTCATCAAGTAGATTGTCATACCAAAAATTTGGGAGGGGATCTCGTCAACTGCGTCATCTGGGAATTTTTTACTAACTTCTTATAGGTAAGGGCTGGTTTTTGACACCCTTAACCCCTAAAGAGGATTATGAAATTTGGAACTTAGATGAAGGTCATCAAGTAGATTGTCATATCAAAAATTTGGGAGGGGATCTCGTCAACTGCGCCATCTGGGAATTTTTTACTGACTTCTTATAGGAAAGGGCTGGTTTTTGACACCCTTAACCCCTAAAGAGGATTATGAAATTTGGAACTTAGATGCAGGTCATCAAGTAGATTGTCATATCAAAAATTTGGGAGGGGATCTCGTCAACTGCGCCATCTGGGAATTTTTTACTAACTTCTTATAGGTAAGGGCTGGTTTTTGACACCCTTATCCCCTAAAGAGGATTATGAAATTTGGAACATAGATGCGGGTTATCAAGTAGATTGTCATATAAAAAATTTGGGAGGGGATCTCGTCAATTGCGCCATCTGGGAATTTTTTACTAACTTCTTATAGGTAAGGGCTGAATTTTGACACCCTTATCCCCTAAAGAGGATTATGAAATTTGGAACATAGATTCGGGTCATCAAGTAGATTGTCATATCAAAAATTTGGGAGGGGATCTCGTCAAATGCGCCTCCTGGAATTTTTTTATAATTTTGTGTTGTGCTTATCATTGTATATTTTTGGAAGCCTAAATGAGGTCTATTAATGTAATATTTACTTTAATTTATTTAATTAGTTCGTATTGGTACCTTCTGAAAGCGCTGTATTGTTTAATTATAAATTTAAAAGCAAAAATAAAAATATTAATATTTTTACCATGATTTATCTGGTCGACTGTAATGTTTACGAATGTGAGTATGAGTTTGAGTCAAGCTTCAGCCAGGTAAGCACATTACCTAGCACTTTTCAAAGACGAGAACACCGGTTATCGTGTAGTATTTTTTATTAAACATAAAACTGATGTGTTATGTTTTAAAACTTTTGTAAAGATGTGTAAAACAAAATTTGGTTATTCGGTGAAAACCTTACATGTCGATAATGGGACAGAATACATAAACACAAATTTTCGAAAGTTTTTGATGGAAAAAGGAATCGAATTAGAAAGAACGGCGCCGTATACGCCTCAGCAAAATGGACAAGCAGAACGCGAGATGCGGACGATTGTTGAAAGTGCACGGGCTATGCTATATCAAAACGATTTACCGAAAAATTTGTGGGGCGAAGCTGTAAACACGGCAGTGTATATCCTAAATAGAACGTTGAACAGCAGAATAAAGGTGACACCTTATGAAATGTGGACGGAGAAGAAACCTACTCTAAGTCACATTAGAACATTCGGGTGTGATGCGTACATGCACATACCAAAAGAAAAAAGGACTAAGTTAGATTTCAAGAGTAAAAAGTTAATAATGGTTGGATATGATGGTAATTCGACAAATTACAGACTTTTTGATCCCGAAACCAAAAGGATAAGTGTTTCCAGAGACGTAATTTTCAACGAGGATACGAGTACGCCATACACCAGAATCAACACTGTGAAGGTAATCGTAGAAGAAAATGAAGCTAGCGACCAAGATGAAGTTGTGATAGTTCCGCAGGAAATTGAACCAGAACGGCCAGAAGAAGAAAACGAGTCATCAACCTCGAAAGGAACCCCTTACAACTTAAGAAAACGTGAGACGCTACGTGTTCCAAACAAATACGAACAGTTTGAAGTAAACTGCGTAGAAGTAGATGTCCCTCACAGTTATGAAGAAGCCATGAGAAGCAAGAACTCCGAAGAATGGAAACAATCCATAAAAGAAGAAATAGAAGCATTAAATAAGAACAAAACTTGGGAATTAGTGCCAAAGCCAGACGATAAAAATGTAATCGACTGCAAGTGGGTTTTTAAAGTCAAGCGAACACCAAATGGAAACATATCACGTTACAAATCTAGATTGTGTGCCAGAGGGTTTTCACAAATAAAGGGAATAGATTACGACGAAACGTTTTCACCCACGACAAGGTATGACACGATAAGAATTTTACTTACGATGGCTGCAGCACAAGATTTGGAAATTACCCAATTCGACATAAAAACAGCATTTTTGAATGGAGACTTGCAAGAAGAAATTTACATGTCACCACCAGAAGGAACAAATATAAGAGGGGGTGTTGTGTGTAAATTAAAAAAGGCTCTTTATGGTTTAAAACAAGCGCCTAGAGCTTGGAATATAAAGTTGAACAACTTTTTGACAAGTTTAAGTTTTAAACAATGTGAATCGGACAAGTGTGTTTATAAAGGAGAATTTAACAAAAACAAAGTTATTATAGTAATTTTTGTAGATGACGGTTTAATTCTGAGTAAAAATGGAACAGTAATTGTACGTGATCGCGATAATAAAACTATTTTTATTCATCAGGCGAATTATATACGCCAAGTGATAAAACGGTTTAAAATGAACGATGCTAAACCGATAAATATGTGCCGGCAGATGTAAATGTAATCCTGACCACCGCAACAGATAACGAGTCACAAGAAATGCAAGCTGTTCCTTATCGCGAAGCAGTGGGAGCTTTAATGTTTATCGCTATTTTAACTAGACCCGACTTAATTTATGCAATAAGTTTGGTCAGCAGGTTTCTAAAGAAATATAATGCATCGCATTGGAATGCTGTAAAAAGAATCATTCGGTATTTGATAAAAACATCGCATTTCGGTATCAAATACGGAGCAATAGATCAAGAATGTCCAAAATTGGTGGGTTATTCTGATTCTGATTTTGCAGGTGATCCAAATACAAGGAAATCAACTTCTGGATATATTTTTAAGTTAAATGGTGGAGCTGTTACTTGGTCTAGTCAACGACAACAAACAGTTGCACTCTCTACTACGGAGGCTGAGTACATAGCAGCTTCAAATGCAACGAGAGAGGCAATTTGGATACGTCATCTTCTACAAAACCTAGAAGAATTAGAAGACGGTCCAACAATTTTGTGTGTAGACAATCAAAGTGCAATACAGCTTGTGAAAAACTCAGAACACCATAAACGTACCAAACACATAGATATTAAATATCATTTTATTCGTGAAAAAAAAATGAAAATGGTGATGTTAAAGTTGTTTATGTACCTTCTGAAGAACAATTGGCTGATATTACAACTAAACCGATTAGTAAAGACAAATTTAATAATTTAAAATCACAATTCGGAATGTGTGAAGCTACAATGAAATGAGAAGTTTTCATGAATAATTATTAATTTTCTTTTATATTTTTAATCAATTTTGCATGTATTTGATTAATTTTAACTTTCAATTAGTGGGAGTATTATGAATGTTATGAATTGTAAGATAATGTGCGCATGCGATCATATACACGTCAAGAGAGTCGTAAAGTAGATTCCGCGTGCGTAAGTCGATCTGTCAAATGTTTACAAACCAATATTTAGTACATAAGTTGTATCTTGTAATCTTAATCAATATATCGTCGGCTTACTGCTAAAACAAGATAACTCCAAAATGATAGTTTTGAGTAAAACTGATTTTAATGTTTGAATGCACGAGATAAATCGAATATGAATTTTTTGAATATTTTTGGACAACAATTCTACTTATTGATATTAGAACTTTATATTTGCCAAGTTTCAACACTCTAAGTATTTTCATATTCAGTGCTATTCACATCACATTGGTAATTTACCAAGTTCTTAGCCAATTGGCTAAGTTGTCAATTCCGATTTCAATATTTTGTTACCAACATTTTGTTCATATTTAAAGAAATGTTACTAGCATCTGCGCATAATTTTAATTTGACAGCTGTTAGAATAATAACTAAACTTTCATCTTGCAGCGTCATTACAGAATACAGAAGTGTTTTTCTTATCAAAATTTAATTCAAAATTAACCCTAGTTTAATTGAGCTTGCATTTACCAAAAAAAGACCTCAACAGGATTACCCACGTACGTTATAAAACATTACATCAATTCTACTGAGTAAGTACATTTATTTAGTAAGTTTCTTATAATAATTTGTTATCTTCCATTTTTCGTAAAATTTTAGACCCAACATTTGAAGAAATTCAAGAAAAAAATTTATTTATTATCAATTTATTACAAAAAATTGCTGATGCTATGAATATGGTAAAAGAGGCGCTAAATAAATTGAAAAACTCAAATACAAATTTTATTTAATGTAGTGATTGATACAATAAACGATTAATCAAAAATGATTTTGGTTAACTGCATTTCTAACAGTGCGACCGTTAGCATCATCGCTAACGCCTATTTGCTCATTGTCGTTTATTCTCTTCCTCTGTAATTAAAAATAGCATGAAAATAAATTACTCTATATCCCACACTCGATGGTGAAATATCAGGAGTGAAGATGAAGTCAAGGATTAAAAAATATGCTGTAAATGAATAATGTACCCCAAATGCTCCACGATAATGTTTATCGAGTAATAACCTCTGCGATACATCGACTCACCGAACTTTGCGACATGCTGTACCTATAAAAAATCCTGCCCCACACCTTTTTGATATGAACCTTGTGCCATAAACTGTAAAGCTGCAAATACCTAAAATGTTCAAACCTATATAAATAATTCACCTTTTTCTAAATATAAAATTTTATACTCTGATGCTTTTCGGAATGTGAGAATACTGTTGACTATCTTTCATATGCCCTGTTTGCAACAGCAACCAACGATATAAAAAAATTACAACTTGAAGTTACCTATTACATTCTATTTAATTTTAATTCAATTAAAATTTTTTATTGTAGTTTAAATTTTTTTAGTTTAATTAAAAATTAAATTTTAATTTAATCAAAAATTAAATTTTAATTTAATTAAAAATTAAATTTTAATTTAATTAAATTAAAAATTTAAAATTAGTGCGATAATTTACAATTTTACGGATTAAAACTTGATTTTATATCTAATGTCAATCCCAGCAAGTGATGTATAGGTGTTGCCTGCAGCCAATTGGCTAATGCCAAGTTCTTACTTATAAGTAAGAACTTACTTGCTGTTTTTAATCGCAAAATTTGTCAAGATTGGCTATTTTCGAGGTTAATTGACATAACTTAAGAATTTCACTAAAAGTTGGTAGTGAAAATGTAATTTAGCCAATAATTGACATTAACTAAGGTGCATCTTGAATAACCCGTAGCTGTCAAATGTCATTTATACGTCAAATTGCCAACAATTTGCCAACAATTGGTTATAACTAAGGTGATGGGAATAGCACTGATTGTTTATAATTAATATTTATTGTCCGCTTACTGTAAAAACAAGATAAGTACAATCGTTGTACAATGGAGGCTTATTGCAAAACAAGATAAGTGCATAGGAAATGCAACATATTATTCATCTTAAGTCGACAATTATTACTATAGCTGAATAAGAGTAATTTAATTTATACCTATTATTTTTCTAGTCTTGCAGAATTGAAATAAAATACTCATAATGTTGAACATTTTTATTCAAAAAACCTAACATAATAACCTTAAAAATATTTATTAATTATTGTCCTCTTCGGATGACAACTCTTCCAGTGCAGGTTCGGGAATTCGATCTACGATATCGGTATCGGTTGGTATTGATTGATACCATGGATGAAATTCGTCTGGAATTACTCCATCTTTACAGAGCTTTAACAAATCTTTGTACTTTCGTACACTAAATCCCGCATTTCATTAGAGCTTCTTGCAGCCTGCTTCGTGCCGCTCGCCTGCTAAGCAAAATTTGTAATGCATTGGCTTATACGGGACCGCACTCACTGTAGCTTCTTGAAGCTGCTGATAACAAGTATCGAATTTCAGAAGCCAGGCTGGTAAAATTATCCACGTGGAGTAGTCTAGTTGTAATTGGTTAATATTTAGAATAATTTAGTTAATATTTCTATTACGAAAATTCTCTTTGCGAGTCCACGTGGACGCGTGTACTTCCCCTGATAAAACATGCATTTCTATACCAGGCCGGCTTGTGACGCGAGAGTTGTAAATTTGTACAACTCAAGCTGCAGAAGCCGCCGGTAATTAGATACTTCTACTTATTAGATAATAAAATGTGTTGTATAGTTATTACTAATAATTAATAATAATTTATTTATCTAATTGATAAGCAATATGAAAAAAATGGAATATTGATGTCGAAATTTTTTCGATGCTGTTCTGTACCGATTTTTAAATTTTTTGTATATTCCGGGATTTTACGCATTCTTCAATCGGAAAATAAAATTTATGATAATATTATCCCAAATGACTAATAATTTTCTTACCTTTCCAATAATAACATCCAGTACCTTCCTTCATGTTTCGCCGTTATAAATCGTATAATAAAACTATCATTTTCGACGCCTAGTATTTATTGTATACTTTCTTGTTCTAGGTGTCAATCATCGTAACACAATTTTGGTTATTCGACGTCATCGTTAATTAGATATTTATACTAATTTTTTAATCATTCCCATAATAAAAAGCAATAAAAGAAGGTGATTATTTTTGGATTCCAACCCGGTCTCGGTTCAGGATTAGCTATTGGAAAAGTTTGTACTCAATAAAAATCTATGAAATCGTAATTTTTAACTTTAACTAATAAACATTTATAGTTAAAATCAAAAAGAATTTGTCTTCGATTGTGTATAATTTTAAAATAACTTACCGTCATTAAATTTTTCCAATGCTAGTTCAACTAGTAAAGAAGCTCTAGAATTCATTTTGTTAAGTTATTATAAAACACTATTCACAATTAACTTTGAAAAATAACTGATTCCAGGCCCGTAGCCAGGAGGGGGCACCTGGGGGCACGTGCCCCCCCCCGAAGTTTTTAAAAGACAAAAATTTTAAAAGTAAAACATTTGAATTTCGAAAATAGAATAGGTATCTTTTGGAAAAAGTTTTTTCCAAATTTCCTCATTTCCAAACAAATCCTCATTTAGGGGAACGCCGGCTTGGGATTTTTATGAGAAATTTTGGGGGTTTATTAGAACACTTCAATATACATCTTTGCCAAATTTCAGCTTGCCCGGATCTTCTGTAAGCTCAAACCAAAATTTCGGTTTCGTTACTTGGAAGATACTATAACTTGGGCAAATTTTGAAAAAAATTATTTTTCTCTTCATTTTCCAACCTTGACCACAATTTCAATTAATTTATTATTAAAAGCATTTCCCGTGCCCGAAAACATTTCTCCCCCTGCAACGAATCAATATTGTGCCATTTTAAGGGTGGGTTGTGTTTTCGGTCAATAATTTAAGTATTAGTGTGCCATGGAAAAATATGAAAAAAAAAATTTTTATAGAGAATTTTATGCTCTTCAATTATGGTCTGATCATAATTTTTAATACAAGCATAAATAAGCGAGTTATCGGCAAAAAATCGCGCTGGGAGAGCTAAAACCCCCGATTGTGGGGGACGCCGGCGTTGGATTTTATGGGACTTTTGGGGGGTTCATTACAACACTCCAATGTACATCTCTGCCAAAATTCAGCTTGCCCGGATTTTTTGCAAACTAAAAACCTTCCTTGGCTGGACTATAATGTTTGTTTTAAATAAAAATAAATTAAGAAAAATAAAATATTGAAAAAATTTGTTTGTAATAAAAATTCGCGGAAGGGGAACCCCCGAAAATTTTACTTTTAAAATATTTGTAAAGAAGTAGTTTAATATATAAAATAAATAAAACTTAAAAAAATTTGTAATAAAAAGGGGAACCCCCTTTACAAGTGAACCCCCCCAAATGAAATCCTGGCTACGGGCCTGACTGATTCACATAAATTAACAGAGTGATGGTTTGTGGTGGTAAATTCTTATCGTCGTTATAAAAAATAATGTAAAATGAGTTTCTTGCAAGATTGCAGTAAAATAATACCTTAGGTCAGAATGAATCATAATGTACATAATTTTATTATTATAATATCACTTATCTTGTTTTAGCAAAACTTCAAAGGTTGGATCATTTTATGACAATAAGTTAACTGCACTTAACTTATTTTAGCGTTATTCACGACAAACAAGTTGGAGTTAGTTAAAAATGAAATGCCTAATACTCCTTTAATATTTGACTTACAGTTATCAGGTTTTGTCAAAATGTAATTTGCTCTTATTTGAATGCAATCATGTATATAACTCATTTTGTCCAAAAATGGAGTTATCTTGTTTTGGCAGTAAGCCGACGATATATTATCCACAATAGTTCTCTTTGAGTTTACCGCTGCATCTAATTAACACAATAGTTTTAGATTATTTATAAACCGATTGCGCTAAAAACGATTTATCAAATAATACTTGTTTACATTTTTTGATTAATTAGCTTTAATCCGTGACCCACAAAACCTCAGACTAACTTATTATTTTTTCTTGTCGTGAAAATCACTGAAGTTTAACAAAAAAAATTTAGTATGTCGATTCTAAAAACCGAGACATATAAAATATGGTACTTTGAGCGTTATCATTGTTTTATGGCAGGTGAGCTGCTAACCCGGCCTGCCAATACCATATATGCCTCGGAACCAGGACGGAATACACGGATAAACGAAACGGAGAGAACACGGAAAAGAAGAGAATGGAATTCAAGAATAACTAGAATGGGTAGTAGGAACATAACCTCATGGGCCAAAAGAGAACAAGAAGTCTTTATAGAAATGAACAGATATAGCATAGATATATGCTCGATCTCGTAAACAAAAAGAAAGGAAAGGGAAGCATCAAATGCCAAAATTATTGTATGCTGTACAGCGGAGTAAATAAAGAAAAGCCAGCCCAAGCAGGCGTAGGCCTGCTTGTCCACGAAAAGTTTGAAAAAAACATTGAAGACATAATATATTATAATAAACGAACGACTGATTCATACAATCTTCAATTTTGTAACATGTAAAATTCATATCATAAGCGCTTATGCACCACATATAAGCAAGCCCAAGACAGACAGATAATTATTATTCAGCCAACTACAAAAAGTAATAGATGGGATACCTACAACTGAAAAAATGTTCCTGATGGGTGATCATAACTCAAGAATCGGAAATACAAGTGTTCCTGGAGTGATGCAAAGGTTTAATGAGGATACCTTAAACAACAATATGCGCACAAAATGAATTGAGAATAAATAACACTTTTTTCCCCCATAAATGGCAATATAAGTGCACATGGGCCAATTCGAGAGGATAAGAGTCCATTATAGACTATGTAATCACCAATAAAAAAAATTCACATCTAGCCAAGTTCTTGATGTCCGGGTATTGAGCTCTGCCAACGTTGGATCTGACCACAACTTAATCCTATGCAAATTCCGCTGCAATATAAAACCACTAAAGCACCAAAACTGTAATAAATACACAACAAAATTTAACATAGAATCGTTTACAAACGAAAGTACCAAACACCTCTACAAGGAAAGGCTAAAGAACCATATCAACTGCAATTTGATACAGGAAACTAGCAGCGTCGAAGAAGCATGGGAGCGGCTGAGCTCAAACATCTTAGACAGTGTCAAAAAGAGGCCATTGGAGTAAGAAAAGTAAGACTTGGTAGGAATTTCAGAAACACGAAACCATGGTTTAATGCTGACATAAAAGATCTTGCATCTAAGAAAAGGCAAGCATATTTTAAATACAGAAGTAACAGAACACCGGAAGAATATGGGCAATATAAGCAAGTCAGAAACGCAGTTAATGGTCAGATATCATTACTTAAGAGAGAATACTGGGCAAATTTTACAAAAGATACGGAACATGATCTTTATGGCAGCCAAAAGAAGATATGGAATATGCTGCGCAACAGAAAAAAAACCCTAAATGAGTTCGTTCAAACAAGCACAATATCTAAAGAAAAATGGGTGAGCCACTTCAAACAACTGTACGACCCCACTGCATGTAATACGGACGACAGGATAGAGGAAATCCTCGATAATGCTGAGAAAGACGAGGACGAGCATGACGAAATGGATATTGGACTAAGCGACGTAACAAATGCAAGCACAAAGCTCAATAACAGAAAATTCCCAGGCATCGATCAAATATCAAATGAAATGATAAAATACGGGGGAGATGAATTAGCCAATGAAATAACCAAACTATTC
The DNA here is from genome assembly GCA_932274525.1 of Podabrus alpinus. Taxonomy (NCBI): domain Eukaryota; kingdom Metazoa; phylum Arthropoda; class Insecta; order Coleoptera; family Cantharidae; genus Podabrus; species Podabrus alpinus. The sequence continues at coordinate 46,982,302 of OW026451.1, read as the reverse complement.
AAGAAAATATTTACAGATGGAAGTATTCCTGATCAATGGCGGACAAGTATAACTATCCCGATATTCAAAAAGGGGCCAAAAAAGACCCAAAAAATTACAGAGGAATATATGCCTACCCCAAAAGAGATGGTTAGACGACGTGAAGCGAATAGCGGGACGGGACTGGTTTCAGAAGGCAGCGGATAGGAAGGCATGGAGAGGAATGAGAGAGGCCTACATTCGGGAGTGGATGAATACAGGCTAAGAAGAAGAAGAATATGCCTGCTGAGCAGCATTTCGAAACTCTTAACAAAAATATTGTCTGCAAAACTAATACATCAGGTCGGAACAAGCGAAGAACAACAAGGTTTCCGAACAAACCGCTCGACCATAGACGCAATATTTGTACTGCGCCAACTGGTCGAGAAATCCATTGAATTTAATAAACATCTATACCTCTGCTTCGTCGACCTCGCGCAAGCATTTGACAGAGTACAACTCACCGACGTACTGCGAATACTGCAAGGAAAGGGTATTGATAGAAAAGTGGCTAAAATAATCAAATTTCTAAATACCAACAATAGAACAAGAATAAAAACAACCAATGGACTAACCGAAGAAATTCCCATCTCAATTGGCATCAGGCAAGGCGATAGCCTAAGCCCTGCACTTTTTAACATGGTTGTGGACCAAATTATTGACGAGGTCAAAAGCACCAATATTCGCTACAACATGGGGAACAAAAAAGTACAAATCATATGCTATGCTGATGACGCCATCTTAACAGCAGAAAACGAGGATGATCTGCAACGTTTACTACATAGAATGAACACTCACGCAGAAGAACTAAATATGCAAGTCTCCACCCAGAAAACTTAGTGCATGGTGATCTCCAAAGACCCAATACGCTGTAAGTTGGAAATTAATGGGAAAATAATTGAACAAGTCATGCAAACACGTTATCTTGGTGTTAAGATATCTAGCAGCAATATAACATCTCCGAAGAAGTAAAGATGCAAGCAACAAAAGCAGCTGTGATCTCAGGCTGCCTTCGCGATATCATATCGTCTGTGTAATTCTAATACCTCGTAAGCCTCAAAAATATGAAAATCGGGTTATGATGTTTATGTATGCTGTAAGCAGTGTAAGCCACACTCGACCATTTTAGTATTACACGTAGCCCAAAAAAAAGTTAGTTTAAGAATTAAAACGGTTTTCTAATACCTCGTTTGTTAAAGTGCATATGCAAACTTAAACAGTTTCTTTAATTTATCTCAAAACTTGCATTTAGGGTATACGAGGTATTAGAATTACACAGACGATATGGCACAACAAACACAATATGAATATAGAAAATAAAGTACGAATATACAAGACCTGTATAAGACCAATCTTGACATATGCAGCGGAAATAAGAGCCGATACATCCAAAACAAAGCAAATGGCAAGAACGACCGAAATGAAAACCTTACGAGCCATAACCAATATCAGTCTTCGCGACAGGATCAGAAGTAACCAAATCCGCAAAACATGCAATATACAGGATGTGGTCAGATGGACCAGAGATAGGCGACGTTGCTGGAGGGACCATGTTGGGAGAATGGGGGAAGGGAGACTTGCCAGAATTGTACAAGCCCAGAAGCCAGGGACTAGGAGACTACCCGGTAGACCGCCAAAAAGATAGTACGCTAGTTGGACGTCATCGTCACAGGACAACAACCCATAAAGACAAGAGAGCAATATGGAATAAACAGGACGCTGTCCTATAATAAGAGGAAGAAGACGAAGGAGATTCTAAAAACAAAAGAGAACAGAAAAACAAAAGAGAGAAATAACAACAAATCGTAATTTTGTGAGTTACAAGATGTCAATTGCAATTTTATCCTTATTTGAAACCGGAAATCGTCAATGTGAAATTCCTCGACAAATCGTTTCCTCGACTCGGAAGAGGAAAAAATGCTCTGCCAACACTCGTCGGAATCACAACATCAGAAAGCTTCGGATTCAACGAAATTCTAGACTGCCGATGCAAAAATTGGCTCGTGAAACTTGAATCGCGCGAGAGTCTGCTCGAGGAATAGCTAAAAATGTAGTTTAGAAGAAGTCTTTACAAGCTACGAAAAGCTCAAATGTTGATTAATGAAAACAAGCAAGTACCACTTCGGCGATCCCGTGCTCTGCTACACCGCACCGCTGCTCAAAGATGGGAAAATCACAATCGTCAAAATGACAGGTATTGGTCAAAAAAGGCCTTGTGCCATCGTTGTCCATCGCCAATACCCCAAGTCTGTCGTGGTTAGGGGAAATATTTGTTTTACCAGTAAAACACCTCTGGTTTTCGTAAAAGACAGCATGAGCCTCGCTTTCTTCCAGATCGCCGAGAATTTGCCTGCTGTTAGGCACTTGTTGAGTACGGCAAGGATGGCTTCCGGGCTCTCCTGGGCAACTACCTTCAGGACTTCCCTCGGGATGTTATCTGGTCCCGGCGCTTTGGCCGCCGCCATCTCTCTTACTGCTTTCCTCAACTCTTCTATTGTGAATTCCGGCGTTCGGAATTGCTTCCTCAGTTCGGTTAGCTCTGAGTTCCACCAATAACGCCTTTTTCCTTGCCATATTTTTCTTTTTCGACATGTAAACGTCGCATGCCCTCTTGAGCTTTTCTGGGCCCTGCGGATCTGTTCTCCAGGCAGGACAGGCAATGGCTTCTTGAAGCTTGGTGAGAAATCAAAGTCGAGCAATATGGTTGTGGAAATACCAAAAATTCGAATACTCGATTCCCGTATCTTGAATAAGAAAGATCCAAGTAGTGACCCAAAAAATAAAAAGAATGATGATGAGACCAAAAGAAAAACGCGAAGTCAGAGTACTGACGACGCGAAAAAATCCGCGAAATCCAAAAGAGAGCGAGAAACCTCAGATGATACCAACGATACCGTTCCTCCTCAAAGCAAAGAGGAATAGAAAAAAGAAGAAAGAAATATTGGAAGTAATGGAGACGTCCGATTCATCGTCCGGCGAAGAAAGTGAAAATTGCGACCTGGAAAATATATTAAAAGAAAAAGAAAAGGAATTGGACCTTAACCAAGCGACTGAAAGTGACGGAACAAACAAGAAAAAACGAACAAAAAACCAGAGGAAGAAAGATAAAAAACGAAGAATTGACGAAGAACATAAAAAAGAAGAAGACAGAAAAGAAACAGAAACTAAAGAGAAAATAGCTACCCAAGTGAACGAAACCCAGGAGGAGACCGTTAAGTCGACTCCTGGTTTGGCAAGTAACGAAGGAACCAACTCAACCAATGACGAAACAAACATATGGACAGACGACAAGTTAAAAGAGGCAACAAAAAAGGTGATGGAGGACGCACACGAGGTGCGTCGCTTCTTAATGAGAAGCAAAGAAGCCCTGAACTTCAGGGAAAAGGCCCTTGAAAGGGTTAAGAATATGGAGGCTCTAATACAAGAGCTATGCCTCGACGGCATAATGCGGAACAAAAGGGGGACGGGAGCGCCTTCAGCCTCCTCTCCCCAAACGAAAGTCTTAATAGAAGAGGTGGTCAAGGCCATTGCCAAGACCACCCCTTCTATGAATCTTGCGCCGACCCTTCAGGTCACACAGAGTAAAGAAATCCCAATCAACGACAAGCAGAATCCCCCTAGGGACTATTTGGAGGCAGCTAAGAAGGCGGCCGCTGGCGGCCCTCGTAGCACGCCACCTAAGAAGTACAAGGTTATTGTGTACCCTGACGAAGGGAACATCAGTAAATCGGCGGACGACACGAAAGCCCAACTAACGAGTATAAAACTGGCCGACCTTAATATCAAACCGGATAGGGTATACCCCATCAAGAACAACGGAGTGATGGTTGAATCTTCTCAGCCATCACTCAAAAACCTGATCGGCAATCGATTTTTAGTAGAGAAGAAATTGGTGGCCCGGGAGCCTTCAGCTACCTTGTAACGGTTTAAAATTTGCCGCCGGGTTCTTTGGGTTTTGGAACCAGTGACCGTTGGTACGAGTGAGGGAAATGGGCAGGGGTCGGTACGCGAGACTTGACTTGATACGTTTGCTCGAGTAAGAGGTGATTTTGTGTGTTGTGCAAAAATTTTGTGAAGCCGGATTTTGGAGAAGAATTGGTTAGTTAATACCATCCAGTAGCGAACTGGGATTATCTTCTCGAATCCGTAGGATTGGGAAGCTCATTTTTTTGATTATTTTACCGGGAGCTCTCATCCGCCTTTATGGGATTCGAAGCTGAACAAATTTTTGCATATGCCGCAGATCAACGAAATTTGAGGTATCCTTTTTGGTTGGTAATTTGTTGTAATAATTATTATTGGTTTTTATATTAAGCCATATTAAGCTCGATGGCGTATTTTTTTTTTCCTTGGCCTTTTTAATGTGTTTTATTTTTTTTATTTATGTGTAACATCTTGGTATTCTTTTTTTCGTTCTGCATTTTTACTTCCAGAATGGTTGCAATTGATAGATAAGTGGCAGATTACAACTTTCTGCACTGCGTGATAAAGTCGCAATCATTATCGCACTTTCGCATATTGTGGATAATGATACCAATGTATAAGTGTTATGTTTGATAAGCGTAGTAATGACTACTTTTTTTTATTTTATTACGTTTGGTTAATTAAACTTTACTTGTGTATTATTTCCTATGGTTTACATCGAGCGAGCTGGTAAAATGTATTAGCAGGAAGATTCCAATTTGATCGACGGAGGTTCAAATTTCATATTTGAAATTTAGTGTCGATACTTTTTTTGTGTTTAATTATGATTTTATATTTTTATTTTATAAAGGCTTCGATGTGTGACCTACTTATATACAGAGTGCGGCATTGCACCGGGGTCGCTGCTATTTGGTTTGGTCGTCGGAGGCTCGGTGGTTACCTTAGTGGGATTGTACCTATATGACCATTCGAGTGTTCCGTCGATTGATTGTGTGGGTGGTGATTCTGAGTGTCAATGTGGTCGCTACTGTGCCGTTCTGGTCGGCTCCTGTAGTGGGCTACTGTTGTTGCGTTCCACTGGCGCAATACTAACACCATAAGCATCGACTTTATCATAAAGCCTTTAAGCAATGACCACCGTATTGTTTATTTTTATGTTTATTTTTATTTTATTGTTAAGTTTATTTTGTGTGCGTAAGATATTTGCGCTTTATATTTGAGTAATTACTATTTTCGTTTACAAAAATTCTTCGTTGTTCAAAATTTTCCGTATGCCCTGGACTCATTGCTGGTTTTTTTTTGTTTAATTAATTATCTTCCAAGCTAGCCGGCAAGATTTAAAGATAGCTCGTGATTTCTCGATTTCCCCTTTAATCGAGTTGTCTAATCTTTCATAACGACGTCTTCCTTTTTAACCGAAATCGAGTGGCGCCTATTCCATCTTTTTTTCCGTCGTTTTAATTAACACCTTTGGTTAGAAATTAATTTTAACATCAATTATTAACGTCACATTTGGGAAAAATTCTTGAGGAATTTTAACCGTTTCATCTTGGCGACCAACGTGGTTTGGTGTGATCGCTGGTTGAGTTACGTTGCGGAAATTGTGGGTTCGAATTGCGGACTTCGCGAAATTGCAGCAACATTTATCGTAATTTAAGTGGTTACCGTGGCAAGTGGCGCCCAACGAAAATATTTTTTGAACAACGTCGATTACATTTTAAAGTGTTTTTTATTTTTGATTTTCTTAGTTTATTTAAATTCGTGTAAATTCGTGGTTTTTCTACCCTATACCTTTTTTTGGAGGGGGAAGGTAAATTTCAAGTTGAAATTTTTTTTAAATCTTCTTATTGTGTTTTTTCGAATCTCATCCATCATGAAAGTGGATAGATTATTTTAGGAGATGAACTCTCCTATGAATTAGATAGGAGAGTTGGCATTTGTACGTGGAAAGGTGTCGACGCAAAATTTTGTTGGTCTGCTTGTGAAATGTGGTTGTGATTTTTGGAAAGAATTTTGTTTGCTTCCTTTCTCGAACGACCCAGCATTCGAATTAATATGGAACTGTGTTTTTCCGAACCCGATCCGGGGATAAGAATTCGTTGCTGGTGGAGGGTGGATTTTTACCGCTTTGTACCGTTCCTTTTTATGTTGGATCCACCGTCCAGTCTTCTGTTGAAGGATTCTAGTCGTTCAGATGGGTAAGTCATTAGAACCTTTCATTAATTCCACATATTGCATTTATCAGTCGACTCGCAATTTGTACTCTAACACCACCTGAAGTTTATTATCGTTATCGGTTATAACCAAGGATGATGGATTTTTACCGCTATGTACCGTTTATTTTTTTATGTTGGATCCATCGTCCATACTTCCAGCAGGATTATTAACAGTTCAATTCTTTTACGTCATTTAGAACATATCGTTAATTGCACATATTGCATTATCAGCCAACCCGCAATACTCGGATACCACCTGGAATTGTATTCGTTATCGGTCGTAACAAATTTTGTTCAAGCTCGATTTTTATATTTTTTTCCTTTCAGGTTTGTGTCGATTATAATATGTATTTTTACCTTTGAATGAATATTATTTTGTTTTTTTTGTGTTTTAATATTTCAGGTTTGTGTCTTGCCTTATGTATTTTTTTTGATTGGCAAGTTTCGCCAAGAATATGAGTTATTTATGCTTTCTGCATGAATTTGATTGGGGCACTTTTTTTATTGTACGCTCGCACGCGTGAATATATTTACTAACAACTGTATTGCTATCTTTGTGGAAACATTATTTACGAGAAATAATGTTTTCTTTAACCAAATGAAACAACTTACTTTCGAGATAGGTAGCGTAGAGCTGAGTTAGTCTAATGGATAGGCTAGCAGTCCATAAAGCGGGCGGCATAGTTTCGAATCCCGTATTCGAAATTAAAGGCTTGATTTTTTTTTAGTTATTGTGTTATATATTTTTATTATTTGTCTGTTTGTTTTATTTGAAAAGAATTATATAGGAAGAAGGTCTCGCGATGCACGACAGAAGTACAGCGGTGGGAAGTTTTACCGGGGCCTACGATTGGTTAGTTATGCGGGGGCTCGCGGTGGTTGCATTTGAATTTTTATATTCTAAACCATTCATTGGGATTTTAGCGACCACCCGAACGTTCCCTTAATTAATTCGGGAGGAGGTTCTTGGTGGTATTATTTCGCTTCTGTACAACCTACTCTGTTAAAAGCAATTACCATCGGACATCGCAATTGTTATCACCTTCGAGCAATGACCATCTGGTTGCTCACCAACTATTTATTGGTCATCATTCGTTCGTGTTGATCAAAGTTGGTCAGAGACGAGTATGTATAGTTTTTTTGTTTTATCGTTTGTATATATCTTTCTTTGTACATATTTTTCTCTTTTGTCGTTATTATCGTATTGTTATCTTTTGTTTTGTTTACCTATCGTATCGAAGGTCCGAACATCTGGACAGCTTTACATCTTCACCATCGGTAAAGTTCCTAGTCTATTTCCCGTATCGTTGGTTTTCTCGTTTTATAGAAACTTTACCTCTTTCCAAGTAAAGGGGGAGTGTAACGGTTTAAAATTTGCCGCCGGGTTCTTTGGGTTTTGGAACCAGTGACCGTTGGTACGAGTGAGGGAAATGGGCAGGGGTCGGTACGCGAGACTTGACTTGATACGTTTGCTCGAGTAAGAGGTGATTTTGTGTGTTGTGCAAAAATTTTGTGAAGCCGGATTTTGGAGAAGAATTGGTTAGTTAATACCATCCAGTAGCGAACTGGGATTATCTTCTCGAATCCGTAGGATTGGGAAGCTCATTTTTTTGATTATTTTACCGGGAGCTCTCATCCGCCTTTATGGGATTCGAAGCTGAACAAATTTTTGCATATGCCGCAGATCAACGAAATTTGAGGTATCCTTTTTGGTTGGTAATTTGTTGTAATAATTATTATTGGTTTTTATATTAAGCCATATTAAGCTCGATGGCGTATTTTTTTTTCCTTGGCCTTTTTAATGTGTTTTATTTTTTTTATTTATGTGTAACATCTTGGTATTCTTTTTTTCGTTCTGCATTTTTACTTCCAGAATGGTTGCAATTGATAGATAAGTGGCAGATTACAACTTTCTGCACTGCGTGATAAAGTCGCAATCATTATCGCACTTTCGCATATTGTGGATAATGATACCAATGTATAAGTGTTATGTTTGATAAGCGTAGTAATGACTACTTTTTTTTATTTTATTACGTTTGGTTAATTAAACTTTACTTGTGTATTATTTCCTATGGTTTACATCGAGCGAGCTGGTAAAATGTATTAGCAGGAAGATTCCAATTTGATCGACGGAGGTTCAAATTTCATATTTGAAATTTAGTGTCGATACTTTTTTTGTGTTTAATTATGATTTTATATTTTTATTTTATAAAGGCTTCGATGTGTGACCTACTTATATACAGAGTGCGGCATTGCACCGGGGTCGCTGCTATTTGGTTTGGTCGTCGGAGGCTCGGTGGTTACCTTAGTGGGATTGTACCTATATGACCATTCGAGTGTTCCGTCGATTGATTGTGTGGGTGGTGATTCTGAGTGTCAATGTGGTCGCTACTGTGCCGTTCTGGTCGGCTCCTGTAGTGGGCTACTGTTGTTGCGTTCCACTGGCGCAATACTAACACCATAAGCATCGACTTTATCATAAAGCCTTTAAGCAATGACCACCGTATTGTTTATTTTTATGTTTATTTTTATTTTATTGTTAAGTTTATTTTGTGTGCGTAAGATATTTGCGCTTTATATTTGAGTAATTACTATTTTCGTTTACAAAAATTCTTCGTTGTTCAAAATTTTCCGTATGCCCTGGACTCATTGCTGGTTTTTTTTTGTTTAATTAATTATCTTCCAAGCTAGCCGGCAAGATTTAAAGATAGCTCGTGATTTCTCGATTTCCCCTTTAATCGAGTTGTCTAATCTTTCATAACGACGTCTTCCTTTTTAACCGAAATCGAGTGGCGCCTATTCCATCTTTTTTTCCGTCGTTTTAATTAACACCTTTGGTTAGAAATTAATTTTAACATCAATTATTAACGTCACATTTGGGAAAAATTCTTGAGGAATTTTAACCGTTTCATCTTGGCGACCAACGTGGTTTGGTGTGATCGCTGGTTGAGTTACGTTGCGGAAATTGTGGGTTCGAATTGCGGACTTCGCGAAATTGCAGCAACATTTATCGTAATTTAGTTGGTTACCGTGGCAACTTGGCCATCAATTTCCATTCAAATGGTGGACAAGTCCATGTCCAAGGAAAAGGTGGTTGAAGAATTTATCGTCAACTACCCCGAGGCAACTAAAGCGGCCGGGAGCTCCTGGCTCAGGAGCATCAACCCGGTGCATTCCAAGGGTAAGACCCATAATAAGTGGATCCTGGAGGTTCACCCCGTGGTCAGGGAAGCGGCAATTAAAGACGGGAAGTTCAGAGCTTCCTGGAAGAGTTACCGGATCCATGACCACATAACGATCACGCGTTGCTACAAGTGTCAACGCTTTGGACACACGGCAAAATATTGTAAAGGGGCTGAAGCATGTGCATTCTGCTCCTCAACAGAACACGCCTCACGTGCCTGTGGGCTGCAGAATGACAGTGCGAAACATGCGTGCATCAACTGTGTTAGAGCTAAACATAGCGATACCAGGCACACTACAGGATCAAACACTTGTAGGGTCTACAAAGCGAGACTTATGGAATACGCACATTCAATTCTAACGCTTACTGATGTCACACATGAGTAAGTCGTTTAAAGTCTTGCAGGTAAACCTGAGGAACTCGGAGGCCGCCACGGCCGACGCGCAACGCTTTGTTGCCGAGGAAGAAATACTCTTAGCCATCTTTTCGGAACCCTACTGCTACCCTGCGGCAGCAGGAGGGTTTCGTCTTCCCTTCTCCCCGAACACCCGGACGGCAGCCATCTTCGGCGACCACTTCCGAACTTGCATCATGGTTAACGACGCGGTAGGAAATGAATTCACGTTCTCCTTCCTCCCGCAAGTTTCCAGCAGGTTCGTAACGGTCGTGTCAATTACCTTCAGTAGCAAAGTGACCTACTATTTTATAGGCACGTATTTTCCTCCTTCAGAGGATATACAGATTCCACTCGAAGACCTCCGGAAAGCACTGGGTGTTTGCGGAAAGGGGAAGACCTACATTTGCGGAGATTTCAATTGTCGATCTAAGGTGTGGTATGACACCGTAGATTCCAACTCCAGGGCACAGGCGCTGGAGGAATTCATTGTGCAGCACGAACTTTTCGTGTTCAATCGACCTAACAAACCGCCTTCGCTCGAGGACTCACTCGGAAGGAAGAGCAACGTGGATCTAACATTGGGCACTTGCGGCACCGTCAATGAAACCCACTCGTGGGACATTGCGGAACACGTCATAATCACAGATCATAAAGCAATCACTTTTGAAATAGGTGCACCTAATAACCCCATCAGGGTTATTAGGAATAGAAACCCAGATACCATCCAAGCGGAAACCATAGAGACAGAGTTAACTCAGTGGGTAGAGGAAAACGGCCCCAGGTCGGACAATCTAGCCACTGAAAACGAAATCGATGACATGGTCTCCGATTTGCACGGACGGATCCAGGATCTAATTAATAAGAAAGCCCACATAAAGAAGATCTACGTTGGCCGTCCTGACTGGTGGACCGACAATCTTGAAAGAGCGCGAAAGAAGTATCTCTCGCGGAAGACGGCCTTGTATAGGAACCGCATTGAGAACGAAAGGGACGGGCTGTACATTGCAATGATGGAATCTAAGGACAAGTTCTTGGAAACCTTAAAAAATGCAAAGCAGGCCAGTTGGCAAAAATTCGTCGAGGACGACCTTGTACCTAATCCCTGGGGGGTAACCTACAAAATAGCGGCTAGAAAATATAGATCGAAAAACATCCTCACCACCTTCAGTGGCGGGGACGGGAAGATAACGGAAACGCCGGAAAAGACCCTAACCTACCTCATGAACGGTCTACTCCCCGACGACGATCGAAACTCCGATGCAACGGTGGATCACCAAACCATGCGGTCGGATTTCGAAAATCTGAAGGGCGTGCCGAACATGGCGCAGGTTAGGGAGGTTGAAAGCGACGAGCTGGATGACCTAATCAGGACGACACAAGCCAGAAAGGCACCGGGTTTTGACAACATTCAGGGATCTTTTCTTAAAAAACTATATGTTGTCATCAAAAACGTGTTAATGGGTATTTACAATTCATGCATTAAAGTTGCTTATTTCCCCAAGCTGTGGCAGGTTGGGGTCCTTAAGATCCTACTGAAGAACCCAGATGGGGAAACAAGCAACATCAAGAACTATAGGCCGATCACCCTCTTGCCGGTGTTCGGCAAAATATTAGAAAAAATAATGAAAAAGAGAATATTAGAAAGTAATACCCCTTACCACGATCGGTGCCAATATGGCTTCGTGGAAGGTATGAGCACCACAACCGCCCTTAAGGCATTTTTTGAGAAAATAGATACTACGGAGATGAAGCGGAAGAAAGCCAAGGGTTTTCTCGCGGTAATCTTTTACGACATCTCCGGAGTCTTCGATAACATGTGGTGGCCAGCCCTGTGCCGCTCGCTGAGCGAAAAAGGGCTCACCCACAGGCTAAAAGTCATGATTAAAAGCTTTTCAGCCCGGGAGGTGACTCTCACATCCGGGGTCTCAAAGGTAGGGAAAAGATCCACGAAAGGGTGTCCCCAGGGTTCGGTCCTCGGTCCGATCCTATGGAACTCCCTTCTGGATCACTACCTAAAGCAAGATAAACAGTGTGGCACTCATACCTTCGCGTACGCGGACGACATGGCGACAGTCGTCACGGCGTCTTCCCGAATCGAACTTCAAGCAAAACTGCAGACGTGTGTAAACCAATTAAGCGGATGGTGCAAGGACATGAAACTCGCTCTCTCGGAAACGAAGACGAAGATCATGTGCTTGTACCCGAAGCGAGTTCATAATTATGACTTAGACGTGAGACTCAACGGCAAGAAAATAAAGGTGGCAAGGGAATATAAGTACCTTGGGGTCCTTATTGACGAAAACCTATCGATGCAACCGCGTGTAAACTACGTTTGCGGCAAAGCCAGTAAACTAGTCCATGCGCTGCATCGAATGGCAAAAAGCGGCTGGAACCTGGACACCTCGAACTCTATGCGAAGGATCTACCAGGGGGCGGTAGTCCCCATCTTGGCTTACGGAAGCGAGATCTGGATACATAGAATAGGGGATAAGCACACGTTGGCCCGGCTGATATCGTGCTATGGATCTTGCTGTCGCGTGATAGCAAAATGTTATAGGACTGTGTCGGCCATAGCCGCGGGTGTTTTGGCAGGTATCCACCGGATCGATTTAGAACTCTTGCGATTACTGTCATGGCGCGAAGTCAGAAACAAGAAAGCAACCACCTTTCTGGGGGTAAGGATCGACCCAAACGACTACAAATACAGAGTGGAGATAAAAAGGAAAATGGACGACCTGATAAAAGAAGAATTGCAACGCAGATGTGACAATGGATTGGTGGGTAGAATTACCTACCAATTCATCCCCAAGGTAAGCACTGAAATAACGAATCATTCTTTACAGATGTCTCAAATGCTAACCGGGCATGGCGAGTTCGGCCGACACCTCAAGAGATTGGGAAAGTCGGAAGACGGACTATGTCCGGCCTGCGAGATTCTCGACGAACCTACACATCGGATACGGGAGTGCGATTTGTACATGCAAGAACAGTTGGAGTTGGCGGCCTACCATGGCATCCATCTCCCTGCACAACTGGACGAGCTGTACGAAGAAACACCACCCGACCTGATGTGTAAGTTCCTCGAGAACAAGACCATCAATATAACCGAAAACGAGACCTAATCGTAAAAATTAATAACCCGACAAGAAACAAGGTCTGGGTGTAACCGAACCCATATAATTATAACTGAGAAGATAAATACACTCCAAACATAGAAATGAACACTTATAAACTTACCCACAGTAACGAAAGAAAACGCCCACGCAATCACGGTGTAATCCTGAAACAAAAAACAAAAATTAATTAGAAACATTTTACCAAATTATGCAGATTACATGTACGATACAATACACTAAATGATGGCGGTTTGAAACCCGATCAAAATTCACAAAAAACTACCGGAACCAGAATATAAATTTTAGAAATTTTTTTTTTTATTGTAATGAAAATTTGAATGTCCTGCCAATTTGCAGGATTAATTTAGATTGGCAAAGCTAATCTGTTTTTTATTGTATATAATAAATGAACTTCAATTGAAGCTTGGTGATGTTGAGCTTATTGACTGCCCAACCTCTTACCGTTCTTAGGTCTCTCGCTACATCTTCAAATTCAAATTCGATGAAGCGGTGGTCCCTGAGATTTTCCATCTCCAAGACCTGCCAGTATGATTATTACATAAATATTACATAACCCAACTTTAGTTTAGTGTCGCACATTATGACGTTGACAGATAATTAAAATTGTAGTTCCAATTAATTTGAGTCCAACTGTACAATGTAATTTTAAGATCATTATTTTGAATGATAAAATCAGGTTGCGTTTGGGGGTCTCCAAAATGTTTAATCCGCCACTGATGCTGGCAGTGACTTGACAGATTTCGAGAACATTTGCAAGTGTAATAAATTGTAATAGTTTTATTTCTCGTAACACACAAAACCCAAATTTGGTCGGGTAACATTAACTTTTGGTCTGGAAATTGGTTTTTTTTTTTATCGCTTTATTCGTTCGCACAGATATTTGTACGGCACTGCTCAGGGTTGTTTGAACCGTAATATTACTGCTTTTGTAGTGGCAGTTGTGCCATTGAATAAAAAAAGGACGTAAATATAAATTAACATCGTTTAAAGAGAGACAACTGTCGTTTAATTAATTTAACAACTTTTTATTTCTCGCAAATATTCACGTTTATAAAAGTAATAAATTTAGTGATAGACAAAAACGTACATGTGATGTGTTAAAGAGAGTGCACATTTAATTATTTTTAGGTTTTAATTATTCGAATTCCAGTAAAATTATTCGCGAGAGGCCCCGGCATTTTATCGAGTGTCAAATTTAACATTTGTCAACTATGGCGTCAGATCCACATTTTAAGAACCGATTGCAGGTTTTTAAGAACAAAGGGAAAGATCAAGATGTACGTTTCTTACATTATTTTGTATTAATTTGTTTTTTAAGTGCAGCCGTTTGGAAGTTGCGTTAAATTTGTGTGTTTGTTTTGTATGTGTGATGTAAAGGTCACAAACACATGTCAAGACCTCTATTAAACATTGCAGAATGACCAATTTAAATTTTTATGTTGTAGGAGATGCGAAGGCGGCGAAACGAACAAACCGTCGAACTTAGAAAAAATAAACGCGAGGAGACGCTACAGAAACGAAGAAACGTCCCGGTTACAGATTCTACCGACGAGGATGATATCGAGAGGTCACTTTTAAATACAAATTTGGACGAACTCGTCGGACAAGCTGCACAAACTGAAAATGCTGCACTGCAACTGGTCGCCGTTCAATCGGCACGAAAGTTATTATCATCTGACAGAAATCCTCCAATCGATGCCCTCATTTCCAGCGGCATCTTACCAATACTTGTACGCTGCTTAGAGTGTCACGACAATCCTTCTTTACAATTTGAAGCTGCGTGGGCGTTAACAAATATTGCTTCCGGTACATCTGCACAAACCAACAAAGTAGTTCAAGCAGGTGCAGTACCATTATTTTTACAATTGTTAAGTTCGCCACAACAAAATGTATGTGAACAAGCCGTATGGGCACTTGGTAACATAATCGGCGATGGACCTAATCTTAGAGATTATGTAATTAAATTAGGTGTTGTTAATCCATTGTTATCGTTTATTAAACCTGACATACCAATATCGTTTTTGAGAAACGTAACTTGGGTTATTGTAAATTTGTGTCGTAATAAGGATCCACCGCCTGCCATGCAAACTATCAAGGAAATTTTACCAGCTTTAAATGTTTTGATTCATCACCAAGATATTAATGTGAGTACACATTTTCTTTATCGTTCACAAAAAGTACAGTCAATTTTGCCTTTCAGATATTAGTGGACACAGTTTGGGCTCTTAGTTATTTAACCGACGGAGGTAATGAACAAATTCAAATGGTAATTGATAGCGGCGTCGTTCCTCGACTGATCCCACTTTTAAGCCACAAAGAAGTTAAAGTTCAAACGGCAGCTCTTCGTGCTGTGGGAAACATTGTAACTGGCACCGATGAACAAACTCAGGTAAAGAGTAAAATTAATTTAGAGTCGAGTAAAATTGGCACTATTATTGCCGTAATAAGGAAAAAATTCTGATATTTAAAAATTCTTCAGAAACGTGTTTGAGACCCCGACTTTTGAAGAATCCAAATAGTCCCAAGTGGGGGGTACCTTCGTTAAGCGAGATTTCAAATTAAAGTAGGACACCCCACATGCATTTTTTGTTGAGGGTGCTTTTAAATGCTTAGGGACTGTTTAAGGTCGTTGTTGCCATAACCAAAAACGCCGGCGTTTTTAAAAAGCGAAATGTTCTTGAAAAGGTAAGTTTGATATTTAGTAATTCATTGGCTGTTAACTTTTTGAAATCTGATTCGTTTGTGTTAGTTGAAACTTGCTACGTTAAGTAATCAGTCAATGTTTAACTATTAAAACCTGGTAGATTAATTTCAAATATTTTTCAAGAAGTGGTAGCTTTTAAAATCTCAACATACGGTGCGATTCTGATTTGACATAACAATCTTGTTATGATAATCATTTGGTTATTTTGTAACAATATGGTTATTTGAGCCGATTTGCTATTCTGATTTTGAAGACATAATCATGGGGGCGTGGTTTGTCAACAATTGTTGTTATATTTCATGGTTATGATAGCAACTGCATTTTAGTGCTTGTTATGCTCATTTTGATCATTGTTACGTTCGTGAAAGACAGTTGTTATATAAATATTTGAATTATTTATAATTAGTAAATGTTGTATATTGAACTGTATTTCAATGTATTGAAAAATTTCAGATTTCTCTTTAAAAAAAATTTTATAAAAATTAATTTCAATTTTAAACATTTAAAAAAGTCCAAACAAATAAAAAATTGTAACCCGCAATTCGTTATATTATGAAACAGAAAAATGCTCATTGCGTCATAAAAAGTTTAAAGGATAAAAAAAATATTCCAGATTCTTCAATTTGATAAACAGATTTAACCTTTAACTGCTCACGTTGGTGTACTCAGTACACCACTTGCATTTAAGAAGCTGCCATTTGTGTTAAATGCCCTAATCTGATCTAACCTATCCACCTAACCTATTATTGAGGTGTTCAGAACAACCCTAGTCAATTTCGTTGTTATAGCTGTACAAATAAGTTAGATATTTGCTTATAATTTCTATGTGGTTGCATGTGGTGTATAGAATACACCACGCGAGTACTTGAGTAATTGCATGAAACTATATCGCACTTTGTTACACTCGTGGCGCAAGATAAAGAAATAAAAATCACCATTATTATCGCTGATTTCTATATCGCTATATATTTTAAAGTATTCAACGAAACAGCTTGAATTTTATTTACCGCCATATGGTAACTATGTAGATTCTAGAAAACAAAAAAAAATCTGAAATTTTTTATGGTTTATGAAATTTCTTCGCCACCAGCAAAGCTCGATATACAGCAAAGTGCGATATAGTTTCATGCGATCTCTATTAGGCCCCTCGTAATGATTGCGGCACTTAAATTAAAAAATTTCCAGAAATTTATCACTCAACTAATATAAAATCGTATAAATGCATTATAAGCATTAATTTTCTTGTCGATGTTACATAATTACATAAATAGTAAAAATATCTTATTATATTTTGTAAATATTATGTTTAATAAACATTTATTAAGCAAATATGTATCTAGAATTTATTGATTATAGCTTTTAGGAAACATTTTGATGTTGGTGTACACAGTACACCACGCAAGTACTTGTGTTATAAATCATAGCGCGAGTAGTTAAAGGTTAATGGGCGATTGATGGCGGTGAATTTGTTCCTTTACGACCATATTAAAAAAAATGTAACAATATTGTATGTAAATTCTTTTTGTATACAAAAAATTAGTTAAATTAAAAATAAAAAACACAAACAAAAGTGTATAAACTGTAAATTAATTAATTTAACTTAAAACAATTGTGAATAAAAATTTATTTTGATATACCTATATATTACAAAATTACAAAACAAAATTCAAGTTTTTAAATCACAACTGATGGAACGATGTGTCCTAATTGCAGTATTTTTACGGTATATTTGAACTATTTATAACAAGTATGTAATTTGGGGGTCACGAGAAGTTATCTAAGTATATATTTATAACAAGGTTTGGTTATGCTTAAATTATAACAATCATGATTATGCGTGTTTAAACAAAATAGCAATTTTCGGTAACATTGTTACGGAGATGGTTATAACTTAGGATAGCAATCTAGTTATAACAATATGATTATATAACCATGTGCAAATCAGAATCGCATCGATAAGCTGTAGAAATTAGTTAAAAAAGCGTCAATCGGTGCGATTCTGATTTGCACATGGTTATATAATCATATTGCTATCCTAAGTTATAACCATCTCCGTAACAATGTTACCAAAAATTGCTATTCTGTTTAAACACGCATAATCATGATTGTTATAATTTAAGCATAACCAAACCTTGTTATAAATAGTTCAAATGTACCGTAAAAATACTACAAATATGACACATCGTTCCATTAGTTGTGATTTAAAAACTTTAAATTTGTTTCGTAATTTTGTAATATATAGGTATATCAAAATAAATTTTTATTCAAAATTGTTTTAATTAAATTAATTAATTTACAGTTTATACACTTTTGTTTGTGTTTTTTATTTAACTAATTTTTTGTGTACAAAAAGAATTTGCATACAATATTGTTACATTTTTTTTTTAATATGGTCGTGAAGGAACAAATTTACCTCCATCAATCGCCCATTAAATCTGTTTACCAAATTGAAGAATCTGGAATATTTTTTTTATCCTTTAAACTTTTTATGACGCAATGAGCATTTCAACTTTTGTTTCATAATATAACGAATTGCGGGTTACAATTTTTTATTTGTTTTGACTTTTTTAAATGTTTAAAATTGAAATTATTTATTTATAACATTTTTTTTAAAGAGAAATTTGAAATTTTTAAATACATTGAATTACAGTTCAATAAACAACATTTACTAACTATAAATAATTCAAATATTTATATAACAATTGTCTTTCACGAACGTAACAATGGTCAAAATGATCATAACAAGCACTAAAATGCCATTGCTATGATGACCATGAAATATAACAAAAATAGACAACGAAAGTGTGACGTCAAAAGGGGCGTATACTTGAAGGGCCTAGTGGAAAAAGTAGTTAAGTCACTTTTTTTTCAATTTTGTGATTTTTATAATAATTTGTAGAGAATAAATGCCGCAATGTGAAAATGTGCTCTACTACAAATTGAAAAAAAAGTGACTTCACCACTTTTTCCACTAGGCCCTTCACTTGCGGAAACATTTCCAAACAAACTGATATTGCCGTGTTAACTGCCATAAGAGAATTTGTTTTTTATATAGTGTTTAATTAATAAGGATTTTAGTTATTAGTTAGAGACCTTAAATAGTGTATTTTTAGATTTTTACGGTGTACTGTAATTTTTAGGGTAAAATTTACTAAAAATTACGCTACACTATAAAAATACACTATTTCAGGTCTCTAACTAATAACTATTAAAACTAAAATCCTTATTAATTAAACACAATATAAAAAAATAGCAAAAACAAATTCTCTTCTGGCAGTTAACACGGCAATATCAGTTTGTTTGGAAATGTTTCCGCAAGTATACGCCCCTTTTGGCGTCACGACTTTCGTTGTCTATTGCTCACAAACCACGCCCCCATGCTTATGCCTGCAAAATCAGAATAGCACATCGGCTCAAATAACCATATTGTTACAAAATAACCAAATGATTATTTATCATAGCAAAATTGTTATGTCAAATCAGAATCGCACCGATTATCAGCTTTTTGCAGTTCAATTAAGTAAGTATGAGTTTGTTTTTGTAATCATTGAAAATATACATAGATTAAAATAATAGAGGATACTTGACCCAATACGGATAATTGATCCAAGAGGTGTTTTCATGTTAGAGAAATTTTTGTAGGTCGGTAACAGCACCACTGCTTGACTTCGAGTCGGGTGGTGTTTTAAACAATATTGTTCCCATTTCCGTTCTCCGTTGATGCTTTATTATAAAAAGAGGAACAAAATGTAAACTAAGAAGGTTTATTAATTTGAAATAAAATCATTTTGTCATAGTAGTATAGAGTATTTAGCCTTTTTAACTTAAAATCAAATAATATTGGTAAATATGCAGATGCGGAAATATGAAGAATAAGACATAAAGTTCATATAATATGATGACTACGAGTGGAGAGACAAAGAAAATGAAAACAACAAAGCGGTAGAAGAACCTATCTAAGAAGAATTTAAAGAAACAATAGAAAAGAGAAGAGCAAAGCAACACCCGGAACCGATAACTGATCGACTTTAGGCAAGCATTGACCAAGTTAATAGAAAAAACATATGGACAGAAATGAAAAATATGAAAATTCCTGTAAAATTGATACGATTCATCCAGAAGACGCTAGATAAAACAAAAGCAGAAATCATAACAAAAAAAGGAAAGCCGGAAGAATCTAATATTAATGTGGGAATGCGAAAAGGAGATCTACCACTATTGGCTACACTGTTCAATGTTGTACTGGAAGGAGTGCTAAGAACTGAATGCGAAGGTACTATTATAAATAAAGAAGCACAAATGATGTGGTAATCCTTGCAAGATAACATAAACCATTAATAAAAGCCTTCAAAAAGTTGGATAGAGAGACAAAGAGCATGGGACTTGCTATAAGAATAAGATAAAATTCAAGAAATGCTATCGGGGGAAAAATAAAAGGCTAGAAAGGTTATAATAGTATATTACATAATGAGAGACAAAAGCCAGCCATTTACTGTCGCTTGCGAAGGGGATTCCCAAAGATTTAGAGCCGCTTTTTTTCAAGTTGTGTATACTATTTTATGCAATCCTAATTACAGCCAAAACAATGGCTGAAAAGGAAAATCGAATAATTATGAGCCCTTGGGCTTAAATGACACCATGGAATTAAATTTACAGGTAAACTCAACTTGAGACTGAAGAACGTCATTACGACTTTCAAAAGTCGTTATGAATCGTAAATTTACGACATGATTGCATAAATGTTTGAATTTAATGTAAACATTGAATTTGCATTAAAAAAAACAATAATTTTTAGTAAATCTGCGATAAAATCTACTTTATTCACCCACTTTACCCAGACACTTAGGACTCATCGATTTCTTAAAATTTATGTATTCCTGAACATTTATGAAGTTTTTACAAATATTAGAATTTTTTCCTTATTCAAATCTAATTTTGCTGAACTATTAATATACAAGTGTAATTTATCGATGAAATTTTTATGCTAGGTCGTTTTAAACTGCGATGCACTCTCACATTTTTCGATTTTGCTCACTCATCCAAAAGAAAAAATCTGTAAAGAAGCGGTGTGGTTTTTATCAAACGTAACAGCCGGCAATCAATTACAAGTTCAAGCTGTAATCGATGCGGGTCTTTTGCCAAAAATTATATGTAACCTCAGCAAAGGTGATTTCCAAACACAGAAAGAGGCCGCTTGGGCAATTAGCAATTTAACAATTGGCGGAAATAAAGAGCAAGTGGGTCGGCTGATCAGCGAAGGCGTTATTCCACCTTTCTGTGATCTGTTGGTATGTAAAGATGCACAAGTGATTCAAGTTGTTTTGGACGGCATCAACAATATGTTGAAAATGTCGGGCACTCAGGTGGAACAATTAGCTAATATGATTGAGGAGTGTGGTGGTTTAGATAAAATTGAACAACTACAAAATCACGACAACATTGAAATTTACAAACTTGCTTACGACATTATTGAGCTGTACTTTAGCGGAGATGTAAGTTATTATTATTTTGTAGATTAAGAATTGAGTGGTAATTGTGGATATATCTTTTTAGGGAGAAGATGATCCAAATATAGCACCAGCTGCAGGTGATGCAGCATATCATTTTGATTCAAACACAAATTTACCTAACGAAGGATTCAAGTTCTGATATCTTAGAATATTCACAAGTTTTAGCATAAATAACTATAAATTACTCCATTTTGTTTTAACAATTAACAACTATGTACGCTCATTTTATTTTCTCAATTAAAGAGAAGGGCTTGATAATTTAATTGATGAAGCAATTTTTTTATATAATTTATTTTAAGAAGAAAATAATCGCAAAATACACATAGTGCAATTTGCTATATATTTATGTATATTTAAAGAATTTTTTTAATAATTAAAAATGCCAAGTTGTTATAATATACTTTTTGTAAGGCAAGAAACTATGAAAATAATGAGCGTTCATAGCAAAAATCTGCTCACAAAATTGTATCGTTTTAAAAATACTTGACTAAATGATATCTATTTAAAATGATAATTAAATCTACTAAATGATACGGTTTTAACAGCTTAATACTGCAAATAGTGTTTTTATTGTTATTTTTTGGAAATTTGTTAGTGAAGTGTCTCAAGATTTCAGATTCTTATATCATGTATGGACCTGATTACATGATAAGTCAAAACTGAACTCGTATTTTATTATATTGTTGATAGTTTTTAATTTTATTACAACGCAAAATTAAATCTTACGATACAATTTTGGAAAATAATCTAATTAACAACCAAAAGTACATCAATTTTGTTGTTGATAAAACCCATGTGAAAAATCCAGTAATAGCCAATTTTTTAAGGAATATTGTTACTTAAAACGATTTTTTTATAAATAAAAATTGTAAGTTCTATTTCAAAACTGTATATTTATTTCAATAGAATAAATTCAAAGAAAAATATTTTATTTCCCGTACTATCTATAGAAAAAGTATAATCTTGACATTGCAGTAATATCTGAAACAAAAAAGAAAGACTGGGGCATGGGGAAATTAGATGGATATCTAACAATCTCAACAATCACTGTTGGATTTTCTAAAGACAAAATGCGTAACGTTTTTCAGAAAAACAATCACGTTGTTCAAGGATAAAATTAGCGAATTGTTGACGAACAGAATGGTCGTAACAAATGTAACAAAATATTTGAAAATTTAAAAAACGCTCGATTTTGACCTGGCTTTTTTTTATAATAGGGTATTATATTAGTAATAGACTTTATCATATAATAGACTTTTTTAGAAAGAGTAACCAAAAATTATAAAAAAGTCAGGTCAAAATCGAGCGTTTTTTAAATTTTCAAAAATGCTCTATTTAACAGCACTGGCGCTCAGCAACTATTCGACTTATTAGAGAAAAATACCTTAGATAGAAGTTGTAGTAAATTTTATTCTTTATAAGATTTATAGAAGTCATTTTCGTCGTAAAGTCAACTGATAAGGAAATATTGCGAAGAATCATTTTGTTTTCGCCATTTTTTTTTAAATGGCGGCACTTCCGGGCGGTTGCCGAGGTACATAGTTACAGCGATCAACTACTGACGCTAAAAACAGTGGTTCGAGTTTAGGAAGAAGCTAAAAAGGAGGGCTGCTCAGTATTAGTGGGCAAAGATGAGGAAACTTGTAATTGATTAAATTTATAAGATTAAAGATGGTGAATGTCTGTTCTGAGACAACTAACTAGAGAATTCTCATAAATTAGGCATTCCAACCTCGTGTCAAATGATGTTAAAATGACCGCCTGATGGCAAAGTCAGTTGTTTACATTTTTGGCAAAAATATATTTGTCTTATTTTGGGAAAATTTTATTTTTAAATAAATTAGTAAAAATAACTTATAAACCCATATAAACATATATATACAATGTTTGACATCTACCATCAGGCGTTCATATTGAATTCGAAAAATGTCACGTGATGTGGAATGCCAATTGCAAGAGACTACAGGCGAATATTTGTTTATGTTGAATATATTTACGATAAAAATAAAATTTAATTAAACAAAACTCACCAATAACGATTATCACCTTTATTTTAGCTAGAATTTTGGTTACATCCGATTATAGTCACTTGTACCTTGTTGTATATCTTGCAAGCATGATTCGTGAAGCGGAGCATTTGTGGGGCAAAGCCCCGCTTGAATCTCCTTCATCTAAATTTTGAGTTTAACGCGCTTTGGGCTTTTTTATATATCTTGCGTCCTGGGGTATAGCCAGGGGTGGGCAAAATACATGACAAATGTATTTGAAATACAAAATACATTTATGTGATGTATTTGAAATACAAAATACAGTATTTCAAATACAAGATGCAGTATTTGAAATACAAAATACATTATTTATTCATGTTATATTGTTTTATTGTTATTTAATACAAACAAAATATATAAAAAATTAATTAAAACTTTAATTATTAAATAATTGATTTCCTTTCAAAAATAAAAGTTTTTCAGTCACTCAATGCTCCCCTAGTGGGAGAACAAACTCCAAATTTCTTGAATTTATCAAATTGAAGGATCTGGAATATTTTAATGTTTTTACAGTCGTTACCTCGCAAAAATCGACACCAAAAATCGGCACCACATGTATAATTCAAATTTATAGTTTATAATTTGAATATAATTTATGTAGAGTAGATTATCGAATAACATCTTCACAAATGTTAAATAAATTATGGTATCCAGTATTATAGACAAGAAAGGTGTTTGGTACCGAAAAACATGTTCCATGTTAAAGATATTAGTCGGAGACTAAAATAGAAGGAGCCAGGGGGTCCTCCTGCGAGGCGCGGGGCGCCGAGTTTTTTATCCTTTAAACTTTTTATGAAGCAATGAGCATTTAAAATTTTTTTCATAATATAATGAATTGCGGTTTACAATTTTTTATTTGTTTTGACTTTTTTAAATGTTTAAAATTGAAATTATTTTTTTATAAAATTTTTTTTAAGAGAAATTGAAATTTTAAATACATTGAAATACAGTTCAATATACAACATTTACTAACTATAAATAATTCAAATATTAATTAACAACTGTCTTTCACGAACGTAACAATGATCAAAATGAGCGTAACGTTGCTATCATAACCATGAAATATAACAATAATTGTTGACAAACCACGCCCCCATGATTATGTCTTCAAAATCAGAATAGCAAATCGGCTCAAATAACCATATTGTTACAAAATAACCAAATGATTATCATAACAAGATTGTTATGTCAAATCACAATCACACCGATTAACTATTTACGAAGTATTAAACCATACTTCAGTGTATTTAGGTCATAAATCACGTCGACCTAAAACGATACATTATGAATAGATATCCTTTTGTTAAACCCTAAATTCCTAAAAACTTCTGAAGTTTAAGAGCTTTTCAATAACTGCTCTATCTATACCTCTTCAAGGAATCTCAGCTGGTTGTGAACTAAACTTCGCACTTGATAAGTGCAGTTTCTTTTGTATGTTCAACAAATCTACAATTTTCTTCTCAACCTTTCACATTTTTTCCAGATGATATCTCAAAGAACAGTGTCCAGTTGGGAGCAATATTATTTAAATTAAGTGGTTTTCACATTCAACGGCGATTTAGTGATTCATCTACATCTTTGCGTTGCATCTATATCCACCTGATTTTATCAAGGATTCACATAAAATTAGATTCACAATTCTTAATTGGCCAACCAGGTTTAAAATAAGGGCTTTTCCAATGTACAGGTATTACAGATCGAAAAAAATTAAGCATGGTGTCTATTAAATTTCCAAACTGTGGCATCAGCCAAACTTTTAATAATGAACTAAAGGAAACTAAATTTAAAGGTGTGTACAACGGATTACCATAAATAAAAAGGAATTTAACCACTTAATGAACTAAAACAGGCGGTTATAAATTGGTTGTAGAAAAAAGAAAAAAAAATAAATGTGTGAAATTTTATTGAACAGAAAAAATGCGTGGTGCATAATCATTTTCTAACAATTAGTTTTTCTAGGTTAAAAATATTAATATCATTTTTAAATGCATGATAATGGCATTACAAAAGGCATGCCGGGCGAGAAATGTTATTCTGAAAAGAAAATTTAAAATTGGTTTACAATAATTAAATTTGCTTCCACTTCTCACCCTATACAACATCAAATTTGTTTCTGCTTTTTATTTTTGTGATGAGGCAATAAGGAGTTTACGCTGCCATAACTACAGTTTGTAGATATAGGGGAAAGAGAACTGGTAGGGGTTAACAAATTTTCCACACTTACTCGAGATAGGGTCTTGTCATTTTTACAACTCTCTCGTTCGCAATGTAATTTTCTAGGTTTATTTACAAAATTTTCAGTAAATTCTAGTTTGATTGGCACGTTAGTAATATTAGTGAACTCATAATGTCACGCAATTTTATAATAATCAT
The DNA here is from genome assembly GCA_932274525.1 of Podabrus alpinus. Classification (NCBI taxonomy): domain Eukaryota; kingdom Metazoa; phylum Arthropoda; class Insecta; order Coleoptera; family Cantharidae; genus Podabrus; species Podabrus alpinus. The sequence continues at coordinate 46,956,791 of OW026451.1, read as the reverse complement.
TGAAATTTAAACGTACACTCAACAATTGTAAATTTAAATCGGTGCTGGAAGCCAGAAGTTTTAAATACTTTTCAACAAAATGTTTATATTTATTTGATATTTGTTTAACCTGATGTTTTGCCGTGTTTAAGTTCACGTTAAATTTTGCTACACGTTCCTTTGTTATTTTATCTTGTTCCAAATTCAATTCAAATTTACCTTCCTTTCTTAACTCCTTCAAGTGTTGTTCATGTTTTCCTACTATAGTATGCTCTTCGGAAGCTACCAAATACAGAGTTTCTTGCGTCGCTTCCAATTGCAAAATTAAATTATATATGATGCGCAACTGACCGCACATTTCCTAAGAAAAGATCAAAATTTATTGATGCTTTGAATTTAAAAAACAACACTTACGGTGAAACCCCCTGAATGAGTCTCAGATCCAGAATCTAAAAGTACACCGCACTGAACAGAATTCAAAAACGTTGTGTGAGCATTAATAACATCGTCCAAACATTCGGCTTGATGAACTTGCCGTAACATTTCCGCCCATGAACATTCCAATACTTCAAATAAGAAGTAGTACTGCGTCTGATGTAAAAAGTGAATCATGGCGCTGGATAAAATGTGCATTTGATGAAGTATTGAACGTACTGCTAGAAATGTATTTTTGTAATTCAAATAAAAATGCACACCGCACAATACTGACAAAAATTACCTGTGGTCATACTTGCTGAAAATTTGATACTTTTTAGTTCAAGAGAGTTTGGCGTATAACATACATTATTAAGTTTTAATCATAAAGGTTTAAGCTTCTACATGGCAGAGTTTCTGGGGAATTCCAAAGTCAACTTGACTGACTTTTTTATATTCAATAGGTCAATCAAATTATCATTTTTCAAAATATCAAATTTCCAACCAGTTTGAGCATAGGTAATTTATCATGCAAGGTTCTTTGTTAATTACACACCCTTAACATTTTTAAACAATTTTGTGCTATAAATTTGCTGTTTCCTCATATTGGAAAGCACATATTCCATACGTTTAGCTTTCCAAAGTGATCCAAACAAACTTCTGTATTCTGACATGGCAGGCTCTAAGATTGTCCCAACAGGTCCATCAACTATGTAAACCAACGTGAAGATATCCCATCCGGTATCGCCATGAGAATGATGTAAAAACTCAACAGTTAACCTTTGCAATATCACTTCATCTTCAAATTGAGCATTGGTAACCCGAATTGCAGATTCCAAAATGGCTGTTAAGGTATGTGCATATAAAGATTGAGCAGGTCTACTCAATTCCGGTCTAAAACGTACAAAATTTTAACTCGATTTTTAGAACAATTTGAAGAAACTTACGCGAGCAATTCCAACAAGTGTCTTATAAAATCGCCCTGTCCGAGCAACAAATAACGTCTGAGTGCTTGCAAATGATCCAGCAAATTGTATTTTTCCTTTAACATATTCAAAACCCTAAGGGAAGTTTCCCGATAGACATTTTCCAAATTTGTATGTAAATCGATGCTTTTATCAAGCACATACAATGAATCTGCTTCGGTAGTTGTAAAAAGTTTTTGTAACGCTTCACGTCCTGGTAATTGATTTAAGTCTTTACATATTTGTCGGAGGAAGTTTAAATTTTTTCCGGTAGCTAATATCTTTTTTGCTTGTTCCGTGCTAATAAACGAAGGAACCATAGAAGTTTTTACGTGATATTTATCGTGCCAAAGCCGCTCAGCACTGCTAATATTTCTAGCTTCAATAAAAAATTCACCAAACAAATCGTTTAGTTCACCATCTAACAGCCAATGAGAGAGCATTACATATAAAGGCCTACAAACTGCGAGTAATACTTTAGAAGCAATCTAAAATAAACAATAAATAATTTCAAGTATAGATGGAATGGTAAAATTTCTTACTTTTTGTACTTTAACAGATCCGTGTTGTAAAAATCCATGAATGGCACTAATAAGTGCACCACCTTTTTTATCTGTGCACTGCTCGGCAATATAAGCTAACCACTGCAAACTACTATGAGGTTCAGCAACCCACACCAACATCCTTCGTAACGTTAATTCCGAATCATGTTTTTTCAACTGGAAGAAAAGTTCAACTTTGAAAAATAAACAGGCAAATATGAAAACAAATAGGTAAATTTACTTAATTGTAATCATAAATCAATATAAATACATTATGCACCGGAACGGGTTCAAAACTCACTGATTTATTTGACAACTATCTCGACAAGGGCATGGATCTCGTGCCGTATGTTAAGGTTTATGGAGATCATAATTATTTCAGCAATGACATGCTAGTTTCGACGCTCTCATCAGTCACAATGTATAATTTTGTTGATCCTTTGTCTTGCCATTACAACATATAGCTGTCCATGCGAGAAACACTCGTCTGTCAAATCCAAGCCTGTAACTTTAAGTGACTGTCCTTGCGATTTATTAATGGTCATCGCAAATGCAAGCTATACTGGGAATTACATTCGTTTGAATGAAAATGGCAAATCAGATAGAATCATCGGAATAAAAACATTCACTTGTTGCTTCCTTGCCATTGTTGAGGAAATACTCAGAAAATTTGTTGGGAGTCATAGCTATCAGATTGTGAAACTCACATATTAGTCGTTAGCTTCATTGTTGTGACGCCTTTCCAAAATTGTGACGATTTCAGGCAAGCTTTGATCTTTTAGCACGATGGTATGCTGAAAAAATGTTGCTCAACTGGGATTCGAACCCAGACGTATTAGCTGTGAATACGTGCGCTTAAACAACTGCGCTACTGAGGCGATATGTTTACTTCTATTTATCGTGAACTAATTCTAGGACCGCTACAATCTCAACAATCATAGTGCCTTTGTCGAAAATAACCAGCAAGGACAACAATTAAACTACCTATAATTTTTTTTATTACCACGAATATCCTGGAGTGTTCAGGGCCTGTATTCTTGAAAATTTTCATAGGTGAAGGTGGATCGTTCGTGACATTATAGTCCGGACGGTAAGGAACAAATTTACTATAGAACCTTGCACTTTGTGATAGAAGCATGAAATTTGGTACAAGTGTAGATGCAAACCTCCTTTACAAAACAAGATGTGACGCCACGCCGACCCCCGCCCCCTTCAACTCCTAGACGCAAAAACACCCCTCAAATTTTAGTTTATCCTATTTATTTCGTAAACCGTTCATCATACGATAAAAATACATCAGAGCAAATAAATTTCGAATTAAATTTTAAACAAAAAAGGTTCTTAGAATCATCACGTAAAGTTAGGTCAAATATGGCGCGCCCTGCAGAACTCGCGGATTTTCTCCAAATTCCCCATGTTGCGCCGCCACTCGTACACAAAAATTACTGAATAGAAAATTAAGAACGGACAATTATCTATCTGTAGTGTTCATTGCTTGTTCGTCAAAATGTATTTTTCAAAAGTTTTTAAGCACTATTGTATAAAAATAAGCCGGACCTGTAAAGAACAAAATTACTAGAGAACCTTCAACTTTATAATAGAAGCATAAAATTTGGCACAAGTGTAGATGCGAACCTCCTTTACAAAACAAGATGTGTTGCCACGCCGGTCGCCGCCCCCTTTAACCCCTAGACGCAAAAACACCCCCAAATTAGTTTATCCTGATTATTTCTTAAACGGTTCATAATACGATAAAAATACATCAGAGCAAATAAATTCATAATTGAATTTTAAACAAAAAAGGTTCTTAGGATTTTTTCATACGAGTTACAGTTTTCATAGAATCATCATGTAAATGAAAGTCAAATATGGCGCGCACTGCAGAACTCGCCAATTTTTCCCAAATATGTCGTGTTTCGTCACTTCTAAGATAAAAAATTACTGAAATAAAAATAAGAAAGGACAATTATCTATCTGTAATATTAATTGCTTGTTCGTCAAAATGTATTTTATATCCAAATTTAATTACTGCAATTCTGCCGATAAGTCGTAAATATAATATTCCTTATTTTATGCGACATAACAGCGGTTGTCTATTGCTTACAATGCAGCTGGCTTTACATCGCGTCGACTTTTTCTTAATGTGTAACTCATTTTGTCAACTGTGCCCTTTGCATACACATAGTAAATTATAGTGAATGTGATAAATTAATTAATATTGAACATTACCAACTGATGAGTAAATAATGTTTTAAGCGGTGATGGTCTTATAGTGAGTAAGGAGTGTTCATTTTACTAAGTGGACAACTTGAATTACCTGTAATAATTACAATTATCAGCCAATATTTGATCTAATAGGCATTCTGTATAAAAGAAATGTTTTTTTAACACACATCACCTTCAGTTATTAGTTTTGTCAAATATATAACGCCATGGAGCGCATTTAAATTGATACCCGGAAAGTTATCTTGCAAAAGCTGTGTTCAGAAAAATTATCACTAAGAAAACTTGCGAAAATTGTTAAATGCTTAAAGTTGGCGGTTTTCCAAATTATTGAAAAACTTGAGGAGTATAATACACTTGATGATTTTCCTAAATCTCATCATGGACAAGGGTCTATAAATGGTGTAGCTAAGAAAACGTTTTGAAGCTGTTCCGTTCAGGGGCGTAACAAGGTAGCCACGGGCCTGTGTCCTGGTAACAAACCGGGCCCCAAAGTAGTTAATAAAAATAACGCTAAAATTTTTTAATGGGTATAAGCTGGGCATTATATTTTCAAAACAAAATCAAATTCACAATTAATATTTTGGCAATTTATTGGTTGTTTTAAACAAAAAAAAAGCAAATAATATAAAATAGATTTAATTAAAAAATTAAAAACAATTATATAAAAAATAATAAATAAAAAAACGAAAACAAAAACAAAACGAATATTTTTTAACACTTACACCAAATACTGTAGACTTACATGTTTATACAAAAAGAGAAAGAAAAGGACGCACAATAAACTTTATACATAAATAAATTACTATTATAAATATATAAACTTATAAATAATTATAATAAATTTATTTAAAAATTTTTTTCCTTGCTTTAAGATGAGCAAAACTAGATATAATGCTAGAAATATCTATTGTCCTCGCAATTTGGTTTTCTATCGATATGATTGATAACGCAGACAATCTTTGTTCACTGATGGTGCTTCTTAAAAAATTTTTAATTATTTTTAATTTAGAAAATGACCTTTCTGCCGAAGCTACCGATACAGAAATAGTTAGAAATATATAGCATGCAGTTAAAATTTCACTAAAACTGCTGCACGAAGAAAAATTATTTATCAATATGAACTCAGTTAATTCCATGATTGAATTAATTTTGGATAAATCATTTTTAAAACATTGTCTAAATGATAGCAATTGCGAAGAAATCGTGTCTGAAATATCTTCCGAATATTTTAAGTAAAGCTCCCGACCCATTTTATATAAGTTTTCGTCAGATACAGAAGTTTTATATAAAATATTTGAAGATAAAACTTGAAAAACTGTGTAAAGTTCATTCAGTCCAGAACTTCGATTTTTCAATTGAACTATCATAATATCCAATGTTTTGAAAAATACATTTATTTTGAACCAGTCTTCGCTTGTTTCTATTCTAAAATGATTACTAGCTTCATCAAAAAACCGTTTAGGCCTAGAAATTCTTTTTTTTAGAAAATTCGACAGTAGTTCCCCATTTTTCAGCTAAATTAATTGCTTCGGTTTTCATCAATTGAAAATTCAGTTTTCAACAACAGTTTTCAGCGGTTCAGTTTGGGTTGATACGGTTAAGCGCACGCTAATTTAGGACTAGTTTCCAGTCCTCTCCCCCCCTCTAAGTCCATGCTTGTTATCAAGAAATGCGTAGGGCATATTGCAAATTTTTGAAAATGTGAGATTATAGCATTTACCACCGGAAACGGTAACAGATCAAAAAGGGTATTTGCATAAAATTTGCTTGCAATTTTGTAAAAGTAAAAGGGATTAAAACTATTTAAAATAGTTGGAAACAGTAGGTATCAATCGTGGTACCGTGGTAGGTATGGTGGTAGGTATATATTGTTACTCATCACCATCTGTTTATCTTTTCATTTGGAGAAGTAACAGTTTTACAACTAAAGAATTTATTGTTTGTTTTTGTAGGGACAATTTATTGACCAAATATAATATTTTGTAGGGCTCATTCTGTTTCTAAGAAAAAAAGCCGCGTTTGTTAAAAATATTTTGTAGAAAATAATAAACTTGTTTTTAAGCGTGGCGCCAGTGAAGTCTCGGGCCCTTGTTTCATCGAACACCCGGAACACTGGTAGTTACGCCACTGGTTCCGTTTTGAACATCGTTTTGAAATCCAAAAAGTTCTTCTCTGTACGAAAAATTATCAAAAACGTGGCAGTTAATGTTGGTACGGTGCAAAATATTAAAAGACACAATATTAAGACTTACAAAACACTAAAAATATCTAAAAAGCCTGCGAAACAATGGCAAAGTCGAAAAAAAATGGTCCAGAAAGTGCTGAACTCCGTCCTATTGAGAGATACTGCGCTTTAATTAAAAGATATTGCTGTGATATTTTGTTAAGAGTATGATGTCATTAAGTCATTTGATAGAAACACTCATGATTTTATTAGCTCAATATTAGACCATAATGGGTAATCACTTAGTTGTATCTGAGTTTTCCTTGATTGGAAGATTGAAGACTGCTTTGCCTCACATCCGGAAGATGCAGACGCTATTAAGATCGGAAAGAGATGAGAAAGTTTGTAAGGGACAAAATATTGATATTTGAATGGTTCAATAAAATAATGGAAACAAATTAGATTTACTTTATTTATTTGTGAATTTAGGATTTTTGCGCAGTAAAGTGACGGTTTGAGTAATGTGCGAATGCGCGAAGAAGAATGATAAGGGAGCGAAGTGAAAAGGATTCCGAAGCCGACCGTCGAAACGTAAAGTCGGGGTCGAGAGTATTTTTGAAAATAAGTTTTGGACTCTCTAGAGATATTGGAGAGAAAAGATGTTAATTTGTGAAAAATAGTTTGAGAATTACTTTATTGTTGGTCAAGTCAGTCTTCAGTAACGGAAGGCATAGTTAAAATTTTCGAAGAAAGTAATAATTGGAAGGTGTTAGTAATTGATGATAATTATATGGAAAGATATTATTTCACTGGTTATTCCTTCCTTGTTTGTTTGGTTCGAGATTAGAAGCTGTTTTGGGTCTACGATAACATTCACGATTCAACGCTCCGCACATGACGACGGCCGCAACAGAGAATTACGGAAGCACGGCAAACGTCGGTAAGAGTTTTTCTTTTGTGACGCACTTTGTTTCTATTTGGAAATAGACAAATCGGTTTCGTTAAAAAAAATTCGATTGCGCATAAACTTTGGTGAATTTAATTGCGAATAACATTTTTTTTGTAAAATTTAATTTGTTTAATTTTGAGAAACCAATATTTTGTCTTCAAAGATTTATTATGTTAAATAAATTTTCATTGTTTCGTTTTAATAGCGTATGAGTTTGATTTCAATTATAGCAGTCGTCGATCGAGGAAAGAATAGATACAATTTTTACATTTATTTACGTAGCTTTTATAAGAAAGATCACTGATTTAAGTGAAGTATTTTGAGTGTTTCTTGGAACCTGCCTTTAGCCCGGAGAGAAGGGAAAACTCTACGCTGAATAGCCGAGGCAAGAAAGGGTTGCATTATATCATAGCAATATGTAAAAAAGAATACCTAAAACTTTGAAACCTAAAAGCTAAAACTTTGAAAAAATTTAAAAAATGTGGAGCGGAGCAAGTCGGAAAATTTGTGTTTTAAGTATAAGATGAATGATAAAAACCAACTCCCATAGTATAACTTTAACTAAATACTTATAATCCATGCTTATAATCGGCATTAATATTAACAACTAGCGCCTGCGGCGCTAGACATACGTATAGTAAACAGAACCAACACATTATGAACAATTTTTTTATTATTTCAACTTTAAAATGACTGTGGGCATGTAACCGACGTTGGAGAAAATGTTTGTTGCTCCGAATGAAGTCATTTGAAAGCATGAGTTGTACTTGCGAATGTTTAGCAGGAAGTGTTTTGAAATTGCAGTGGTGCCAGTAAGGTAACTTAGAAGCGGCTCAGGTGGATCAATCAGCGGTAGCAAAACAACTTTGCCGTTCGAACAACACATTCCTGGTGATTCCTTAGCGAACTTCGAAACACGACAATGCAAGCAAAGTTTGTTCATAAGTCCTATTACTACATCCTCGTGATTCATGTAATCGTAGTCTTTGTCGTAATTAAATGCTTCCAATGTTAAATTCAATTTTTGTCTTGATCGAACTAATCGTAAGCGATTGACATTAAGTCGTTCTAAACGTACTTCCTCAGTTTCGCCAGCTCTTGACGTCGAAGCTCTGGCGCGTTTATCTTCAAGCCGGATTTCGCGTACTTCTTCAGTTTCGCCAGCTCTTGACGTCGAAGCTATGGCGCGTTTACCTTCAAGCCGAATTTCGCGTACTTCCTCAGTTTCGCCAGCTCTTGACGTCGAAGCTCTGTCGCGTAATTCTTCAAGCCGGATTTCACATACTTCCTCAGTTTCGCCAGCTCTTGACGTCGAAGCTCTATCGCGTAATTCTTCAAGCCGTATTTCGCGTACTTCCTCAGTTTCGCCAGCTCTTGACGTCGAAGCTCTGTCGCGTAATGCTTCAAGCCGAATTTCGCGTACTTCCTCACTTTCGGCAGCTCTTCTTTTACTTACCTTCTTAGCCTTTGTTATTGGTGTTTTATTTCCTACGATGTCCTGCCTGGAATTAACTGACTTTGACATAAGAATATTAACCTTAAAATAGTCATCTGTCATACATACATACATACATATGTACATACATACATACATACATTTCATAGATACATTTTTAAGGTTAACATTCTTATGTCAAAGTTGTGCCCCTATTCTCGAGCCGCTACTGACTATTTGTGCAACGCCACTGAGTATATGTCATCTGTCATTTTTAAGGTTAACATTCTTATGTCAAAGTTGTGCCCCCTATTTGTCGAGCCGCTACTGACTATAATATGTCAAAGTCATTTAATTAATCTTTTAAGGTTAACATTCTTATGTCAAAGTTGTGCCCCTATTCTCGAGCCGCTACTGACTATTTGTGCAACGCCACTGAGTATATGTCATCTGTCATTTTTAAGGTTAACATTCTTATGTCAAAGTTGTGCCCCCTATTTGTCGAGCCGCTACTGACTATAATATGTCAAAGTCATTTAATTAATCTTTTAGCGTCAAAATCGCTTCGTAACTATGATAACGACTGTGATCTGAAGCGTTTAACTGCTGATGACCGTCTTATGGTGACGAATTACTAAAATCAAAGACGACGAAAAGTTTACTCTTGAATGTCGCCAGATCTCGTGAAAGTTTCAACGCCCACAGTTACGGGGTTTAGGCGTCTATGCGGAACATACATACATACCCACATACAAGCATTTTTATATATAAGATTTACTGACAATAATTAGGTAACGATTTATTCAAATGTTGTGTCTTATTATACAATAGTGCTTAAAAACTTATGAAAAATACATTTTGACGAAAAAGCAATTAACATTACAGATAGATAATTGTCCTTTCTTATTTCTATTTCAGTAATTTTTTATCTTAGAAATGACGAAACACGACATATTTGGGAAAAATTGGCGAGTTCTGCAGTGCGCGCCATATTTGACTTTTATTTACATGATGATTCTATGAAAACTGTAACTCGTGTGAAAAAATCCTAAGGACCTTTTTTGTTTAAAATGTAATTATGAATTTATTTGCTCTGACGTATTTTTATCGTATTATGAACCGTTTAAGAAATAATCAGGATAAACTAATTTGGGGGTGTTTTTGCGTCTAGGGGTTAAAGGAGACGGCGACCGACGTGGCATCACATCTTGTTTTGTAAAGGAGGTTCGCATCTACACTTGTGCCAAATTTTATGCTTCTATTATAAAGTTCAAAGTTCTCTAGTAATTTTGTTCTTTACGGTCCGGCTTATTTTTATACAATACGCTAGTTGCGTAGCTCAAGTGGCGCTGCCCTGGTGGCCAAATTTAGCGTAACTGGGATGGTGAGCGCAAACGTTTTTAAATACAAGTAATAGTTTAATTACGAATTAAACATTAAGAATTAGAATTAAAAAGTAAATTTGAATTTAAATAATATTCTATATGCCCTATATAACTTAATAGCATTATGGTATTGGTAGTGCTGACGGTTTTAGGGTAAAAATTTTAGGGTAAAAATGTGAATTTAAAAATTCACATAAGTAGTAGATTCACATAGAAAATTGTAAGCCTCCGCTAATCAAAATTTCATCTGATGAATTTTAAAATTATTGTATATTATTTTTATTGTGGAAGAATTGGAATAAAATATTTGAAATAAAACCATTCAATTTTTGGAATTAATTCTATTAAAAAGTTTTCGTTTCTTTCTACTTTTACATGTATGGTATCTATGCTAGAATACACAAAAAAATGACATTTCTTCATGTTAAGTATATACATAGATACTTGGATTTGAGTATAGTACTTGTCACTTGTTTTTAATGCTATGTTGTCATCGCTATCAAAAAATAAATACAGAACATTACACGTTTTTGCATTTCGATCCACAATTGGCATATCTTTGCAAGAAAATGGGCATTTTATCTCCAAAAGAGCGTTTTCGATGATAATGATCCCATCAGGACTTGCTGCCAAGAACGGTTGTTGCAAGTTAATCACGAGTCCAACCATATCAACTTTTAAACTAGCTAGTTGCAACTTTAAATTGCATATTTTGCAAATTTTGATAACAAAACATTGTTTATTTTGGCATAAACATTGGTTATGTATCAACATAAACTTCAAGGATCAACTACAGTTTATAATAATTATTACATAATAAAATATTTTAAATTAATAAAAATAATTAATATTTTTGCTAATATTACCATATAAACATGAACATTTGGCCATCCCAGTTTTGACAAAATTTATCCACGAGACGGCGCTTCGTACGCTTTTGGGAGCTACGCAACTAGCGTATAGTGCTTAAAAACTTTTGGAAAATACATTTTGACAAACAAGCAATTAACACTACAGATAGACAATTGTCCGTTCTTAATTTTCTATTTCAGTAATTTTTGTGTACGAGTGGCGCAACATGGGAAATTTGGAGAAAATCCGCGAGTTCTGCAGTGCGCGCCATATTTGACCTAAATTTACGTAATGATTCTATGGAAACCGTAAGTCGTATCAAAAATATCCTAAGAACCTTTTTTGTTTAAAATTTAATTAGAAATTTATTTGCTCTGATGTATTTTTATCGTATGAGTTACGGTTTACGAAATAAATAGGATAAACTTAAATTTGGGGGATGTTTTTGCGTCTAGGGGTTGAAGAGGGCGGGGGTTGGCGTGGCGTCACATCTTGTTTTGTAAAGGAGGTTTGCATTAACACTTGTACCAAATTTCATGCTTCTATCACAAAGTGCAAAGTTGTGCTCCATAACGTCCGGACTATTATGGCCCGTGTGACACCTGTCCTGACCTGTCGCCTATACAAAATTTATAGGCAATATTAAAACGAAAGATAGCCTGCCATAAAACAAATTCAAAACAGGCATCAAAGGAAGTAATCTTTGAAGAATGGGTAAATATTTCTCAAGAAGTGTGTTAGATATTAGTTGATACCATGCCCGAACGCATTTAAAGCATCATTAAGACAAAAGGTGGTGCTACCAAATATTATTATAAATTTGTTAATAAAAACTTAGTTTCAATTAATATTTGTGATTTGTTTTTTTACAATGCTTATAATTTCTAAAAGACCACAAAACTTAAATCTACAGGTGGCCTAATACTTTTAGGCACAATTGTGTATAATGGTCTTCAATGGACCTCAATCATTCAGTTTCAAATGAAATTATTTTACACTAAAGAAGCAAAACGATTTTTTTTAATAAAAAACAAAACAAAAAATAATTCCCCCTCCATTTCTTACAAACAATATAGTTAGTATGTTTTACTAACCGGGGAGCATATTGAAATTTAGAGGCCCAAATGTACTACGTGGGACCTCTGGGACCTAACTGAAGAAATTTCGAGCTGAAAATGGTCACTTTGATGTAGGAATGCCCAGAAGAACGTACAGTAAAACTTTTGTGTCCCTAAAGTACTTCATTACAAAGTTGACTGTGAGACGGATAGAAATTCAGTTTTAATATAAGAAAGATTGCTTGCATAACTAAAGATTTAAAAAATAAATAAATTTACTTACTTGAGCTTGTAATATGGCAAGAGTTTTGTAATATTCAGAGAGTTCCTCCCTAAAAGTGGCAATTAAAGACTGTCCGATAACACCAATTTGTTTGTCAACATCTTCACAATGCTGCTTCAACTGATTGTGCAAAAATCCCACTCCCGCTAACCTTTCAATGAGACTCTTCTGTATGGCACTCAAAGACCTGTTCATCTTGATGTCAATTAAAAATCCTAAACCTCCAGGTTCTTTTTTCAAAACTCTGCCTTCTATACCTTGCAATGCATATATAACCTCTTGCATCAAATCCGTTTCGGTAATACTTTGAATTGCTATAAAATGCATTAGTTTTTAAATAGTTATAATATTGATGACACACTTACATGTTGAAGAACAAGAAGTTAACGAATTTTTCTCCTTCAATGTGATTTGTAAATGATAATCACTGTTTGATGATGCTAACGAAGGCTCCGGATTCTTCAAAATCGTACTCTAAAATTAATTTTTTTTAAAAATTTACTTGGAAGTTTTTATAAACAATACCTGTGTGGATGTACACATAGATAACCTTGTTGAGGGAGCAGAGTACAACTTCTTTACACCGGCATTACCATCATCCGGTAAGAAACTAACTAGAGATTTATTCTCATCCAACTTCATTTGCATATCCTGCAATTCTTGAAGCATGTTAAAATTTGTCGACGTACTCGAGTCTTTGTACAACGTTAAAAACAACATTAAAATGGAAGCCCTATTATGTAAAATTGTCTAAAACAAAAAAAAAATAACGTTAAATTGGTTATTACAAACTATCGAGTGTTACCTACACTTCTTTGTAATCTAGCGTATAAAAGATCAAAATTTTGAATGCTTTCAGGCGACTGTCTACTCGCCAACACTTTGTGAATTTGATTAACGACATACTGTTCGTCCAACATCAAATTTTTGTTAGCCGAAGACAAGAAATTTGTGGTAATTCTAAATAACGTAGCGGCAACATCTAAAATTTATAAAATTGTGGTAAACGGTAAAACGATAAATACTTTACAATACCTGGATTATTTCCTGAAAAATAGTTACACAATTTGTTGAATAAAAACGGAATATTTCCTCCTTCGCCGCTCGAAGAAGTTGAAGGATACATTGTAAAATTTATTAAATACTTAATTTGGCATGTAAAACAAATAAAAACCTATAAGTAACCTTAAATTTCAATTTAAACCTAATATGTTCACTTGATAAATTATAAACGATAAGTTTAAAATTGATGAACTGTTAGCATTGAACAAACCCATTTTTTGTGTACGCCACCTATTGATATATTTTTCAACTGCGATTTTAACAAAAATGTATAATACAAGATAAGTCGAAAGTTTTTGACCCTAGAACGAGTCAACTGCGATCATCGACTGGACAACAAAAACTTTTGATTTAACTGAGCTTGAATTGGTTAAAAGATCAGGTTAGATATTTTAAATTGAAGATTATATTTCACTTCTAAGGATTTGGTGTATAAATATTATTGTTGTTTTCTAGGTTAGGTCAAATTATTGTACAGTAGAACTCCGATCTTCAGCGTTAACCGAGCCGAACCTCTTTACACAATCTTCTGTACTTATTATTCGAGGTATTTTTAATTCTTAAATGAGTGCAGATAAAACGTTTGATAACGTGAAAAACCTCCATATCAAACTATCAGAATGCGTTTGAACTTCAACGCGAAAATATGCCAGACTTATCGTGCGCGAGTCGCTAAAAGCCGTGAGCAAAGAAGGACTCGGTTACTTGCAGAAAACGTTGACGTTGACTAACTCTTGTTTTTCCCAATTTGCACAATATCGTTTAAAAACTCACCACCAGATAAATTCGGATAGGCGTTTCAAGATAAGCGATACGCTACCTTGCGGCAAATTTATGAACTACCAATGTTGGTGTGTCAATATTGCTCGCGTGTATTTTAATGTGAATTTGTGAGTTTCCCTAACGAAATTTTAATAACGGGTAGATGGTATTGTTCGGTTTTCGGGTGCAATTCTTTGAGTAAAATAAATCCCGCAATTAGTTTTCATGTCTTTCCCCAAATGGGACAAGAAAAAGTGTACGTAAATAACAAATTTAACATTTGTGAACTTGTTGATCGCCATGCAGCTTGGGTAAAGAATCTAAAAATTGGGAAGCCAGTTTCAAAATATATGAGGGTTTGTTCGCGTCACTTTAAGAAGGAAAACTACTTTTATAGACCAGGTATGTATTTTTATAGTTGTGTGCATGGTTCTAATGAATTTACACGCAGTAAAAGCTAAAATTGCAGAATTATCCTAAATGTTTTTTCCAGTTGGCTCAACAGCAAGGCAGTTTCTGAAAAAAAACAGCTGTTCCCACACTTTATTTACCTTCAGTGCGCCATGGAGAAACTGTAAATACTGCAACAACTTCAAGTGAAAATCCACGCGATGAACGTGCTAATCGAGCCAAAGTTAAACAGCTTTTAACACACTCTCCACTTAATGCATCATTAGAGCAAGATGAAGTTGATGCCGCAGAAGGGCTACTTGCGTTATTAAGTGCCCAACCTCTTTATGTTGGCCCAAAGCAATTTAGAGATTTTCAAGTGCAAGTGAACACCCCAAAATGTGTAAATATATTGTGGTGACTCAATCGTCACTAAATAAATTAATAATAGGCAAGCAGTTAAGTTATTACGAATGGCATGAAAATTCTTTCACAACGTAGGAGGTTCTCCGAAGTTATAACAAAAATTTAAATGAATTCGGGTATTGATAAATACAGGTAAAGAATAGAAAGATCCAAGAATGATATGGCAAAATATAATTAAATATCCACAAATTAATGCACATAAAAAATTGTTAGTTTGTAAGGAATTGTTATTTAAATAAATAAAAATGTATAATTAGGTTAGTTTAAGTGGTGCGTTAGAAATCAAAGATTATGTGAGTGTTAAAATTCGGTCGAACGATAATGCAAAGATGCTTCTTCAAAAAGTTCGGAAGGTTGTCACGACAACACGGGTGATGCGGATAAAAGTTGAACGCTAAAATCAAAAACGATAGTGAAAATAATTAATGACAATTATAAAATAAATTAATTATCAAAAGGGCGAGCCGACTTACCAAAAAGGAGAAATATCAAAGTAGGATTAAAAAAAGGAATATTTTTCAAAACCCTGGAAACGAAAAATAAATAAATGCTTCTCACACGAACGCCGATGCGTAGAGCACGTGAAATATTCGGCTCCAGAAAAAGTTTGTTGATTTATTGAAAATCAAACTTAAAAGTGTGCAGACCTATAAAGTACATAATTATTAGTAAAAAGTGACAAAGAAAAATAAGTGAGGTTAATAGTAATAAAAAAGTAAGTGGATGTTACTTACTTGGTGTAATTTGGAAAGTGATGATATATGATTTGGTTAAATCAATCCTGTAATGGTCAATGGAGCACAGATCCACAGATAAAGAGGTGATATTTGACGAGAATTTATGAAAATTAGTGGAGACTTGGACAACGTGATTCCATACGTGATTCTAAGCGAGAAGTTCACTCAAAGAGCGACATCTACGGGTGGTAAGCGCAATTTTAATATTTATGGCCACGCGAGTGCGAATTTTCGAATAACATTAACATGGGTTTTGCGACAACACGTAAATAACTTTGGGGACGCGTAGAATTAAGAATTTGTTATTTTTATTTGATTGTTTATTTGTTTCATAGTATAAGATTTTGTGTTGAATTATTCTTGATGTTAATTAAATTACATTGGTATTTATCCACAAACATAGGCGTATCATTCAGGGATTTTTATATTCCTGCAAAACATTTAATTTTCAGAAAGAGCAAAAGAATCGACTACTGAGGTAAGATTATTCATGCCGAGTAAGAACATTAAAAGAGCTAGCATTGGGAAAATAATTATTCAATAAATTAAAAATCAATATTCAATTTAAAATTAATAAAAATTTGTGGTCACCGAAAGGCACCAGGGTCACCGCATTTTTATGTCGGCCCAACGTGAGGCATTGAACACCGCAATATGTAGTTTGATAAGCACCGATACTGCCTTAAATAGTTTTAAAAGGACTGAGCTGTTTCGAAATGTCGAATACAATCGAAAAAGTCATAAACACATTTTATTGTGATGAACGATTTCACAAATTAAATTTCAGGGAGCGAATAATTTTAACTCTTGTGAAGCTGAAATGTAATTTGATATAATTAATTAAAATAATTATATCAAATTATTACAATAAATAAACACAAAGGTATCGTAATACAATTAAAAATATATTTAATACATAACTATCCGAAAACATACCAGCATTATTAATACCACTAGTGACCGCTATGGCGCTGCGATCTTAAATTGAAGAAATTGAAACGCTTATAAACCTCCACTTTTGCAATTTATTCTAACCTGGGATATTTTGTGGTTGCACCTATGTCAGCTAATTTAGTTTTGCCTAGACCTACAAATCTATGAGTCGTACAAAAATCTTATGGTGTATAGACTGTAGAGTATGGGTAGGGGTAGTTTTGTGATTTTGAAAAAATAGTTTTGATGTTGTAACATCTGGATCAGGCCGTCACAAAATTTTAAAAGCGATTCATTTATTAGAAATACACGTGAGCATATGGAGCTGCAAACTTGATTAAGATCGACTTCACGTGAAAACTGTGAATTACACAGTTAGCGTTTTATCTATCACGAGAAATCTCGAAAATCATTTGTTCAATCAAAAAATTCTCTTAATAAACTTTGTAGATAAACACAAATCCTCGTGACCCCAATATAAATAATCGATCGGGATGTTTGTTCGTGGGATATGGGTCAATCAAAACAAACAACTATTACTACTAACCGGTTTCGGTTGAGATTCCAACCTTCTTCAGAGTCTAGAACCAAATTTATTAAATTAAAAAATTTTAAAATAAATCTTATCTACAAAAATTGCAGCCGACACGGCTCACAAACACAGTCAAAAGCGTGCAGGCACACCTACCAAGTAATTAAAATAATGCATACAACACCAATCATATAAAACATTTAAACAATAAGTATAAAACATAACCCCTGCATAGGGGAGAAATATTAACGATGGTGCGCTGTATAAGCAACATCAACGTGACGTCACGCTGATGCACGCTAATGATATAACCTCGCTTGACCTCGCTCAGGAATACTTTCATTTGGTTCTGAACGATAATAATACATTACAACTAAGTAATAAATAAATAATTTAATAAAAAATAATAAATTTAACGTATTTTAATTAATTTTTAAAACAATTTGAATTAATTAAGACGTCAAATATTTAGTTGATATTACAGCCACCAGGGTGCGTACAATTAATATTTTTCCCCTATAGATAAGTCAATTCCTTATAACAAATTATTCATTGGCGTACGTTCTTTCAACTTTTCTCTTGCTCAACACCCCCGAATAGATCTTGTTCAACCCGACAGTATCCGTGTTTAAATTTAACGATGAGTTCTTATTGTCGTTAATGTGTAGCATTTCTAAAATGAGTCTCTTGCCGAAGTTTTGTTCATAATCAAGGATTTTAACGCTGTCAAAATCCATCGTGTGTCCCGTCTCACATATGTGTATTGATAAACCAGTATTAGATTTTTTAAGTCTGACATCGTATTTGTGTTGGTACATTCTTTTGTTCAAAAATATTGTCCTGTCTGTCCAACGTACGACAACCCACATTCGCACTCCAGACAATAAATCAGGCCACTCCTAAGACCCTCATCAATGTCATCCTTTCCAAAATTGTAGAGCGACGCCAAAGTCTTTTTATTGTAACAAACCACCTTCAGTTTAACGCTACTTAATAGGGATACCAAACGATTCGATAAAGCGGGGATGAATGGAATCCTACCATACATTATCATTGATGCGGGTAACTGCGGGTAACCCCACCATTGCCATCACACAAAGAAGCCGGCGAAGCAACACGATCAACGCCAGCTCCAAACCAAATGCTTTTCACAAATCCCATCGGGTAACCATTCCTCGATAAGATCTACCTCGCTACTTTATAGTTCTGCATTCTTCGATCTGCAGTGCAAAACATGTCGATCTTTTTCTTAAATATCTTTACGATGTTTCTCTTTTGCGATATGGAGTTTGATGAGTTGTAGTTCAGCAAACGGCCAGAGCTTATTTCTTTTATATACCAATCTGTAACCACGATACTATCAGAGGACCTAGTCAACAGAAGTTCCAGGAACGGCAGCGATCCATCATTTTCTTCTTCCATCGTAAATCGGATTCCAATATTATTGTTGTTTAGGGTATTCAACAAATTCTGTTCTTTTAGATCTGGTACTGCAGTGACAATATCGTCCACATAAAGATATAGGAACGGTACATCAAACGTCCATTCCATAATAATAGTCCAAGTCCATAATATTGGGGCATTTAATAGCCAAGGTTCGATTGTCTCACCTATTAGTTAAGTTAAAGATGCAATCGCCATCTTTTCCAAGAAATTTCATGCAAAGCAAAATATTGGGAGGTCGACCGTTATAAACCCGATTACACAAAGAAGCAAGTAAGGCGTATCTTCCAAACAGCGACCTAAAGAGCGAAATTTAAACGGACACCAGAGGCAATGGTGGACCAGAGGCAATCGCCAAACTGGGCTTGTAAATATGTTAATTTTGGAGGTGCCGGAACGAAACGTCCAACCGGTAAATTGAAATGTTGCTATTGAGATTCGGAAAGATTAAGGTTTAAGTAGCATACCAAAAAATTGAAATTGGCGGAAGAAGGCCCTACACGCACTTTTTTTTTCGAAATTAACGTTCCTATAGAACCCATTGGCTAACCCCTAAAATTAAGGCCACGCCCACAAAAAGGTTATAAATACAACACATCGGCGGGAGGTGTGTCAGTACGCCACTCGCAGTCGACACGGTTACCCGTGCTAATCGTGCTCTTCAACACGTTGGAGCATATGGTCGAGCGTTATCCGGTGTAATCATACATGTTGTCGTCGCATTGATAAAAAAATCGGTTCCTTTCAGAACCAAAAAATTTTTCGAATTAGGTTTTTTTTCTGGATTCGATTCGAAGGTAATTCCATTTTCAAAACCTAGCCTCCGGAGCCCTCCGCTCCGCTCCGCTCCCGGGATTTCGCCGGGCGGTTTTGACAATGGTTACTTGAGCTAAACATACTAGAGGAATATTAATCCACCCCACCCGGGATCCAAAAAATCGGGATCATAGAAAACCTGGATATAGCATTTAAAAGTATAGTTGCGGTATGCGGCAGTTACCTTTTACGTATCACCCCCAAAAAATCGCATAAAAAAAATAATGATAAAACAGTAACCTTTCATACATGTTACTTGTACGAGAGACGTGTTGCATCTGCCGGAGCGAAAATTGCCAAGTTTTAGGGTATATCAAAGCACACGGACCGACAATAGAATGGACGAGATTCCGCAAATTTTCATCATGCGCGTCACTGAAAGTGTAATTTTTTCAAACTTCAAAGTGAATTTTTCTAAATGGTTATCAATTTACCGCAAATTTTCTATTTTAATTACACATCATAAACCTTAAACTTATCGACTCTGTATAGGTAAAATTGTAAATCGCGGTTGGATAATACGTGCTCTTCCCCACATAAACATTGACCTACAATTTAACGTGGAATCTAAACAACGGAACAAATAATATTGGAGCAGTCGCGAGTCAAACTTATGTCCTTAATTCTCTATGCACTATATCAAATTATCTGTACCATAACCAGGATACTGTACTAATGTGTGTTTTCTGTAAAATTCCAATTCCATAATTATGATGACATTGAACTTTGGTGATCTGAAAATTAGTAACAAATATAGGATTTGAATCTGCATAATATATGCATTTGCATTATCGGTACATTGGTAACTCTGATATAATATCGGATAGAATAAGAGTCTGCTTTCCCCTGAAATTGTTTCTTTCTGACCTTGACTTCTTCATTTTCATTTACGCCTCAGGGCTAAGCTTAGAAAAATCTTTAAGCGAAAAATTCCGCCTGTAGCGATCATATCGAGTCATTCAAGGTAATTGTGAAAAAGGTCAACCAACTTTCCCGATATTGAAAAAAATATTTTTCGAGTTTAATAAATTCACAATAATTAAAAAAATGTACCTACTTTCTTTCTATGAGCATCATATCGCTAGAAGTAAATTTTCATTTCATATTTCGACACAACCTATCATTAATTTATCTTCCTTGTTAATATTAAGCAAGAATTTGTTTAAGATGAAAAACAAAAAAAGAAGAACTAAAATCGTATATTAAGAAATAGGTAATAAATATACAGAACTTATACAAAAATTAAAACCTTCTGTGTGATAAGTACAAAATAATGTTAAATGAAAATGAACGACGAATGAAATAATAACTTATAAACAAATTAGTTGATTCTAAGTTGAGGATTAGTTTGCGCAATGTAATTTAATAATTCCTCGGAATCTTCGCAGACTACAGGCTTTTCGTGATAGCAGGCAACGTCGTGCCATGCAATACCATCATTGTATACATTATTAAGTACGGAAAGGCATGATTCTGTCGTTCTGTTAATATCAAATTCGGCATTATCGGGCTGTTGTTGTTTCTTGTGTCCAGTTTTCGACCATGGATTGTATCTCCATCCAAATGGAGGTCGGCTAGTGGCATCCATTTTTGCTCGGTTTGCAGACCAAAACCAACCGTTAATATTTTTAGGTTCCAAATCAGGACGATCTTCGCAACCCTTAAAATCACATAATCTTCCAGATGTCCAGATGTAAGGAACGTTATCTAATGAATAGGTAAAATTTAGACCAAAATTTTTATTACTGCAACAGGAAAATTATACTTACTGTCTTGAATTAGTCTGAAAATCATGCTATTTTCTTGTTCGGTTTCGATTGACACTAAATCCATGCAGTATTCCCTACAAATATTTCTACCATCTAACCAATCGACTTTTCTTCCTGTCAAACCGGGAATGTGATCACTGTAGAAATAGTTGTGCCCATTTAAAGAGAACTCTTTCGGTCCTGCAAGTAAAACACAGGAAATTAACGATTAATGTAACAGTAAAAAAGTTGCATTGTTGTTGATGAACATAAACGTGACTTGAAATTTTAATGAATAAATTGTAACACACATCGATTGTATTGCAAATTTAAGTATAGGTAGATACTTGACGCTGCAGCGACTTTTAAAAAGTTGTTACTAAAGAAGTAACAAGGCAGTGTCAACTTTCTTCGTGTTCGTGATGAAAATAATTTACTTAAAGGTTTTTCAGATATACATACATTCCTAATTAAGTCATTTGTGTAATTGAATTTTTTACTGAAAATTTTTTGTGGTCGTAGTTTTTTTTGCAGTAAAGGATAGGGGGAAAGTGGGGAAATAACCCACAGCGTAAAAATTGTTATTTTTTAATTAAATCGTAATTTTTTTATTCCTCATGCCGTTGGCGATAAAATGAAATATTGCATGTAATTTTGTAGAATATCTGTTTAAAATTATTAACTTCTGCTTCTTATATCAATTAATCTTATACTAAAGTTATGGTAACTACTTAAATATAATGTTAAATAAAAACAATGAATATGCCCATGAGAAATTTTGTACCTACTATAATACCTATGTTAGTGCAGATATAATCATTTTCATAGTTATTTGTTTAAGTTATTGTCCAACAGCCTTGTCCTACAAAATTACTAATCATTCACGTTTATCTTTTTTGTCTAACGTTTTTAATCTATTAAAATCTTTTTTTTTTACTTGCAGCGGAGTAAAAGTAAATACTGGTTGTTTAGGAATATATGTAAATACAGCTTTTCATCTGAAAGCATGAAAATTGGGTTTCTTTTAATATTATATGTATGGTGGCCATATTATTTTTATGAAAAAAAAGTACATTTCGGCGAAACACGGTAAATGCCTAAAAAAAGGTCAACGGCGCACAGTGTGGTGGAGGCGGACAAATGGTGATTTTTAAAGTAATTCATTTGATCTGTTTAATAATAGTTTCTTGCTAGGAACATCCCAAGGATTCAGGAACACAAAAAAAAATTATAAAAAATGCGCTTGGAAAGTGTCGAAAAAATGGGGCAAAGTCAACCTTTTTTATATACATATATGTACCGTATACATAGGTACTTTAACTTTGCTTAAAAACGGAAATACATTGATTTTTTTCAGTTTTCAAGTTGAAATATTATTTCTGTTTCTCGTTACTAGCACACAAGTGCCAAAACAAAACAAAGAATTACATTTTTAACGGTTTGTAGACCTAATTTCGACTTAAAAACTCGATTTTTTTAAATGTTAATTTCTCTTAAACTTGTAGTTGTGTGAGAACGCATGAGACACACTGAAAATTTTTTTGTGGTATCATTGGTATCTCTAGTACTTGCCCTCCAAATTTCAGCTGCAGATACTTGCAGATGCGAACACAAGAGCGTTTTTACTGAGACTTGTCCAATTTTTACCGAAGGTATTATTGGATTAACAAATCAATAAATTTTTCCCAAATGCCCATGTAAACAATACATAAGCAGAACGGACGATACAGAAAGATATTAAAAACAATTGAAAACTATTTTAAAATGACGAACTTTAGCATTTCGAATCGTGGCTTATGCAATATTCTGTGGGAAAACACAAAAATTATTGTTTTCTTCTATTCTATTAAGGACTAGCTGGCACAGTCGGCCTACCGGCCGCCTTTAGCCATCTAGACCGTGTCGGATGTGGTTGTTCGGCCTTCGGCCTCACTCCAAGGTACTAAAGTAGCCTATGTTTTTCGTAGCGTTGTAAATAACTTCTACACCAAATTTGGTTAAGATTGGTCAAATAGAAACGTAAAGCACGTGCACGCGTATTTGCATTGTCGATCGGTTGACAGTTTGACAGCATTCATTATTGTTTTTAAGTTGATTTTGAGTAGCCTGCCTTCCTTTAAGGAATCTCGATAATCCATTCATGCGCGTCCCATAGGGACGCGCATGAATGGATTATCGAGATTCCTTAAAGGAAGGCAGGCTACTCAAAATCAACTTTCCTTTCCTTTACGAATTTTTGCACTATTTCAATACAAAAACATGCGCAGGGACCTACATAATAACTGTGCCAAATTTGGTTCCGATCGGTCAAACGGTTTAGGAGTCTATAGGGAACATACACACATACCTACATCCATTTTTATATATATTAAGGATGAAGGATAAGGATTAAGGACAAGGATTAAGGATATAGTAAGACAACTTCCAGATTTTTTGCCTTAAAATTGAAGGCTCAGCAACCGTTTGTCCACAAAAAAACCCATTTCACCACACTGTGTCGCGTACCTAAATATACGACGATTACGATTGATGACCTTTTTTTTCTGGGGTTGCACTGAAGGAAACAACCATGAGGTTTGGGGCAGCGTCGGGTGGCACCCCCTCCCCCGGCGGGTGTACAAAAAAAAAGTACATTTGTAAGTACTACTTGGAGAAGTTTTTAAGCACATAGGACATCGTTCTAAAAGAGTACTGCCCTACTAAAATAAGTACATATGGTCACCATAATTATATGGCCTATATTTTACCATCTACAGTAGGATTTTTCACTCAGCAAACGTCCATTTACTGAGGTAATACTATAAATCGTCGGCTTACTGCTAAAACAAGATAACTCCAAAATGATAGTTTTGAGTAAAACTGATTTTAAAGTTTGATTCACCATAAACAAGTTAACAAAAGTTAAAAATGAACTTCTTAATACTCCTTTAATATTTCACTTACAGTTATCAGGTTTTGTCAAAATGTAGTTTGCTCTTATTTGAATGCAATCATGTATATAACTCATTTTGTCCAAAAATGGAGTTATCTTGTTTTGGCAGTAAGCCGACGAAATGTTCTAAATTCTTCCCTGGTATGGAATTCCTATGTGAGTCAAGCATGTTTAATTCCAGAAATATACATAAATACAAGCATAATGGAAGATATTACATATTACCATAAGAATTTATAGAAGCAGAAGTGAAAGAATATTGAAATAAGAGTCGCAGAATATAAAAGAGGCACAAAGTTGCATCTTATCGGAAATTTGCGACACAAGGATAATCTTAAATGGAAGTAGAAAAGGCTATAAATTGAATCTAGAGAGACTTACGAGATAAGCAGACGGAATAGAAAAATACGACATGGTGAAGACACTGCTCTAAATAGTCGATAATATGGAAAACTAATGTCTTGAAATTTGCTATCATATTTATTATAGTTATCGTGTTACTTACAAGTAGTATTGGAAATTGTTTTAGTTTCTATAAAATTCACATTAAACTATTCCGGGTAGGGTAAGAACTTTATTCTGACCGTTTCTCCTCGACAGGCAATGGCAAACCACCGAGGTAATCTGCCAAGAAAATCCATCTCTAAATGAAGTGTAGTACACTTTCCGTGGTTCGGAGCCCATGTTGAACAAGTAGGTCCTCTATGTATGTGATTGAACGCACATCTGCCGTCCAACGCTAAAACGCAGTATCTCCAAAATCGTTGTTTCGAGAAAACGCTCAATTACATATTTATGGTTGGGCCTAACCATAAATTCCTAAATGAGCGTTTTCTCTGAACAACGATTTTGGAGATACTGCGTTTTAGCGTTGGACGGTAGACATCATATGCATAGAAAGAGTTAGAACGAGATGGGTCACCAAACCCTTATTAGGGTAAAAGGACTGAGAAGGAAGAGGATAAGTACCCCAGTTGATGACCTGGGTTTTATGTTATAATTTTAAGTAATAAAAATTCTCGGCTCTAGCCAGTTAGTATTTAAAATACAAAAATTTCGTACAATCCAATTTGAAATGTATACTCGAGTTTCGAACTTATTAGTTCTCATCAGTACAATATACAAATGGATTGTACGAGTGCGTTTACGGCTATCCTGCTATCAACAAACAATTTGTAAAATACTTACAAAATTTTTTTGTAAGAATTTTTGAGAATTTTTATTACTCATATACCACTGGGGCCTTTCCCGAGAACCGTGCGAGGGCATTGCTGAGACTTGCAATTTTGTAAGTATTTTACAAATTGTTTGTTGATAGCAGGATAGCCGTAAACGCACTCGTACAATCCATTTGTATATTGTACTGATGAGAACTAATAAGTTCGAAACTTGAGTATACATTTCAAATTGGATTGTGCGAAAATTTTTGTATAATAATTTTAACACATAAGGAAGATTTTGCTTTGTTTATGACTATCAATTTTAAATTTTCTGAATAGTTAGATTTGATAATAAGGTTGTGTGTAGCCGAAACGCGTCACCTACATATTGAAATACAGATGACCTTCCTATAACACGATTTAGCTCTAATACGATCAGAAATTTGCGGAAACCCTATTATAATACGGTTCTTTACAACATGGTTTTATATTATATGTTAAAATTAAAATTTTTTCGTTTTATTTGAGACACAACATGCGAATGACCATATTCAAATTGCTTAGAATAATATATAGAACTCATAGAACTCCATTCCGAGTAGAAGATAGTGAAATTAACAAATTAACTTGAAAGACATTATCGGAAGGCGTAAGTTTAGCAAACAATCTAGCATTGTTTTTCTTGAATCCAGACCCATCCGCTGGAAGAAGTCGAAAATTCAAAAGGGAACTGCAAAATTGCCTTTGTCTCCATAATGATATCATTCAACCGAAAAAACGTTTAACTTTGTAAATCATCATATTTTCTATTGTTTAACACATAATTTTCTACAATAAAATTGAAGTTGCTTGGATTGACTTAAAAAAAAAGATTTTAATAAGTTTTCGGAATCTAACCCCCCCCCTTTTGCATTTGCTCTGGGTCTTATATAACACGGTTTCACATAACACGGCATTTTCTGGGAACCTATCTACCGCGTTATAAAAGGGTTACCTGTACATACAATATTTTATGCAATAGTGCATATTGTTTATTTTTGGAATAACCATAAGTACTGTTGTGATACGCGCTATCCATGTGAAGGATAGAGTCGTACCAACAAGGAGAGAAGTACAGTTGGAGACCGGAGGTTCAAACACATTTGTTTACATGTGTTTGTTTTGTTGTGTCGTTTGAATTTAATTTTAAGTTTGTTCGAATTATATGTTGTGTGTAAACGGGATATACAACATGTGGAAATTAATCAAACGTGCAGAGAACCGTCGGCCATGTACAAACAAACCGATATATAAGAAGCTCCGGTTTGAAAAAACAAAATATATAGTAACGAACGTTACATAAAAAGTAAATAACAGTTCGATCAAGATCACGAAGCGTGACGGTCGCATATTAGTTACTGCGATATGCAGTTGTGCGAATAATTGCAATTCAATTAAAGATAATTGAAATAAATTATATTCGCGAAGTTCCATTGAGATCACGAGAGGTGACGGTCGTGTATTTTGTACTGCGAGTTATATTCGCGAATTCAAGTAAGATTCAAATAAAATATACTGAAATAAATTATATTCGTGAACGATATACGGTGGTACTACCCAAGAAGATTAATTCCTTGGAGAATTTAAGATTCCGCAAGATAGCGGGATACAGAAGGTGTTGGCAACGAAGGTTGTGTTCGAGATCGTGTCTTATAGATACGTTGGGGAGATACGGATACCAAGTTATCCGATATATGAGAAGCAGATTGGAGATTGGAGATTGGAAAGTGGTTTATTTGAAGAAAGAAAATAGTGCGCACGATAAAAATCACAGGTTAGCTACCTTTTAATAATCAGTGCGTAGAATAGTAGTTTACATAAAGATTGTTTGATTGTTTGGGTTCTTGTTATATGTTGAAATTTGTTGATTTGATTAAAAACTTGTTAACGGAATTCCAACTGTAGTTTTATCTTTGTTGGAATCCAGAATTCGTTCAATCAAGAATAAGCTCGTATAAGAAGTGTTGGTTGATTCAGATCCCGACGCATTAATACCCTGAGAAGTAAGAGTCGATTTAAGGTAGGTGTCATAAACCGATTGTGTGTGTTCTCGTGCATTCTTCAAGGCATCAGACGCTACATAAAAGTGGCGCCCAACGTGGGGCGAGAATTCAATCGTTTAAAGCTACATAAAAGTGGCACCTCAACGATGAGGGGCAAGAATTCAATTCAATGACTTCTCAGAATACGACAGCTTAATAAGATCCAACAAAGATTAACATGTCAACGACAATCAGGAATACGCGCAGTAGTGGAGATGTGGACCAGATAATGGCAATGTTGAGAATGATGAATGAAAAGGGGGATGCAAGCATGAATGAGATAAAAACTAGTATGAAGGAACAGTTTCGTCAGGTCAATGAACAGTTTGATCACCTAAGAAGGGACAACGCTGTCAGAAATGAAAGTTTGAGTGGAAAAATTGATGCTGGAAACGCCAGTATGAATGCAAGAATGGAGGAGATGAATGCCGAGTTGAAGGAAAGTTTGAGTGGGAAAATTGGGGAGATGAATGCCAGTATGAATAAAGGTTTTGATCAGATGAATGAACGGTTTGACCAACAGGAGGTCCTATTTATAATGCAAGGGGAGAGTGAGAAAATCACCAATATTGATAAAAAGGGGGCAGACGAAATCGCGGCTAACAAGAATTGTGCGGTTAATGGAATTAACCCAGCACAGCAGGTAGAGCCACGCGAAGTTGAAGTACTGTTGGTCAGTGCAATCAGGGGGCATTCCGAGAAGGATGTGAACGCCGGGATTGGTAGCGAGACCAAGGTGGAGACGATGGAAGGGTTCATCGGATTCATAAAGCGGTTTAATGGAAGCATCGGGGGTAAGGGGGAGAAAACGCGACCAGCGACAGTCCCACATGTGCGATGGGAAGGAAGCGATTGGCGCGCGCAACCAAAGGTAAAGCAGGACCAGCAATTTAGTTGGAACAGACCAGCATCAGGGGGGTACGATCATCCGCGCATGGGGGCATGCCAGGGTTACGGCGGGATGGATCGAAAAGGCTGGCGACAACGCGATCGGGAGAAAGACGCACCGCCAAAAGACATCAACAGGGATGTCTATCGGATGGCGATCGACACCACGAACCGACCGACGGCTAACACGCGAGCCGCGGTGCATGTATGTTCGGGGTCGTACTTTCCATAAGCGGAAAGGAAGCGAAGGAGAGTCAAGTTTAGGTACGCGTTAGAATTCATTAAAAGATCAATTTTAGGTACCCATTAGAATTCACCAATAAACAAAGAGTCATATTTAGGCTCCCATTAGAAAATAACAAAGGATCAATTTTAGGTACACAGTAGAATTCACGAATAAAGAAATGGATCAATTTTAGAACCACATTTGAATTCAAATATAAACCAACCAATTTTAGGCCAACCTTTGAAATCAATCATTAACAATTCCATTGTCGGTAAAAGATTGAAAAATAATCAAACCATCGATAAAATGGAAAAGTCAAATGAACAACCCGATTTAGGCAAAAGTTTGAAATTAATTAATAAATTAGATGTCACTGTCAACGGAGATAGAAAATGCAATTAAATCTATTAACGATAAGACAGGAGTAATTTGGATAAGTACTCAAAAGGCACGAAGACTATCTTGTCCACTATGTTGATGACATGTTGGTATTTGCGGACAACGAGGAAGATCATGTACGACAGTTGGAAGAGGTATTAAGCACGTTGGAACAAACAGGGCTTAAACTAAATTTATCAAAATGTCAATTCATGTTGAATCAAGTAAAATTTTTAGGGTTCACGGTAGACCGAGTAGGAATCTCAGTCGACAATGATAGATTGGATGAGGTTAAAATTTAGCCGCGAATACGGAATTTACATACGTTGCGAAGTTTTCTCGGAGTGTTGAAAAACGTTAGGTTTCTTAACGTCATTGGAAAAAGGTACACGTAGGAATTGAGGACGGGTACATGAAGATATCTTCAATAGTTTCAAGGAAATGTTAGCAATTGTGTGCGCATTGAACCAGTTAAAATAGTTTAAGGGAAATAGATTTTTGATTGAGACGGATTACTCCGTGTTAATTCTCATGATGAGAAAGATAATTTGATCGCGGATGCCTTCAGCAGGGAAGATGAGGGATGAATAAGAGTCGACAAGAAGTCTTCAAGAATCTACAAGAAAATCTACAGGGGTGTTATTGTAAGCTATGCGCTACAATAATAATTTAAGGTATCAGTGGATACCCGACCAGTTTATGCACTGCGGGTGTTAGAAGATATGTGTGAAAGATTATATGAAATAGTAAGAAGAAGTTGAAGGACATTTTAGACGCGCAAACAAATTTAAATCAGGGACACGGGGTTTATTCATAGAAAAATATTTACAGGAGTCAAGGGAGTCCGGAATTCAGTCAAATCAGGGATCAATGGCTTCTTAAAAGCATAGCGGCAAATGAGCTGTACATAGCGAATAAAGCTACCACCATTCACTGCCGAGAAAATTTCGCAAACGACGTAATCAAACCCGAGCGCATATTAAAAGACAATGCGACTTATTTTTAACAATGATCGTTGTGTTGATCATTGATCATTTCAGAAAACGCGCATCGAAGTTCGAGGAAGTATGAAGAACGGATGAATAGAAGAATCCGAATGCGACTGTCATTCAATATAGGGGACATGGTAGTCGTTAAGAGTTTGAGAACCTCAAACCGGGCGCAGAACATCTGTGCGAAGTTATCGTTGCCATACGAAGGACCTTTTAGGATCCATGAGGTGGTTAACGATAACGTTTATATTTAGGCACAAGTTAGAAATCTTAAAATTTAGGAAAGATTCAAAGAATAATTTTGATGAACGAGATCAGGGGGGAGAAATTCGGGGAAAATTTCATTTTAACCTGTTATACCCATACGTTGCGGACCCGCAAGAAGAAGATTCACCATAAGAATAAATTGACTGACTAACAGTACCTCGTACATCGAAGTAAAATAATTTTACACGGGTAATCTCGTGCGCATTCTCAAGTTTATGTTTACAAACCACTGACGCTACAAAGGGAAGGGAAGGGATAAATGTAAGTGACTACTGCAGGATATGCAGGTCCATTAAGAGGGAGGTGTACGCACCAACATAGCCCGAGGGTATGTTAGGGTAAGACTGCACAGTACAGGGAGAACGTAAGAGGCTTGGCTAAAGCCAGTCCAGTTGGGAATAAGACATCGCTGAGTTTGAGGACCCTAAGTCGATGCAAAAGAATAAAAGCGTTAGGAACAGGTGGTGATTGGAGCAAGAGAGAGAATGAATGAAGATGTTAGAGGGAAGTCAGGGTCAATTGAATGGTATGAAAGGGGGTCATGTATGGAAGAAGGGTGTGAAGAATGAATGAAGATGTTGAAGGAATGCGAAGATTTACCAAGTTAGTTGCATCGCACTACTGTGGGTAAACTTAGCAGGGGGCATTTGTTGTGATACGCGCTATCCATGTGAAGGATAGAGTCGTACCAACAAGGAGAGAAGTACAGTTGGAGACCGGAGGTTCAAACACATTTGTTTACATGTGTTTGTTTTGTTGTGTCGTTTGAATTTAATTTTAAGTTTGTTCGAATTATATGTTGTGTGTAAACGGGATATACAACATGTGGAAATTAATCAAACGTGCAGAGAACCGTCGGCCATGTACAAACAAACCGATATATAAGAAGCTCCGGTTTGAAAAAACAAAATATATAGTAACGAACGTTACATAAAAAGTAAATAACAGTTCGATCAAGATCACGAAGCGTGACGGTCGCATATTAGTTACTGCGATATGCAGTTGTGCGAATAATTGCAATTCAATTAAAGATAATTGAAATAAATTATATTCGCGAAGTTCCATTGAGATCACGAGAGGTGACGGTCGTGTATTTTGTACTGCGAGTTATATTCGCGAATTCAAGTAAGATTCAAATAAAATATACTGAAATAAATTATATTCGTGAACGATATACGGTGGTACTACCCAAGAAGATTAATTCCTTGGAGAATTTAAGATTCCGCAAGATAGCGGGATACAGAAGGTGTTGGCAACGAAGGTTGTGTTCGAGATCGTGTCTTATAGATACGTTGGGGAGATACGGATACCAAGTTATCCGATATATGAGAAGCAGATTGGAGATTGGAGATTGGAAAGTGGTTTATTTGAAGAAAGAAAATAGTGCGCACGATAAAAATCACAGGTTAGCTACCTTTTAATAATCAGTGCGTAGAATAGTAGTTTACATAAAGATTGTTTGATTGTTTGGGTTCTTGTTATATGTTGAAATTTGTTGATTTGATTAAAAACTTGTTAACGGAATTCCAACTGTAGTTTTATCTTTGTTGGAATCCAGAATTCGTTCAATCAAGAATAAGCTCGTATAAGAAGTGTTGGTTGATTCAGATCCCGACGCATTAATACCCTGAGAAGTAAGAGTCGATTTAAGGTAGGTGTCATAAACCGATTGTGTGTGTTCTCGTGCATTCTTCAAGGCATCAGACGCTACAGTACATTCACTGGAGTTGAAATAATACATAATACAGCCTGATTCTTGTGAATATCACCAAAGATTCCTGCCCTATGGTGGAAAACAGCTCGGCGGCTAGCTTCTCATGCCGAGATTCAATGGCTTAAATCTTGCTAGGACCTATCTATAGAAGGA
Organism: Podabrus alpinus; assembly: GCA_932274525.1. Classification (NCBI taxonomy): domain Eukaryota; kingdom Metazoa; phylum Arthropoda; class Insecta; order Coleoptera; family Cantharidae; genus Podabrus; species Podabrus alpinus. The sequence goes on along the minus strand of OW026451.1, from coordinate 46,924,899 downwards.
TTTTTCACTCACCAAATGTCTATCTACTGGCACCAGGTATCATTAGATATGGCTAAAAACTTCCCTGAACGGAATGGATGGTATAAAAATCGTCTATTTTTGTGGTTAGGAATCCACGTTAAGCTGTAGGTCCTCTGTGCTCTTCACACACTTTCAACATGCAACGAGCACAGACAGGCAAATCGGAAGACGGCGTATAGAACATTATAAAACCTCTTATTTTCCACTACATATTTCAACTGTATAGGATAATCATTCACAAATATTAATAAGTTGGAAAAAAAATTAAAGAGCAAATAAAAAATCCAGGTTGATATGGACCACTTAGGCTCAGTTGTTCAGTCTCGGGTTATCTTTCAAGCCTAGTTAATTTTTATAGAAATAATTGCAAACATAGAAATTAACACAGCTTAGAAGATAACTCGAGAACAACAGCGCCTTAGAGAATGATTAAGTTTTCGATGGATGGAACTTGGATGGGTGACCGTGAAGTGCCTAATTTAAAAAGAACGCCGCTGGCTGCTCCCCTACCAACCCGCACTTGGCCAGCGTGGTAGGGTATGGCCTGAACCTCCCACTCATGAGGGAGAGGCTATAGTTCAGGAGTGGACTGGATGATTGAAATAACATCAAGCTGATGAAGGAAGAAGAAGGAACTTAAGAATTGCAATCCTTACTGAAGATAATAATTATACAACATATACAGAATGTTGTAATATACAGAAAAAATTACTATTATTTGACCGGAACTGACGCGCCCGAATGGGTTAATGAGAACGGATGCTCACCGTAATCTGTAAATATTTTAATACAAAAAATGAATAATTTAAAAATATTTTAGAAGACTGTTTTTTATTTTTGAATACTACTTTTATTATGAAATATGATTCGTTGATCCGACTCAACCCCCAGTGCGGCCTTTAGGCCGCACAACCTAGACAATCACATATTAGTAATATAATAGTAAACAAATTCATATTGTAATAATTAATTATATGTTAAATTTTTTTTAACGCTGGGGATCAAGCTATTGCTGCTACCATCTCAGGAATAATGAAATATTTTAGCGTTCAAAAGTTCTTTTTAACAAATATTGATTTGATGATTCAAGTTTTTCCTGCGAACGTTCACGTAACGGGAAAACAGAAAGGCGCAGGAAAATTACGTCACAAGGCAGGCCAAACTTTCTGTTTTCTTAAGAGATACGAAGTCCATTTACGTAGAGAAAAGTTGCGCATTTTTATTCTGACCAATAATCTCAAAAGAAATTTATGCTATCATTTTTAGATTTGAAGATATCAGAGATAAAATGAAAAGCCATAATGTCATTTACCAGCATATATTTTTTAAATTTTTGTAAACTAAAAATAAAAGATAATAGTTATTTTACTTCACGTATACGAATTTTCTCCAGAACAAGGCCTTATTCGAAATAAAAAAAAAGAAAATTTGTACTAAAGAATTAAAGGAATATTACAAAATAAACGATTTTTTCGGTGATTTTGGAACATTTAATTAAAATTATTATATTATATTGTTATGTAAATTACTTCAGCATTAATAAAATGCATACATTCAACAAGCGCAACATACCGCAGGTCTATTTATAATTAACATACGTTCTTTCAATATACATTCTAAGTTATTAAAACTTTCAAATCGAACAAAAATATATTGAATTTTAAATTTTAAGTAAACTGTTAATTACAATGTAAAGTGCGCCTGAAATTTACTAGTAACCTGAAATAACATCGACGAAAATATATTATCAAATTACTGACATTGCGTAGTTTGTCCCGGAACAGCTGATTTTCGCTTCAATTAATCGCAATGTAACTGTGCACCTTCTGCTGTTTCGGAGAAAAATTTTGTTTCAGAATATTGGTCTGAATAAAAATACACAACTTTGTTCTAATTTATTGAACTTCGAATCTCTTAAGCTAATCAAGATCTCAATGCTTAAAGTTGAAAAACGGTCACCCTGTATATTATGACAAAGTTTATAATCTATATATATAAAAATGGATGTATGTATTGCGGTGTTTTGAGCCACCTTAAGTTTAAAATTAATTACATTGTTTTATGTATTTCGCATAATCGCATGAAAGCTCTTTTGCGAAGTGGAAGATTCTTCGATGTTAAAGAATCTTACAAAAAAATCAATACAATAAAATCGGTTGTTAATAAACATAAGGGAAAAGAATAAAAAGGTCCCAGAAGGAAAGAATTGTAATTTGAAATCATGTTCACAAATTAATAAAAAAATGTTAGATATTAAGAAATTGTGTAAAGAGATAAATGTTAGTTAAGAAGTGCGAATTAGACGAACCAATGAGAAAGAGCTGAAATAAAAAATTCCACAAAATCTAGTTTTGACGAAAAGGAATTTTTCAGATAACCTTAGTAACGAGTAAATAAAAAAAAACGGAGATCACGTATAAATTCGGGCTCCGAAAATTGATAAATTGATTGATAAAACCAATACGAATCGTGTTGAGGTAAAAGTAAATGGTGATAAGTAAAGTGTATAAAAGAATATAAGTGCCAAGCGTAAATAAATCGCAATTGAAGATATTATTGGTAGAAATTGTTGGAATTGATGAACTGGATAAATAAATCGCTGTTGAAGATATTATTGGTAGAAATTGTTGGAGTTGATAAATTGGGTCAACAAATTGCTGTTGAAGAATTGAAATTGGTATGAACGAGAATAGGATCTAGTCAGTGGCTCGCACATGAAGTTGAAGTCCGGAATAAAGAACACGAGGGTAAGCGCATACAACTTAGTAATTTGATAAAGTGCCGCGTGTTTCGCAAATAATAAAAAGTACTTCGCGAATAAAACAATTGAAAAGGGGATAGATTTAATAAATGTTGATAAACTTTGAATTAATTGCGTTATATAAAATTTGTGTTGATAATAATTATAATAAAACTTTTGTTAATTGATTAATGTTTCTTCTGGGATTTTTAAATTCCAAAACACGAAATTGCATTCACAGGGTAAAAGTTGATTCGAAAGGTAAGTCATCGAAGAACCGACTATCTGTAGATAAGGAGATTTCATGCGAGAAAAAAAAATTAATTAAAGAGCTAGCAAGGGTACAACTATAATAAAAAAATATAAAAGTCAATTCAATAAGCCACATAACAATTATATAAAAAAGTGTATAGTCCCATCCACCCCCGGACATTACAGTATGTATGTATGTATGTTCCCTATAGACTCCTAGACCGTTTGACCGATCGGAACCAAATTTGACAGTTATTATGTAGGTCCCTGCGCATTTTTTTTGTATTGAAATAGTGCAAAAATTCGCAAAGGAAAGGAAAGTTGATTTTGAGTAACTTGCCTACCTTTAAGGAATCTCGATAATCCATTCATATAAAAGTCAATTCAATAAGCCACATAACAATTATATAAAAAAGTGTATAGTCCCATCCACCCCCGGACATTACAGTATGTATGTATGTATGTTCCCTATAGACTCCTAGACCGTTTGACCGATCGGAACCAAATTTGACAGTTATTATGTAGGTCCCTGCGCATTTTTTTGTATTGAAATAGTGCAAAAATTCGCAAAGGAAAGGAAAGTTGATTTTGAGTAGCATGCCTACCTTTAAGGAATCTCGATAATCCATTCATGCGCGTCCCATAGGGACGCGCATGAATGGATTATCGAGATTCCTTAAAGGTAGGCATGCTACTCAAAATCAACTTAAAAAACAATAATGAATGCTGTCAAGCTGTCAACCGATCGACAATACAAATACGCGTGCACGTGCTTTACGTTTCTATTTGACCAATCTTAACCAAATTTGGTGTAAAAGTTATTTACAACGCTACGAGAAACATATGCTACTTTAGAACCTTGTATTAAATAAAAAAACTATCCGAACTGAATCTGACAAAGCAATTAATTAGGCACCAGCCTATCGGGTATTCGCCTGGTTGCCCGTTGCCCTCCGGCTCAGTCCAGGCCTGCTTATACGTACCTAAATAGTAAACCACATGATGGACATGTGAAAGTGATCTAAATATTAATTCTTCTAAAAATTTTAATGATGAAGACATTATTTGTTTGACAATATGCAACACAGATTCAATTTAAATATTGTACGGTGTAGAAAGTGACACATGACATAAAAGCATTATTTTGTGAAGGTGCTACACTTCTATTAACTATAACTTCTAAACCACTCGTCTTATAAAAATTGTACTTAAGATAATTTTTATAGAGAATTTAATTTTGTTCAAAATCAATAATAACTCTTTTTACTGTAAAACTAATGAAGAACAAGATATTTGCAAAAACACATGATAATCCGACAGATTAATAAACAAAACAGTTTCCACCTGTTGATGTGTACCTATTTGCATATTAAAATTACTTATGCTTGGCCTAGAATAACAACTTTTGTTTAAAAATTTTCTAATACCACAAAAATAATTGCATTTTGATGCAATTGTTGCAAATTTTATTGCATATTTAGAAATGTGCATATTTTATTGTCGTATAACAATTTAAGATATTCAACGTCTGATGTCGCCATATCATACAAGTAGTAACAAAAGGTAAAAATGCATTTGGGTTAAAATGGTATTTTGATGTTTCAGCAATTAGCTTGAGATTTTCTACCTATGTATAACAATGCAGTAAATTTTATTTAATTTATAATAGAACCATTTACGAACAGTTATTAAAAGTTACAAAATTTAATTCAGGTATGTCGAAATATTGTAAAAAAAATTTTTATGTTTGTTTTGAATTTTCTCCATCAGTCGTCGTTTCGAGTTCCATCCATTTTAATAATTGAAAATATATTTTATTTCATTTTGGTATCATAACCTTGTTTTTTAGCACGGAAATGGGGGCATAATATCGCTTTTATAGCCCGAGGGCCTATAAAGTTGCTAAGCAATGACAACAATATCAAAACAAAAGAGTTAGTCCAGACTCTGTTTTTTTTGCGCGATCGATCTGAAATTTTGCATATGCCTTCCTACCGACAATTCACGGAGGGGAGTACCTTGCGAGGGGGGGGGAGAATTTTTTGCTCAGTTTTTCGATATCTAGTGCCGTTTTTGAGTTATTGCTAAATCAAAAAATTAATTCTCGCCCCTCAAAGTTTCTCGCCATAGAAACCATGGGCACACCAAAAATTCATAGCACAAACAAAATGACATGATATTTTTTTCTCAAAATACTTAATGCTTCAATTTTGACAATTCAAGTACCAAAATGAAATAAAACGTTGTATGTACCACGGGCACAATCAGATTATAGCCCTCGGGCAATTTAAAGATCTGCGCTAACGCGTCGGCCTTTAAATTACCCTCGGTGCTATAATCTATAGATTGTGCCCTTGATACATAAATAACTATTATAACCCTTGCAGTTATTTTACAACAAAAACGTTTAATCTCTTTTTTTTTATTATACTTCTTCAACAATACGAAGGGACAATTATTTTAATTAAAAAAATATACTTCGTAAACAAGCGATCTACCTTTTTTTTAAATCAAAATTGCTTTATTGTATTTAAAGTTTACGCCAATTACGTTTTAAAAGAAAGAACTTAAAAAACGAGACAATGGAAAAACCAACGTTTATCTTTTAAAATTTCTACCCACTTACTGTTTGCACATTTTGTAGGATTTGGTAAAGCGAGGAAACGTCCAGGTCTATCTGAATTCCTAAATTGGCCGAAGCTTGGATTTATTACTGTCGCTAGAACGTATGCCACAAGGGCGCTGAAAACTTTCATCTGAAATTAAAAAAAAAACTCGTTAGTGAATTTTAAAAGCAATTCTCGATTAAGTTATTTGTTAAAAACCCATCCGTCTATGGTTGATTGAACTTTGAAACAAACAACTTTGTTTTTCTTAGGATTGGGCCATTTCAACCAATCCCGATGTTTTGGTCCCGATCATCTCAGTGTACCCCAAACCTCATTTTCGAATTCAATTGTTAGTTATACATGTTGAACTTAAATTTCGCGTGCGAAACAAATGTCAATACACGCAAATTTTTAAGCGGCACAAAACAAAATACTATCTTTAGAATCAAAAAAAAAGAGAGAAATCATTCACATGCAACACATTTTATACGGTCTTTCTATAACCTTTTATTTGACCCACTGAACTTATACATAACATTGCGTATAAAGAATGCAGCAAGTTGTTTTGTCTTTGATTTTAAATTTTTTAAATGTAATTTAAAATTTTAATAAATTTTAATTATTATAATCATGCAAACGTTTTATATGTATGTATGTAATTAAAAAATAAGTTATGGAATTAAGGCCCTCATTATAATCTAACATAAACGTATATTAATTAAAATTCAATTTATCATTCCCACACAAATTTTATATAATTGTTTATATAAAATATTCGATAATATACTTAAAATTCAATAAATATTTATGCAATCAAATGATTTTAATAAAGTTTTCATTTTATTAAAGGAATAAATAATTATCAATTAAATGATGCCGCAGGAGACTTTAATGATGCGTGAAGATAAAAACCACTTGAATATAACAAAAATTTACTTTCATTTTAACCACTTGAAAATTTATAAATTATATGTTGTGGTCTAATAAAAAAAATAATATTATGTAAGTAATATTTTGCTTACCTTTTACAGTCCTTTTTTATATCACCCACTTTACACCCAAAAATATCAACAGTAGTCTTGTTATTACTTTGTATCAGGACGCACTGACTATTAAAATCTTCTCACGGAAAGTGAGAGTTGTATTTATAGTATGTAGAAGATCTTCTTTAAAATGGTGGGAATTTTAATGGATACTTTGAAAGAAATTATAATTTTTTTTAAATAAATTTTACACATACGACGATACGGATTCATTATTTAAAGCAGAAGGTTATTGTGTAATTGTATATAACAATATTGTTTAATTACATAGAAATAATTTTATTTTTAAATGTTTAATAGGTACCTACTATTTAAATATTTGTTAAAAAAATAGTCACTTGCCAATATCAAATTTTTTGTTATCATTGAACATATTAATTTATTCAAATAATATTTAATTCTTCTACCAATGAGCATATTTCTACAGCGTAATCTACTTTTTGTGGTGCGTTTCAAATTTTTGTACCATTTCATAAAAAGCGCCGTAGGCGCCAATAAATTATTTGCAGGAAGTACCCAATATTTTTGTGCGTTTTACTTCCTTATACATAAATTATAATAAGTATTAACGCATAATACGAAAACTTAAGGTACAATTTTTGAAATTTCATATAGGTATTCTATGTTTTTCCTTATAAAAATCACGTAAAAATTGACCATACAAATTTTTTGACCTTGACTTCGTCTATTAGCTAGACCAGGGGTGGGCAACCTTTTGTATAACAGGGGCCAGAATAATATTTACGTTTCGTCCGCGGGCCTTAGTATAGTTAATGGACACATTTTTGTTACTTGTATTTTTTTCTGAAAATATAAAAACAATAATATTTATAACAAAATTAATTAAGTACTATATTTATTTCTCTTATCATTTATAACAAATTACAAAGAAAAAAATTCGCAAAGGAAAGTTGATTTTGAGTAGCCTGCCTTCCTTTAAGGAATCTCGATAATCCATTCATGCGCGTCCCTATGGGACGCGCATGAATGGATTATCGAGATTCCTTAAAGGAAGGCAGGCTACTCAAAATCAACTTAAAAAACAATAATGAATGCTGTCAAGCTGTCAACCGATCGACAATGCAAATACGCGTGCACGTGCTATACGTTTCTATTTGACCAATCTTAACCAAATTTGGTGTAGAAGTTACGATATTTACAACGCTACGAAAAACATAGGCTACTTTAGAGCCTTGTAGTGAGGCCGAAGGCCGAACAACCACATCCGACACGGTCTAGATGGCTAAAGGCGGCCGGTAGGCCGACTGTGCCACCTAGTTATTATAATAATACGCGAAAACTTAATTCGCGTTAAAGGGAATTTTGCTTCGCGTATAAAAAATTCAGGTATCAAAATCTAATTCGCGTTATTCTGAATTCGCGTACATCGAACTCGCGTACATGGAGGGTCTAGTGTACTTTTCAATTTACTTTTTACAATACTTTTTAATTTAATTTAAATAAGACGAATTATATCGAAAATTAAACTGTAGATCTCTCCTTTTTCCTTATATTAGGTACTAACCTAATCCTTTTCTTTAAAATTTTTGTTTTTGAAAATATTTATTTATTATTTCTTCTAAAGATCTCGCGGGCCGGATTAGAACTTTACGCGGACCGGAGTTGGCCCGCGGGCCGGAGGTTGCCCACCGTTGAGCTAGACCACAGAATTCCTTGCGGTATCTCAGCCAGTGCTCACACCAAACCACCTCTGTAGTTTTTCATTTTTTATAATCGTTTAGTAAATAATCAAAGAGGTATTTAAATAAAAAAGGCTATTTGGTGGTCAAAAATCTCCGGCTGGAACCGCTTGCTATATTAAAAATAGAAGCTTTTTTATTCGGATTAACCATTTGACGTACTACATGAACTTTGATTAGGTAGCATTTATTTTCAGAAGTCCTATTTTTTGATGCAGTGTCGACACGATGAATAGCTTAGCATTTCGAACAATCAAAATGTAGGAAATTTTATAGCGATAATTTTTACTTAGTTTAAGTCATTTTGAAGTTCTGATGAATTAAATCATTATCAATTCAAGTAACCCTCCCTCCCCATTGGGTGATTACTTTCATTTTCATATGACTTCCTGCCACGCGCGACGTAAGTTTAAATTCCAAAATTGTCAAACCGTCTTCATCAAACCCCAAAATATGAAAATCAACCAAAAAAGTGGGGGGGCGGCTCAAATTTTCGCCTGAAAACAATATTTTCTTTACCTGAAGAGTTGGTAAAATAAAAATGCATCAATTGATTAAATTATAATAAGAAACATAAAAATATTTAGGTACATCCAGTAGAACCCCGATTATTCGAGTGTCAGTTATCCGATCTGGTACCTTGAAGAGTCGAATCTTCAGGGCTTTACCTACGCACAGACGATGATAATATTGGGTGTTTGCAAAATGTAAAGTTCATGAAAATGTAAAACAAGTTCCAAACGTGTACTGTCGTCAAAGGAATATTCTTAACAACGACCGGCGGGGGGGAGGTCAACTTTCTTAATATTGGAGGCATCAACATAAAATCTATTTTATCTGAGCGTTACCAACTACGTTATCTTGTTTTATATGCAGTGAAGGGTAGTACATTTTTTTTATTATTCGACCTTGATGGCGTTCTGTCAATTGACAAGACTTATGCAATTTTAAAAATTTTCCATGGATATTCTGAACGCTGCATGTTTATACAGTAGAAATAAACAAAAAAATTGCGAAAAATACATGTTTAACCCTCAAAAACAACCCTTAAAGTGGTAGTGAGCCAGGGTCTTCCATCATTGGATGTTGGTACTCTTAAGTCACGCCCCACTCGACTTTTTGTGTGCTTTTAGCTTTTTACGATAAACTTGGAAAAAATTGCCTGAGCGCGACAGGTCCCAGAAACGAAAGATCCGTATAAAAGCGGATGTAGATTTTTCGGGTAAAGTTGGAAAAATTTAATTTAACTTAAAATCTAATGTAATACACGTAAAATGAACGATGAGCTTCTAAGGTAAAATTGAATCGAAACATAAATTACTTACGGATTACCGGGCCTAGTCTACACATCCTTCGTATGGCTGATCCACCACAGCATCTGAATTTTGAGAAACAGGGTTGGGTTTTAAGGCCCCCCTGGCAACAAAGGCCGCTGGTAACCAAGGTTGGTTCTAATCCCCCCCTTTGACTAGTAACGGTCATGGCATTGAATTTATTTAACAGATATTATAGCAGTCACTGTCCTCCACTGTTACTGATCTACTTTACCGTCTGATTACCACATCTACTGATCCTAAACATAACAAAGTAAAATGCATTAGTGTTAAGACTAGTGTTAAAAAGTGTCAAAACAAAGTGTTAAGACTAGGTGAAAATACACGTACCGTCAACAGAAGTTTCTGATTGGTTGAGTTCTTGAAAATTAACGATTTTCAATATCGATTATTGCCAAAATTACAGGGGTTATCGAATTTATCCGCACCTTATTTGCTTAATTTTAAAGTTGTCTAACTAATTCCATTAAGCTTTTAATGCAAAACATCGTATCTACGGGTGTTGTTTAACGTGCTCTTTCTCAAATTTAGAAGAAATACTTAAATCCGCAACGTGTTGATTTTTACCAAGGGCCGAGCTAAGAAATTCCGTCAAGTCCACTATTCGAACCCGTAATTTCCGCTCCGTAACTCAATCAGTGATCACACCAAGCCACTGCTGTGGTTGTAGTACTTTTATTAGCAGAATAAAAAGCAACATATTATTATTATAAATATAAATGATGAACTAATTTCTCCAATATTTAAATTATAAATAAAAAAATGTGAGATAATTTTTCAATCCTGCATTCAATCCATTTCGTACTACACGCTGTGATATGTATCTATTATACATTACATAATTGTTAAATAAATAACAAACAGGAGTAATTTATGTAAATGTACCTATTTACCATTTATTAAATAATGCATTTTTAGTAAGTATTGATTTTTAAAACTTCCTACTTAAATAATTAAATTTTATTGGAATTTACACGATGTAACAAAAAATTAAGAAAAAGAGCATTATAATATATTTTTTTATGATCAGAAGAATAATTGGATTATGATATTGTGTGGGTTTAAAATAAATTAAAAAATATCTAATTTAATCACATTCATTTTCATTTTTCCAGCAGCGATTACGATAATTTAAAATAATTAAAGAACAACATTGAGAAAAAATCTGGAACGTGTCCAACGAGGCACAACTAAACAGTACAGAAAGTAAATTGTTTAAAAAATTAGTTAATAATAATTGCAGATCTGTGTTTTATTGTCTTATTTAAGAATAAAAATATCGTTACGTGATATGCAATTTTTTCTATATTATCGATATAAATGCATAATTTACCATGAACTAAATTAAGTCGCTGTAAAAAATCCTTCAAGTTTCTTTTTTCTTTTCATTTATTTTCACGAGTGAGTACAAAAAAGATCTTTTGATAGATGGCATATGGCCACCATTAAAAAAAATGCAAAAACCATTGAGGCAAGCAGGAACTCAACAACCAAAACAGGATTTAAAAAGTTATTGTTATCATCAGACTTCCTCAACATTTAACGAGTCCAATTTGTTTTCTAAGCTTTACCATAATTTTGAAAATATTTAAAACATTAATTTTTTTTTTGAAAATTATCACTTCGAGATTTTTATACAATACCATGTACTAGGTAGGTAATGTAAAAAATTCAAGATCAAGTAGCATTACAGTAAATAGTTGACATTAACACGAAGAAGTCTTAGTGAAAGTAGCGACTCTATTATATTCAAGGCTAATCAAACTTCTGATTCTAGGATATTAACACTTTTTTCACAATACGTTTCAACCTATCTTCCATCTAAAATTATTAATTCTACACGCATATTTTAAACCTAATTAAAATAAACAAAAAATGTTTCCATAAATTAAGAAACTAAAATTAAACGAGACGAAGTATAATAAAATTAAATCCGCCAGTGTCAAAAATGGATTCAGAAAATACGAGTTATTTTTTGTTTATTAAAAACAAATCCGTTATTAATTAATTCAAAAAGACCTTGAACTCCACAAAGTTCAAGATTGGTATTAGTTGAAACTGAATCTTATAATTATTTTGTATCCTTTTATAAAGATCCTGTTAATAATTAGCAATAATTAGAAGGAATTATTTAATAATATTTATTAATGCAAATAAAAAATAGCATTTAATTCAAATAACAAAACACATTATTTTATAATTTTAATTAAGTACAAGAATTAAAGTTCAAATTGTATTAAATACTGTGGAAAAAATATGAATCACGTCATGGTTTTTTAATTATTACGGTATTACTTATAGGTAATTAATTAAAACACATGCATTTAATATTAATAATGGATTGTTAATTAGGTCAACAAAAGAAAATTTATTTTTTATGTGTATTTGTTTGCTTTTTTTTAACTTTATTGTAACTGTTTAAAAACATGATCAAGTTTTTGCAGTTGTTTAAATTTTCCACCAAGTCTTCATTCCACTCATTCAGTTGGGATTATCCATTTTTCTTTTCTTTCTTGAAAAAAGTTCAGTAAATTTCTTGAAGAATTTTATATTCCAATTAAGGATGAAAAAAGGAGCATTATAGGACCTACTGTTTAACTACGAGAAGTAGGGTTGAGTAACCTATTGTTGACCACTCCAAATAAATTGAAAATTTCCTATTGCAAAGAGGAAGGTTTATATACATAGTATACTGACATAATTTTCACAAGCGAAGATATAATCAAAATTTTGAGTAAATCGAATTTGAAGTTTGCAAATTTACATGTAAAATTAACGAGATTCCCGCGCGTCGCTCATTCTGTTGACGGTACGTGCAATATGAATGACCCAAAAGCCCGCATTTCACTATAGCTTCTAGCAGCCGAGCTTCTAGAAGCCCAAAATTTGTAATGCATTGACTCTTATGGAACCAATTTCACCTAGGCTGCAAGAAGCCGGTATCGAATTTCACCAGCCCAGTATCGAATTTCAGCAGCCCAGCTTCTAAAGTAGTCCACGTGGACTAGTGTACGTAATTGGTTAATATTTAGAATAAGGACTTATTATTGGATAATATTTCTATCCGGTTATTTTGTTATAAGTTATTATGAATCACTTCACACTTCCACGAAAAGCCGAGCACTTTGTTTGTTTATACTAGTTTGTTTACAAGCATAATAAGAACGACTTAAAAAAAACACGTTAAGCATTTTATGTGTAAAATTTTTTATTTTAGACGGTAGGATGGTTGTAGCAACATGGAGAATGAACAAGTGAAACGAAGAAAAGCAATTATTTCCACGCATTGCAAAAATTCGCGAATGTCGCAAAGAGAACTTTCAAAAAAAAATTTAAAATAACGAAATCGACGTAACACAAACATCAGGAGCGCGAAAATTGTATGCCGATTTTTTAACAAAATTTGAATGTGTAGTAATGGATTATAGGTGAGAGCATTTTTAGAGACCTTTAAAAAATTGCTTTTTAATTTTTTAATGTTAAATACTACCCGGTAAATTTAATAACTAATAATAAATTGCGTTTAAAAAATTTTTGCGCTAAAAAAAAAACATCCAAAAATAATCACCTTCTTTTATTGCTTTTTATTATGGGAACGATTAAAAAATTAGTATAAATATCTAATTAACGATGACATCGAATAAGCAAAATTGTGTTACAACACATATTATTATCTAATAAGTAGAAGTATCTGGCTTGTGAAGCTTCACTTGTAAAAATTTACAACTCCCCAGCTTCACAAGCGGGCTGCTTAAAATTCATCTTTTATCAGGTAAAGTAAACAAGTCCACGTGGACCTGACGTCGGCCTGCTAAGAGAATTTTCGTAATACAAATATTATCCAATAATAAGTCCTCATTCTAAATATTAACCAATTACAACTACACTACTCCGTGTCGAGCATTTTATATTATCCAATAATAAGTCCTTATTCTAAATATTAACCAATTACGTACACTAGTCCACGTGGACTACTTTAGAAGCTGGGCTGCTGAAATTCGATACTGGGCTGGTGAAATTCGATACCGGCTTCTTGCAGCCTAGGTGAAATTGGTTCCATAAGAGTCAATGCATTACAAATTTTGGGCTTCTAGAAGCTCGGCTGCTAGAAGCTATAGTGAAATGCGGGCTTAACACTTAGAGTATTTCGCACCGGCAAGTTCCGATCTTGCATCCGAGCTAACCGCACGTCAATTTTTGCGTTCTTTAATTTTCACGAATTAAGTTCAAAAAGTAATTTTCATTACTGTTCTCTAAACGATAATTTAATATAGAAGTGAAAGTGTTACATCAAGCTCCAATTCTATTTAAATTTCGTCGACAAAGCGTTTAAACACGCTTTTAAGTGTTCCTCCCAGTTTCCCGGCAAAAAGATCCCGCCATTTGCTAAGTGACGTAGTTTGCTACGTCACAATTAGCAAACGGTTGCGCGCTCTGTTGCCCCCTACCCCCTTCAAGACATCAGGCGACGTATTCTGTAGTATACGCAACAAAGGTTAGTGAACTGAACTTGACCTAGATTTCTTACAGATTATATTTTATCGCAACCTAACAAAAATTTTGTCAACCAACAAATTCCTTTTCCTTTTAAATTTTTCAAGTTCATTTAGATTTAAATAAAGGTTGATTCACAACACTAAATTTAATTTTCAGACTTAAAAATTAAACTTGCACTCATTAAAATCAGCTGCTTCACAGACATAAATTAATTCTAATTTAATTTTATCAATTTAGATTTCGCAACATAATTTAATTTTAAAAATTTTTATTTTTATTACTTGAATTATTTGTAAAATGACGAATGTTACCGACATGTCCCAAGACAACACTTTCCTCCGTGAACTTGTTGACCATTTGAAAGCCGAAAACCGCGATTTGAAAGCCCGATTCAATGATCAATCCAAAAAACTCGATGACCAATCCAAACAAATCAAAGATCTCACTGACAAAGTCGCCTCACTCGTTCTCGCCCTCCAACCACCCAAGGTCGTACAACCACCTTCGGTCGTAAGACCACCCCCGGTTGCCCAACCTCGCCCGACTGCCCCTTCAGGGAAAAAGAAGGACAAGACCGCCTTCCCCCCTCTTCCGACCACCCCTGCTGTCAAAAAAGCAGAAACTAAACCCAAAGAGCCAAAAAAGCCCGCCCTACTCAAACCCCTGATGGCAACGGCCATCCCGAAACCCCGGCTATCGACTCCAGCAGTCAAGCCTGCGATCATCCCCCGAACATCCCCCCGCATTTCTAAAATTCCATCATCGACTCCCGAAGCCCAAGCTTCCACCTCCACCGGTGGAGATAATTTCGTCTTTCCAAAAGACAAAAACACCCTAAAACGGGCCCGCTCCAACTTAAGTAGCGACAGCCAAACCTCTGAACCCGCTACCAAGAACAGGTTCGCCTGTTTGGACGTAGAGGAACCCCCGACCGACACCCAAAACGAGCGCGACGATGACGGTATGGAAGTCACCGACTCCCAACCCGACACCCAGGGTGCTTCACACCCAGACCGCACCACATACTCCTCCTCCAGCCGAATCCCCCCAATTGTCCTCCGTACAAAGGACAACTGGCCGGCCATCAATAAAATGATTCGTGACCGAAAAATTGCCACCACTAAAATCCGCACGCTCGTGGACGGCATCTCAATTCAGCCGGCCACCGAGACCGATTACCGGGCCCTCAGCCGCTTACTTGAGGAAAAATCCCTCCCCTCACACTCTTTCTCTCTCCCTCAGGACAAACCACTAAAAGTGGTCATTCGAGGGCTCCCAATCACTATCACTGCTGCAGAAGTTAAAGAAGACCTTGTAGAACAGGGTTTTGAAATTCAGTCAGTTTTTCAGATGCGCCAAGGTCGCGACAAAAAACCTATGCCATTATACCTTGTCCATCTAACCCACAACTCAGATGGCAAGAGAATTTTTGACATGACATCGGTCCTGTCCATAAATACCCGCACCGAAACCCCCCACAAACGTACAGAGGTCGGTCAATGCCACCGTTGCCAACGGTTCGGGCACGCCCAAACCCTCTGCCGCGCCCCACCCAAATGCGTTAAATGCGCAGGGGATCACCTCACTCCGGCTTGTCAAAAAATCCGTGAAGACCCAGCCACCTGCGCTAACTGCACAGGAAACCACCCCGCAAACTACAAAGGTTGCGTTTCGTTCCCTAAGCCCAAGAGGCGAGAACTTTCAGCCCGCGAAGCAGCTTCCCGCTTCGCTGACCGCCCCACTTACAATTACCCCTCCTCCCAAGGCTCCAATCGACCTTCCTATCTGGGAGTCGCTAGTCGGCATGCTCCTCACAGGGAAGCAACTCACGCCACCCCCACGCCCACCACCTCCTACGATGAGACTCCCTCCCGACAAACAAAAGCAATTTTTGAACAACTTCGTAATTTCAATGCCAATGCCGAACTCGTCCGCAATATTGAAATAATCATGAACGCCAAAGCCACTAATATCACACCCGTTAATGTCTAAACCCAGATTCCAACCCACCACTTTGCAGACGGCTTTTTGGAACGCCAACGGCCTTTCAGCCAAACGAAATGAACTTCTCGCGTTCGCGCACGATCACGACCTTGACGTAATCTTGGTCAACGAAACCCACTTCAGAGCTGGCCAACTGGCAAAACTCCCTTGCTATTCACTTTATAGGAATGACCGTGACGGACGCGGCGGCGGAACCGCAATTTACGTAAAATCATCCATCGAACACGTCGCAATACCGACCCCCGACCTAGAGTACCTTGAAGTCACCACGGTGAGCATCCACACCGCACATCACGGTTGGTTGCAAATCTCCTCCGTCTATAATCGCCCTCAGCAACGCATCCTCAAAGAGGACCTAGAAACCCTCCTCGAAGGCCCCGACGCGAAGATCATCGCCGGCGATTTCAATGCTAAACACTCCAACTGGTTGTGTAAACACACAAACCATGTAGGACGTGACCTTCTTTCACTAGCAAATGAGCTGGACTTCGCGATCATCGCTCCCACCTCTCCCACCCACTTTTCTAACGCAGGTACGCCGTCCATTCTGGACATAGCCATTTTCAAAGACGTACAACTCCAATACGACATCTCCACCAGCGAAGAACTAAACTCAGACCACTACCCGGTCCTCCTGACACTTGGACCGCTGTTACCCCCAAAAGGCCCTCCCACGAGAACGACAACAGACTGGACCTCTTTCAAAGACACTCTGTCAAAAAACCTTGGACCAATCCCATTCTTTGAGTCCCCCACTGACCTAGACCAATTCATTGCCAATTTCCAAGACAACATCAAAAAATCCGTTGACGAAACTTCATTTGAAGTCAACACCACGGACGTCAGAGACAAACTCACTCCCTCCCTCAAAGATCTTATCAGAGCCAAAAACCGAGCGAGGAAACTCGCCCGGCGAACTCGCAACCCTGATGACCAAAGGTCATACAACCGGCTCAAAGAGCAAGTAGACGTTAAAGTCAAAGAATTTCATGACAATGAATGGTTAGACACCATTAACTCCCTATCATTTAAAGACATGTCCGCATGGCGCATGGCCGCCGCCTTCCAGGGGAAAAAGAAAGTCACCATCCCAATTCTCTCCCGCCCTGACGGCACTATTGCCCGGAGCGATCTTGAAAAGGCTGAAATCTTCGCCGACAGCCTCCAAGCTCAATGCTCCCCCAACACCACAAGATTAGACCAAGACCATATTAATTCGGTCGAAAATTATGTCACCACCACCCTAAACACCTCCGATGACACACATATCACCCCCGCCTCCCTTCTGGAGGTCACCATTGCCATTAAACGCCTCAAAAAGAGGAAAGCCCCAGGTCCCGATGGCATCACCAATACCGCCCTCAAAGAACTACCCCAAAAAGCCAAAGTTGCCATCACCGGCATAATTAACGCATGTTTTCGACTCAACTACTATCCACAAATATGGAAAACCGCTGACGTAGTGGTAATCCCCAAACCCGGTCAAAATCTCAAACTTCCGAAAAGCTATAGACCAATCAGCCTGCTCCCTTCCATCGGAAAAGTAGTTGAAAAAGTCATTCTCACCCGTCTCCAAGAAGCCATGTTCGATAACAGTATTATTCAAAACGAACAATTCGGCTTCCGTGCTGGACACAGCACGACCCACCAAGCCCTCCGATTAGTTGAGCACGTCACGCAGGCACTCAACAAAAAAGAATTCACCGGCCTAGTGCTACTCGACGTATCGAAAGCTTTCGATAAGGTCTGGCACGAAGGCCTCCTGTTCAAAATGCTTCAATCCAAAATTCAAATTCCACTAGTCCGACTTATTGCCTCCTACCTTCACGACAGAAATCTCCAAGTCAAACTCATGAACACCAGATCCACAAAGCGCCCCATCACCTCCGGGGTCCCCCAGGGATCGATCCTTGCAGCTTCACTGTTTAACATCTTCATGAGCGACATTCCAACCCCCTTAGATCCCGCAACAAAAATTTCACTATATGCAGATGACACTGCAATATACACATCCTCAATCCACCCGGACATAGCCACAACTCGCCTCCAGGAGGCGATCACCGATCTCGGAAGGTGGTACGAAACTTGGCGCATCGAGGTTAACTCGAGCAAAAGTTCCGCGATCATGTTTCGAAATCGTTGCAAGCCTCACAACTCCAGTGTCTGGATGTTTGAGGAGCAAATCCCCTGGAAAACCAAGGTCAAGTACCTTGGCATTACCATGGACCGGCGCCTCAAATGGGACGCTCACATTTCCTCCGCAACCGGTAAAGCCAAATGCCTCTTCAATAGATTGTTCGTCCTCATGAACGCAAAAAGTACCATGTCCCCCGCTAACAAACTAAGATTATACAAAGCCATAATCCGCCCAACAATGAGTTATGCCTCCCCTGTCTGGGGATATGCACGCCCCAGGGCCATAAATAAACTTCAAGTCATCCAAAACAAAAATCTCCGAGCTATTTTCAGCGCCCCCTATTACGTCACTAACAGGCGACTACATGCAGACGCCAAACTAGACCTCATTAACACTCTTAATCGTAAACATGCCACCAATCTCTACAACAAATCCAAATTCTCAGAAAACCCACTAGTAAATCAACTAGGTCAATACAACCCAGCCGACTTTTTCATTCCCCGTCCCAAATCACTCCTGACCACGGACAACTCCTGACCATAACTCACCCCCACACAGACTAATGTATGTTCACAGGTTTAACTTACACAAATTCTCTTCGAAAGTGAATTTATTCACTAGATTTGTGTAATTTTTCGATCAATTTTCGCAAGTTTCGATAAATCACCCCCCATAGTATCACTATAATCCCACTAGTCGCCAATTCTGACTAGTTCCAAGTAGAAGCCAATCACTTCGAGGTCATCAATAGAAATTAATTCATAATTTCTTTCTTCGAATTAGGGACTCTACTATATCGGCAAACGTAAAAATTTTATTTTTCTTCTCATATTATATTTTCACAGTCACAGCTCAGGTTTTTACCAGTCAGTCCGCCAAGCGTCAATTCCCAGAGACCCACCGGTCTCTATAAATTCCAATGTCATTAATGTATTCTTTCAGATGAAGGAGAAGGCCGGCTGCGCCGGGATGCTCCATCAAATACATATCAGGTAAAGGTAAAGGTTCGCACCGGCAGATGCAGCTCGTCTCTCGTACATGTAACATCGATTATTTTTTGTTTTTACGCGATTTTTTGGGGGTGAAACGTAATAGTTTACTGCCCCATACCGCAACTATACTTTTTAATGCTATTTCAAGGGTCTCTAAGCTCCCGGTTTTATTTATCCCGGTTTTTTTTTATGGGAGGCGCCTTCTCGTATGTTTAGCATAGTAACCAGAGTCAAAACCGCCCTGGAGGGGTGCAGAGCGCAGCGGCGCCCCGAAAGGGTAGGGTTTGACGATGGATAAACCTCCCTATCGAATGCACACCCCAAAAATCGAAGAAAAATGCGCTAAATTTACGTACTTTCAAATTGATTTTTTTCGAAATTTTGATTATATCTTCGCTTGTGAAAATTATGTCAGTATACTATATAAACCTTCCTCTTTGCAATAGGAAATTCTCAATTTATTTGGGGTGGTCAACAATAGTTCATCCCCCCCCCCCCCCGGAGAAGTATAATAATAATAACTATACTCAATTTTTCACAAATAAAAATACGCTAAAGTTTTCGTGACACTGTGACATCATCAGGAGATTAATTAATATATTAACTATATTAACAATGAATTCATTGATCAGGTCTCTTTATTAATGTTAATCTTGCAGTAGCAGTTTTGCAAACGCTTTATTTACACACGGATGTGCTCTGATTGAAATAGTAATATATTTCATCATTCATATAAATTAATATAACCTTGCAATTAATATTGTAGGTTAATATCCGCGTAACATAAATATAGGTCTATGCTGCCGTGCTTAGTTAAAACGTTCTAACTAACAAATTGGGTTTCGGGAGAAAACTGACTTTATGTAGATGTTGTAAAGCTGTCTTCATTATAATACATTAATTAGTTAGGACGTTTTAACTAATGACGGCAGTATGTTCTATGGCAGTGAAATTCAACCATTGGTAGGTACGCGAAGGAAATTCGAGGAGTGCGAATTCCAAAAATTCAAAAATTAAAATGTGCTTATTTCGACATTGCAATTTTTTAATTCTTGCTAGTCTGTTATTCTGTGTACTTTTTTTTTCTATTTTGACCTTGACGTTCTGTCAATTGGCTTGACTTCGTCGAGGTGTTTCGACGTGCTGCAACGGAGCGAGAATTGGTAACGACGATAAAGTGTAGGAAGATGGAATATCTGGGTTACGTACTGCGAGGAGAAAAGTATAGGCGGCTGTATTTAATTCTGAAAGGCAAATTGAGGGCAAACGAGGAATGGAAAGAAGACAGATGTCCTGACTTAGGAATATACGCGAGTGGTCCGGAATTCGCAATATAGGTGAACTGTTTAGACTGGAGATCATGAAGCTTTTTCTATAGTAATCCCAACGTCCGGGGGATCGAATATGGCACATGAAAAAGAAAATGTAATTATAGAACCAATTCTTAAATCCACAACGTGTTGATGTTCACCAGGAGACCGCTCTAAGAAATTCTGTGGAATCCGCAATTCTAATCCAGAATTTCCGCACTGTAACTCAACCAGCAATCACAACAAACCACTGCTGTGGTTCTAGGACAGTTCGCTATGGGACATTTCGTGCCCGGACATTTCGCACCCGGTCATTTCGTACCCGGACATTTCGCTACCCGGACATTTCGCTACCAGGACATTTCGCTACTAGGACATTTTGCTACTAGGACATTTTTCTACCAGGGACATTTCGCTACCTGATTTTGCTACCACTTTTACCATATTATTTACTATTATTTTTCATTATTTTTATATTCCTATGGCAAATCCACCTCTTCGCGGCAGATCCACCTCCTTGCGGAAGATTTAACTTTACGCGTAGATTGATTTGTTTTCAATTAGTTTTCTAAAGAAATATCAAAAACTAACACTAACCTAACGACAGATCCACCTCTTCGCGGCAGATCTACCTTTTTGCGGCCGATTTAACTTTTCGCGGAGATTTCATTGTTTGTAGTCAATATTTATATGCATAATCAACTCGATCTCGAATTTAATTTCTACAAATTTTCATTTTTTGCAATATATCACGTTAACTGACGTCACATGTAAACTCGGCACTTCGCGCCTCGCCAGGAGGCTTCGCCCCCTTCCCCCAATTGGAGGTTTACCCCATTGCCTACGACAGCTAAAACATCCCTGTAGATGACCCATACACTCCACCGAGATCTTAGAAAAACGGGATATAGCATTTAAAATTAATCTAGAAATTGTATATAGCGTTTAACCGCTACTAAATGATAAAAAACGTCAATCCTGACTTTCGCGTTCAAACGTCCTTGTGTTCAAACGTCCTTGCTGAGCATGAAGCATCCCCATTAAAAATTTAACACTGATCTAACAATTCTTTCGGCACATTATGTGGGCACGTTTAAAAATATATTAATTTGTAAATTTTGGAAAATTGAAATTTTTTTTTCACGTACCGCTTAAGTTCGCCAAACAAAACTGAAAGTGTTAATAAAATTTTTAGTTATTTTAATAAACATTTCTTAATTATATTTTATTATTTTATTTTTATTATTCATTAGAAAATAATGAATAGTAAATAATATACTAAAAGTGGTAGCGAAATATCAAATGCCCGGGAGCGAAATGTCCTAGTAGCGAAATGTCCTGGTAGCGAAATGTCCTGGTAGCGAAATGTCCGGGAACGAAATGACCGGTCACGAAATGTCCGGGCACGAAATGTCTCGTAGCGAACTGTCCGGTCACCGGTTCTTGTGCACCTTGTTCCTATCTTCTTCTTCATTTTAAAGTTTTTCTGACTATAGCCAAGTAAAATAAAATATTACCAATGACAAAAATTGGAACTTAAAATTTGGATATTATGTTGAAATGGTTAATGTGACGAAAATGCCAATTTTGTGGACACCCTAGCCTGTATCCGAAAATCCGAAGTAACGAACAGCTGAAAACGACCAAAAAATTTGATAAAAGTTATTTAAGTAAAAAACTATTCTTGAAAACCATACCTGAGGTTTTCTCAGATAGTGTGATGTTGTGCTGTTTACAAATGCTTATCATTTTTCCGTTAATCTTCCCCTGTTAAGATACGGGTTTATAGATGTTGGGTTTTTTAGGTGAATTTTCAGAAAAACAAGGAAATTCGAGCTTTCTTATTTTTCTTCTAATAAGAGTATCCATAGATTTTGTAGGGAAGCTGTTGGACTGGGCCAGCCGTTTTATGATGTTAATTGCGTTTAATCTGTCCGAGTTGCTTAAAGGAATTCTCAATGCGCGATTTATCAAGGAATGAAAAATTGAGCTTGCGTGAATGGCTATGTTTTGATTAAGGTAGGTTTACGATAGATGTTGAATGGGATATGTTGTTGTAGGATCCTGATTTGTAAATCCAAGAAATTTATCTTGTGACAATTGGCTTCCAAAGTGAAAGATGTTTTAGTAAATGTTGCTAATTTCTTTAAAGAGCTCTTCGAGTTCTTCTTGAGTTCCTTGCTATAAAACTATCGAAGATATACCGGATCCGTAAATTGAAGTGATACCTTTGTAAAATGCTATAGATTTTTGTTTTTTAATGTATTTTATCATTTCTTTTTCAAATGAAATTTAACCGCCTCTAGTTTTCATTACGAGCCCAAATCTTTTGCGAAATGTCAAAGGATATCCACGATGTTCGAAAGAACTCCGGGCTTAAAAGATGCTTGCTGAAATGTCCAGAAGCTGTTTCCGAATATTTTCTGCGTCCATGTGATCAAATGCGCCTTGACAATGTATTCTCGATAAATAATTTGTTAAGTTTGGTACCCATCGGCATAAATACAAGAGGAGAAGCACTTTTTCCGATACTACGGCCCACAACATCAGTTGAGCGGCCCCTTGTCTCCGAGAAACTCGGAACTCACCACAATAGTCTTAGGAACCCCGCTTAAGCTAGACACGATCATTTTGTTTGTTTAATATGCTGCTCAACACAGAAAACTTTCTCATCAGGGAACACCAAATTAGGTAATTGACCATTATCGAACACAGGAATTAGCACTTTCAAGTCTAACTTTTTTCTGCGCGTCCTTAGGTTCTTGGTACTTACGTTTCTTTAAAGGGAAAACTTTCAGCTTATTTTAAGTATACGACGAACACTGGAATTGCTAATTCCGAGACTCTGTGCCAATTTGTTTGCGCTACGGGATGATTTTCTAAGCAATCGATGTCACACCTTTTGATTCCATCGAAATGAAGAGCAATTATCGCACAAAATTTTACCTCCAATTGCAGTAGAGAACAAAATATTTTACTAATACTGGGCGGGGGGGGGGCGAATTGATTTATCGTCTGAAATCTTAATTACAATTAAAATTTAATTACAATTCATTTTTTTTCAGTTTCAGAATTCAGTTTATACCCCCCTTGTAGAATAAAATACTATTATTGCTTTTGCTGGTTATCACATCTTATTAATAAATTTAATTATGGAATATAAAATCATCGAAGTGATTAGATAAAAAAATTCGTAGCTTACCCTGACATCATAATGTAATCTTTCCCATATTTACCTTATAATAATTTATTTCGGAAAATTTGATTTTTCACAGGCGTACAACAAAAATTGTTTTCATACTCTTAAACTAATTGTCGGACAGTGTTAAGCTGCAGTAAACTTTTTCATAATATCGTCCCCTTAGTACTATAACTAGGTAACTCGAATTTTGGCTATTTTGAGTTAGCTATGTACATGTGCCCACCTAATTTTAATCACTTTATTTAGTGCTATAACTAAAAATGTTCTATTATGTTTCTAAATATCAAATATCCACTTGCTAAAAGTAGATAAGTCCCAGATCCCTTCAATGCTGTTATGCTATAAGTGCATAATTTGAGATACCTAGTTATGCAAATTCCGAACGTTACGTATAGCAACGTATAGTATGTCCGCGACCTTCGCAAGACAGTTGAGATATCTATTTCTGCAATTGTGAAGTTTTATAGTTTTATTCTTTATAATAATTATGTATTTTCTCGATCTTATTTTGTATTATGTATTACTATTTATCAGTCGTTATGAATAAAACTTATTTTGAAACATACAAAGTTAAAATAAAATAAAAGAATTATAAATAAGTCTGATTTTTCAAATTTTTATTAATCTCACAAATAATATCGTCCATAATTACAATTGTCTTTCTTTAATATTGGGAATAGGACAAAATAAAACACACGCTTAGTTCTTTGTCGACGTTTCGCTGACAATTTCAGCTTCCTCAGGACCTGCAATTTATTTACAATTACAAACAAAATTACAACACAATGACTTCAATTTACTCAAACCAAATTTTTATTTTCCATATAATTTTATTATTATAATAAAAATTTTTATTAATGCTATAACTATGTAGATATCTTACTTCTAATTAAAAATTTCCTAAAATATAAAACATTAGACTGTGAGGGTATTAAATACATTTAACTTACATAAGTAGCTAAAGTTTTAAACGTTAAAACAAAAATAATTTTGAAGTTTAATACTTTTTTTTGCTATTGTAAACTTAAACTCTATTTACTCAATATCAGTAATTTCAAGTTACCTAGTTATAGTACTAAGGGGACGATATTATATCCTGTAAAATTTCGACCTCTTCACTTTTCATCACAGAGTTAAAACGTAAAAAAATTATAATGCTAAAATAATAAATTATAGAGCATTTTGCTCTATGGGATACCGAGACTTTAATAGAATTTTTTGGTTTCTTTAATCAAATGTTGGTACAGCTCGACCTTTGGCCTCATATTGGTAAAGCCGATTATTTATATCATTCGTTAATCGTTTTCTGATCAGTGAGGACTGTCTGTTTTTTATTTATTTATTTTGGTTCAAGTGTTAACTTAGCTAGTTTATAAACCATCTCGATGCATACAAACCGATTAACTAATCACTTGGTTATTTTAGTAGAAAACTAAATTTCTAACATATTTGGCTACTTTATGTAAGGTATAAATTAACCAAAATTGTCAAAATTGACCTTGTTAATGATTGATTACATTTATAAAAATCCCCAAAAAGTTCACAGTACTAACCTAAGCCATAATATGTACAAAAAGCATCAAAATTTTAATTCTAAGAAATTCAAAAACATTTAAATGTAATTATAGTTGACCGTAGACTGATAATTATCAAATAATTATAGTTGAGGAATAGATCGTTATAATCTATAAAACAAATACGTTTCTAACATAACATGCATCCCAAAGAACATCAAAATCAGGTAGATTCGTCTTTAAACAATGTCAAATAAAAAACTAGCATGAAAATCGATAATTCTAAAAATCTTAACAAATGACATATGTGTAGCATGAGTCATTTACTTTGGGTAATATTGGCTAAACAAATTATAGCACATTGGTACATTTCCAAATAAAATCAAAGTTGAGACAGTAACACATTTTTCTTCGCATTCCCTTTTCTTCTTCTTCATATAACTGAGAACTAAATTTAGTCGACGTGAAGAATTTGTGGATATGGTAAAGTGGGAAATTAGATTTTTTGATTAACTGTATTATATGGGGCCTCAGATTTTAATGATAACATAACAATTATATCCGGGTTATTGGTTTGTAGAGCCCCCTGTATTAGAGCACTGAAGCTTGGACACATATGAAGATCCGTCACCGATTGTGATGGATTTTGTTGATATCTTAACAAAAGGTTGCATTGTATCGGAAGGGCCCAAGAGCCCATCGGAAAAATTGCTCTGCTTGCACAAAAGCAGTGGCGATTTTAACGTCTCCAAATTTGCAGATAGGATCTTCTAACTCGGTGAAAACATGGAAAAAGTCATGTTTACACATACTGCAGGCCAAAAGTTTCGATACACTTGCACATTTATGTATTCATCCAAAATTGCACATTTAAAAGAAACATTTTCTTGTAAATTATGAATATTGCGGCTTAGTAAACATAAAATTAATAATAATTGTTAAAAATTTTCAAAATATTTCGAAACAAAACAAAAATAACAAACAAACTCATAAATTTCATTGAATTACTTCGAAAGGTTGTTAATGTAAATATTTACTCAATAGCATACAAAACTGTAAACAACTGTGTATGTTTTTAAAAATTATAATCATAAAATCTTATGGTAAAATGTGTCTCAATAGCATACAAAACTGTAAACAACTGTGTATGTTTTAAAAATTATAATCATAAAATCTTATGGTAAAATGTGTCTCAATCAGTCACAACTTGGAATTCAAAGGATTAACAAGTATACGTGTTTTATGAACCAACAATGGCAAAACGTATTGAAATTTCTATTAAAAAACGGAGTGCAATTATTACTTTACGCAAGGAAGGCCTATCATATAGAAAAATTGCCAAAAACGTAGAAGTGTCGCTGAAAGGTGTCCAGTCGACCATTGATCGTTTTGAGAACACTGGCACTAATCGTGTTTGACTTCGCTCCGGGCGACCAAAATTAACCACTTCTCAGGAGGACCAGCATATAGTAGTTACTAGCAAACGAAATCGAAGATTAACAGCATCAGAAATCCGTGCTGAAGTCAATAGAAGCCGATCAAACCCAGTGTCACTCACTACGGTAAAGAGACGTTTGCGAAGTGCTGGCCTAAAAGGTTGTATTGCTGTGAAAAAACCATTGCTGCGCCCAATAAATAAAAAGAAACGTCTTCAGTGGGCCTTACAACATCCACAATGTACACTGAAACAGTGGAAAAATGTACTGTGGACTGACGAATCCAAGTATGAAGTTTTTGGATCTCGTCGACGCATATTTGTAAGAAGAAACACCTCGGAAAAGATGGCTCCTCAGTGTTTAGTGCCTACTGTCAAACATGGAGGCGGCTCTATTATGGTATGGGGTTATTTTTCTGGCCATGGTACCGAAGATTTTATAAAAATCGACGGTATTATGAAACAAGGTGGAACTCGCTTTAGCGGCAGTTCTTAGGCTTCTATACAGCTACCTTTCTGGTGTGGAAAGTTGTTATTATCTGGTTATTTTTGATCGCCATATAATGTAACACCACATAATCAGATAATCTGCACCAATTAAATTTTTTGCGATTGGTAATTATCATTAACTATATAAGTAATAACAATCAAACTTTTCCATTCTATTAGAAATTTTACTTCTCTGTAATGTATGGTCCTTTTTTTGAGGTGGACCAATCCTCTCCTTTCTCTTTTATTTATAACTTAACTTCACTAACCACATCAATAAAAAATTATTTTTTCACATCAAAGTAAAACAAGTAGTTTATATAGGGAGACCTCTTCGAAAATATCTTTAACTTAGTAAATTTCTTTCGAACATTTGCGTATTTATAAATTGCATTAGTGAATCGAAGCAACGGATTAACAGATTAACGCAATACTATATAGACGAAGTATTTAAAATATAACAACGTATCAGTTGATCAACGTTATGATTGGCTCTGAAACATGCGGACGGACACGAAGCCAGACCATAAGGCTTCTTTCTATACCTTGTATAGAAGCCTAAATAAGGCTTCTTGTTATACTTTGTATAGAAGCCTAAAAGTAGCGCACTGGCTACCCAGTTCTTAGACCTCTATGCACACAGAGTATTTCCAACACGATTTGAAACGCTCTGTATGATTTTGAATTATGCGGACGGACAGACGGACAGACAGACGGACACGGAGCCAGATCATAAGGCTTCTTGCTATACTTTGTATAAAAGCCTAAAAGGAGGATTATAAAAAGATATTTGTTAAACACGCTATACCCTCTGGTTGCAGAATAACCGGCCGTGGATTTGTGCTACAACAGGATAATGATCCAAAGCACTCCTCCCGTCTTTGTCGAAGCTATTTAGAAGAAAAAGAAGCTGATGGCATAGTAATAAACATGGTCTGGCCGCCACAATCGCCAGATCTTAATCCCATTGAGCTTCAATGGGAAGAGCTTGATAGAAAGGTCCGTAGCAGTTGTCTACTACGGAATTATGGCAACAATTACAAGATGCGTGGGCTTCCTTAGAACAAGTTACCTATAGTAAACTAGTAGAAAGAATGCCACGACTTGTAGAAATGGTCATCAAAACCAAAGGAGGATTTTTTTTATGAAAAACAAGTTTAGTTATTATTTTTATTTTTTAGTATTATCTTGTATTATATTAAGATTAATTTTTATTTATTTTGTTTCTCTCACTTTTTTGTAATGTTTATTAGATATTTAAATAAAAATAACTTTAGGAAAAGCTGTTTTATTAGTTATTTCGTAGTTTTCCATTGGTGTATCCAAACTTTTGGCCTACACATTTTGTAAATAGAAAAATTTTCTTTATGCTAAAACTGAAATTTTAGTTCTCCATAAATTATTATCGATAGGTCTTGATCAAATGTATGTAGGTAAGAAACAATTTTATTATTTTTTATTTATTTTAAATCTTTATAAACCATGCGGTTCGGTCTTAACTTGGTTGCCGGGATCTCTACAGACTAAGTTAATGACGAGTGGACTTGCATCTATGCGGACGACCACAGACCACTAGGTGGCCCGGTGAGACGTGCTGGATCGAGGCGAGCGGTGCGTCCGGTTCACTTGAAAAAAAAAATAGAATCAAGTATTAGCGCTTGACCTCCCGGACACAAACTTTCGTGCTAAACCGGGGGGTCATCGGGAGCCTGCATCTTTGATGCAGCATGGTAAGATCGCAGACGATAGCGGAAGTAATGCCGAGAAGGTAAATCCCGCTGTCGTCGGGGAGGGGGTTTTAGTAAGTAAGAATCTGACACTACCATCCCTGATGGGTTGGTGCCTATGAAGGTTTCCCCCTTCCCTGCAGGAAAAAAAACATGGGCCAAGTATTTTGAAGTGAAAAAATTCTAATTGGATTTTCTTTCATATAATGGTTCTTTAGAGTGTTATTAAGAAATTTTGAAGTTCCCCCTCGCCAAGGATATCGGTGTCACCTTCTACCGCGTGGTGAATTTCTCGACATTCCTTCAACTTGACTGCCAATTTCGAGAAAATATTGTGCCTCCAAATTTTATTTCCCAATCGTCAAAATTCTTAATTTTCCAGAACACATTTTCTGGACTATTGCACCAAGTCCTTGCTCAATAAATCTGTACACTCGTTCTTGTATGTATTTACTATGTTAAAATTTTGTTTCAATTATTTGAATTTTCATTTATTTTTATTAATTAACCAAATCGCTAATAACCTCCAGTATCCAAATTTTTATTTACTTTTCAAACTTCATATTATATATCTTTTTCAATTATTCGCTACCCACCGTAGATTAATTTTTCTGCTTCTTTCTTTATTTTCCCTTAATTAACCATGTTTTCAGTAGCGAAGGTGGGGCGGAATGGTGGTCGGGGCGGAACGAGGGATCAGGTTTATTTGCTGATAGTAGCACTGCAGTTCGCTGCAACTCTCTATACACCTTCATTATGCATCTGTGCAGTGATAAGAACGGTCGTTGTGAATTACCAAGTGTTTCTCCTTTGTTAATTAAACACCTCCCTGAAATCTGTATAAAACTACAACTTTATGAATATTTGAAAACAAGGTAAGATATATTTCACATTACTTTTCGTTATTCCAATTTAGTCTACCGAATTAAGCGTTGTTTAAAGTATCTTTTCACGTGTTAACATGTCTTGGAGAAGTAACATGGCTGTCGCTAACCTTGCGATGTTTGGTTTACCAACACTTGGGGCACAACGGGGAAGGGCAGAACGGGGTCCTACCCCGTTCCGCCCCGACCATACTTTTATTTTTCACCGATCTAATTTCTTTTCTTTTGTGTTTGTTATATATTCACTATAACTATTCACTATAATATAACAATAGCTAGCCCTATTTTTACCAGCTTTCCGAGGTTTTCGCCTGAACATATACTTCCCATACCCAGAGTAAAGCCGGGACAAAAGCGAGTGACGAGGAAACGAGACAAAAGGGCAATCCTGACAGCTTCCCTTTATAAGACTGAACTCGAAGAAGCGGCTAATAATGCTAAGAAGATCAAGGAAGCCAAAGAAAATAGACTTAAGAAAAAACTGTTCACCGGTAACGAAAAAAGGAAGGAGAATACCCAGAAAACTGTTAACAAAATAGAAAAGAAAAAAACACAAAAAATTGTTAACAAAATAGGAAAGAAAAAAACACAGAAAATTGTTAACAAAAAACCACGGAAACAAAGCGTGGAATCAGATGAAGAAGACGATGCGACCTGTTTATATTGCAACGACTTATATTCAAAATCGAGTGAAGGCTGGATATCATGCATACAGTGTAAAAAATGGGCCCATAATTCCTGTGCCGGCATTGATACTGACGATGATGAATCACAACTCATCTGTGAACTTTGCCAGCCATAAAACATGATTTTGTTTCACCTTTTAATGAATACCCCGTTCTGCCCCATGCATGGGCAGAACGGGATATAACATTTTTTTTTCAAACGTTTAAAATAAATACAAGTATTTTCATTATTTTAATTTTGAACATCGGAGATGTTAAACCAAATGTTAAATAAATTTATTCACACTATAATAGATTTTTACCTCTTTATTTACACCTTCAAATACTGTCCCAACCACATCGACCCCCGTTCTGCCGCACATTCAAAAATTTCCATTAATTTATTTTTATTCTCATAATTTTACAACAAAATTTTCTTTGATTTATTTTTCTAATCCTAAATTTTTATTTCAAAAATACAAGATTTTCCTGGTCAAATCTCCAGGGCCAAGTGATTATAAAACATAGGCATACGAAAATTATTAAAATCTTTTACAAAGAAAACCATAGCAATACATTGCTGTGTTTCTTAATCCAAAATTTATCTAAATATATAAAAGAGAAGATCTGCTTGCTTGCTTGCTTGCGTGTTTGCGTGTTTGTTCGCTATACGTTCCTAGACCCGTGGACCGATCTCGACCAAATTTTGCACAGTTATTTTGTAGCTCCAGGCGCAACTATTCTCGCATATATGGAGAAGAAATTCGAGCGGGGAAAAAAGTTATTCGCTTTTTTCGAAAATCAAATCACAAGTTTGACAAAAAATTTAATTTGTCATAATTAATCTGACATACAGTCTGTGATTCAAAATACTGTCAACAGATGGCGGGAGGGCGGCTTTAATTCGAAAAATAAAAACCACACTAACAAATTAATCTGAATGCCGCGAATAAGACCGGAGCACTTTATATAGGTCGCAGAACTCGCCGGAACCACCACTTTGCGGAAGATTTAACTTTACATGAAGATGTAACTTTACGTGAAGATAATGTATGTATGTATGTATGTGTGTATGTATGTATGTATGTATGTATGTATGTATGTATGGATGTATGTATGTATGTATGACAGATGACAGGTGACAGGTGACAGATGACAGGTGACAGGTGACAGATGACAGGTGACAGATGACAGGTGACAGGTGACAGGTGACAGATGACAGGTGACAGGTGACAGATGACAGGTGACAGATGACAGGTGACAGGTGACAGATGACAGGTGACAGATGACAGGTGACAGATGACAGGTGACAGATGACAGGTGACAGATGACAGATGAAGGCCGAACAACTATGGCCTTCACGGATCTATTATGGTCCGGTCTGTGAGGCCGAAGGCCGAACAACGATGGCCTTCACGGATCTATTGTGGTCCGGTCTGTGAGGCCGAAGGCCGAACAACTATGGCCTTCACGGATCTATTATGGTCCGGTCTGTGAGGCCGAAGGCCGAACAACTATGGCCTTCACGGATCTATTATGGTCCGGTCTGTGAGGCCGAAGGCCGAACAACTATGGCCTTCACGGATCTATTATGGTCCGGTCTGTGAGGCCGAAGGCCGAACAACTATGGCCTTCACGGATCTATTATGGTCCGGTCTGTGAGGCCGAAGGCCGAACAACTATGGCCTTCACGGATCTATTATGGTCCGGTCTGTTAGGCCGAAGGCCGAACAACTATGGCCTTCACGGATCTATTATGGTCCGGTCTGTGAGGCCGAAGGCCGAACAACTATGGCCTTCACGGATCTATTGTGGTCCGGTCTGTGAGGCCGAAGGCCGAACAACTATGGCCTTCACGGATCTATTATGGTCCGGTCTGTGAGGCCGAAGGCCGAACAACTATGGCCTTCACGGATCTATATGGTCCGGTCTGTGAGGCCGAAGGCCGAACAACTATGGCCTTCACGGATCTATTATTGTCCGCCCTGTGAGGCCGAAGGCCGAACAACTTTGGCCTTCACGGATCTATTATGGTCCGGTCTGTGAGGCCGAAGGCCGAACAACTATGGCCTTCACGGATCTATTATGGTCCTCCCCCTGTGAGGCCGAAGGCCGAACAACTATGGCCTACTCGGATCTATTCTGGGTCTAGATGGCTAAGGGCGGCGGATGCCGCCCGTGCCAGCTAGTAATTTATAAAGTAACAGATGAAATATTTTATTTAGTCGAATAATTTTAATTTGAATGAAACGCCAATGGAAGTAAGATAAGCGCATTGGAGAACAGGAAAGGACTCACGCCAGAGCCATGGAAATGAATGGATATGGGTCAGATAATGGGTGCCAATAATTTTGTAATTTTGAGAATTTGATAAATAATTAATAAATTGAATAGCCAAATAAAAAGTGTATAATTGAAAGTGGATGGTTTATGCAGAAAAAGGGAAAATTATTAGGAATCGAAAATAAATTAAAGCTACTGGAATTTTTTATAAAAGAGGATCTATCCAAATTTCACCGAGTTTGCAGTTGTAAAAGAAGCTGAACTGGATTGCTCAGAATTTCGTGAGAACTGTTGAAGACACTCATGCACAAATGTCGATATTGATTACGACTTCATCGACTACAACCAAGCAGTATAAGTAAAAGTCTAACATTTTTCACAAAAAAATGACGATGATGAATCTAAAGACACTAAACCATTCAAAATTGACAATGTGAATACCAGCGAAGATGCACAAATCACTTCTTCAAAATTTTTTATATCATGTCGTGTTAAACCCAAAAAACTACAACACTTATAATAAGATTATAATAAATATTTACGCTAAAAATCTAATTAATTAAAAATTAATCCCGACCTTTTTAGATAAATATTAAATAAAAAATAAAAAACTTAAACAAACTTTAGACGGTCATTACTCGATGAATTACGAATCTGATGAAAATGATGTATATTAAAACTTTTTTGTAAATAATTTAATTAGTTTTAATTTTGAATACAAATAATTTTGCTGTACAGTTGTTAGCAAAACTAACTTTTGTCTCCTTCCACACATAGAAGGTGACGTGGATCTCGTTGTAGGGGAAAAATTTCAGAACTTCTTGACACTCTAAAGAACCACTACACGAAAAAAAACCTTTCCACATCACGTAAATTATTCTGACTTGGCGCTGGTCAATTAGTCCGATTTTATGTTTTATATTCTCTTACCAATCATATACAAAAATATTCATCTTTCATATTTTATCAGTTAATTTTTTCAATTTTCTCTGCCACGTTATCCTACAAATATTTATTATTTTTCATTCGACTGTCACTTGCAACTATTTTTACGTTTGAATCTTCCATTCAAGTCACATTTTTGATTAATACTTTAATTTTTTAATTTCTCTAACCAAATTTGATCCAATTTTAAATTCAATTATCATTTCTTTGATGTTTGGTATAAAGAACTAAAATCAAAAAACACAAGTTTACAGTAGAAGCAAATTAAGTTATTTTTACCATTTAAAAATGATACATTTCGAAAAAAGCTTATATTTTCACTGATTTTTGTGATTTGATATAACTTCTTTATACCATTAGAAAGAGGGGAAAAAATAGAATTGTTTTACTACAATAACCCAGAAACGGAAATTTTTGACTTAAGTTGTTTATACCAATCATCAAAGATTTATTTCTTTGATTAAGCGCACCTGATGTTATACTAATAGCGAGTCATCGATATCGTAAGTTATCAGTTTTGTTCTAATTATTCAATTAAAATTTACGCCTCCCCCCCCCCAACCCGGTTTAAATTAACAATTTATTTTTTATTTACTCTGGGTTTAATTATATTTTTTTGTTTTTGGCTTAAAGAATGTATGCATTTGAACTCATTTTAATTGTTGTACCTATGCTTATAATTTTAATTATTAATTAGCGTTCCCGGAAGCGGTAATAAATTTATGATATTGTAATAATGCTTGTACATGGTTTAAAATTCACGCCAAGAAGTAGATCCTATTTGTGGGCAATTACCTTAATATATAAATGAAAAAGGTATTCTTGAATTACATACACATAATATACATAATTATGTATCTATTAGGAAACGCTCATAATATGGGTTATTCCCAAAAATAAATTTAGCAATTTAGTTTGGAAATAAATTTAAGCAACATAAAATTCTACTGGATTCGCAGTAGTGGCTTGGTGTGATCGCTAAATGAGTTACAGTGTGGAAATTGTGGGTTTGAATTGAAGGGGCAAGTGGATAAAGGGGCTATGTGACATTTCTTGATTTTATGATATTTTGTCGTGAATGAAGGGGCAATGTGTAAAGGTAACTCATGCACTCTTTAACCATGTGAAATGTGCACTATTTCTCGATATTTTCACTTGATTACGGGGCTATGTGCCATTTAATCCCTAGCAAAAAATTTTACTAATTGGCTTTTTACTCAATAAACGGTTTTTGTCACATAGCCCCTTTATCCACTTGCCCCTTCAATTGCAGACTGCACGAAATTTCTTAGCTTGGCCCTCCGATGAACATCAACGCTCTATCGATGAATTGAGTTGTAAAGTACAAGAGAAAAGAAGAGGATTGATCCACCTCACAAAATGAATCGTGTAAACTTTGCAGAGAGGCAAAATAGCAATATTCCGAATGAAATGGAAAAACTTTCAAAAAAATTCAACTGGAAACCACAGCAATGAAATTCAACACAGTTGAAATTCTGGATTTAAATTTCTGAATTCACGGAATTTCTTAGCGCGGGTTCTGTTGAACATCAATATTCTGGCGCTGTGGATAGGTTAAGCTGTAAAGTAAAGGAGAAAAAGGAGTATTGATCCAGTTCAGAAAATGAATCGTGAAGACTTTCCAGACAAGCAAAGTAGCAATATTTTAAACTTAATGGAAAAAAACTTGATTATAGCAAAGTAATATTATAATAACCAATATAATATTTAAAACAGCAGAGCATCAGAAAATTTAAAATAGTTTCAAGAATTCCAGAATAGTTATATAACAAGTGTGAAAAGTGGTACTTTTTTACTGAAAGAGTGGATTGATTCAAGCACGAGTCGAAGGCGAATGCTGAAAGTCCACAAGCTGTAATTTTGCTTCTTCTGTGAGAACTAAAGGCGTACTATCTTTTTTCATTAAATTAAAGGACGAAAAATCTACTTCCTACTAAGGAAGTGGAAAAAATTCATTTTTGATAATATGAAATTCATAATAAATTATTTTTAATATAACCTCGAGTGCTTAAACTTTTTTTTATGATGTGTACAGTAGAATAAAGTAGAGTCTAAATTTTCTGTGATGACTACAGCAAAGATCACCAAATTATAGGGTGATAGCAGATGATGCGAGCTTAGCTGCAAACAAATTAAAGAGTTTGAAATATAATTTATTCAATTATGGCTTGAAGTTGTTTATAATAATATTTATTTTTATATTAATAGATCTGCCTGGTATTACATTTTTCTAAACAATGTATGGGCATACTGATGCTAATAATACTTCATACTTGATGATTGAAAATTTAAATGAATGAGTAGTTTCTGTTATAATAATTCGATCTGAAAAAATTGCACGTATTGTTAAACCTATAAGGTCAAATCTATTGTATATAATAAACATAGTGACATTGTTAGGTTCATGTAAGGTCAACATACCATCCTTTGGCTGTAATTATTTTAATTAGAATTAACGCATGAAGGATGTACTAAAGGTAGTCGCTGATGTCTTATTTACATATTATGTAAATGTGTAAATTGCGATGTTCAATATTGTAAATAATATGTCAATATTTTTCACTCATTTGGAAATTCAATTGACATAAATGTAAAAAGCTACATTGCATAACGGAACTGCACACAATAGAAACTTCTGTTCCATTGAATTGCAATCAGAAAATTTAAAAAAAAATCATTACTATATTTGCATGTCAGTTAGAACATCTTCAAGTTTTTAAACATTGTTTCCTTCCCTAATAACTTTACATACATTTAATTTTTCATTATTTTTCTTACGAATGAAAAAGATAAAATTGGGAAAATAATAAAATGAGCAATTCGATTCGAAATTAAACAGAAATGTTGATGATTAAAGTTTCTCATAGGTAGGTAATAAAAATATAATTTATGGAAAATACTAATTATTTTGAAAATATTTTTATTTTTTAAGCGCACATCCTGTTTGCGAAGATTTTGTATGACGCTCAACGAATTTTTACTTGATATCCTTGTATTGAACGACTATTTCAAATGTAAAAATATGAAAATTTATTAAAAGTATTAAATTTCAATTGGAGGTGTTTTTATTAGTAGGAAACGTGCACTAAAACTATTATTGCTTTATAGATTTGTATTTATATTTATCCATTATGTAACTTTCGTTCAACGATACTTAATTGAATTACATAATTAAACGTCTGTTAATAAAATACTGTTTCAAAAAAAAGTATTATTATTATTATTAGGTGTACGTTAAATATAGAATTGACGTTAATTGTTAAAAAATATTTAGCACTTGCTTTATCACGACGTTTGGCGTTTTTTTCCCTAAGAAAGTACATTAACATTTTTGTTTACCCGGAACCGATTTGATTAATTAGACGAATATAAATATTGAAAAATTCAGACGATAGG
This sequence comes from Podabrus alpinus, assembly GCA_932274525.1. NCBI lineage: Eukaryota > Metazoa > Arthropoda > Insecta > Coleoptera > Cantharidae > Podabrus > Podabrus alpinus. Next base: position 46,887,699 of record OW026451.1, on the reverse strand, counting down.
TGAGGATTTTAAGAATAGCAAAATTTAAATAATTTCGTAATTTTTTAGAATAATTTTGATTAACAATACGAGCCTTGGCATACCAATATTCTTGTGATTCACGTTGGTGACAAAATCAGTAACAAGGTTGACTAGGAAGATCGCTAAACACTTATTAACTATTAATATGGCATTGACGTTTTTGTAATAATAAAACGATTACACTTAGGACAATTTTTATAAGTACAAGATTTAATATGCATTCTCCTAATGTGATGTAATTTTGAATAAACTAAATCTCCATTTACATGCCACTCCACAAAACTCTTGCAAAGAAATAATTAGAGCATCGCGAATAAATAAGTATAGAAAATGTTGTTTTTACCTATAGATAGTCAAAGAAGATTTTCTGGAAAATTGGTATGATGAATTTTGTAACTGGTTTTAACCATAAATATGTAAAAACTGTAAAAGTAAGCCGTTGTGCCATTGAGCTAAATATTCCCATATCATATAACCAACATCTTACTTAATGTCAAAAATGATAAATTGTTGTATTTCATGGATTTAAAAATGGGATATATAAGTTTAAGTACAATTCGCAATACAAAAAAATTGCTAACCAATGATTAATAATCACAAGTTGCGAAACAGTACAATAATCGTTCATTATTTTGTTCTATTCTGAGAGTTGCTCTTCACGTGTCCACACGATTTTTTGACGGCCCTGTGAAAATAATTAAAAATTTGCATATTTTCATTATAATCGACTTGAGATTTGTAATCTTGCATGCGAATATGTTGGTGGAGATAATCGTGCTTCTTAGATTATCACTTCCATTATTTAATGTTTGACACGAGACATGCTGCGAATTGCTGATGGTAATTGTTGAAAGTGTCTACCGTTTAAATCGATAGCAATATTGATAGTATTGCATTGTAATGTGGAAGTATTGCAGAAAAAAGTTAGCAGTGTGCTAACCATAGCAAGTGTTCACATATAAGTTACTAGTAGTTGTCTTGTAGAATTAGTCTTGCATAAGCTTGAAATATCGTAGCTTTCTATGCAGTGGTGTGTTCAGGGTGGCTACAGGGGGCGTACCCCTCTCGTGCCCCTGTCCTTTATTGTCGGAATAATGCTAATTTAGATTAAGGAATGCTACTTTTGTTTTTCACGACGCGACGGTATGTTTAAAGATGGAAAGCAGATGATGTCGCTTTACACCGTTGAAGCTTCGGATTCTGCTTTTAAATATTTTACTACCATTCCTACCGACAATTCACGGAGGGGAGTACCTTGCGAGGGGAGGGAGAATTTTTTGCTCAGATTTTCGGTATCTAGTGCCGTTTTCGAGTTATTGCTAAATAAAAAAATTAATTCTCGCCCCTCCAAGTTTCTCGCCATAGGAACCATGGCACACCAAAAATTCATAGCACAAACAAAATGACATGATATTTTTTCTCAAATTACCTAATTCTTCAATTTTGACAATTCAAGTACCAAGTACCAAAATGAAATAAAACGTTGTATGTACCACGGGCACAATCAGATTATAGCCCTTGATACATAAATAACTATTATTTTACTTCCAAAAATTTCTGTTTGCTAGTCCTGGCTGTTTCAAATAGTAATTCAATTTTTAATATTTTCTGCCGCAATTGGCTCTCAAGTACATCCTGATGTATCGTAGTTTATTATTTAATATTTTCTGCCGAAAGTGGCTTTCAACTATCTCCTCTTTTAGTTTTTCCAGCTGAACTTGAGAGTATTGCAATTTTAATTTTATTAACGCAGAATACTCTTTTAACAGTTCAGAATTATTTAATGCAGTCATTATTTCAAAAATGTCTAAATCATCCAATCATAATCTACCAAGTCATTCTCAAAGTAAACAACTTAATACAATTATACGTTATGATCGTGTTTTCACCTTTACCATATAATACGTATCAGATCAAATCCTGTAGAGGTTTTGGAAACATCTGGTGGAGTTCAAAGGGTTATCAATAGATGGCGCTCGTAAATTGGAAGGTTGAATACATGGCTTAAGCGCCAATCATGGACCTCTTCAACATCTGTGGCACCAATACAAATGAAGAATTAAATAACTAATAAATCAATTTCAAATTACTTACAATTAAGTAACGACATCTGTTCATTGCCTTTCAACTACAAAAGGTGTTTGCAAAACTCCCGTAAGGTTTCCCGCTACCAGCAGCAACAACAACATCGAAATTCATAGTCATTTTATGGTGGAAGTTTGCAAAAGTTTCAGTGTGTTTTTAAATAAATTGTAATATGGTTTGTTAATTAGTTTACTTTGCTATGTATGGAGCTTGAAGAACGAATTTTTATTTTCATTTAATACGTCAATTACTAATTTGAAATTCTCCCGCATGGTGGCATTTGCTTAATGTAAATCGCGATTACCAATCTGATATGAACAAATATATAATTAATTAATATTTTTTTATATATCTAAAGTTAACCTTGTAACTATTTATATGTTGTTTAATTTTTATATGTTTACTTTTTATATGTTTACCTTTTATATATTATGTTAAACGAAGCTAATAAAGTATTTCATTTTCATAAATACGCAAATATTCTAATCTATTTTGAATAAAAACACAAAAAAGTGACTTACACTAATTGTCTCAGAATTACATAGTAAGTGTTCGGTTAATTGATTTATGGTCAAACACTTAATTCATTAAAAGATAATTAGTGTAAGTCACATTTTTGTGTTTTTATTCAAAGTAGATTAGAATAGTTATTTGTGCATTTATTAAAATGCAATACTTTATTAGCTTGGTTAACCATAAAATATTAGCTTTAAATATTGCGGTGTTCTGTTTATTATAGGGGGTGGTCTGATGTAAATGCATCAATTCTGGTATAATGCTCATGATTAGAATATTCAATTGAAGGACCATTATGACAAATAACTTACACCTGAATCTTCTCGATTTCTCTAAATAAACTGCTTGCATCACCTTATCTGAAGCATAACAAGCATAATTTTTGTATACGCGAATATTTAAAAGATTGTTATAAAAAAAAAGCAAAAGAGGGTTTATTTGTTCAATTTTATGAAAACTTTGGGAAGGAATTAAGTAAAATTTTGTTATTTGTGAAAGTGCAGATATGTAAAAATTAATAATAATAATTGTGCGTTAAAAACGAATTAGTGCGCGGACAGATAGAAAAATTTTGGTGGGATTGAAAATGATAAGTAGTCTCGTTGTGTCCATGGATGTAAGGACGTAATTTGAAAAGAGGTTAAAAATTTTGGAAATGGTCTTTAGTAGTTCACTTATTAAGTTAAAAATTAATTGGTGATTGATGAGAAGAATGATAAAAGTTTTGGATAGTATTTTTTTGTGAACGATATTTCAATTTTGGAGACTGCGAATAAAATCTATGGTCAAGTTATTTTTTGATGGTTATGGTTTTTCTCTTTGATTGCAAGTTATTGAAGATTAGCATTTTTATGGACTTACCGAATGTTTATCATAAGAGACGAAGAAAATTCAATTCATTATAAATCCAGTCAAGGATCTACATAGCATGAAAACTGGATCCTATCACATCGTCAACGCCACGCTGATTGTCCGCGACGTATCTCTACACATCAATGGTGCACGACCTATAAACTGTGGTAAGCAAAAAATTGTGTCGACAAAATTTAATAACTTTTATAAAAATAACCAAGTTCGCGCGTGAGTTAATAACTGGGGGATTATAAACATTTATTTGATTCTTTTGTAAATTTGATTTTTTCCTAATTGATGAAAACTAATCTTTTGTTTTTTCTAAATGCTTATATTTGTTTAATAAATGAAAATATTTCGTTTTGCAATAGTTACGTTTGGTTTGATTTAAATTCAATAGCAGTGAGGACGAGATTATGCAGGTGTGAGATTCAATAAGTTTGTTATTTTCTTTTATGCAAGGTTACCAAAGTAAGGTAGCGTTCATGAGCATTTAATCAAAATTGATGGACCCAATTGTCGACCAAAAAAATAAAAGAGTCTCATGCAAGCTGGTCGGGAGCATTATCAATTAAGTGCCATTTCACTCCCGCTATAAAAATCAAAAATTCTAATCTAAACAGTAGCGATACATGGCAATATATTACTTCAAGAAGCTAAAAATCAATCCATTAATATTTCTTCTTCTTCTCTTTCTTTAGGATTATTTTCCTGACTTTAACCAACATTTCATAATTACAGGCTGTCTCTTTATCCCTTTTTTGAGGCGGCCCACTATCATTCCTCTTCTTGGATGGCTGTCTCTTGGTTTTTTATCAATCTGTTTTCATCCATTATTGCAACGTGATCAAATGGGTAGCCCTCTAAATCATTTTCTTTTCTACATTGAAATGACCATGGTACCAAAATTATTGATTATTTAGTATTAATGGTTCAGTGCCTTTTTAAAGAGCATGAAATTATCTACAAACTGGATCATAACATTTTATTGTCTAAAATCAACCGATTTTTAAAAATTCTTTTGCAAACCTTGTATTTTTCAAAGAAATTTTTTTATCAGTTACAACTTTTGTGCTATTTACCCCCGCACAGTGGGGCAAGACAGCTAAAACCTGCAATTAAATGAAAAAAAGAGATTCCCCTCCATAACGTTTCAATACCCCACTAACCCACGCACACTAGAATACTATTAAATTTTCGGTGGACCTTCTGTGATCCCGATTAGCGCGACTTTTCTCCACCGAAAGCATTTTTAAGAATTTAAATATTATTTAGCTTGAAACCTTCAAATTTAAGTATATTGCGACATTTTAGTAATTCTAAACTTATATTAAAGTGCATGTAATTTCACTGAGATACAATTTTGTTTATTTTCAGAAGCAGTTCATACATGGTCATCCAAAGGTTAAGCGTATTCGAATCTCGTAAATACATTCATGCGCATCAGTTAGAAAAGAACCGATTTTTTTTAAATAAAAACATATTCAAGAATCTACACTGTAAAAAAAGCACGTAAAAATACATTCAAATACGTGTAATTTTTACATTCAAAATTATGGTAAAAATACATATTATTGTGTATTATTCCATTGATAATAATGTAATTTCACACTATTATCAATGGAATAATACACAATATGTATTTTTACTATAATTTTGAATGTAAAAATTACACGTATTTGAATGTATTTTTATGTGATTTTTTTACAGTGTAGCTATGAATCCTTTAAATATTGCTAATAGCCCCGAAAAGAGATATCCCACTTAAAAATCAATTAAAGTAGTATTTGATTTAATAGCAGTTAAATTAAATAGTTATGTATACAGTTACATTAATATGGCAGTAATAACGTCCTTCACTGGGGATCAAGGTTTCGTCAAACAGCTTGAGGATAGCCTTACATGGTCGTCTGTTGTTGCCGGGGTGATTGCGATTGGGTTAAATCTTCATCTTATTAATCATCTCATTGCCGAGGGAAGACCACCTTGCGGCATCCCTGAACACGATGGGTGGGATTCTGGTCTTCCTTGGGGGGATTTCTGGCTCCGTGGCGATTTGGTCCTGTTCAGGCTTGTCCTTAACCCTTTGGAGGTCCTTTCTTTGGATTTAAAGTGGGGAGCTCGACCTGATTCCTTCTTCGTCCTTCGACTCTTCCATCGCGGTTTCGGCGTGGCTTTGGGCCATCACTGGTGTCCTCGTCTGCTCGCTTCGGCCTTCGAGTGTGTGGGTAGTGGATGTGGGCGAGGAAGTAGATGTATCCCTTCTTGGTCTCTTTTCAACGGGTCCGGGTTCATCACTGATTGATCTCTCCCTTTCTTTCTCATCTTTTTTCCTCGCCTTCCTCTGCTTGTCCTTCAGCCGTTTTCGCACCATACGATCCTCTTGGAGTTGTGTGAATTCAGCTTTTTTCATCATCTTTGTTTGGATTTGTACTACAATAAGATGGTTTACCGTTATATAATAGTAACCTCTAAGGGTTAATAGAAAACTTAATTTTCTTTCCGACCGAAGCTTCTATCAAACTATCGCGTCAAACAGTTCTAAAGGGTAATTCTTTAAAGGACAATTATATAATGTTCACTTAAGGGGGTATTCTAGTCTGCAGGCATGAATTTTAGGTATTTTTTCAAGTGCAATAAAGAAATATCAAACAATATTTTTACTATCCATTTTTTTACCACATTTTTACTGTTGTTTGAAGAATACATAAAAAAAATCAAATGAAAATATTTTAAATTTAAAAAGTTACAGGCTGATAAAATGGGGGATCTCAAAAAGATGGCGCGTCCTGGTTGACATGATTCCAACCCTTCTAGTAATTTTAAATCAAAAAGCAAAATAGATTCTTAATCAAAACTAATGCCGCTATCGTCCGAACTAGGGAGAAGTAAAAAAAAACTTTTTTCGCAAAATGGCGGCTGTTTGTAATAAAAAGACATTTTTTTACCAGTTTTTTTTTACTTTTCCGAATTTTTTAAAAATAGTAAAAATTGAAATTTTGTTATAATTCTAGTTCAGACGATCTTCTTAACGTGCCTATCCGTTACCGGATGTTGGCGACCTCTCTCCTATGTATGTGTTGTGCGTTTGTAGTACTATCACACACATAGGGGACCTACTTGTTTAACGCGGGCTCCGAACCGCGGGAAGTGTATACACTTCATCTCCAGAGAGGCTGTTCTAAGCAGATTACACCTCGGTGGTTTGCCATTGCCTTCCGAGGGGAGACGGTCAGAATAAAGTTTTTACTGAGCCCGGAGTCGAACCGGGCATTCAGCATTAGCAGCAACGCACTTAACCGCTTAAGCTGATCACCGTCTCGTTCATCACCGTCAAGTTCAGACGATAGAAGGATGTATAGAGAAGGTTCACACCAAATTTCAAGTAAATCGGTCCAGTAGAACTTGAGATTTCATGTCAACCGTCTCGAAAAAGGTAATATCGAGAATATCGCGTTTAAATATTCGCGCAGTCAGTCATGCAATGGTACTTTATACTTACATTTTTTCTATTATCTTCTTTCTAATAGCTATTTCTCCAAAAATAATTTGAATTTTGAAAAATCGTTTTAAAGACATTCTTAAAGGTTTAAGCTTTGAAAATATGAAAAAAAAATAAATCGAATTTTTCAATATTCTAGACTAGAATACCCCCTTAAAATCTTAAAATTTTATTTGTTTTGTATTTTGGCTTGACATTGCGACTACTGCATTTCATGAATATGTGTTGGAGAAGGGCTGCAATTCCGAGGGAATGGCATCGATAATATCATAACTGAACAAGCTCCACCTTTTAATTTCCTGGGCTGTGACGTTATCCACGAGAAAAGCAACGACATACAAAACAAACTAAATGGGTTTAGAGCTATAAAAAATAAAACTACGAAGGATACCCGCCTAAAATTCTACAAAACTGCATCTATACCAACATTTATCTAAGGGTGTGAAGCCTGGGTAATTGGAAAACGAGACTAGATCAGAATTCAAGCTGCAAAGATGCAATTCCTGAGAGCTCCAAAGGACTGCACTGGGATTAACAGAAAAGAATTAAACCATTGATGATTAAGCTCTATTAAGACATACCATCCTAAATGAAAAAGAGAAATTGGACGACTGAGGAAGCGATGGACGCCGCAACAGACTTTAGCCTAATCCAAAAAGTTTTATGATGACTATGATGATATTTTGGCTTCAAACAGTCGTCGTCGGATATAACAGTATGATAAACCTCCAGGAAATTAAAAATTATTAAAGGTCTTAACAAAATAAAGACCTTATAGGTATATCAAAAACTTTTAAATGTTGAACAAATTGACATCAATTAAATGCTAGTAAATAAATTTAAATGTAGTTGCTTTCCTTGGAGTAACAGGCTCAATTTGTAGCAAAGTCACTAATAAGTCGTAATCATTATTATTACTGTTACCTTTACTTTATCACAACATATCAATTTTTGAACATTTGTAATTTTAGAAAATCAGCATTTTGCTGTTTTGCACAGCCGATTTTTTGGGGAGCTAATTTACAGGACAACGTAAAGAAGAAAAAATTAAAGGGAATATTCTACTTGAGATATTAGTTTGTGTTAGTCTTACATAATATATCCCAAATAAATTATTATTAAATTATATTTATTTTCTTGTTACGGAAGAAATCGAACTTGAAAACCCATTGAACTTGGTAGAAATGATGAAGGATTGTTTTTCTATAGGAGTGTCTATTTATTTTTTATATTAATAATGATATTGAAAAATGAAGTGCATTCCAAAAAACTGTTCTAAAGGTGAAGAATAAAGAAATTGGCGAAAAGCGAACGAAAGAAATTAAAAGCTCTGATTTAAATAAGATGGCTTAAGTAATATTTATAGAAATTCACGTGCAATTTCCAGGCCTTTGAACTCTTACCAAATGCTAAAACATTAAATTTGCGTATTTCTTACATAAAACTATTTCTATCGACACATTAAAAAATATTGTATCAAATATAGGTATACTAAATATACACCTATATACAAATAAAATAGTGTAATTTTCAAATATATTTAACTGCATGTTAGAGCTGTTTGATTTGTCCAAAATTCATTAAATGATTCAAAAATATTGAAATATATTATGCAGAATAATCTTCCTCGTCACATTATACAAGGAGACTAACTAATTTGTGACATTGCACCAAAAATTTATTAACATAATATACTAAGACCTCCATTTAATTTAAGCTTTTTCGTCAGAATACATCGATTATCGTCTATAGTTCATTTTAACAAAATTATTATGAAAATGTATAGGAGTTTTCGATATTCCCATAAGGCGCGGTTCCATTTATCCGGTTATGTAAACAGCCAAATAGCCGCACTTGTTCGCCAAAATTGGTGTAAAGAGCAATTTGCAGAAATCGGATAACGGATATTCGATAACACCATTAACGCAATAAGTTATTGTGACGTGATTATGCAACATTCCATCGAATATTTAACTAAGGAAGAAATTTCACTCTCCTACTTTTAGCAAAATAGTTTATTGCAAAAATACTTTTAACAGACTCCTGGATCTCTTTACCAAGCCTTCACATTATTCATCACGAACATTAATTTATTTCTGATGCATTTCAATTCCCAATAAACTAAATTTGACAGTACCCGTTTAGTTATCAACAACGACATCAAAAATCAAAAGTTCTGTATCAGATATTTTTTCCCGAATTAAAAGATTTTTTCTAACTATTAAAATTTTCTAATAAAAGTGTGAGCTATTTCCATATTAAAGTTTTATTTTTAGATAAATGCTATGCTACTGTAAATATTAAAAGAATTATATAATAAATTTGATTGTGTTTGTTAATTTATTGCATTACAAGACTCGTTGACAAGCTAATTAAATCAGAATAAAATTTTCCATTACTAGTCTAAAACGCTTCGTCTAAGTCTACATTAATTGAAAATGTTTACTTCATTTTTAAATACACATTTAACCAAGTTAAATTTAAAATTTATTATAATTTTTTGTTTGGTTTCAAAGTAGATATTATATTTCAAGTCGAATTATGAATAAATTTAAATTATAAATTTATGTTTAAAAAAATACTACATAACCATTAGATTAAAAACTACTAAATTCCATTTAAGATGAACGAACTTCCCAAATACACCGACCTTTATTGAGAAATAAAAAATTATCGTACAAAAGAAATTTAAATTGTGCATTAATTTGCAAATTAGGTTTCTTTAGAATTTTGATTTAAAAATTTGAACAAGCGCATCTAATAGCTATAAAATACCGAGATTTTGTTATCTAATTTATTTTAAATTTAAATAATATTTAAAGGTGCGGAGGGTAAGTTTTAATATTTGGAAATTTTATGAAATTACAAACTTTCCAATACTTTCCGGAATATCCCAGCGTATATTTCCAGAATTTTAAATTTAACACTTTTCAATGTCATTGTAAGATTGTTTTATTTGTCTTACATAATGTAACTCGGAGACACAGATGGGAAGAGATTCAGCGGCAGCGATAGAAGTCTTGTCGATATACAGTACAAAAATGGTTACAGCGATGCCTCCCAATGGTATGTAGTAAACTTTATGATGCTGTGGACAACTGGAAGAACAAACAAATACAAGACATTTTTAGCATAGCATAAATATTACATCCGAAGTTAAATTCGAGGAGCTGCCCACAATGTTTGTACTATCAGAAGGATTCGACACATCAATACCAGAAATATATTTATTGTAGCGCCCTTGTGCACTTGAGAAATGCACGAGAACACACACAATCGCTTTAGGTCACCTACCTTTATTCGACTCTACTTCTCAGGATAAATGCGTCGGGATCTGACTCTAACAACGACACTTTAGTATACGAGCTTAGGACTTGAGGAATTCTCGATGCCAACAAAGACAAAACACGATTGGATTCAGTTAACAAGTTTTTTAATAATCGAACAAACTTTAACATTCAATCATGCAACTCAAAACAATCTTTATCATACTACTATTCTACGCACTGAAATACTTGATCTTAGCTAACCTGCTATATCGCACCGTGCGCACAATCTTCGTTCTTCGCTCTTGTTTTCTTCCACTCTCTATTCTTCTCCCAATCTGGACTCCACAATCCACACTCGTTCTGATATTATCGTTCCCCTATTCCAACGATCTCTTCCACTAGACCTGATATATTTATCAGGGTCTCACGTACGTACCCGTACCGTAGGATTTTCGATCAACACTTTATTCTTTGTTGCCGAAACCGCCCGACTTCCACTATTTCAAGGAATTTAAATTACTTGGGAAAATTATTCTCCCTTGTAGCACCACTTTTTAACTCGCGAATATAATTTATTTCAATTATATTTGAATTGAACAGCAATTATTCACACGACTGCTTCTTGCAATACTTTTATGCGACTACCCCGTTCCGGAATCTCGATGCTACTACTTTATTGATCATTCGTAACTTTCGTTACCATTTCCGTTTTGTTTTCAAACCGGAGCTTCATATAATTTCCGGTTTGTTTACATATGTCCGCCGGTTATCGGCACCTTTGATTTTCGCATGTTGTACATAACGACTACATAAAATGTACAACACGAACAAACTTAAAATTACTTAACGACAAAAAAAAACAAACACATGTCAACAATGTGTTTGAACTCACCGTTTCCAATCGTTGTTCGCTCCTTGTTGGTTTCAACATATCCTCAACGTGGATAGAGCGTATCACAACATTATATGTATGTATTATTGATGAAAATGAAATTCTGAAAAAAGAAAATGAAAATGAAAAAAATAGGAATAAATCCTAGTTCAGCTACGTTAAAAAAATTTGATTTGGTGGAGGAGGTAGAGGTAAAAATTGAAAGATAAAGCAAAAAATAATTTTATCCGGAAATTATTAAAATTTTAGAAAATTCGTGAAATTACATTTTCAAAATGTTCTCCGTGATTAGCCAAACAATAGTACAACCTATTTTGGAACCCTTCCCGGACTTCCTGAAATATTTCTGGACTAATCTGCCTACATTCTTGGGTTTACCTATTTTGCTGTTCTAGAAAAATGAAAAAATCATGCAGGCCATTCTATCGAGCATCTCCTACCAATTCATTTCTCAAGAAATTTTTCATCTAACCATTGTCGCACATTTAATGCGTTATGTGGGGGGTACTCCGTCTTGTTGAAAAGGTATACTGCTGTGATACTCGGCTAAAATTTAATTTTTCAAATACAGCTCCAAATATCTTCAATAATCAATCATCCATCAATTAATTTCCAATCTAGAAATTTCACTTATTTATTCAAAGAGATGGCCATAGCTTTGGCAGTTAAGTGCGTCTACTGCTAAAGCGAAACGCTCGGATCGAATCCGGGCGGGGTAAGAACTTTATTCTGGCCGTCTCTCCTCGGAAAGCAATGGCAAACCACCGAGGTAATTTGCCAAGAGCGCCCATCTCAACATGAAGTGTATTACACTTCCCGTGGTTCGGAGCCCACGTTAAACAAGTAGGTCCTCTATGTATGTGAAAACACTTAGAACGCACATCACATGCATAGAAAGAGATGGGTCACGACGTTCGGAAACGAACAATACGACTAAGAAGAAAGAATTCAACTAAACTTTCATTTCAATCAAAATCAAAAATTACCAACTATTTCATCAAAAATTACTCTCTGTACGACTCACGTCAGTACAGTTACATCGCCCTGGCGTGAGTTTTCTCCATTCCAATCCAATTCAAAATTAACATCTTACCATTTTCTTTTTAGAAACAAAACTTCAAAATTGTTATTAATATTATAAAATTCAAAAAATATCAAGTTCACAGCGGTGGCTAGAGTGCATACTGGTTGAATTCGGAGCGGTAATTTCGGGTTCGAATAACGGACCCCGCGGAATTGCTTACTCGATTCCCCGGTATGCATCATGCACACACTGTGGATCAAAAACCATACTAAACAAACAAACCCTACAAAAAATAACCCTTACGAATAAACCCTTACCAACAAACAACAGGTGCTAAAAACCTAGATGTTGATGCACCTTAAAAAACGCATATAAAAAAAATATCAACAAATGTTCAATTAAATTAAAAATAGTCTATTTCTCCAATTTCTTTATTAATACGAGTAGAACAAGACACGTTTTTTGTTAATTTTGTTCTTTTTGGTGCCTATCAATATTGTTGTTTATTATTATTTCTTTTTGGTCTCTGTTTGACTCAATAGAGCCCAAATTTGAACCTTACTTGTTTTATTTATTCTTTTATGAAATATTCATCATCACCAATTTCCTTGATATTTTTAACATTTAATTCTTCATTTACTGTTATGTCTTGTGGGTTTTCCCTTTGTTGTGATATGTTAAACATCTCTTCCCGTTTTTGTTTCATTTATACTTGCGTTCAACTTTTTATCGGTAACAGTTGTTGTTTTTAAATCCTACTTTGCTTTCGGCATGTTTTCCATCTCCTGTTCAAACTTTTGTGTTGACTCATTATTAAATTCAATTTTACCTGCATCCATATTTTTTCCACGATTTCTATCACCTGACTCATTTTTTCATTTCTTCCAGAAATATGCTGAACTCTGTCCCGGTCGTGGTTGCAGTTCCACGCCGAGTGCTCCAAAACTAAAAAACTCAAAGGAAAACACAAAACTCTCTCAAATAGTCGGGTCTTTTTTATATGCGCCTCTCCACTATTTGGTATGCCAATGTTTGTATCATCAATCTTTATCACCCATTCCATGCTTGGAAAATTTATTAATTTTTTTATTAATTTTAAAATTTTGAATTTTAAATATTCAGAATTTTGTTTATGAAATGTTATTAAAGCCCACGTGACATCGCCAATAAAAAGATGCTGTGATACTCATCAGCTAAAATTGTATTTTTCAGATCCAACTCCAAATAACTTCAATAATCAATCATCCGCCAATTAACTTTCAATCAAGTAATTACTTCTTTTCATCCACTTCAATATCAAACACAATTTCAATTATTTATACAACTAAATTTTCATTTCAATCAAAATCAAAAATTACCATTTCATCAAAAATTACTCTGCGCGACTCACGTCTGTTCAGTTGCATCGCTCTGGCATGAGTTCTCTCCCCTCCAATCCAATGCAAAATTATCAAAATTTTAGAATTAAAGTCTTATCATTGCCTTCATACAAACAAAATTTCAAATTTTTTATTAATATTATAAAAATTTATACATTATGTTCATTTAGCAGAATATCTCCTTCTTCATCAACTTCATTTTCTAAAGATTGATCGATAAGTGGGACAATTTCATTTTCTAAGAAATTGTAATAGATTTGTCCAGTCAGGCTTTTTCCAAAAATTGGCTCAATAATGTCACTTCCAAGCATGCCAGGAGACCTTTTGAGAATACTGCGTATGATCTTCTAGAAACACGTGTGGATTTTTACTATCCCGATACCTACAAATGTGCCTGTTTACAAAACCGTTCATAATAAACTTGATTTGTCGCCGAAACAATTTTTTTTAATCAAATTTGGGTTATCTTGAATTCTCTGAGATATCAGTCCGCAAAACTCGATTCTTCTATCAAATACGTCGTCACCAAATTGCTGGTGAATTTGAATTTAGTAGAGAAGAAACTTATTGATTTTTAGCACTTTATGTATGGGACCAATTTGTAACATTTATTTGTTTACTTAGCAACCTATCGAATGTAATCGAATGTAATCGAATACTTCCATCTGTAAAACTTCATCCAAAATTCTGAATTGTCCATTAATTGTATTCCATAATATGGAACCGTTTCAATAAATTTTCGTGCTAACTTGATCACGATTAGTGGCCTACATTTTTTTCAGGGTGGCTTCCTTTAAAAATTTGCGCAGTTTTACGAACACAGCGATTTTCAACACCGTCAATAAAAAAATATTATTTTTACCTTTTCTTGTAAAGTATCAGTGGCGGCTATTGTGGGGAGGGCTACGGGGCTTTAATTTATTTAAATGAAAAATATGTAAAAATATAACTTCTATGTAAAAATTTTACAAAGAAGTACCCAAAGTAAACTTTTTATTAATTTATGTATGTCTTTACGGCTAAATTGATCTGTTAATCCCTCCACCAGTGCAGCCAATAGGCAGTATAACCTCGGTAACGGCCTATTGGGCGCGACCGATTGGGCGCGACCGATCGGACGCGGCCGATTTGGGCGCGGAGACAACCGGGTGCAAAGACAATTGGGCGCAAAGACAATTGGGCGCAAAGACTATTGGGCGCAAAGGCTATTGGGCGCGAGGAAAAATTTATAAAACTATTATTTACATATTATAACAATTTTGTAAATTATTAACTAAATCTAGAAATGTTTATTTAGGCAATCAAAAAATTATAATTAAAAATTTAAAGAAAATGTTTTTAAAATGTTTATTCCTTCTAACAATTACAAATAAAATAAAAATGTCTATTAATAAAGTACCTAACTAATCATGGATTCATTTCGTAAAAATGGAAAAAGAAAATACTTGGAGGCTGATGCGCGCATCAGAAATCTAGTAGAGGATTACGCCAATAGAAATATTATAGACTTCTTGCGGGGTATTTCCCATAATTACGAAATGAATCCATGATTAGTTATGTACTTTATTAATAGACATTTTTATTTTATTTGTAATTGTTAGAAGGAATAAACATTTTAAAAACATTTTCTTTAAATTTTTAATTATAATTTATTTTATTGTCTAAATAAACATTTCTAGATTTAGTTAATAATTTACAAAATTGTTATTATGTAAATAATAGTTTTTAGAAAAAAAATTCTTACAAGGGGTCGTCCATAAATTACGTCACGCTCCTAGGGGGGGAGGATCCGACCCTTGCCTTGTGACGGGGGGGGGGGGTTCAAAACTTGTGATGTTACAAATATAGATTGAATATTTTATTATAATTATTTAAAAAAAACTATTTTTTGACGAAAAATATGTATAGAAGTTTTTTTGTAGAGAATTTTATTTTCTTTAATTTTATATTAAACTATTTTGTCATAAGTTCAAAGAAACTTGAGAAATCGGCGAAAAACTGATTTTTGTCTGTTTCTCGCTATACTTAATTTATTTTTAGTAACCGAACCCATGCTCATCCCATGATCAAATTTGGTATGCATGCTCAGCACAATTGCACAAAACAATAGTTAAAAAATGAACAAAATAAAAAAACCGTTTTAGAAATAGGGGTTGAAATAGGGTTAATATTAGAAAATTAATTCAGTTAAGGGTTAAAAAATTAAAATGTTGTTGAATATTTGAATAGGGCGTTCATTTACCTTTCCAGAACATTTTTTATTTTTAAATTTAGACCACTGTGGATGAAGTTACAGTCGTTTTCATACAAGTCTACATACCAAGTTTTTGACATTTTGAAGGACCAAAACAACGAAAAAAAATGCTTTTTTGGACAAATGTTTAAAATTGTTTTTTTTATTTCTTACTAAGATGGTGTGTACCAAGTTTCGTCAAATTTTGTGGGGGTCGAGTCAATTTTGCCTATTTTTCAGTTAATTTTAGATGGAATGACCCTAATGTCCTTTTGTTAATTTTTAAGTTTAGTAAAGTTTCTTTTTATTGTAGTAAAGTAAAGTTTCTTTTTATTATAGGAATTTGAAAAATTTGGGGGGTAATATGTGACGTAATATTTGGAGAGGGGTCTCGGTTTGTGTGACGAAGTGTGACGATGGGGGGGGAAGTTAAAAATTGCTTAAAATTGAGTGACATAATTTATGGACGACCCCGAATCAATTATAATAATTAATACGTAATGGATAAATTTTTCCTCGCGCCCAATTGTATTTGCGCCCAATAGTCTTTACGCCCAATAGTCTTTGCGCCCAATAGTCTTTGCGCGCGGTTGTCTCCGCGCCCAATCGGTCGCGCCCGATAGTCCTAGACCGAGTATAACCTATATATTTTTCACTACTTTTCATTACAAGTCATTACTTAAGTACAATTACATACTTAAGGGTCTAATTTATAATGCATAGACACATTTTCGGGCTAAAACACTTGGAAATTCAGAAACTTTGTGAAAAAGCTAACCTGAAATGCACTGATAAAAATCAGTTACTCAAAGTAACATGAGTTAATTTTTCAAGTAAAGTTGAAGGTGTAAGTACGACTTTGTCTAGGAATATAAAGTAAGTAAAAAGGCTGAATTTTAGGGGGTTTTTGATCATTTGGAACACTGGCTTTCGTTTAAGGTTTGTGTTTATTCTAAAGGTTATCGATTAATCTTCTTTGAAATTAAAATATTTTAAAAGTAAATAAGTAAATTTATATTTCTCCATTTTATTTAAATCTTATGCCCTCCCATTGAAAGAAGTCTCGAGCCGCCTCATTTCCAAGCAACTTTTATTTTCAACAAAATACGACCATTTTCAAGTGTTAACCCCTTTCCGCATACTGTGCCATATATGGCACAAAGCGTTTTCTAGTACTATCTAGCGTGATAATGTACAAATTGTGTCTTAAAACATATAAGGGACCTTCACTACATATTATTACAGGTGTAGTAACCACCCTGTATATGTTAAACAAAACCCATTAATTTTAATGGCCTACCGCAATCTCTTTTAATTGAGTCGAATTGTCACAAAAATTATGAAAATAGAAAAAATCATGCAGAAAGGGTTTAAAATTCAAATAATTGATTTGAAATAGATTGTTTTATTATTATCTTGACGATAGTGAAGTTATTTTTATTTGTATAATTTCCAATTAAAATGATTTTTTGCTTCATCTTTCAATTTTTACCTCTAACTCATAAACGGATTCACTACATTTAAATTTTTAACATGCATTAACAAGAATTTTCACCACCTTTAAAATGACGTATAGCTATGGGGACCATATGTACTTATTTTAGTAGGACAGTACTCTTTTTTAGAACGATGTCCTATGTACTTAAAAACTTCTCCAAGGACTTACAAATGTACTTATTTTTTGTACCCCCGCCGGGGGGTGCCAGCCGACGCTGCCCCAAACCTCATGGTTGTTTCCTTTAGTGCAACCCCAGAAAAAAAAAGATCATCAATCGTAATCGTCGTATATTTAGGTACGCCGCAGAGTGTGGTGAAATGGGTAAATGAAATGGTAAAAACGCTCTTGTGTTCGCATCTGCAAGTATCTGCAGCTGAAATGTGGAGGGCAAGTACTAGAGATACCAATGATACCATAATGTCTCCTGCGTTCTCACACAACTAAAAGTTTAAGAGAAGTTAACATTTAAAAAAATCGAGTATTTAGGTCGAAATTAGGTCTACAAACCGTTAAAAATGTAATTTGTTTTGTTTTGGCACTTGTGTGCTAGTAACGAGAAACAGAAATAATATTTCAACTTGAAAACTGAAAAAATCAATGAATTTTCGTTTTTAAGCAAAGTTAAAGTACCTATGTATACGGTACATAATGTATTGTTGTGATACGCTCTATCCGCGTTGAGGATATGTTGTAACCAACAAGGAGCGAACAACGATTGGAAACGGTGGTTTCAAACACCTTGTTGACATGTGTTTGTTTTTTTTTGTCGTTCAGTAATTTTAAGTTTGTTCGTGTTGTATATTTTATGTAAACATTATGTACAACATGCGGAAAATCAAAGGTGCAGATAACCGGCGGACATATGTAAACAAACCGGAAATAATAAGAAGCTCCGTTTTGAAAACAAAACGGATTTGGTAACGGAAGTTACGAATGATAAATAAGATAGTCGCATCCAGATCACTGTATGTGATAGTCGTATCCAGATCACTGTAAGTGATAGTCGCATCCAGATCACTGTAAGTGATAGTCGTATCAAAGTTACTGCAAGAAGCAGTCGATTGAATAATTATTGCTTTTCAATTAAAATATAATTGAAATAAAATTATATTGGCGAGTCATAAAGTGGTGCTACATAGGGAGAATTATTTTCCCAGGCGATTTAACTTCCCTGAAATAGTGGAAGTCGGGCGTGTTCGGCAACACAGAATATTGTTGATCGAAAATCCCTACAGTACGGGTAACGTACGTGAAAACCCTGATAGAAAAATATCAGGTCAAGTGAAATAAATTATTGGAATAGTGGAACGAGAATATTAGAACGAGCGTAGATTGTGGAGTCCAGATTTGAAGAAGAATAGAGATTGGAAGAAAACAAGAGAGAAGAACCAAGATTGTGCGCACTGTGCGAAATAGCAGGTTAGCTTGTATCAATTATTTCAGTGCGTAGATAGAATCGTAGTATTTTAAAGATTGTCTTGAGTTGCGTTGATTGAATGTTATAGTTTGTTATATTATTAAAAAACTTGTTAACTAGATCCAATCGTGTTTACTCTTTGTTGGCAACGAGAACTCGTCATATCATAAGCTTGTATACTAAAGTGTCGTTATTAGAGTCAGACCCCGACGTATTTATCTAAGAAGTAGAGAGTCGAATTAAGGTAGGTGACCGAAAGCTATTGTGTGTGTTCTCGTGGACTTGTCAAGTACACCAGGCACTACAGTATATAAAAAAGGTTGACTTTGCCCCATGTTTTCGACACTTTCCAAGCACATTTTTTATTATTTTTATTGTGTTCCTGAATCCTTGGGATGTTCCTAGCAAGAAACTATTATTAAACTGACCAAATGAATTACTTTAAAAATCACCATTTGTCCACCTCCACCACACTGTGCGCCGTTGACCTTTTTTTTAGGTATTTACCGTGTTTCGCCGAAATGTACTTTTTTTTCATAAAAATAATATGGTCACCATACGTATAGCAAGTAAGCGGGAAGGGGGGGTGCTATTTAAAATTTCAAATTAGGTGTAACTGGGTGGGGAGGAGGTTAAACTTAAAATTCATACATAGAGGTATTGGTTTTGAATGTTAAATCTATCTAAACCGACGTGATTTTTGGATTTTTTCAAATTTACTCAAAAAATATTTATTTCGACTAGCTACTTTTGAAATGAACGCCCGGTAGGAACAGCATCCTAAAGCTATGATTCCACTGTCAAACTCGTACAAGAACTGAGAATAACTTGTAAGTAAACAGTAAACACCAATGTACATTTTCCCCGAAAAATTAAACTGCATACTTGATGGCATCGAGTATTCTGAACTTCTCTTCGTAATCTATAACCAGAGTTTCTACTGATGTAATCAATTAAAATGTTTTGATATTTGCTTCAGATTCATCGCAAATTAGAAATACTTGAGCATTGATTAATATCTGTAGAATATTTTTTTTGAAATAATTTAATAATTATAGCTTCGGGTCTTATAAATACCTAAGAATTTTTGTATTACATGCTTTTAAGTTGTTACATCGTGATGTGCAATCAAATTATTACTTAGGTTTTAACGTTGTTTATTTATGAGCTTAACTGCAATGTAAAATAATGAACATTTAACGATTTCTCACTCCAAGTTGAACGTGAAATACAATAGTCGAGAATATTATGCGAATTGTTAGCGCATTTGTTAATAAAGTTACGTCAACTTTAAAGGAAGTGGGTCAGAGATAAAACGTCTTAGCCTTCTGGAGAAGTGCATCAGACATGAAAGATTCGTGATTACCCCAGATTAAATAATGCAAGCAAACCTCACTTCATTATTTATCGATTATTTCACAAAACCCTGATTACAATAACTTAAATTCCAATTTAAAAATATGTCAAAAAGGTTCTACTGAGTTTTTGCCAAATCATACAGTACAATAACAAAAGTAGACGATATTTTAACCTTCTAGAAGTATTTTAAAATGGCATTAAAATTACTTTCAAAGTGAACAATTTTGCAATTTATACTCTTCAATATTTTAAAATTGAATTTATATTGATTTCCTTACTTTTTGCAAGTTGTAAATGGATGGCATAGCCTTGATCTAAATTCGATTAAACTTGTATGAAATATCGAGCACTTTATTATTTAGCTTAATTAATTTTATTAATAATAAGGTAATATCCCTGGCGTTTGACATAGTATATATTTTATATTCGTAGTCACTTCTTATAAAAAATATCCTAGCAGCTTTTACATCTGCATGATTTAGATGTTTAATATTTGAAATTTTTACATCGTCTCAAATTTTCAAGGATTATTATAATAAATGCTTAATTATTATTTAAAAATTCAGGTCGTAATAATAAGGAAGAGGATTGGAGTGGTGAAGTTATATTTAGGACGTCCAAAATCCAATTTAGCAAAATTACATCTAATACCTAAATAAGAAGGAGAAGAAGAAAAACTATATGTAGACACGTTTTTGACATGTCGAAACAATAAGTTTAATTTATTGAGTTTTTCGCTATGCTTACTTTAACTTGAACTTTACATTTTCCAATATGTATGTAATTATTTTCAAACAATATGTTATTGAAGTAAAGCACGTCTTTAACATAATCCTTTATGGCATGTAGGTAATAAACATTACAACAAATTAAGTACACTTCCCAATAACGATTCCATCAATTATAATTATAAAATTATAACTTCATTGTTTAATGCTTTTATAGTTTGCACATCTTTTAATTTGTGCCGATTCCCTTACAAGTATCAAATATAAATTACTTAATTTGTTGACTTATGGCAATTTTTTCATGATCGACCTTGATATCTAAATGCAATTATTTTGCAAGGTTTTTTCAATTTCAAGAGAGCAAGGTTAATGACTCCTTTTAGGCGATACCAATAAACGTAATTGACCAATATAACAATTAACTCATAATTGACACCTTAATTTAGGTATAGACGATTAATGTTTTATGATCGAATCTTGTAGTTTTTGACTAGAAATTCACAATTTAATTAGTTCAATTCATGGACGAATTTGAAACAATATCTGTCCTCATTATCTCTAATGAGAAGGTAGCTCGGAACAGATAATGTCCACGCAGAAAATAAATTCTACTTTTATTTGCGAGGGGCCCTGATGGTAGGTATAAGCCAGCTCGATATAGCGGCGGCAAGGCCGTGGGTCGTGTCAAATGAACGCCCCGAAGAAAATCAAGGAAACAGCTTTGCTAACACAACAAAAATAATCAGCAATTAGATGTTCGTTGCTGGAAGGCTATGACATAAGCGATGTTGGATGGAAATTGCGTTAGCCGACCAGAACCAGTACAGTGGCAAAGACATTACCACCAAGAACCACTCCCCAAAATTAATCAACGGAACGTTCGAGTGGTCATTAAAAAAATCCCACAAACGGTGGAACCACAATCGAACTTCCAACAATAAAATCAAGCGGAAGCGACACCGATGAAATGCAACACCCTGTACGTTGGTCGCACATCGCTGCCTTCTTTAAAAAAAACATATAACCAAAAATAAACATAAAAAAAATGTCCAACATAGAATTTCAAATACAAGATTTGAACCTATATCGAACGCGTAGGAATTCTTATTATGCCAATGCATTTGACTAAACGCTGCTCGTTGTTACCTAGAGAAAATCATGCACAGTTCAAACTCAATTAAATAAAACATAATAATATAATAAATAATTAATTAGTTTTCAAAATATAAAATTCAAACATTGGCATTAAAATCCACGTCTGCGACGTCAGATTAGATAACCTCTAATCACGTCGAACAGAAAAGCAAAACCTGCGACTTAACGATAATTTCGGCCAAAAACGTTCCAATCAAAAATGCAAGGCAAAGAAAAAACTCGAAAAACACAACCTTTCGGCTCGACAGCCCTGACCCGAGTCCGTCTTTTGCGCCGATTCAAATGCTTTTTCTTATCCCAATCTCTCTTCCCAGTTCGACCGCTAGATGGAGCGAGAAGTGACAATTAAATAATTATTGCGAACGAATTTAAAGGGCAAAAAAATTCGTTACAAACTGAAACTAACATTTCATCATTTATAACGGATGTGGGGAATCCCAGCTATATACCGACCCGCGTAAATATTCCATCCGGTCCGCGTTTGACATAAATACATAATCACCGATACCGCGATTAACGGGATATTTAATTTTTGATTTAGAAAGTAACAATCATTTTGATTGTTGATGAATCAATTTGAGTTTTATTCTTAAATGATATTAATATTATTTCATAATTTAAGTAACAATAAGTCTTCTTTAAAGCTATTTGGGAGCGATTATTATGTTGAGGCGAGTAAACAAATTAAAACAGCTAATGTTTTCACATTTATGTGCATATATTTTTCTCATGTAAGGACCGCATTAGGCATTGTAGGGTTTATGACCAAAGGAATCACCTATACCTCTTCTTTCAAGTGCCTTACCCAAATTCACAGGCGTATGTAATCTTTCTCCTATGTATGTGCTGTGCGTTTGAAGTATTATCACACACATAAGGGACCTACTGCTTAACACGGGAAGTGTATACCCTTCTTCTCCAGAAATGTTATACTGGGCAAATAACACCTCGGTAGTTTGGCATACCAACGATATGAAATGGCTCCGTAGAAATTAGAGACCGAAAAGATGTAACGAAATGTTACATTACGATGTAACAAATTCATTACGAACACAACTTTTGTCCTACTTTGTACATAACGATCTTAACAACACCCTGCATTTTGCTTCATTTCCATAGTGGTGAAATTGGTTGGAACTTACGGTTATCGTTTGATCACTTTTTGATAAAGTAACAGCTAATTTTTATGTTGATGATTTTTGTATTATTTTTCTCGAATATTTGATAAAAGCAGGGAAAGTATTAGTTAATTCGGCAGAGCAGCGTTTTGCAGATTTGTTTTGCTTAAATTCGATAGGCGATAATCGACCATATTGGCACCTCCATTTGTGTGCCTGGAAAGAACTGTTTTCTGTTACCAACTGCAAAATATTTGTTTGCAATCAAGTTCGATAACCTTTGGAAATTCAGTAATAGGTATATTTAATGTGGATAATCCAATATTATTCAACAACACAACTTGGAGTTCATCGTATGCAACTACGTATCATTTTTTGAGTCAACTGTTACCAGTTTGTGCTCGAAAAACAAACAACCTTTTTTTGTCATATGAGTGTTGGTTCTGCTACCAAAACAATTAAGGAAGTCCGCATTGTTGGCTGGGATTAAGGTCGTGTGAATGCTGGAAGCTGACAGGTTTGAGACCATACGTTGCTTTATTTCTTGATAGATGAGATACGAGTAGCTGAGCAAAAAGTAGAAAGTGCTCTGGAGAAAATGAAACTAAATAAAGCACCAGGCAAAGACGGAATTCTGGCGGAGATGATTAAAGAGGGAGGCTAACGATCCCTTAAAGAAATTACTAATCTCATAAATAAATGCATAATAAGCGAAGAAGATATCCCAAAGACTGGAAGAATGCGATCACCGTAATGTTTTATAAAAATTGTCACAAAGTAAGATTGGAAAACTACAGACAGATCTCGTTCCTATCCCAACTTAACAAGCTACTATCCAAAATCATTACCAACGGACTCAAAAATAAATTAGATAACTGGCTACGGTACCTGCCATCACCTCCATACTATTAGGATTCTAATAGAAAGCGTCACCACAGAGTACAACTTTTCATTATACCCGGGATTCGTGGATTATGAAAAAAGCGTTAGATAGTGTTAGAATTCTAGGTAGTGAAACAAGCTCTACAAAGTAGCAAGGTAGAATATCGATACATCCAACTGATCGAAAATATCTTTGCTCAGAGCACACCACTAATCCGAATTCATAAGGATACAAATACAATTCCACTTAGGAAAGGAGTGCGCCAAGGCGACACAATATCAGCAAAACCTTTTGCAACAACCGCTCAAGATGTATTTAGAACATTCTATTGAGAATATAAATGTATCAACATAAATAGAAAGAGACTAAAAGTAACTTCAGATATGCAGGCGATCTAGCGGTTATCGCAAGTGTTATAACAAACCTTCAAAAATGCTACAAGAACACAATCAAAACAATTCAGCCTAAAAATCGACAAAAGCAAAACAAAGGTAATGACAAACATAAAAAAGACGAAATCAGTGGCGGCTTGTGACTTGTTTCAATTGGGAGGGGGGTGCACCAAATTTAATTAAAAAGGAAAAATATAAATTTCCCGCAATTTTAATTATGAAAATGTAAACAAAATAGGAAAACCCGAAGAGCTGGGCTGGTCATAATGCAAGATTACCCATTGCATGGAAGCCATGGATGTGAAGATGGGGTAGGAGTAGAGCTCGAATGCGTTGGGGAGACGATATAAAGCGTACAGTTGGCTTCCGTCTCATTAACTAATTCACAATGGAAAACTATAACACTGTTGGTCATTTTTATAGCACCTTTCGTTTAATTGTATACATATAAACCCACCGCCTGAAGCAATTTTTAGAAAGTTTTAAGATAAAGCATCAAATTTTACGATGAAATTATTTTTTTATTCCACTCCCCAAATTTTAAATGATTAAAATCTTGGTACTCGTTCGAATTTTGCTGAACCCATATCCTGGCCTTATAGACTATTAATTTAAAGAAAAAACTTTACGTAAAATGAGGTTGAACCAAAATTATACAAAAATCTACCAGTTCACCATTTAAAAAGTCTGATTATGATCTATATTATATTTAGTTTTATGATGGTTCGAAATTAATTTAATCTTTCGGCTATTTGACAACGATAAAGATATTCCATCACCCAGACCAAAAACTTTAAAAAGTCAAAATAGCTTGAATCACCCACATGGCTGGTCCGCGACAGGTTTGACTGCCCAATTTATAACTATCAACTTCTTTAGATTCTAAAAAAAGTGTGAATAACATCAAGATCACCAAATCGGTTAATAAAAACGCCAATCAAGTTTAAGGTCAAAATTGGCTAATTAAATTTCTTGAATTTTGTAACCGCCATTAAAGTCAAAAACTCGCGAAATGGATTGCTTTTGCATAAAAAAAGAATAAAGAACACGTTCACTTGTTTCGAAATATTCTTAATAAAATACTTTTAATTGCTATTGTTACATACAAGACTTATTTGCCATTGAGTTAGACAGTTCTGCTAATTACATACAAATATATGCTAATAAAAAATTCAGTTTAAAATAATTTAAAATTTTGGATTTTTAATTAAAATCATTATGTATGACCTTATGTTCTAAGTACATTGTTTATTAATCGAAATTGATCAACTTGAGGTTATTGAAATCACGAAACGTTCATAATTTTCAGGTAATTATAATTTTGTATAAAATGTGTTATTGACACAAATTTAAATAACATCTTCGCTTATATGGCTATGCTACGAATTTATACGTTTTACGTAAATAATACCGAAGAACGAACTGCCTTCCATTCTGATCTTCTGATACACGCGAGATAATCTATAAGAAATTATGATTAGGGCAAGGTTCTTTCCAGCAATGGAATTATAGATGAAGCTATTTCTGAATGCTATCTCTTGGATAAATATTAATAATAAAAAATAGGAACGGTCTCTTTATAATTTATGTTCATGGTTTATTGATAATACGAGGTACTTGAAGGAAATATTTAAAAATTTACTTTCAAACTAGAAATGCTCGACAATATTACGG
The DNA here is from genome assembly GCA_932274525.1 of Podabrus alpinus. Taxonomy (NCBI): domain Eukaryota; kingdom Metazoa; phylum Arthropoda; class Insecta; order Coleoptera; family Cantharidae; genus Podabrus; species Podabrus alpinus. The sequence goes on along the minus strand of OW026451.1, from coordinate 46,861,702 downwards.
GCATCGAAATGTATTATTATTATAGTGGTCATTCTTGATCGATCATGCATGGTAAGTAGTACCTTGAATGGGTGACCGTTTGGGAACACCACGTGTTGCTTCCCGCCGTGCTTACTCGCGCACTACTAAGAGTATGGTTAAAACGCCATAAATTTACCTGAGACCCATATTCAGAAATGGACGCAAAACGAAATTGGAAAGATAAGGAAAAGAGGAAAAATACAAATTATTTAAAATATTTCCAATTATTTTTAACCATGCTATGAAATAAAGAGGTAGTTGGTACGGATATCGAAATTACATTGTAATTAAAATTTAAAAACAATAATCTAATAAGTTTTTCACCCATTTCCATGGCCCAAGGCAGCACTGAGTACCCTAAAACTTACCAAACATCCAAAACAAAGCAAGAGCTCGAATGAAAATTCAAAATGTAAAAATGTAGGAAAAGCAATTTTTTCAAATTTTTAACCAATCCGAAATATTTATGTCTTGTGGAGTAGTCGTTCTCGTATTTATGAATTATTGAATTTATGTTTGTTAAGTTTTGCACGTAAAATGAGTAGGTGGGTATTGAAAATTTTTTCTTGTAATACACGATTCTTATGATTAGGCAACTAAACCTACTTATTCGTATCAAGAACAATAAACAAACCCACAAATTATTGTAAGACTATAGGCATGCTTGAAAAGTGGAAAAAAGGCACTAATAGCAATTCATTTAAAAAGTTACGCCGTCAAACGGACATATGTAGACTGCGCCGATGGTCAGAAAATAATCCTTTTTTTTTTGGGTAAATGACCATGAGCAACCTATAGATTGCGCCGATGGTCATTAAGGGTAACATACAGATTGCGCCGATGGTGTACCTGAGGGATTAAAAAGTATTACTAAGGCATAATGGGGTTATTATTGTAAATCAGTTTATTAAATATTAATAAAAAATTAAATTGCGGTACCTAATTATCATTAATTATCAAAAAATTAAATTTTTTTTTCTTAGATTTTTGGGGTGTGCATTCGATAAGGAGAGTTATCCATCGTCAAAACCTACCCTTCCGGGGCGCCGCTTCGCTCCGCTCTGCACCCCTGCAGGGCGGTTTTGACTCTGGTTACTAAGCTAAACATACGAGAAGGCGCCACCCATCAAGAAAACCGGGATAAATGAAACCGGGATGTGAAAGAACCTCGAAATAGCATTAAAAAGTATGGTTGCGGTATGAAGCAGTAAAGTATAACGTTTCACTCCCAAAATTATAGACCAACAGAATCGTGCACAAATTGTCTCGAAATTGCAAATTTCTCGTAGTTATAAATTTGTGTTATAAAAGTTTTTAATAATGAAAGAATCAAAATAATGCAGATATTTAAAAATAACCTCGTCAAATTACTAACCTAATTAAAAATCGCACATAATGTATAGTAGGTACTCCTGTAATAAATTAAGTACCTTAATCCTCTAATGGGATTTTCACTCCGACGTTACCCAAAAAGATTACCTATTAATTGACCATCGGCGCAATCTACATACTAACCCTAACCGAACCCGGCGCAATCTACATGCTAGATTATGAGACCCTTCAACCATCGGGCGCAGTCTACAACCTCCCCTTTAAATAGGGATAACTTTTGAATGAAGTTTTCAAAGTGGCAGTTCTTTGACATTTGTGTTCAGAAAAGTTTGCCATTTAATCATGAATAAATTAACACTTGAACAACGCTACCAAATTGTAGAAATTTATTTTTAAAGTCAGCGTTCCGTTCGCGAAACTTATCAGCTCTTCACCCATTTTATGGTCGACATAATCGATCTTCTAAGCAGGCTATTGGTGCGGCGATGGATAAATTTCGTACCACTTCTTCATTGTATGATGTAAGACCACCAACAAGACAAAGAAATGTGCGTACCGAAGAAACTATCGCTTCTGTAAGTGAAAGTGTGCAAGAGAACCCAAACATTTCAATTCGCCATCGTGCTCAACAACTTGGGCTTTGTCCGTCCACTACATGGAAAGTTTTACATCAAGATCTTGGTTTACATCCTTACAAGATCCAGTTGGTTCAAGAATTGAAGCCTAATGATCATCGATTGCGTCGTGCGTTCGCAGATTGGGCTCACAACCAATTGGAAGTGGATCCACTTTTTTACCGCCAAATTTTGTTCAGTGGCGAGGCACATTTCTGGTTGAATGGGTATGTGAACAAGCAAAATTGTCGTACTTGAGACCAATCCGGAACATTATCTTGAGACTCCATTGCATCCATTAAAATTGTCTGTTTGGTGTGGAATACACGCCAACGGCATCATCGGTCCATATTTCTTTCGAAATGAGGAAGGAGCTACCGTTACGGTGAATGGTGTGAGATATCGGCACATGCTCAATACATTTTTGTTTTAAAAAATGCATGGGTTAAACATCGACAACTTATGGTTCCAACAGGATGGTGCTACGTGCCACACAGCCACCGAAACCATCGATTTATTGAAAGGACAATTTGGTGACAACATTATTTCAAGAAATGGTCCTATCAGTTGGCCTCTAAGATCGTGTGATTTGACGCCTCCAGATTATTTTATTTGGGGGTATGTTAAATCCATGGTTTATGCTAACAAACCAACAACTCTGGAAGCATTGGAGGTCAATATTCGGCAAGCCATTTATGAAATAAGGCTAGAAATATTTGAAAAAGTGGTCAAAAATAGGACTGATCGGATGCGCTTCGTAACGATTAGTCGTGGTGGTCACATGCCGGAAATCATTTTCAAATCATAAATGGCATTAAATTTACTTTCATAAAAAATAATTAAAAAAACATTCCATCAATTTATTTTTATACAATTTTATTTATTTTAATTTAGCTTGTATTTATTTTAGACCTAGGATGCATAAAAAATGGTCAATTCATGACTTGTGAATTTTGGGATCTACTTCTTAAAATTTGCCTCTATTCCGGTCTGAGCTTGAAGTCAAAAACTTAGAAGCTCTTTTTTGATGCAAAACTAAAGGGCTTACGCAAAAAATCGCATTTGCGAGTTATTTCCTATATTAAACTACATTAATTTGGGGTATCATTTTTGCGAAAAATATTAAATATTTGGCAATTGATCAAATAGTGTACCTTAACGCAATCTGGGACGCGTATTATACCGACATTATCTACTGCATTTCGGCATCAAACTTAAAAGGTATGCGTCCTGTAATGGGAGATAATGCCAACATGCGTCCAATTTAAGAACTTTTAAAAAAAACCCGAGGCACTGTAAATTGAAGCTAGATGATCGCGAAAACATCTCAATGGAGGAATCAAAAGAAAAAATTAGAAAGAAAATCTAGAGCAAGACGTAAAAGTAACAACGGCATACAAGATAGGAGATGCTAGGAATGTGATGGAAGTACAAATTGGGTGGAAAAATTGGAAAATAAATTTAAACTTAAACGCCGTGGTGAGAAAGAATATAATCCAGATAATGATTTAACGGTTATAGAAAGAGAAATACAGGCATAAATAAGAGAACAGGCAGAATAATTGAGAAAGGCTGGAAATAAAGTCAAGATAGGCTACCAGAAAATGTTATAGGACGATAAAATTGCTAAGATGGAAGAAAAAAGATTGGTACCTGCAGGAAATGTCAAAAACCGACCGGATACAACGATCAGGAAAAACACAAAACGAACCGGCGAGAAAATAAAATAAATGATTTCGTAAGGACAGAAATATGGAGATTTGGAACTTGGAATGTACAAGGAGTGAATGGTAAGGAAGCGGAACTATTCTATGTATTTAATGAACAAAAACTAGATATTTTGGCGCTGACCGAGACGAAAATGAAGAGAAGGGGAGATATGATGATCGATGAAGATCTATATAAAAGAAATGGGAAGTTTTTTCTGAAGGAATACTTGAGGTGGAGATAATTGGCAAGAAGGGAGATACAAATACTATAATTGCGATCTATCACCCTAATGAGGATGCGAAAGTTGAGATAAAGAATAAATTCTGGGAGGATCTAAACTTAGCAATGAAAGGTAGCAGAGAAAAAACATACATTCCATGTAATCCTAGGATATGTACATAAATAAAATACATGGTGGAAATTTACACCAAGTGTTGTATTTGTTAATAATATATGATAATATTATAATGTGATCAAAAAATCCAAAAACGGATGTCTTCTGTAGTTTTTAGTTAATGTCAATATTATGGAAATGGTCAATATGAAATTAGTAACCAGTAATTATTACAAAAAGAAGGCAGATCAAAACCGAGCAGTTTTGAAATTTTTTAAAATGTTTTTACAGCTCTGCCGCACAGTACAGAAAAATTTCGGGAGGTTGTAGAGTGCGCCCGATGGTTGAAGGGTCTCATAATCTAGAATGCAGATTGCGCCGGGTTCGGTTAGGGTAAGTATGTAGATTGCGCCGATGTTCAATTAATAGGTAATCTTTTTGGGTAACGACGGAGTGAAAATCCCATTAGAGGATTAAGGTACTTAATTTATTACAGGTGTACTATACATTATATACTTTTAAAAGGGAGGTTGTAGACTGCGCCCGATGGTTGAAGGGTTTCATAATCTAGCATGTAGATTGCGCCGGGTTCGGTTAGGGTTAGTATGTAGATTGCGCCGATGGTCAATTAATAGGTAATCTTTTTGGGTAACGACGGAGTGAAAATCCCATTAGAGGATTAAGGTACTTAATTTATTACAGGAGTACCTACTATACATTATGTGCGATTTTTAATTAGGTTAGTAATTTGACGAGGTTATTTTTAAATAACTGCATTATTTTGATTCTTTCATTATTAAAAACTTTTATAACACAAATTTATAACTACGAGAAATTTGCAATTTCGAGACAATTTGTGCACGATTCTGTTGGTCTATAATTTTGGAGGTGAAACGTTATAGTTTACTGCCCCATACCGCAACTATACTTTTTAATGCTATTTCGAGGTTCTCTCACATCCCGGTTTCATTTATCCCGGTTTTCTTGATGGGTGGCGCTTTCTCGTATGTTTAGCCTAGTAACCAGAGTCAAAACCGCCCTGGAGAGGTGCAGAGCGTAGCGGAGCGGTGCGGCGCCCCGGAAGGGTAGGTTTTGACGATGGATAACCCTCCTTATCGAATGCACACCCCAAAAATCGAAGAAAAAAAAATTTAATTTTTTCACTTTTTCGGCAATACACGGGTTATTTTCCATTTTTTTGATAATATTTATTACTAATATCTCCTAATCACACCCCCACCTATCCGAATTTCAAAGAAAAATTCAAATCGGAGCGAAAAAATTTCACGCGATTTGAAGGGAACGTCGATGAATTGCATCGCTTCTGCCTGGGAGGGCGCGGCATATTTGATGCTAATTTCCCTACTTTTAAAAAGTCGATATTTTGTGTTTGTTTTCAACGGATTCATACAAAATATTATTTCTATAGACTAAAATAAGCCTGTTCTCTAGTGTGTAGCTGAAGAAATTTTGTTTCAGCCGCTAGTGGTTACATAACTCGACCCAGGGTTCGTTGAAAGTTTTAAATAAAAAAGTTATAAGAGTGAGCAATTCAAACAACGATATGAATTTAATGCTTTCAAAATTCGATGATATATTAAATATTTTTCTGAGATTTTAATCCGCCCCCCCCCGTCCGAATTAATTTCTCGATTCGACCAGAATCTCCTCCTCCCCACATTACCTAGGATAATCGGGGTTATAATGTACTCAAAAACGATATGATTGATTAATTTTTTGTATTGATGTAATCACAACATGCGCAGGAAGAGATGATTTATGGGAATCTCGTTAATCTTGCCATGCGCGTTGTTAGTAGGTACGCAGGTACTTGGCTGAGAGTTTTATAGCACTTTAAATGATATTTTCAGTTTTTTATTATGGATGTGTCTATTACGTCATGGAAATGGTCATGTATGCATTGGTCGACATCGGACTGATACAGTCTCAGTAGCTTAATGGGGGGTGGGGGCTGTGTGAGCTCGAGTTTATTGACCAAATAAATTTTATAGCTTTAAACCCACTCGCAAATTGGGTTCTGGTAACACCACTATGTGAAGTTCATGGGGGCGTCGACCAAAAATATATTTGTATTGGATTGACAGTAGGGCGTGATTTGCTGTATTGTCTTCACAGCTATTCCAGACTGGTAGTTTGACGTTTGCCTCTCTCTATGATAAGATGATCAAACTTTATGGGAGTTCTGGAAACATCTGTTATAATTCCTAAAATCTCGTGTGCGGTTTTCTAGGAATTTAAAATAAATTAAAACTCAGGCAACGACGACAACTCTGAATTACATAAATTTCCACGAATCTTCAAATAATTTTCATGAATGCTCAGTGATATCCAAGGAATTCTCAGTGATTTCCCCCAAAATTGAAAGAATTCCATGAAAATCTTCGGAATTATCTGCAAATTATTTGCGAATTCTGAGTTCTGTGTATTTAAAATCCTGGAAAATTACGGAGAATTCCTTGAAAATCGCTAGAAAGACTTTGAAATTTTAAAGATATCAATGGAATTCTCAGTGATTTTCAAACAAATCCTTCAAGAACAAGCGGGATTTATACCGGGTCGAGGAACCAGCGAACAACTTATAAACGTAAGACAGATGATAGAAAAATTCTATGAATACAACGTCCCGGCAATCTTCTGCTTTCTAGATTACACCAAAGCTTTTGATACTGTCCAGTGGAACCATCTATGGTGCATACTACGGGAGGTGGCCGTCCCCGGACACTTGATCTATCTGATACAGAGCCTTTATAACTCCAATGAGGCCTACGTGAGGGTAGATAACGACATGTCGAACAGCTTCCAAATAGGAAAAGAAGTAAGGCAGGGATGCATCCTGTCACCTCTCATCTTCAATATATATGGGGAATGGATAATTAGAAAAGCAACAGAGGACTACGAAGCGGGACCACCCATCGGAGGAAAGAGAATATCTAACCTACGGTACGCGGCCGACACGGTTATCATAGCCAGCTCAGAAGAAGAAGTGGCTAAGTTCCTGCGACGAATAGAACAAGACAGCGCAAGAGTGGGTCTGAAACCTAATCGATCCAAGTGTCTGCTGGTGATCGACCGAGCAAAGACTCTACCACCCCAGCTGACTATTATTGGAGATATTAAAAGAAAAAACAAAATTATATATACTTTGGAGCACGCATATCGGAAATGGGGGGTTCCGAGGGTGAAATTAGGAGGAGATTGAGACATTGGTATTCACTATTGCCACATATGGGTGCGATACCTGGATGTTGAAGGCGGCGTGCCGAAAGAGGATAGAGGTCTTTGAAATGACATGCTATCGAAGAATGATGCGCATCCCTTGGATAGCCCACAGGACAAATACATCAGTTCTGCGGGAGTTAAACATAGAAGCTACAAAGCGGCTACTACCAACAATTCAGAAACGCATAATGGATTTTTTCGGACATGCCATCAGACGAGATGGAATGAAGAAGCTCGTCATACAAGGAAAAGTTAAAAGAAAAAAAAGGAGGGGACGGTCACCCAACAGATATATAAACCAACTGGCAAACCTCACTGGCCTACCAGTACCGGAGATGATGAGGAAGGCCGAGGATAAGGAAAGCTGGTGCACCGTCGTGTCTAACTAGCTGATTTATGCAGATCACGACGTTCGTGAAAAGAAGAAAATGATCTCATTTGGATCATGTGAGTTTTTGAGAAAACGCAATAAAATTTATAACCTTCTTATAAATCAGCTTCTTATAAATCACACCCCAAAAATCGAAGAAAAAAATTAATTTTTTCACTTTTTCGGCAATACACCGGTTATTTTCCATTTTTTTGATAATATTTATTATTAATATCTACTAATAAGTATTGCAATAAGTATTGTCATATTAATGATAATTAGGTACCGCAATTTAATTTTTTATTAATATTTAATAAACTGATTTACAATAATAACCCCATTATGCCTTAGTAATACTTTTTAATCCCTCAGGTACACCATCGGCGCAATCTGTATGTTACCCTTAATGACCATCGGCGCAATCTACAGGTTGCCCATGGTCATTTACCCAAAAAAAGGATTAATTTCTGACCATCGGCGCAGTCTACATATGTCCTTTTAAAAGCTATATTCAGGATTTCTAGGATCCCGCTTTTCTAAAATCCCGGTTGGGGTGGATTAATATTCCTCTAGTATGTTTAGCCCAAGTAACCATTGTCAAAACCGCCCGGAGGGCCTAATGGAGCGTGGCGGAAGGCCCGCAGGATAGGTTTTGACAATGGAGCAACCTTCAAATACACCAAATTTATGGTGGGCGTGGCCGACACTTTTCCGTTAATAAACGGGTAGTTTACGATTTTTTTGCTAATATTTATTACTAAATCTACTAATCACACCCCCAACTTTCCGAATCTCAAAGAAAATATCAATTTCCGGGTGAAAAATTTTCACTCATTCGGATCGGGTACGGCTAATGCAGTAGACGAGCCTGCTGCTATGTTACTTGTATCCCCTGGTATGAATGTTGCTGATTTTCGCACTTTTTTCGATTCTTCGTTAATGGTTTACGCTGGGAACGACGTCAGTCACATTCGGACCGAAAAAGCCCGAAAATAACGCCAATTTGTTACGTTTTATGGGGGGGGGGGGGGTCTAATTTTAACAATCGAAATATCGCCAAAAAACCGTGTGAAATTCCATGTACCGCAAATTTTATTTGTTTAATCAACTATTCAGACCTTCAGTGTACAGCATCACTATAAGAAAATTTCAATTTTCGGTTGGATACGTGCCCTCGCCTATTTAATAATCTGATTTACAATAATAACCCTATTATGCCTTAGTAATACTTTTAAATCCCTCTGGTACACCATCGGCGCAATCTGTATACTACCCTTAATGACCATCGGTGCAATCTACAGGTTGCCCATGGTCATTAACCCAAAAAAAAGGATTAATTTCTGACCATCGGCGCAGTCTACATATTATGTCCAAAATTTCTATCCAAGCGGTCACCAAGTTCCACAACTCAGTTTTTATTAGGACCCCGAAACCTTAAAACATATTTAAAAATCAGAACCCTCTGGCCATTTTTAAGAAAATAAAACAAGGGAAAAATCGACAAAGTAGTTTTTAATTCGTTTTACCATGAAAACTTAAAAAAATTACCTGTGGTGGTATTTCATTTCCTATGGATTATTTCATATTTAATTTATGCATTATTTCTATGGATAATTCAACAAAAAATACTCCTTAAAAATTTCCGCGTACGGCCCCATTAAAAAAGTAAGTAGGAGGCAGAAAATTTACAAGTTGCCTCACTAGTGAGCAATGTTTAAAGCCTGACTTGTGCGATTCCACTAAATGCAAATTAAAAAAAACACAATTCATTTTATGTACTTATAATAAAAATATTATTTTACAATATCAAAATTCAATGGTATGTTACAATTAAAAATCTAAAAATATTCTTGTAAAGATGTTCCCAAAGCTCTTTCAAGTTCTTGTAACATCTTCTTACAAGCCTTTTCAACTTCTTCTTCATCATCTTCCATAAGTTCTGCAAGGAATGGAATAGTCTCGGGCACTAAAATCATGAAATCTTCTCCCAATTTCTTGGCCGTTTCACCCAAACAATGCAAAGCCGCCAGCCTGACTTGAAAAGAGTCGTGTTTCGTTTTTAATAAAATCTGGTAATTCATATCTTTCCATAAGGTATCATCGGCTGTTGCAACGGCAAATTGCACAATACAAGGCGTCACAACTTCACTTGCCCGTTGTTGTAAACAATCCAAACCTCCAAGAGTATTTTCGAGTTGATCGACTAAAGATTGCATGAGAATCTTAAATCTCGTTTTATTAACAAATTTATGATTATCAAATATGAAAACGGTTTGGAAAGTTTTCAAAATATGCTCAACTAACGCGACATTTTTCTCTTCGTCTTCGAAATACAAATCTTTAGTTTTACTAGCATTGCAATCATCCAACAACTTCGCCGCGTTATTTAAAAATTGTCCAGCAAACAGTGAAAATATACCTTTAAGAGAATTAGCAAACGCGTTAGAAAGATTATAGAAAGTTATCACACGTTCGGATTTTTCATCGGGGCGGATGGCCCAATCGTACAGTTGACAGTACAATGGTCTGAAATTCGATTCGGATAATTTCAAAGTTAACGCCATGAGAGACTTGATGATGTATTCTTCCACTTCGTTAGCTTCTGCATGGGTACAACTGCCCGTCGTGCGCAATTGTAAGGCGTTCAAAAAGAAGTTGGTCAACTCGGGCAAATTTGCTTGAATATCGGCGCCCTGCAGGTGAGTAAACGATTCCGATAAAACCATCATCAAAGAGTTTATCGCGGAATAATCGACTTTAGAAACCATTTTGTTGTAACAATTTTCTATAGCAGGTAATAAAACTGTGATGGAAATTGAGCCTAACTTTTGTTGAATGCTGGTTAATTTTTTGAAAAACGGTTCCAATTTTTGATCGTCGGTTTGATTCCACTTGCAAGACAAAACGGAAATTTCGTATAAAATTTTTTCGATGTATGGACTCATGAATAACGCCAAACAATCCAAAATTTTGTGAATGGCCGTGACGTTGCTTGTAATCAATAAGTTTGGTGTTGCAAGATTCTTTTGCGATTTTAGTAGTTTTAAGAGAGACGGCATAAACTTGCTCAAGCAGGGAATTGCATGTGCTTTCAAAGAATTACACAATTCGGCTATACACAAAATTAAAGAAGCCATTATGTTTTCGTTAAATTTACCTGAAGGATTTTTGCTTAACGTAGCCAAAAAGTCAAGTATTTCTACAAATTTGTCTGGAAACTCCATCGATAAAATTTTGGAAAATAATTTCAAAGAAAATAGGGCTTTCTGTATAATTAATTCTTGATCGGAGTCGAGTTCAGATTCGTCTGATGTTTTTATGATGTTAACCGATGTAACCAAGATGTTGTACATTTCGTTTTTATCACAATTTTCGAAATATTCTATGTTGTATTGGAGTTTATTGTTTAACAATTCGAAAGCCCTTTTTCGGACGGTGCTCAGACTGTAAACCATGAGTCCGTGTATAACTAACAAAAACATTTGTGAGGGTAATAATGCGTTCACTGCATCCAAGATATCGTAACTGTGATGCAACATCACCTTCCAGTAGTGGGCATGAAGAGTATTCGAGTTGCGTTGCGCAATTTTGGATGTCTCTTGGATAAAATTCAGATTGTGTACGATAAATTCTTTAAACAAACCTTCCATTTGTATCAACTCCGAATCTTGCACTGGTGCAATTTTGTTAATAAACTGTGGAGAGGACAAAAAGTTGGATAAAAACGTCACAATGGTGTATTTGTAGTGACGAAATTGTTTCACCGTTAATTGATTCATATTGAAGACGTATGACTCGATCCTAGCACTCGTATCTTTCTGTTCCGGTAAAGTATGCAAATACTGAAATATCTTAATGAAAGAAACCATGGCGGTTTCTATCGAAAATTCCCTAATTAAGTCACCTGCAATGGCAAGACGTTTAGGAACATATTCAGCATTTGCTAATAATCTGTCTTTGTTTGATTTTTGTTTTTCTTCGTGAGTATGAGTAATTTGTGCTTCAAAAATGATCAGAAGCAACAAGTACAAATACTCATTTGGATTTAACGACGTTAATAATTGGACGAAGAGGGGCATCCTTCTATGTTCTGGAACATCTAAAATTGCGTCAACAAAAACTCGTAAAATATTGCAGATATTTTCTTTAGAGTTGTCTTTAATTAAAATTGGAATAATTGTCTCGATTATTTTCGTCATAATTTGAAAACTGTAAACGTCGTCGTGTCGCAACACTGATGAGCCAACAAACGTGAAAATTGTGATGATATTGTGCATGACTTGTTTAGGGATCAAAGCAGCGGTGTGTGCTAATAAAACTAAAGCGTGGTGGTGGGTTTGAGGGTTTTGTGAAGCTCTGATGCACTGCACGACGGAATGCATGTTGAAAGAGCTTTCCGGTAAAGGTTGACCTTCTTCCATTTTATTACAGCAATGTAAAATAGCAGACAAGATAAGCTGCTTTGCGTATTCCAAACTTGCTTGTTCGTCGAAATCCAAACACTTCTTCAAGATTCCGAACAAAATTGGCAACAATACGGCGGTATTCGTAAATTTCTTTTTATCTTGAATGAACTCCAAAACTGTGACACCTTTCTTCCATTCATTGGTATCCAAAATATCGATCTTCGGGATGACAGCTTTTTTCCGTTTTTCTTCGTTTTCTTTAGATCTCACTTCAAGCATTTTCTGTAACTGGGATATAACTAAAGAAGCATCCAAATCTATTTTTTTGAAAATGTGGTTAACGGTGTTAGATACTTTAAAATTCTTTGTATTGGTCGCAATTTCGATGATGGCATCTAAAAGTAACGTTTTAATATTCAGTTTTAGGTTTGAGAAGACTTCTATGTCGATTTGTTCCAAAATAAAAACTGCTGGGCACGTCGTTATGGACTGATACTTTAACTTGGTTTTGTCATTCAAAATAGATCGCATTATTAAATCCCAAATGGGAGTTCCGACTTGTAAAGCCGATGCAACATGCGAATCAAATCTTAAAAGGTTCTTGTAGATGATGGTGGAATCAGAGATGGTCATTTCGCTTTCACCATTTTCGTATTTTGCAAGAATCCCTAAACTCAACTTAGAGAACAGCTTATAAATTTCCGAATCATTTATAAGACTCAATATGGTCACAATTCCAGCTTGCAAATAAGTGGGATTCGCACAATTTAGCGCTATTTTAACCAATTCGTTCAAAGTTTTCACCAAAGTTTCGTTAGTAGAAGACAAAATGTTAAACATCATCGCCGGTGTTTGTTCGTTATCCAAACGAATTTCTTCTTCATATTTCACCAATCTTTTCAAGAATTTCACGTAATTATTCGATTTTGAATCGGACGGTCCTGTAATATCTTGCAATAACTGAAGAGATAATTCACGAATTTCAGCATTTGGCGTATTTAACGATACTAAAATGTAGGGAACAATTAAAACATCATACCGCACGAATTGTTCCAATGTACTTTTATCTTTCTGCACCAATTCCTTTACTATCTTCAAGCAGCTTAACCGCAAATTATCATCTATAAGTTCATTTTCGGCAATCGAAACGTTTAGAAGAAGTTCGGCGATCAACACCAAACTACTTCCACAAAAATGTTGAAAAAAGATACTCAGCGTTTCCAAAAATAAAGAAGACTTCGTTTTTTTACCGCTACAGCCTTCGAGTAGCATTTTCAACAACCGTATATACAACTTCGTTATTTCTTCATTTGAACTAAAGTCGAAACAACCAAAATTGATTTCCTTCTTTTCAGTTTTGCTTATTAAAGTCGAAATTCCACGAAGGAATCCTTGCAATGTAAATTTATTATTTTTTGCCTTGATGATGTAATCTGAATTGACGGTTTCCCCTTTAACTGAAATGCTGGACGTTTGGAAATAAATTTCGAAAACATCCAGCACCAAAGCGCTCACTTCTGCTGGATTATCTTCTGGTAAACAGTTACTTAAAAGAATAATCACCATTTGTTTGTGTAAAGCATTCCGATTTTCTTCGGGCACTTGTTTGATGACTTCCAGTAGGTCCTTAATATTGGAAAGACTGCTGTCTCTCGAAAGAACAGCTTGAACAAGCTCACAAAATACACTTCCTTCCGATGCTGATTGTAATTCTTTCCGATAAGATTTTAATAGATCCCATTGTTTTGCAAATTTGGACGCTAAAACTTGCTTTGCCGCTTTCATTTCGTCGTTACTCGTTGGAAGCAAATATGGTAAAACAGCCAAAAGAACTTTTATGTTTGAATAAGAATAATGGCTGCAGAGAACATCTAAAGCACCGTAAGTCACGTTCCAGGCTTCTTCAACTTTTGGGTAATTTGACAGCAACTTAATCAGAATATCACACAAACTATCTACATTTAAAACCACCGATAATTCGGTTTTAAATAAACTTAGAGTTGTATGCACGACTTGTAAATTATCATCGTTTAAAGCATCAATCAAAAAGTTTTCTAACATAACCACATCCTTCTCTTTTAAAGCCTCCAAGTTTTTCTTCAACATGTTCAAACCTTCAATTCGGAGGATAGAATTGGGGTGGTATAATTTCTCAAAAAGTTCGGAACTATTTCCTATGATTGTAAAATTATGCACTAGCTTACGTAAGGCTCTTCGATGATGTTTAAATTCATTGTTTGTCGGAGTCAGAATCTTTTTAACCACACTATCAAATGCGTTGGGATACTGACGCTCAATTTTACGCACAACATTTTTCAGCCAAGTCAGCGTCTCCTTTGGAATTTTACTATTTTCAGAATACAGATTCAAGATCGACCTGAAAGTTAAAAACAAAACAATAAATAAATCATTTTAATAAAAAAAATTGTCTTAAAAATAATACAGGACACCCCCAAAATAAATTTTTAACGAAATTTGGCAACTTGAAAGCAACAAATTTCAACTTTTCAAGATTTTTAGCAAGCTTGAGCCAATTTTTCAGTTTCATAGGTTGTATTAAAACAGTTCATTGCGCATTTGTTGCGGGCAGTTTTTTTTTTTTAGATTAAATGATCACAAATGGATTTGATTTGAAATTTTGAATGTTGGAAGATGAAGAAGGCAGATAAATATACCTGCCGTCCGACCGTGACTCATGCGCTTATCCACAGTATTTAACTACTTTTCATATTCGTAAATAACACGTGGTGTGCGTGAGTAAAATGGAAAACATCGTAAGTATGATCTAGCCTTTGCATGATGGTTTGTGATTATGCGTAAGTAGAAAGAGAGATATCGTGAGTGTACATGAGCGTAAAGAAACAACCAGAAATTAAAGTGAATAACAAAAAAAATTGAAGAACCAAAATTAATAATGAATATCAAGCTTGATAATACATTGACAAGAATGCTGAAATGACATTAAAACTTAAAGAAAAATGGCAAAACTGTGTATTTTGGATCGCTTAATGTTTGCATTGAAAGATATTCCAAAATAAGGACAAATTCTGAAGTGAAATGATGAAGGGCAAATATTTATTTCTATCTCAAAGGTGCAATAATTATTATTATCTTTGATTATGTAATATCAGATAGATCAACCCTATGAAAGTTTTGGAAGCACTTGGCTGAGTTGGCGTTCTATATGATAATTTCCGAAGATTTTGTTGTACTATTTCGAAATTCCACAATATTTCATATGGAGCAAGTCAAGAAAAGGCTAAACAATTACGCTCTACACTACATTTATGGTAATTGTCTCTGGCAGTGCAGCCTTAAGAAGGCTAATAAACTCACGAAATATATTGGCTGGTGAGCAGAAAATCAAAACTTCTGAACCTGAAGGGTTACTGACACTAACTAAATTCATGTACACACCAGACTACAATAATTGTAAAAAGTTCCTAAAAATTCCTTTAACTTTCATAGATTGTCACAAATTTTTAAAGACTGCCATAGATTTTAAAAACGGGTCCAGTACTCTATCACGTACTCGGAAATTGAAATTTTCCTATAGAAATGGCTTAATATTTCGATCAAAAAAGTCATTAGCTTTAATATAAAGCAAGGTTCATTAAGTTTTAATTGAAAAAACAACCCTAATTTAAGGGAAAACTAAATGTATCGGTTGGATTGGCTGCGGCCTAAAAAAACCGAGGAAAAATGGGCTACGCCCCTAACCGAGGACATTAATAGTGGGTGATCGGCGGAGGTGCGGCAGTACACCACACGCAGACGACAAGGTAACACGTGCTAATCGTGCACTTGAACATGTTGGAGCATATTAAATCGGTTCTTTTCAGAACCAAAAATTATTTCGAATTGGGTATCTATTATTTGCTCGGATTCAATACAGAGGATTCGGGCGGTTTTTTTAAACGCTCACTTGGGCTAAACATACTTGAAGGGCCTTCCATCAAGAAAACCGGGATCCAAAAAATCGGGATCATAGAAAACCTGGATATAGCATTTAAAAGTATGGTTGCGGTATGGGGCAGTAAACTTTTACGTTTCACCCCCAAAATATCGAATAAAACAAAAAATAATGACAAAATAGTAACCTTTCATTGATGTTACTCGTACGAGAGACGTGTTGCATTTGCCGGTGCGTAAAACGCTAAGTGTTAGAGTATATAAAATCACGCGGACCGACAACAGAATGGGGAGATTCCACAAATTTTATTCATGCGCGTCGGTGAATGTGTAAAATTTGCGATTTTCAAAGTTATTTTTTTCATCTTAAAAGTCCCTCATCCAAGAATTTTATAATTTATTTTACTTTATAAACTTTAAACTTGACCAAACTTAATAGGAAAAAGTTGATTTCGGAGTACGGATTAGGGTACTTTAACCTTTAAAAACTACCCAAGACTTCTGAGAAATTCCATCGACATCCAAATAATGTTCTCAAATTCCATGGACTGCCAGGTGAAAATTGATTATGATTATACATTTTCAAGAATTTTATCGGCAACTAAATAATTAACTACAAATACCATAAAATTTTAAAGAATCCTGTAGGACTACTAATGAAATCCGAAGGACCTATACATGGCTATTGGTGATATAACCAGGCAAACGGAATTTAAACCCCAGTCTTGGAATTTGCTAGACAGTTAAGGAATACTGGTTACTGAAGGAAGCCAAACTATGCTGCAGTCATTAGTTAAAACGTTCTAACTAACAAATTGGTTTTTGGGGGGAAAAAATGAGTTTATATGGATGTTATTAAGCCATTTTCATATTATTTAACAGAAATTTGATATAATCATACATTACAGAAGGCATTAAATACAATTTTATAACGAAGACCGCTTTACAACATCTACATAAAGTCAGTTTTCTCCCAAAAACCAACTTGTTAGTTAAGACGTTTTAACTAAGCACGGCAGATGGAGAACATACCGCGAGAGGATCTTTGATTAAAGAGACTAATCGCACCACACGAGGCGGACAGAATAAGAAACAGAACCGGATATACTGAAAGATGAGGTGAAAAATGCCATCCAACATCTAAAAGCAGGAAAGGCTACTGGCATTGGGGTGGAAACTTACAAAGCCATGGAAGAACTTGGCATAGATCTTAACCACGGACTCGGCTAGAAAATATGGAACACAGGAGAATGGCCCAACGAATGCCGTAGTTCGGTCTTCTACCTATCCATAAAAGAGAAGTAACACAAAATGTGATAACTACAGACGTATTGCACTAATATCACATGCCAGCAAGTGTTATTATAATATAATCAATACATAATGAATGAAATGTTGAAACCGAGGGGTCAATTCTTTGACGTTTGGTATAAAGGACTTAAGTCAAAAAACACGAGTTAACAGTAGAAGCAAATTAAGTTGTTTTTACCGTTTAAAAAAGATAAATTTCGATTCAAGTTTATAATATTTTCTCTCTCACACTCTTATTTTTGTGATTAGGGGCAGTCCATTAATTATGTAAGGATGATTTTTGTAATTTTGGACCCCCTCCCCCCCCCACGTAAGGGTACGTAAGATTGTGGAACCCTCCCCCCCACATCTTACGTAAGGATTATTTAAAAGAAAATTAATTTTAACTCCGCCCCTAATATTTATAAAATATGAATAATAATCTATATATATAAAAATGGATGTATGTGTGTATGTATTGTTGTGATACGCGCTATCCATGTTAAGGATAGAGTCGTACCAACAAGGAGAGAAGTACAGTTGGAGACCGGATGTTCAAACACATTTGTTTACATGTGTTTGTTTTGTTGTGTCGTTTGAATTTAATTTTAAGTTTGTTCGAATTATATGTTGTGTGTAAACGGGATATACAACATGTGGAAATTAATCAAACGTGCAGAGAACCGTCGGCCATGTACAAACAAACCGATATATAAGAAGCTCCGGTTTGAAAAAACAAAATATATAGTAACGAACGTTACATAAAAAGTAAATAAAAGTTCGATCAAGATCACGAAGCGTGACGGTCGCATATTAGTTACTGCGATATGCAGTTGTGCGAATAATTGCAATTCAATTAAAGATAATTGAAATAAATTATATTCGCGAAGTTCCATCGAGATCACGAGAGGTGACGGTCGTGTATTTTGTACTGCGAGTTATATTCGCGAATTCAAGTAAGATTCAAATAAAATATACTGAAATAAATTATATTCGTGAACGATATACGGTGGTACTACCCAAGAAGATTAATTCCTTGGAGAATTTAAGATTCCGCAAGATAGCGGGATACAGAAGGTGTTGGCAACGAAGGTTGTGATCGAGATCGTGTCTTATAGATACGTTGGGGAGATACGGATACCAAGTTATCCGATATATGAGAAGCAGATTGGAGATTGGAAAGTGGAATATTTGAAGAAAGAAAATAGTGCGCACGATACAAATCACAGGTTAGCTACCTTTTAATAATCAGTGCGTAGAATAGTAGTTTACATAAAGATTGTTTGATTGTTTGGGTTCTTGTTATATGTTGAAATTTGTTGATTTGATTAAAAACTTGTTAACGGAATTCCAACTGTAGTTTTATCTTTGTTGGAACCCAGAATTCGTTCAATCAAGAATAAGCTCGTATAAGAAGTGTTGGTTGATTCAGATCCCGACGCATATTACCCTGAGAAGTATAAGAGTCGAATTAAAGGTAGGGGTCCATAAACCGATTGTGTGCGTACTCGTGTATTTTCAAGACACCAGACGCTACATAAAAATGGCACCCAACTAGAGGGCGAGAATTCAATCGTTTAAAGCCACATAAAAAGTGGCACCTCAACGATAAGGGGCAAGAATTCAATTAAATGACTTCTCAGAATACGACAGCTTAATAAGATCCAACAAAGATTAACATGTCAACGACAATCAGGAATACGCGCAGTAGTGGAGATGTGGACCAGATAATGGCAATGTTGAGAATGATGAGTGAACAAATGGATAAGAGCTATGCAAGTTTGAGTGAACAAATTGGGGAGATGAATGCTGAGTTGAATGAAAGAGAGGAAAAAAGGTATGCAAGCTTGAGTGGGAAAATTGGGGAGATGAATGCCAGTATGAATAAAGGTTTTGATCAGATGAATGAACGGTTTGACCAACAGGAGGTCCTATTTATAATGCAAGGGGAGAGTGAGAAAATCACCAATATTGATAAAAAGGGGGCAGACGAAATCGCGGCTAACAAGAATTGTGCGGTTAATGGGATTAACCCAGCACAGCAGGTAGAGCCACGCGAGGTTGAAGTACTGTTGGTCAGTGCAATCGGGGGGCATTCCGGGAAGAATGTGAACGCCCGTATTGGTATCGAGACCAAGGTCGAGACGATGGAAGGGTTCATCGGATTCGTAAAGAGATTCAACGGAAGCATGGGGGTTAAGGGGGAGAAAACGCGACCAGCGACAGTTCCGTATGGGTTACGGGAAGGAAGCGACTGGCGCGCGCAACAGAAGGTGATGCAGGACCAGCAATTTAGTTGGAACAGACCAGCATCAGGGGGGTACGATCATCCGCGCATGGGGGCATGCCAGGTTTACGGCGGTATGGATCGAAAAGGCTGGCGACAACGCGATCAGGAGAAAGACGCACCGCCAAAAGACATCAACAGGGATGTCTATCGGATGGCGATCGACACCACGAACCGACCGACGGCTAACACGCGAGCCGCGGTGCATGTATGTTCGGGGTCGTACTTTCCATAAGCGGAAAGGAAGCGAAGGGGGGTTAATACCTATGTACCCCGGGAAGAGTACATAGAGGCGTGAGTAGAATTCACAAAGAAACGGAGAGTCATATTTAGGCTCCCATTAGAAAATAACAAAGGATCAATTTTAGATCAAAGTTAGAATTCACAAATAAATAAACGAGTCAATTTTAGGTACACAGTAGAATTCACGAATAAAGAAATGGATCAATTTTAGAACCACATTTGAATTCAAATATAAACCAACCATTTTTAGGCCAACCTTTGAAATCAATCATTAACAATTCCATTGTCGGTAAAACATTGGAAAATAATCAAACCGTCAATAAAATGGAAAAGTCAAATGAACAACCCGATTTAGGCAAAAGTTTGAAATTAATTAATAAATTAGATGTCACTGTCAACGGAGATAGAAAATGCAATTAAATCTATTAACGATAAGACAGGAGTAATTTGGATAAGTACTCAAAAGGCACGAAGACTATCTTGTCCACTATGTTGATGACATGTTGGTATTTTCGGACAATGAGGAAGATCATTTACGACAGTTGGAAGAGGTATTAAGCACGTTGGAACAAACAGGGCTTAAACTGAATTTATCAAAATGTCAATTCATGTTGAATCAAGTAAAATTTTTAGGGTTCACGGTAGACCGAGTAGGAATCTCAGTCGACAATGATAGATTGGAGGAGGTTAAAATTTAGCCGCGAATACGGAATTTACATACGTTGCGAAGTTTTCTCGGAGTGGTGAAAAACGTTAGGTTTCTTAACGTTATTAAAAAAGGTACACGTTGGAATTGAGGACGGGTACATGAAGATATCTTCAATAGTTTCAAGGAAATGTTAGCAATTGTGTGCGCATTGAACCAGTTAAAATAGTTTAAGGGAAATAGATTTTTGATTGAGACGGATTACTCCGTGTTAATTCTCATGATGAGAAAGATAATTTGATCGCGGATGCCTTCAGCAGGGAAGATGAGGGGTGAATAAGAGTCGACAAGAAGTCTTCAAGAATCTACAAGAAAATCTACAGGGGTGTTATTGTAAGCTATGCGCTACAATAATAATTTAAGGTATCAGTAGATACTCGACAAGTGAATGCACTGCGAGTGTCAGAAGATATGTGTGAAAGATTATATGAAATAGTAAGAAGAAGTTGAAGGACATTTGAGACGCGCAAACAAATTTAAATCAGGGACACGGGGTTTATTCATAGAAAAATATTTACAGGAGTCAAGGGAGTCCGGAATTCAGTCAAATCAGGGATCAATGGCTTCTTAAAAGCATAGCGGCAAATGAGCTGTACATAGCGAATAAAGCTACCAACATTCACTGCCGAGAAAATTTCGCAAACGACGAAATCAAACCCGAGCGCATATTAGCAAACAATGCGACTTATTTTTAACAACAATCGTTTTGTTGATCAAGAGAAAACGCGCATCGAAGTTCGAGGAAGTATGAAGAACGGATGAATAGAAGAATCCGAAAGCGACTGTCATTCAATATAGGGGACAGGGTAGTCGTTAAGAGTTTGAGAACCTCAAACAGGGCGCAGAACATCTGTGCAAAGTTATCGTTGCCATACGAAGGACCTTTTAGGATCCATGAGGTGGTTAACGATAACGTTTATATTTAGGCACAAGTTAGAAATCTTAAAATTTAGGAAAGATTCAAAGAATAATTTTGATGAACGTGATCAGGGGGGAGAAATTCGGGGAAAATTTCATTTTAACCTGTTATACCCATACGTTGCGGACCCGCAAGAAGAAGATTCACCATAAGAATAAATTGACTGACTAACAGTACCTCGTACATCGAAGTAAAATAATTTTACATGGGTAATCTCGTGCGCATTCTCAAGTTTATGTTTACAAACCACTGACGCTACAAAGGGAAGGGAAGGGATAAATGTAAGTGACTACTGCAGGATATGCAGGTCCATTAAGAGGGAGGTGTACGCACCAACATAGCCCGAGGGTATGTTAGGGTAAGACTGCACAGTACAGGGAGAACGTAAGAGGCTTGGCTAAAGCCAGTCCAGTTGGGAATAAGACATCGCTGAGTTTGAGGACCCTAAGTCGATGCAAAAGAATAAAAGCGTTAGGAACAGGTGGTGATTGGAGCAAGAGAGAGAATGAATGAAGATGTTAGAGGGAAGTCAGGGTCAATTGAATGGTATGAAAGGGGGTCATGTATGGAAGAAGGGTGTGAAGAATGAATGAAGATGTTGAATGAATGCGAAGATTTACCAAGTTAGTTGCATCGCACTACTGTGGGTAAACTTAGCAGGGGGCATTTGTTGTGATACGCGCTATCCATGTTAAGGATAGAGTCGTACCAACAAGGAGAGAAGTACAGTTGGAGACCGGATGTTCAAACACATTTGTTTACATGTGTTTGTTTTGTTGTGTCGTTTGAATTTAATTTTAAGTTTGTTCGAATTATATGTTGTGTGTAAACGGGATATACAACATGTGGAAATTAATCAAACGTGTAGAGAACCGTCGGCCATGTACAAACAAACCGATATATAAGAAGCTCCGGTTTGAAAAAACAAAATATATAGTAACGAACGTTACATAAAAAGTAAATAAAAGTTCGATCAAGATCACGAAGCGTGACGGTCGCATATTAGTTACTGCGATATGCAGTTGTGCGAATAATTGCAATTCAATTAAAGATAATTGAAATAAATTATATTCGCGAAGTTCCATCGAGATCACGAGAGGTGACGGTCGTGTATTTTGTACTGCGAGTTATATTCGCGAATTCAAGTAAGATTCAAATAAAATATACTGAAATAAATTATATTCGTGAACGATATACGGTGGTACTACCCAAGAAGATTAATTCCTTGGAGAATTTAAGATTCCGCAAGATAGCGGGATACAGAAGGTGTTGGCAACGAAGGTTGTGATCGAGATCGTGTCTTATAGATACGTTGGGGAGATACGGATACCAAGTTATCCGATATATGAGAAGCAGATTGGAGATTGGAGATTGGAAAGTGGAATATTTGAAGAAAGAAAATAGTGCGCACGATACAAATCACAGGTTAGCTACCTTTTAATAATCAGTGCGTAGAATAGTAGTTTACATAAAGATTGTTTGATTGTTTGGGTTCTTGTTATATGTTGAAATTTGTTGATTTGATTAAAAACTTGTTAACGGAATTCCAACTGTAGTTTTATCTTTGTTGGAACCCAGAATTCGTTCAATCAAGAATAAGCTCGTATAAGAAGTGTTGGTTGATTCAGATCCCGACGCATATTACCCTGAGAAGTATAAGAGTCGAATTAAAGGTAGGGGTCCATAAACCGATTGTGTGCGTACTCGTGTATTTTCAAGACACCAGACGCTACAGTATGTTCCCTATAGACTCCTAAACCGTTTGACCGATCGGAACCAAATTTGGCACAGTTATTATGTAGGTTCCTGCGCATGTTTTTGTATTGAAATAGTGCAAAAATTCGCAAAGGAAAGTTGATTTTGAGTAGCCTGCCTTCCTTTAAGGAATCTCGATAATCCATTCATGCGCGTCCCATAGGGACGCGCATGAATGGATTATCGAGATTCCTTAAAGGAAGGCAGGCTACTTAAAATCAACTTAAAACAAGTTGGAACCTGCTTTAGCAGCGGTTCTTAGGCTTCTATACAACTGCTTTTCTGGTATGAAAAGTTGTTATTTTTGGTCGCCATAATTTTAATAATAAGGAGGGGCCAAAAAGTTGGCCTCTCCTTGACCAGAAATCTTTACTTCTCAATAAAAATTCAACGGGCCCAGCATTTCCAAAAAAATTTACAGCATTCGTCAGCATTTCGATAGTATTGGCGACTGACAAAAAAATATATCAAATTCAAAAAAGTTGTTATTATCTGATTATTTTTGGTGGCCATATAATGTAACATCACATAATCAGATAATCTGCATTAATTATTTATTATTTTATTTAAACCACAGCAGTGGCTTGATGTGGATAGTGAAGTTAAGTTGTAAATAAAAGAGAAGGAAGAGGATGGATCGACCTCAAAAAATGGACCGGACATTACAGAATAATTCGATAATCTGCACCAATTAAATTTTTCGAGATAACTTCTTATTAGGGTATCAACGTCTTAAGCCCGCATTTCATTATAGCTTCTAGCAGCCGAGCTTCTAGAAGCCCAAAATTTGTAATGCATTGACTCTTATGGAACCAAACTCACTTCGGCTGGTAGAAGCCTACCAGCCGAAGTGAGTTTGGTTCCATAAGAGTCAATGCATTACAAATTTTGGGCTTCTAGAAGCTCGGCTGCTAGAAGCTATAATGAAATGCGGGCTTTAAGGTATCAACGTCTTAACGGATCAAAGGATCAACGCATCAAAGTCTCAACGAATCAACGGATCAAAGACTACTACAGATTGATATTCTCATAGCAAAATCTATTCCAATGCCTTTAATAAGGACAAATCTGGGAATAATGATTTTTCAATGAGTAATTCCAACTTAATTACAAACTTTTAGAAAATTTTTTTTTCTATTCATAACAATCACATGGCATACAAGTAACATCCCATTTATTATTTGTCGTACCAATCCACAATTCGACTTGGGGAAAAATTTTGGCCTTCAAATCGATTTTCAAGGTCACATGTTTTGGAACAAATCAAAGCTATCGACGGTATCTATCGAGATGTTTAATTGTGGCAATTTTGTAAAATTTTTAAATTTTGCTGTTACCGCCATAACTATGACCTTCAACAGTTTTTCAAGGTGACAATGGACGGATAGTTAACAACTACATAAGACCTCTAGGAAATACTGCATTATTATCATAAATATACCTTGTATAGAAGCCTAAAAGTAGCGCACTGGCTACCCAGTTCTTAGACCTCTATACACACAGAGTATATCCAACACGATTTGAAACGCTCTGTATGATTTTGAATTATGCGGACAGACGGACAGACAGACGGACGGACGGACAGACACGGAGCTAGATCATAAGGCTTCTTGTTATACTTTGTATAGAAGCCTAAAACAATAATGAATGCTGTCAAACTGTCAACCGATCGACAATGCAAATACGCGTGCCCGTGCTTTACGTTTCTATTTGACCATCTTAACCAAATTTGGTGTAGAAGTTATTTACAACGCTACGAAAAACATAGGCTACTTTAGAACCTTGGAGTGAGGCTGAAGGCCGAACAACCACGGTCTACACGTATGCCTGCGATACCCTTGAGTGAGGCCGAAGGCCGAACAACCAAATCCGACACGGTCTAGATGGCTAAAGGCGGCCGGTAGGCCGACTGTGCCAGCTAGTATATTATACTATTATGCCACTATGTTTAATGATTTTTAAGGCGCTGATACACATGCTACTTACTGGCACGAAAATCATGCTATTATGACGTAATTGTCGTAAAATTACGTCTATTATGACGTAAATGTCGTAAAATTACGTCATAATAGCATGCTTTTCGTGCCAGTAATATCATGTGTATCAGCGCCTTTAAGTACTATATATTTCAATATATTTGATTTTTTATCAAATATTATATTTGATTTTTAAATTTAATTTAAAAAAATATTTTAAGAAACTTACGTAAGGAATACGTCGGACCCCTCCCCCCCTACGTAAGGGTCCGTAAGATATTCAATATCCCCCCCCAAACCCTTACGTAATTAATGGATGACCCCTTAGATAATATCAAACCACAAAACTGTCTTTTTTAAACGGTAAAAACAACTTAATTTGCTTCTACTGTAAACTTGTGTTTTTGACGTAAGTCCTTTATACCAAACATCAAAGAATTACAGGCAAAATTTATGTATACCAGACTACGAAATGTTAAGAACTTCCTTGAACTCCAAGGAGTTCCTTGAACACAGACTCTTGTTAAATCTGAAAATTTATGCTCACAAAATTAGGACAAGTAAAACCCAAAGAAGTGGAAATATCAGGGTTCCAACTGAATTTTGCAATACAAATTTCTCGACTTTTCCTGATTCAAATTAAGTTTCCCCTTTCTAAATTCTGTAATTTCAAAAATCAATACTGTAAATTGACTAAAATAAATAATATCGACACTTCATAGGTCAATAGGTGTAACTCTCATTTTACATTTTTTTCAAGAGGCAGGAAAAAAGGTGGGTTTCGACATTTGAAACTCGGATATATGAATAACTTAGAGCTGTTTTACATTACACTAAATTTTTCAGGACTGAAATTTTTAGTCCTAAAAATGCAATGCGCGCGCCGAATTAGGACGCTGACAGCAAGAATTTAGAACATGTTCTAATTTATTGTTGTTAGCGTCCTGATTCGGCGCGCGCATGATGTAAAATTAGTTTCATAATTTAAAATTCAAAATTCTTGGTAATGGCAAAAGGTTGGTAATGCATCTTTTCATATACCTACTATATAAGTAGGTATTGTTAAGAGCGCGCTGCGGAAAGAGAGAGAGGGAAGCAGTAGATATGATGTTGAAAGAAGCCTCTAATCTTTTGTAGAGATTTAAAAAATTTAAAAAAATTATTTGCGCCATATCTAAGGGAACCCTTGAACCCTTTGTGCATTAAGTTGATTTTATATAGTTTAAAACTCCACTAAGGGCACTTTTTGATTTACAAGTTTTGTACAAGTTTTCTATAATTGATTATGAAATCGCTTCAAAATCAGGTTTTGTCCTTATAATGATCTGCAGAAGGCAATAACGAAGTTTCATTAAGATCGGTTGTCATAAAAATTCAAAATTGTCCTTTTTCATAAATTAAATTAACCTATTTACTTTTAATTTAAAGCGCTCAAAATTGGTTATTGCCTTCAATAGTCTTTTCTTATTAATATAAAAAAAGAATTACATTGATACGACGTTCAGTTTTTTAAATTTGTACAAAAGATTAGAGGCTTCTTTCAACATCATTCCCTCTCTCTCTTTCCGCAGCGCGCTCTTAACAGTTGTTTTATTATCCCAACCCTCACACCCGAGATTTTATTTTATAAGAGTACAAGCTTCTTATAATTTTACAAAAAAAATAACAAACGCGAACAAATCATTGGAAGTTTAGTCCATAATCGCTTTTTTTTTAAAGTTTGATTTTTTGGTTTTGCAAGTAACATTGTAATAATTATGCAGCACATAATTTTTTTCTTTTGCTAATTTGCATTTTTATTTAATTATTTTAAATCACTTTTAAACACTTACAAACCAATCGACATTATTTGACAATTTACCTAATGCGCGTGGCGCATATTCAGTCGCTGAAAAAGTTAAAATTGTCAGGTTGTAGTTGCAAACAGGAAAGTATTACAACAAGTTTTCTATCATCCTAATTCGGCGCGCGCATTGCATTTTTAGGACTAAAAATTTCAGTCCTGAAAAATTTAGTGTAATGTAAAACAGCTCTTACACTATACTAATAATTTTTCCTGAATTGAGTTTCAATTTCCCTGACTTTTACTTAAGGGGTAATGACACTCTAGGATTTTTAAAAAAAGCAAAATTTTTTTTTACATTAATTAATAGTTCAATATCTTAAAATTTATGTATTAAAATTTCATATCGATATTCCGAATATTTTCGGAACTATAGGCATTTAAAGCGCATAAGAAGTAGGCAATAAATTACCCAAGTTTATGGTACTGAGCATTACAACTGTCGGCAAACCATAATAAACCAAAGTGCATCCTTTATTACTTTTAAAAATTCTAAATAGGTAAGAAAATTTAAAAAAATTTTATTTTTATCCTGTAATATTATATTTTATAACCTGTAAATCAAATATGAAATTTGGCGAAAGTGGACGTGGTTTAGGATTTAAAACTGTTATTTTTTGCGAGAACTGTAACGAAACTGTCATTCCAAATTGCCCATTTATTGATAAAGCATATGAAATTAACCCTAAAATTATCCTGGGCCCAATTGCTTGAATTTCTGTGCGAAAGCTGATGCACGCCGCATTAAGTTCTCGGAGCGATCGCTGTCTGACGCTGCTAAAGAGGCTCGGTTTTGGTTAAAATCAGCCAGAAATGAAGAAGAACAGCAGTATAACATAGAAGACCAATTGTATGGTGCAGGTATTGCAGATTAGAGGTAAATAAAAAATTTTCATTCAATAATGCTATGTAAAACTTTAAAACGCTCTATCTCAAAATGACAATTTCTCAATTGGCCGGCAACATAACTTTGACAGATCTTAATCGATTTGCTTGATATTTTAACTGTAGCTATAAAATTACATTATCTAGGGAAGTACGTACGGATTTGGCGCTAAATTGTAAACTTTTCTTGTTATAAACAATTTTTCACGTAATTTTTGATCAAAATTAGAAATTTGAAATCAATCGTGCGCTATTCTTACAAAAATCAATATTTTTTAATTTCCGTACGTACTTCTCTAGATAATCTTATTTAGAACTGAAAATGTTTTTGTTTTTTGTTGTAGGTCAAAAATTAGCGGAGAAATCTTGCCGGCCGCGGAACGCTATTTGTAAAGAGAGGTTTCCTTTGCTGGGATGTGACGCTGCCATTTTGTAAAAAAATTAAAAAAAAAATTATAAACTATTCTATAAAATATGTACAATAAACCGCTTTAAACAGATTTTCTATTGCATTTACTATAGCGCCATAAAAAGTTGTTAAAATTATGCTATTTTTGTGTCTTCTAGAGTGTCATTACCCCTTAAAACTTTCCTGACTTTCAAACAATTTGTTTTCTGAATCCCCGACTTTTCCAGGTATTCCAGAAAAGTAGGAACCCTGAATAAGTACTTAACCCTTTCACCGGTTTACCCACAAATTTGTGGGTAAAAAATGAAGAAAATATTTTCAGAACCCCACAAAATTGTGGGTAAAAAATGAAGAAAGAAATGCAAAAAATTTGTCGACTTAATGGATCAGATGACTAAATATTACGCGATTAGTAGATCAAAAAAATGGACTTCAAAATTCTGTTTTCATGTATTAAACATACCATTTTACAATAGTTCTGTTTTAAATCGGAAATTTAGTTCAGTCTTGCAGAAAAAAACCTATTTAAAATAATTTACGCATTGGAAGGGAATTAGTTCCTCTCTGTGTTTTTGGTTGCTTCGAAAAATATCACAATGGTCGTCGTAATTAAAGATTTATCAATTTATTTTCCCTTTTAAACATTTTTAAATAATGATTATTTTTTTATTATTAAAATTTTGAAATCATAAATTTATTTTTCTTGATTCTAAATAAATCCATAAACTTACCAAAATTTAAGAATAAAATAACCCCTTGACCCAACATTTTGAATGCCTTTAAGCATAAATATTTTGGACCCCCAAATTTTGGTAAAATCGGTGAAAGGGTTAATGAATCAGTCGGGGATAATTACCTATCACCTGTCACCCGAAATCGCCCCAAAATATTTTTTTTAGCAAAAGGAACCTTATTAGAGTGTCCTGTAAAAATTTCGCTCGAGAAAGTATAGTCAAAATTTTGAGAAAAATCGATTTGAAAAGGTAGGGAAAATTTTTTTTGCCTTCTAATTTTTGGCTTGGCCAGAGCTGTGAGCATCAAAAAACCTACCCTCCGATGCTCCGCATCTCTGGGCGGTTTTTCGTGCTCAGAGCCGCTACGCGGCGGAGCTAAACATACGAGAAGGCGCCACCAATCAAGCAAACCGGGATGAAGGCAAAAATACTCTAAGTCTTAAATGAGTGATGCGCGGGAATCTCGTTAATTTTACATGTAAATTAGCAAACTTCAAAATCGATTTACTCAAAATTTTGATAATACATTCTCAGAATTTTTTTGCAGGAGGGGCCTATATAAACCTTCCTCTTTGCGATTGCAAAGTTTCAACTCATTCGGAGTGACAGGTGTTAGGACATCCTCACCAATCAGTCTCCTTATAAATTAAAAAAAAAATGTAATTTGTCAGCCTGTATAATCTACTTACATCACTAAATCATCGATAAATTCATCCTTTATTTTCATTGCATCCAACAATTTGTCCACAAAATCCATATCAGATTGATTATCTTCATTTCGAGTAATCCGACCAATTCCATGCAACACAAGAGTCCGAACAAACCGATAAATTTCAACTTCATCTTCTATTAAACCTCGTAACAGTTTAGCCAAATCCTCCTTCTTGATTAAAGTGATAAATGCAGCATCGGAAATTTTTGAAAACTGCTTCTGCGACTGATACAGCACAACAATAGTCAAACAAGCCTCAGTTTTCAACTTAGGAGCGTTCATTTGAACAATTTTTTCCATCAAATGAAGTAAAATTTTATCTCCTAATTGTACTTGGGATAAAAGTTTAGCTGTGATAATATAAGATGCAGCGACAAAATCTGGTATGTCTGAAACCAAACCTTTCAAGATGACGGGTAACATATGAGACACTTGAGATTCGTTTACGTTGCGAGAGTACTCGATTGCTCCAACAAAAGTAGTACAATAAAAATTGTAAATAATAGTAAGACTTGCCGGTTTCTCAAATTCTCTGATGATTGTTAACACGAATTTGGATACGAATTCTAAAAAGAACGGATCGGTAGCGGCATGGTTATACAACGCCTCTTTAGGTAAACGAATTTGTGGTTTCTGTAATGGAAGTAACCAATTCCACTTGTCATTTTGTGACTTCACGTCTAAAATTTGCAAAACTTTAACAAATATGTCCACTTCGTGATACGGTAAAATTAACATCAACAAATCTTCTTTATTAAACTTATGAATGTGGAATCGATACACTAACCATTCCAAAGCTTTCTGTGAACTGTAAAACGTAAGCTGAGGTGACAACAGTAACAGAAACTTTTTTATGGTTTTGTCCAATTTTTTATTTGCTTCGGCAGTTTCGACTGAACGTTCGACTGTTTTTGAAGTAACGTGGAACAACGTATTTTGAAATTCTTCGAAAGCGTTATCTCTAGTTATCAAATCTGTTAAGCCATCTAATCCAATTTGATATATGGTGTCGGTATCGTATTTTGCAGCTTCTTTTGAATCAAAAATTAACGAAGCCCGTTTCTTGCTGCGTTGAAGAACTTCGGTTTGCGGTACCTGAAGTCTTTTTAATTGTTCTGCTAACGAAGTCGCCATCTAAATATAATTTACAATCACTAATAAGTATTTAGTATAGATAATTTACTTACATTACTATAAGAATTACGATTCTATATTACAAAGTTTAGAAAATTACGTTCATGCCACTGCAAACCACATTTTTAAATATAGTGAGGTTAGATAATTGCCAAGTGAGCAGTTACTTTTGTTTTAATGTTGGTACGAGTTACCAGCAACTCGTTTTATATACAGGGTGAGTGATTGTATTTTCTAGTCAAGTGTAATGAATGGGTCCTTTATTAATTTATTCTTGCTGTGAATGATTGTAGAAATGGTAGAAATTTAGCTGCCAATGCATTTCCATTACAATTGGCGTTTCAATTTAAGATCGCAGCGCCGTAGTGGTCACTAGTGGTATTAATAATGCTGGTACATAATATGTTTTCGGATAGTTATGTTGTATTAAATATATTTTTAATTGTATCACGATACCTTTGTGTTTGTTTATTGTAATAATTTGATATAATTATTTTAATTACTTTTTGAATTTAAAATAATTATTTGCAACAACCGAATAGGGTTAGAAAATGTGACATATCCTTGGTAGCATACCAACATTGGTAGTTCAAAAATTTTCCGCAAGGTAGCGTATTGCTTATCTTGAAACGCCTATAAAAAATGCATATCAGCATATTCCAGGTTTGAATATAACATAATATCTAATCTAAATATATAAAAGAGAAGATCTGCTTGCGTGTTTGCGTGTTTGTTTGTTCGCTATACGTTCCTAGACCCTTGGACCGATCTCGACCAAATTTTGCAGTTATTTTGTAGCTCCAGGCGCAACTATTCTCGCATATATGGAGAAGAAATTCGAGCGGGGAGCAAAGTTATTCGCTTTTTTCGAAAATCAAATTACAAGTTTGACAAAAAATTTAATTTGTCAAAAATCGAAATAATTAATCTGACGTACTGTCTGTGATTCAAAATACTGTCAACAGATGGCGGGAGTGCGGCTTTAATTCGAAAAATGAAAAACAACAAACAAATTCATCTGAATTCCGCGAATAAGACCGGAGCACTTTATATAGGTCGCAGAACTCGCCGGAATTGTGCAAGAAGACGCAGATCCACCTCTTCGTGGAAGATCCACCTCTTTGCGGAAGATTTAACTTTACATGAAGATGTAACTTTACGTGAAGATTATGTATGTATGTATGTATGTATGTATGTATGTATGTATGACAGATGACAGATGAAGGCCGAACAACTATGGCCATCACGGATCTATTATTGTCCGCCCTGTGAGGCCGAAGGCCGAACAACTTTGGCCTTCACGGATCTATTATGGTCCGGTCTGTGAGGCCGAAGGCCGAACAACTATGGCCTTCACGGATCTATTATTGTCCGCCCTGTGAGACCGAAGGCCGAACAACTTTGGCCTTCACGGAACTATTATGGTCCGGTCTGTGAGGCCGAAGGCCGAACAACTATGGCCTTCACGGATCTATTACTGTCCGCCCTGTGAGGCCGAAGGCCTGTGAGGTGTTTTACCTACACCTTGTTCATTATTTTCAGAGTTTCTGTGAAAACGGTTGGTTGCCCAAAAAAATTTATTTGACGAAAGTTGTAGCCCGTTAAATTACCTATCCGGTGTGGGCCGTTAGTTTTTCTCTTAGATGTTTCGTTTAAGAGATACGGGGTTCGCAAGAAAATTTAAAAAAAAACCTGAATTTTTTAAACATTTTTTCCCTTAATTTAATTTATAACTCGAAATCCGTTGATTCTAGACGATAAGAGGCTATAACCTAATTTGTAGACAAGTGAATGATCTTTAAAAAAGTTCTAATCGATTAACCTTAAAAAAACAATAAAATCGGAGCTATGGCCGTTTGAAATCAGAAATTCAAAAAATTGCTTTAAAGGGAGGTAACCCCCAAGGGTTTGGACTTGGGCAAAAATTTTATTTGAAAATTTGTCTTAGAAAAGTGTCTTTTATCACCACCTCAAACGTTCTCCACGGTCACGGGGACACCCTGTATATTAATTTTGGGATTGTCATAATTATATGGCAGTTTATCTTAATTTCTGAAAATTGTATAAATTGGACAAAACTCTTTTTGAAAGTCTTCTCCTCAATTAATCAAATACAAATTCTCTACAATTGATATTTTTCGACTTGAACGTAAATAAGTAATTTAATTTCGCCCACCTTTTTTAAGGTTAAAGTCGAAAAATATCGATTGCATAGAAAATCAAATTTCCTACAAGCTGAAAATTGGTCCATTTTTAAGGCTTTTGATTGAATGCAATCCTGATTATACAAACATTGAGTTGTAGTATACTAAGATGCCAA
The DNA here is from genome assembly GCA_932274525.1 of Podabrus alpinus. NCBI lineage: Eukaryota > Metazoa > Arthropoda > Insecta > Coleoptera > Cantharidae > Podabrus > Podabrus alpinus. Next base: position 46,828,550 of record OW026451.1, on the reverse strand, counting down.
GGGTTGATTGCCCAAAATTGTTACGTGGAAGAAGGAAATATAGAACCAAAAAACGACTTGCATTATTTTCAATTTAATGGTGTACCCTTACACACGCCCTCAAAAGTCTTCTTAAAAATGAGTCTAAATGAAATGGCCCGAAACGGCGGACAATAAATTTTTTTTATTCAGACGTTATTGCGAATATCAAACGCAATATGAGAGAATTTCAAATGAGTAAGGGTACGTTTATGTTGGAGCTGCGATAAACGATAAGAGCGACGATACTAGCGAAGCTAAGAAAATAAATGTCATTATTTTATATGCAGGTGTTTATATCAACGCAACGCTACAATATAAACAACTGCATATAAAATAATGACATTTATTTTCTTAGCTTCGCTAGTATCGTCGCTCTTATCGTTTATCGCAGCTCCAACATAAACGTACCCTAAGTAATCTATTAAATGAAAATAAAAATATGTTCTTTATGCTCAAGATATAACCAAGTTAATTAATTAACATAATGCGCGAAAACATTTGCAAACTTTCGCCATAAAATTATTTTGCATTTCGAGATTTATGTCAAAATACAGCCATGTTGTATTTGCTAGTGGCGCCACCAACGGTAATGTTAATCGCAAACACCCGATAATAAATCTATTATTATTATCTGAAAGGATAACTACATACATCTACAAAATTTACTATTTTTAGAATTATAAATTACACCTTTGAGGGGGGGGGCACTCAAAAAATGTTAGTTTAATGCGAATGTGGTCACGCGCCGGCTCAATCCGACGTCTCTTGGACCGTAAACGGTTGCATGCACGGATTTAAAATACTTGACTAAATAGTGAAAAATTTAATTTGTAATTCCCCTCCTAATTATGGCGAACCAAGAGTCGCTGTTAATGGGCAGGTTAAACAAATTAAATTAATATAAATCCCTCCCCCCACTCGGAAGAAACAAATGACCCTAACACCTATACAGGGTGTTGCTATATTGATGGGAATTTTTAAATTTTATTTTAATATTCATTTCACAAGTTAATTATTAAAACCAGGCCCGTAGCCAGGATTTCATTTGGGGGGGGGCACCTTTAAAAGGGGTTCCCCTTTTTATTACAAATTTTGAAAGTTTTATTTATTTACAAAGGAAGGTTTTTAGTTTGCAAAAAATCCGGGCAAGCTGAATTTTGGCAGATCCCCAATGCGATCTTTTGCCGATAACTCGCTTATTTATGGTTGTATGAAAAATTATGATCAGACCATAATTAAAGAGCATAAAATTCTCTATAAAATAGTTTTTTTCATATTTTTCCATGGTACACTAATACTTAAATTATTGACCGAAAACACGACCCACCCTTAAAATGGCACAATATTTGATTCGTTGCAGGGAGAGAATTAATGTTTTCGGGCACGGGAAATGCTTTTAATAATAAATTAATTGAAATTGTGGCAAAGGTTGGAAAATGAAGAGAAAATAGTATTTTCAAAATTTGCCCAAGTTATAGTACCTATCTTCCAAGTAACGAAACCGAAATATTGGTTTGAGCTTAGAGAAGGTCCGGGCAAGCTGAAATTTGGCAAAGATGTATATTGAAGTGTTCTAATAAATCCCCAAAATGTCTCATAAAAATCCCAAGCCGGCGTTCCCCCAAATGAGGATTTTAGCCCCCTAAGTGCGGTGTTTCGCCTACTCGTATAGCTCACGTATTTTTACTTTTACAAAAAGTTTCCAAAATAATGTAATGTTCAATAATAAGCAATTATATACAAAAATAATAAGCAAATAAGCAATTATTTGCCGAAAATTTTATAATTAATAATTTTACAATCCTTCGCATACAATGTGTCACGAAAAACTTCGTTGATTATGTGGGAAATTCCATAAATAAAGTTTATACTTTATTCATAACAGCTATTATGTTTACCGTTACATGGTTTTTGTATTAAATTAATTCCATGGCTTTCAGGCAAAAAGGGATAAGCAGGGTCGGCCCATTGTCAGCCGACAAGGTAAATAACAATGAATTATGAAATAAGTCCTGGGGCTTTTCCCCGAGGATTGCTCTCTGGCTCTACACTGCAATAATTAGACCAATGCTATGTTATGGCGCCCTTGTGTGGTGGCCAAAGTCAAGATAACGACAGCGGCGTCATCCCTTAACCGACTTCAGAGATCGGTCTGCTTAGCGGTGACGGGTGTGATGCGGACGGCTCCAACTGCGGCCCTGGAGGCTCTCCTCTGCCTACCTCCACTGGATAACTATGTGGAGGAATGTGCGGTACGGGCCTCCATTAGGTTGCGAACGTGGGGCACGTGGACGCACAGACAGGGTGATGGAGGTCACTCGAGGATCCTGGAGGACTGTTCTAAAAAGATGCCTCTGCTGGACCTTGAGACCGATAATACCCCTCCAAATTATATTTTTAATAGGAAATTTGACATCCTATTAAACACAATAATAGAAACCTTCAAGTCAGACATAACTATGTTTACAGATGGCTCCAAAAATAAAGTTAGCTCAGGTGCGGGAATATTCTCTCCTGAACTGAAAATAAACGAAAGCTTATCGCTGGGAAGATATGCTACTGTATTTCAAGCGGAACTCATGGGCATACTTCACTGCGCAAATACAGTCCGGGAAAAGAACATCCGGCACAAAAAATACAGATATTGACCGACAGCAAGGCGGTCCTTATGGCACTCAACTGTCATAGGATCACCTCAAATCTGGTACTTAAATGTATACGGAAGCTAAATGAAATATCGATAAACAACAATATCCTAACGCTCAGATGGGTCAAAGGGCACCAAGGAAACGAAGGCAATGAAAGGGCAGATGCTCTGGCGGGAATCGGCTCTGCTAAACTGCCCTATGGACCTGAGCCATTCATAACGCCGACCATTGAGCTTTTCAACACCCTTCTTATAGAAGAGACCCTTAAACTGCATACCAGCAGATGGAAAAATACCAAAGGTTGCCGACAAGCAAGGGCAGCAATACGTGGGCCCTTGCGTAAGCACCACAAATACTACTTGCAGCTATCGCGAGAAAAATTACGGAGTATTGCAGGAGTCCTGACGGGACACTGCAAACTAAATAAACATCTTCACACGATGAGACTGGTAGACAGCCCAAATTGTCGAGGCTGTAACTTAGCGGATGAAACGGCGAAGCACCTGCTTTGCAGCTGCCCTGCCCTTGCTTCGAAAAGAGGATCCATGCTGGGGGACTGCTGGCCTAGCATGGCCAGTATCAGTGGCACGTTGCCCTCGAAGATACTCGAGTACATCCTAAATGTGGGATGGCTTGAGACTTAGAGGAGCGGTGGGCTACCTGGAGGTAGCATAATTGGCCCGATATGTGGCCTGAGTGCATGCGGTGAAATCTGCCCTCCCCAAACAATCCAGATCCAGACAATGAATTACGCTAAATAAATTTGGTAAAAGACTTTTTCCAAAATATACCTATTTTATTTTCGAAATTCAAATGTTTCACTTTCAAAATTTTTGTTTCTTTTGAACATTTCGGGGGGGGGGGGCACGTGCCCCTAGGTGCCCCCTCCTGGCTACGGGCCTGATTAAAACGTTATAAAATTATCCTTTTATTAATTTATCTATATTTCTGGGTGCTTGTACCGCAAAATTGATTCTTTAATCTCCTCTCCAGTGCCGCCTTTAGGCCGCACAACCAGGTCAATCACGTTCTAGATGGCTAACTAAATTTTAAATAACGTCTAATTTTGGATTCAGAATTTTATATGATTTATATACTTAGTTTATCTATTACTTTTCTAGCAATGCGCGATTGTTATGGTTGTGCGGCTTAAAGGCCGTACTGAAATTTTTTCAAATAGTTAACAAACAATAAACTAATGAGAGATGCCGTATGAACAAATAGATCGACATTCAGGTATGACACTTGATAGGAGAAGTAAATAAAAATAAAATAAAATTACATTTTTCTTTACAATTTGTGTTCTCTCATTGAAAGATGTCGCGAGTCGATATTGCAAATGAAATTATAAAAAATTGGCCGCTACCGAGACCGGGGGTCTCTGTATTTTTCGTTTTTATTTGAATTTTGTGCCCTCCCGTTGAAAGAAGTCACGAGCCGCCACTGGGTTCAACCTGTATAAATAATTTATCAAGCTCTACAAGGAAAGTTTAAATTATTTTGGAGGACTGTACAATGCGAACTGCGCAGTTTAGGGGCAAACAAAAAATACGTGTATATTTATTGCCTAATGCCGAGTTCGGTTTGGCACTTTTTTCACTTTGAATCTCTGTCGAACACATTCTGATAGTTCGATTTGGAGCTATTCCATACTTGCAAACGCTATGATTATGCCCATTTCGGAAACTTAAAACACGCAAAGTCCTTAAATAAGCGCAGATAAAGCGTTTGAAAGCGTGAAAAACCTCCAAATCGAACTACCAGAATGCGTTTGACGGAGCTTCAAAGCAAAAAAAGTGTCAAACCGAACGCGGCCTTAGAATCACACCAAATTTGAGCAAATTCGAAAAGGGCTATGAGAATATGTTGGTTGATTTGATATTCTTTTGAGGTTTTAATTGATTATTTGAAAATTTGGATTCAAAAAAGAATATTTTTTTTAAGAACATCACAAAATTAATAAATTTCAAAATGAACGAAAAATTATTATTGTAAAAAGGGGGGGGGAGGTAAAAATGAAATAAAAAATTATAACAAATAAATTTAAAAAATTAATTAAAAGAAGAGGTAAATTTTAAATGAATTTTACCTTACCTTAAAGGGCTTATTTATTCCAGTAGATTTTACGGGTACTATAGTGGTTATTTACGATTAAGCCATAAACTGAAATTTTAATTCTCCAAAAGTAAATAAATAATTAATAATAATTATTTATTTGTATTCCTCTCTTTTTATTTATTTTTTCAATTTTTCGGTTATTTTGACCATTATGTCAGATTTTCGATAGAAATTTAGTTTTTATTTAATTTTTGATTTGTTTTTATTTTTTAACAAAAATTTGTTCTAATTTATAATTTTTCATTTCAATTATCATTTACTATCTCATGATTAAGTTTACCTTATCGATGCGTAAGCTATAATTTTTACCAATTTTTCATTTCAATTTAATACCTCTCAATTTTTTAATAATAATTTTTCTTTTTTTTCAATAATAAGTTAATTCAGGATATTTGTTGGTTTACATTTTTTATTGTGGCTATAGGATATGTATGCATGTACTAGTATGCATTTTTTTTTAATGGGTTTATTACCGGTTCAACAATAAATACAAAATTGTTATACACAGTATTTGTAGTAATAAAAACAAGAAAAAATAATAATAAAATCGAGTAATAGATGATTTTGTTCATTTGATATTAAACAAAATTTTAAAGTTTATTTTCAAATTTATAAATGCCATCACTTGTTTAGTTTGAAAATAATAAGTTGCTATGTATTAATAAACTAGCGCCTGCGGCGCTAGACATACGTATAGTAAACAGAAACAACACATTATGAACAATTTTTTTATTATTTCAACTTTAAAATGACCCTAGATCCAAAGATAATGAGTTTTTTTTTGTTTTTGTTTATGCGTGTCGGAAGGGGGAAAATCTTAAAAAAGACACCACCAGCCCATACTGGATGGTAGTGTGGGGTCAGCCCACTAAAAACCCCCTCCCGGATACCTTACGGTACTTCTTCCGCTATCGAGTCCATTGTACTACTTTATTTTTTATGCTCATTTTTAGACCCACAGACATTTTTAGAGTCACAGTGTCGACAGTGCTAGATATGATTGCAGCCTTTAGGTGGTCTCTCGGCCTTATCGTTTGACTGGTAAAATTTTAACAAAGGGAGGTACAATCAGGGACTTTTTAGTCTACGTGATTTGTGGTACTCTAAACCAGTGCGAATTGCAGTCGACGATTAGCCCCTGGACCATGCTATGCGGCTCGAAATCGCAACAAAGTCGAGCAATATGCAGTCGATGGAGCGGAAGAGGTGATTTTATTCTGTTTCATATGTTAAAATAGTAGAATGGACCGTAGGCTTTAAGAAGAGTCCTTTGCAGGAAAAACGATGACGGTTAATTAAAATAAAATCCTTTAATTTTATCTTAATGCCAAAGGATACACAATATTTTTGGTATTTCCGTTCGGTGTATAAATGTACAAATTTTTTGGTGTGCCAACTCGGGAGCAAGCAACATACAATTGGCCATGTGAAAAACACGAATTCTCCAAATTCAAGCCAGCAACAGTTAATGATTGCCCTTGTGCTTTGTTGATGGTAATCGCGAAGGCAAGACGCAAGGGGAACTGAAGCCGCTTAAACTCGAATGGTAAATCGTTGGTAATCATGGGTATGCGTGGAATCAGCACATCTTCCCCTTTGAATTTGCCACTGATGATTGTTGCCTCGATCAAATTAGGTGTCAATTTTTTTATGACCAATCTGGTTCCGTTACACAGTTTTGGCGCGTTCAAGTTTCGAATGAGTATCACCGGTGACCCAACTTTCAATGTCAATATGTGTTGTGGCATTCCAGGTGGCTCCAATGAATTTAGAAATTCGGTTGGGTAATTGACTGCCTGTTCTTGCTCTATGACTGTGTTTATTGATTTATATTTGACTGATGTTCCGGGCAATTTCGATTGAATTTGTTCATTTAGCTTGTTGACATCATCATTTTTGGGGGCTAAAATTGCACGTTCGCATAGCCAATCTGGATTTTTGTAGTTGCTTGTTAAATTTTGGAATACCTTGTTTACTACGGCTTGAATATTCGGCTGCATCTGACAAAAATTGGGCGGAAACGAAATCTCATTTGTTATGCGATCAATTGGAATTTTGCCATTTCCCACGTCCAAAAGTTGTCTCGAAAACGTTTGGGCAGACACATCTTGCATTAAATGCACACGCATGTTTGTTGAGAGCGTAATTTTCTCAACTCGGTTCCATAAATATGATGCTTTTAAGCAAGCGTTCAGCTCATCTGCGGGCGTTGATCGAGGTATAACCGGCAAAATTTGGCGAAAATCACCCGCAAGAAGTATCAGAGCGCCTCCCATCGCTTGGTTTTCTCCTCGGAAATCACGAAGAGTCCGGTCGAGCGCTTCGAGCGATTTTTTGTGGGCCATAGTGCATTCGTCCCAAACGATGATTTTGCACGTTTTAAGGATTGTGGCCATACCGGAATTTTTGCTGATGTTACATGTTGGCGTTTCGGTCAGGTTCAAATTCAACGGAAGCTTGAGTGCTGAATGTGCTGTACGTCCGCCATGGAGTAGCGTTGACGCAATTCCCGATGATGCCACTGCGAGTGCAATCCCATTCTGCATTCGAATCGATGCCAATATCAAATTCAAAAGAAATGTTTTTCCTGTGCCACCTGGAGCATCAAGAAAAACAATTCCACCATTTGCGTTGGTTAGACGTAGCATGACTTTGTCGTAGGCAATTCTTTGATCAGCAACTAAAAGTCTTGTTTGCGTTTCCACAAAATGTTGTTGCTGCCCTACGTCGAATTGATGTTCTCGCACAAGGTCTCTGTCTTGCACGTCATTTCTGTCTCGTATAGATGCCGGCATACCAAGTTGACAAAGGACTTTGTTGTTGATTGATATGCATAAGTCCTCAATCAATATTAGAACTGCATTAAAAATGTCGTCCGAATACTCCTGATTTGGATCGGTTGCACATGCTTGCCTGAAAATGTCTTCACTGAGGCTTTCGCGATGCGTTTCCCACAGGTCTATGGGATTTGATGGTGCGCAAGTTGTTAAAATGATCGCAAACAAAGTACGTATTTGCTTTGGATGACATGTAAGCGATGCCTCTGTGAGTGTTGTGTTCCAATGCTGATCATTTTCAAGTAAGCCCAATTTGAAACATGCTTCTCTGTACGTTTGGCATACCAACCCATCGACGGTTTTCAAGGAAAGGAATGATGTAGGACCTTTGATTTCATGCAATAATAATCGCAAAAAATAACATTCAGCGTTATTCGGATGTACTGTATATACCCGTCCTAAGGCATCCGACGAACGTACACCTGCATACTCTGCAACAATTGCACCCCGCTTTCTTCTCACGAACTTCTTTGTCGATGTATTCCAAGTGTAGTATTTAGGTGCTTCGTGATACAGCAACGTTTTAGCAAAATCATCGGATTCACACAATTGAAAGAAGGCGGTGAGTGTTGTGTTTGGTGGTTCATCAGCTCTATTTTGTGCATTTTGTGCGGTAAAGTACACTCGCTGACCATTTTCCAGATGTACGGCGAGATGTTGAACTGTTGGATAGCGTTCATGAATGTTGAAAAATAATATCCGCCAAACCGCTTCATTGCTGCTGATGTAGCGTCCCATCTGAAATTGTGTAATTTCATCGCCTTGATTTGCTAGCCCGAATACTGCCATGTCACTGCCCTTGTTAACATATTTACAAATGTATTTGATGGACTTCACAGAATTGCAGCACTCGACATTTATGTGAGCCTCAAACATTTTGCACAGTAATGGTGAGTAGGGTACTATCCATCTGTTGTCGACGTCTACCTCTACATGTCTCACATTGATGGTGGTTGTGTGTCCACCATCTTCGGGTTTTCGACGTCTGTACAGCGGATATCCATCGCCACCAGTTTGCGTTTCAGGAATGAGCTTACGTGGATATTGTTTTGTGCATATGCCATCCTTCATGCAAGGTGAGTTCGGATTCAAAGCACCACATGGCCCATGAATCATATTTTTTTTGACCAGTTGAAAAAGTATTGGATCTTCTTCTGGATTTGGAAGCTCAGTAGAAATCACGCTGTCAATTTGTGTTGGCACGATTTTTTGCTTCAACCAAATTAAAATATGAACGTGCGGCAGGCCCCTTTTTTGCCATTCAATTGAATACATCCAGCATCGGGTTTCTCCAAAAATGTAGTTTTTGGTGATGACGTCCATCAGTCTAATTAGCTTTTGCTTGAAAACTCGAGCGAGAAGATCATGTCTGTGCGATGAGTTTTGACCGGGGAAAAGCAGATCTGTGATTTCTCTCCACGCTGGATTGCATGTAAAAGTGACGAACAAATCTGGACGTCCATATTTTCGAACATACGTCATGGCATCTTGCGCGTATTCATGAATGTGGCGTGGACTTCCGGCAAATGTTGCTGGCAAGATCACCATTTGCCCAATGTTAGCAACGTCTCCATCATTGGCAATTGCATCACGCAAGTGAACGTAATCTTCAACGCGCAGCTTCTGTTGATTTAACCGAATGAAAAGAAGACGTTCGCTTTCAATTTTCGCATACATGTCCACAATGTATTGATGGAATAGTTCACGGCATTTCAATATGTGATTGGTTTCATTTGGACGAATCATAATGCGGCATGCGTAATAATCCATGCAGGAAACTTTCTTCCTCAATTCTTCATTCGTAATGGGGTCGATTTGCATGATGTTAAAATGGTAGCCATCTTCTCCCCGCGGAAACAGCACTGGATATTGGAGTGCGTCGTACGATCGATGTGTTTCCGAAACTCGTTGCAAATCTGTATTCCGGCGGTGGATGACTATGTCACGTCGATTGAATTCGGTGCCGACCATCACAACTGCTACATCACCTATCACCGGTGCATTAAATCGTCTTTCATGTTCACCAGGCGGTGTTTTGTCTGGTTTTATAATAACAGTATAGTCATCTGATGGCATTTGATCTATAGCTGATTTGAATAGACGAATTAAATTGTTGCTCTCATGAAACATCGCCTGTAAGTTTGAAATGATTTCGCGTCTGGTTGCAGTATTAATTGCGCAGCGCAGTTCAACTTCTCTTTCTTCATTGCCAGTGAAATATATCTGGAGAAACTTCGGATTTTCTTCTGGTAATGGAAGCAAAGAACCGATTTGGTGATATATTTGGCCTTGAACCTTGAATGTGGGCATGTAACCGACGTTGGAGAAAATGTTTGTTGCTCCGAATGAAGTCATTTGAAAGCATGAGTTGTACTTGCGAATGTTTAGCAGGAAGTGTTTTGAAATTGCAGTGGTGCCAGTAAGGTAACTTAGAAGCGGCTCAGGTGGATCAATCAGCGGTGGCAAAACAACTTTGCCGTTCGAACAACACATTCCTGGTGATTCCTTAGCGAACTTCGAAACATGACAATGCAAGCAAAGTTTGTTCATAAGTCCTATTACTACATCCTCGTGATTCATGTAATCGTAGTCTTTGTCGTAATTAAATGCTTCCAATGTTAAATTCAATTTTTGTCTTGATCGAACTAATCGTAAGCGATTGACATTAAGTCGTTCTAAACGTACTTCCTCAGTTTCGCCAGCTCTTGACGTCGAAGCTCTGGCGCGTTTATCTTCAAGCCGGATTTCGCGTACTTCTTCAGTTTCGCCAGCTCTTGACGTCGAAGCTATGGCGCGTTTACCTTCAAGCCGAATTTCGCGTACTTCCTCAGTTTCGCCAGCTCTTGACGTCGAAGCTCTGTCGCGTAATTCTTCAAGCCGGATTTCACATACTTCCTCAGTTTCGCCAGCTCTTGACGTCGAAGCTCTGTCGCGTTTATCTTCAAGCCGGATTTCGCGTACTTCCTCAGTTTCGCCAGCTCTTGACGTCGAAGCTCTGTCGCGTAATGCAATGCTTCAAGCCGAATTTTGCGTACTTCCTCAGTTTCGGCAGCTCTTTTTTTACTTACCTTCTTAGCCTTTGTTATTGGTGTTTTATTTCCTATAAATGCTTTTTTAGGTGGCATTGTATGTATATTTAGCAAAATTAACGTAGTTTTATGTGAATGTCAGTTTCACTTTCTATAAAAGAAAATAGAATGCGCTGATAAATTAGGTAAATCTCGAAAATTGAAATCGTAAAATGTTTGGGCCACTTTCGTATTATTCATTTAGATGATTAGGGGAAATCAGATATCAATTTTGGTGATGATCGATGAAATTCGAAAAAAAACTTTTGTTTTGGGGATAAATTTAAAAAATTTTTTTCGTATTATTCATTTAGATGATTGGGGGGAATCAGATATCAATTTTGGTGATGATCATCCGTCATCCGTCATCTGTCATCCCATCCGTCATCTGTCATCTGTCATCTGTCAGCTGTCATCTGTCATCTGTCATCTGTCATCTGTCATCTGTCATCTGTCATCCGTCATCTGTCATCTGTCTTACAGCCGGTCTAGGTCGTTTCGGCGCAGCCGGTCTAGGACGTTTCGGCGCAGCCGGTTCGGCGCGACTGTTTCGGCGCAGCCGGTTCGGCGCGACCGTTTAGCCGCAGCAGGTTTGGCGCGGACCGGTTCGGCGCGGGCCGGTTCGGCGCGGGCCGGTTCGGCGCGGGCCGGTTCGGCGCGGGTCGGTTCGGCGCGAGGCCGGTTCGGCCCAAACCCGGTTTGGCGCGGGGCGGTTCGGCGCGAGTCCGGTTCGGCGCGGGGCGGTTCGGCGCGATGCCGGTTCGACGCGATGCCGGTTCGACGCGATGCCGGTTCGGCGCAAGAAAAGAATCGTTATGGAAGTAGTTTGTTTTTTTTATTATTTGACTTCTATCTGATCATGGTTAATTAATTGTTTATTTAACTAATCAAAAAATTTTTTTTAATATAATATTGATAGATAAATAATGTGGATAATAAATTTATTAATGTACAAAAGAAGAGGTTGTTATAGCTGTAATGCTGCAATGATTGTTTTCCTATGCACTCATCTCGTAATTATAAGACAATCCTCGTATGTAACAGCATAAGGGTTCCGACTATATTCAAAGATTCAGCGAGTACAGGTTTTAGCAAGGAGATTGACACTCACTCCGCTGCGCTGCGTTCGTGCAATCTCCTTGCTAAAACCTGTACGAGATGAATCTTTGAATATTGTCGGAACCCGCGTTGCTGTTTGGATGATAATTCCGTGAAGAAACGACACAACTTCGAATAAAAACGAATTTTTATCTTATATATAAAAATGCTTGTATGTGGGTATGTATTGTTGTGTCCACTTTAAGCTAGCTCCCTCATAAATGTATACGGGATACGCAATCAAGATGAGAGGGAGGATATGTCAACATTGTTTAATTAAAATTTGTTCGAATGAATGTGATTATTAAAAATTAAAAAAAATGTTGCTAGATTTAAGTTTTGTTTGTAACGAGATAATAAAAAAATACGTAGGATAGTGCGGCATTCTTAGAAGATAAAACATAAGCAGGAAAAGCGAGTGGTAACCATGCCAAGATAATAATGGGCGGTAGGACAGTTGCGGAATAGAGAACACGCGTACCAGACGTGTTAGGCAGTTGCTGATTGAGTTGCAAAATAGATTTGCAGACCGGTCGTGTTTTGGAGTTGCGGAATAGAGAACACGCGTACCAGACGTGTTAGGCAGTTGCTGATTGAGTTGCAAAATAGATTTGCAGACCGGTCGTGTTTTGGAGTTGCGGAATAGAGAACACGCGTACCAGACGTGTTAGGCAGTTGCTGATTGAGTTGCAAAATAGATTTGCAGACCGGTCGTGTTTTGGAGTTGCGGAATAGAGAACACGCGTACCAGACGTGTTAGGCAGTTGCTGATTGAGTTGCAAAATAGATTTGCAGACCGGTCGTGTTTTGGAGTTGCGGAATAGAGAACACGCGTACCAGACGTGTTAGGCAGTTGCTGATTGAGTTGCAAAATAGATTTGCAGACCGGTCGTGTTTAGGAGTTGCGGAATAGAGAACACGCGTACCAGACGTGTTAGGCAGTTGCTGATTGAGTTGCAAAATAGATTTGCAGACCGGTCGTGTTTTGGAGTTGCTGAATAGAGAACATGCGTACCAGACGTGTTAGGCAGTTGCTGATTGAGTTACAAAGTAGATGATTTGCAGACCAGTTGCATTTAAGAATTGATGAAATAGAAGAAGAATTGATGGTAGAGCAGTTATAAAGTAAAAGGAGTATCAGACCAGTGGGTTTTGATGCAAATTGATAGCAGTTGAAGTCAGTACGTGGAAGAATATAGGTGAACGAAGAAATTGTCGAAAGTTCGTCAGTGCGGAAAAATACGTGTGGAAAAATTAAGTGCGTTAAACGGAAAGAAAAGAAAAGGTAAAGCTTTACTATATTATATCAGAAAATAAGTAGGGATGTTAAGTTGTTGATTATAGTTGATTTTAGTTAGTAATTTAATTGTATTGTTGGTTGTTGTTAGAGGTGAATGTTGTTAATAAATTGTGTTAAATATGTCCTGTCTTTTATTTTGATTGTGTGTCACGTCTGAAGAATCTTCACAGAAATAAGCGACCCTGAGCACTGTGAGGACACAAAAGTATGTATGTATGTATGTTCCGCATAGACGCCTAAACCCCGTAACTGTGGGCGTTGAAACTTTCACGAGATCTGGCGACATTCAAGAGTAAACTTTTCGTCGTCTTTGATTTTAGTAATTCGTCACCATAAGACGGTCATCAGCAGTTAAACGCTTCAGGTCAACGTCGTTGTCATAGTTACGAGCGATTTTGACACTAAAAGTTTAATTAAATGACTTTGACATATTATAGTCAGTAGCGGCTCGACAAATAGGGGGCACAACTTTGACATAAGAATGTTAACCTTGAAAATGATAGATGACATATACTCAGTGGCGTTGCACAAATAGTCAGTAGCGGCTCGACAAATAGGGGGCACAACTTTGACATAAGAATGTTAACCTTAAAAATGACAGATGACATATACTCAGTGGCGTTGCACAAATAGTCAGTAGCGGCTCGACAAATAGGGGGCACAACTTTGACATAAGAATGTTAACCTTAAAAATGACAGATGACATATACTCAGTGGCGTTGCACAAATAGTCAGTAGCGGCTAGAGAATAGGGGCACAACTTTGACATAAGAATGTTAACCTTAAAAATGTATGTATGTATGTATGTATGTATGTATGTATGTATGACAGATGACAGATGACAGAAAATATAAAATAATAAAAAAGTACAGAAAACCAATACAACTTTATAATTTATATTTGGATAAACAATTCTTTGAGTGCCAATGTCATTATTTTAAGGTTAATATTCTTATGTCAAAGTCAGTTAATTCCAGGCAGGACATCGTAGGAAATAAAACACCAATAACAAAGGCTAAGAAGGTAAGTAAAAGAAGAGCTGCCGAAAGTGAGGAAGTACGCGAAATTCGGCTTGATGCATTACGCGACAGAGCTTCGACGTCAAGAGCTGGCGAAACTGAGGAAGTACGCGAAATACGGCTTGAAGAATTACGCGATAGAGCTTCGACGTCAAGAGCTGGCGAAACTGAGGAAGTATGTGAAATCCGGCTTGAAGAATTACGCGACAGAGCTTCGACGTCAAGAGCTGGCGAAACTGAGGAAGTACGCGAAATTCGGCTTGAAGGTAAACGCGCCATAGCTTCGACGTCAAGAGCTGGCGAAACTGAAGAAGTACGCGAAATCCGGCTTGAAGATAAACGCGCCAGAGCTTCGACGTCAAGAGCTGGCGAAACTGAGGAAGTACGTTTAGAACGACTTAATGTCAATCGCTTACGATTAGTTCGATCAAGACAAAAATTGAATTTAACATTGGAAGCATTTAATTACGACAAAGACTACGATTACATGAATCACGAGGATGTAGTAATAGGACTTATGAACAAACTTTGCTTGCATTGTCGTGTTTCGAAGTTCGCTAAGGAATCACCAGGAATGTGTTCAAGGCACAAACGCCACAAATAGGCGTTTTTGAAACTTTCAAAAATGTGCTCTATTTAACAGCGCTGGCGCTCAGCAACTATTCGACTTATTAGAGAGAAATATCTTAGATAAAAGTTGTAGTAAATTTTGTTCTCCATAAGATTTGTAGAAGTCATTTTCGTCCTGAAGTTAACCGGTAAGGAAATATTACGAAGAAACATTTTGTTTTAATTAATTGTTGTAATTTTAGAAAAACCATACTTAAGAACAAAATCCCCAAAATCCATGCTTTTAAACTATACAAACCTGCTGAAAAAAATATTCACTAAAATGTTACTACATTAATTTTACTTTAAATTCATTTATATACTAATTAATTTCAAATTTTTATATTAGTAAATAAAAGGTATACCATGAAAAGTGCCGGCGCGCCCAACCAGTGGGCGCTAGTTGTGAACTTGCACATAGCCTTATGAAAAAATTTCGTTCTGAAGAAAACAAAACCGAAAAAATGGTTATAACTTGCAAAAAATTCAGGCAAGCTGAAATTTGGCAGATATGTGCATTTGAGTGTCAGAATGAATCTTCAAAAGTCACCTAAAATCCCTTATCCGCTACCAATTTAATTTTTAGAGTGGAAATTATCATCACTGCAAAATTGATGAGCACAAAATTCTCTCCAAAATAATTTTTTTTTAATTTGCCTACGTCATACTATTATTGAAATTAAAATCAATACTAGGAAGACTAAATGCGTTGTTTAAAAGTAAATTGAGAAAGGTTTTGAAGAATTCTTATTCTGATTAAAAATTTCATCTTCATCAACTGAGGTGAATTTTAAAAATCCTGTTTTTCGTAATTTTGTACTCTTGAATTTTGGTGTGATGATAATTTTCTGTAAAAATAAAATTAAGCGAGTTATAAACGAGAAATCGCATTAGAAGGACCAGAATCTTCTATTGGGGGAGAAGTCGGTAAGGGATTTCAGGGAAATTTTAGGGGTTCATTCTAACACTTATACACATCTTATCATATATACTTATCAACTTATCATATACATGTCTGCCAAATTTCAGATTGTGCGAATTTTTTGCAAGCTTAAAATGTAACTTTCCTGAACAGGCTTGTGAATTTTATTACTAGGTACAGACATGCATCTTGTGAAATCTACTGTGTGATTCTTTACTATGTTGTATTTCTTTTGGAAATAAAAGTTTATTATTGTTATTATTGTTATGAATAATAATTACGTGTGATCTCAAAATAGGTGAAACGAGGTAAAATTTTTGTCACGTGTTCTACTGTTAGATTAGACACTTGTGTGAATCTCCTGTGTGAATTTTAGAATGGCAAATCAACATATTTTTGGTTAAAAATGCTTTTATGCAGTAAGTAGGGGAGACTGGGGTAAAATGACGCCGTAAAATGGGTTCATGACCATATCCAGCTGTAACAGCATATTTGGGTGTTCCAGTTAAAAGATTACTTGAACTCTGTGCTATTTGTAAAGAAGACAACAAAGTCTACATGTGTGACTTTTGTCAATCTATAAACAAGACTTGCACAAATCATCTGAATATTTTATAAATTTATAACTTTTAACTTTTACAACTTAGTTTTCAAATGAATTGGGTCATGTAAATGTATTTTTGAGTTTGTTTTTCTTTTCATAATAAACTTAAATATCTTCTCTTTTGCTATTTATTACGTAATTACTTAGTAAATTTAATTTATATTTTTAACTTTTTAATGGAAAATCTTTTCACTCCACCAATTGGGGTGAAATGATCCTTCCGAACCTTCTGATTACACTTTTTTTAATTAGATGTTCAATACAAAATCAAAACGTTGAAAGATATATAGCTTTATTTGATGGTAAGAGTCTGAGAAAAGAGAAACGCTAATTTGGATGATTTGGACTTCCAGAGCAATTTCTCCCAAGGAGGATAATTTTGCCCCAGTCTGCCCTACAAATATATGATTTTTCGTAACCTATAAAATGTATGTTCGTAATGAGATACTGCAAAGAAAATACTTTGTTGCAAATGTTATATGCACGGGATTTTCAATAGAATTATGCGTCTACATGTGTAACTTGAAATTGTATGTACTCTGTACCATATTATGCATGTAAGCTTTCCGCAGTAATTATTGCATTTAGTATATGATTATTTTACTTCTTGACTCATTTTGAATCTCGAAAAAAAATTATTAAATGATGTGTGCTTGACAGGAAGAAGTGTTCCAATAAAATTATTAGATTGTTTAAACAAATGCAAATTATTTATAGTAAACAATAGCAAAATAGGTTAAATCATATTATTATATAGCTTTCTTTTCGGCATTACGAGTAAGTGATTTAGATATAAATAATTTCTAGAATTAGAAAAATTTTATTTTATTTTAATTTAAATAAATTTTTGTGTGACGAAAAGAAGTGCTGAGGATTTTAAACCCCCCTGGTTGCTTTAAGCATTTCCTTAATGTGTGGTGGTATGCCTTCTGTAATTTTGCAACCAACTTTTCAAATTTTCTGTTCCCATTTCCTAAACGCAAACTAACTTCAGGCCTGAACATTTACATCTGTAGCGGTCCTACAATTAGTTCACGATAAATAGAAGTTCCGCGCTACATAAACCAATCGCCTCAGCGGCGCAGTTGGTTGAGCGCACGTATTCATATCTAATACGTCTGGGTTCGAATCCAAGTTGAGGAACATATTTTTCAGCATACCATCTTGCTAAACATCCTTATTACAATAAAAATCATTCTTAAATTAAGGATTAAGGAAAATTAAGGATTAAGGCAAGGCTGAAGCATATCCCCATTAGTGTTTAATTCATATTTGGAGGTGCTTGTTGGCGGTATGAAACGTTGATGGTATGGGCATATCCATAAACAACAACGACAACAAGTGGTAATCGCACAAGATGCATACGACCTTGAATTTATGTCTGAAAAACTTATTGACAGTTATCAACAATGGGGATTAAATATAAATATAAACAAAACTGAATGATTCCCAATGCTGATCAGTGATAACGTAGAACCATGGCGTAGAACTAAAACTGGTGGAACAATTGAAATATTTCGACACAATAATAACTGAAGAGCTATCTGACAGGAGGAAATAAATGCAAGAATAGTGAATAGTAGGAATGTTTTGGGTAGCCTCAATTCCATATTATTGTGAGATATGCACATATTGCCAAAGAGCCAGAAACATATCGACAAAACAATGGAGGAATCAATTCTGTTCTGTGGTAGTGAGGCATGCACAATTAAAGAGGCTGATAAGAGGTTAATATTTGTAGTTGAAATGGACTACCTCAGAATAAGTGTTCGAATATCAAAGTTGGAACATATTACAAATGAGGAGATACGACAAAGAATGGACGCTAAGGCCAACGTGATGAACAAAATCGATAGGTGGTTTGGATACATTTTAAGAATGGGTGACGAGAAATGGCCTAAAGAAATGTTTAGATGAACTCCACCTGGAAGACGTAAAAGGGGACGACCAAGGAAATCTTGATGGAATGTCGAAATGAGAGAAAGAATTAATAGCTATGACGTAGAGGAAGAGGATGCCCTTCATCGAGACAATTTTCTGATGATCTACCTGGCGAGTGCCTCCAATTGTGTGAAAATAAACTACGTGAACATTTAATTTAAAATTTTCTGATTTAATTTAAATTTGACATTGAAATCATTTTTAATTTTTATTGTTAATAAAATATTTTTCTAAATCTTTTACCACAATATGCAGTTTTATCCAATTCAACCTCAACACCTGCGTGAAGCTTTGGATTCAAATTTTTAATATACTATGTATTCTTATCTTTAGCTCCAAGTCAATTATCATCCTATACTTCCCCAAATTTGTCCAACGATCACTAACTTGACCTTTTATTTCACAAACAAAAAATCGCATCCACAAACTAAATTTATTTTTTTACAAAATTTAAAACTCGACCAGCTAGCTTTCTTATCTAATGCCAAGTGTTCTCAAGTCTTACGTTTTACAAAATTTTTACAAACTAAATTTTATCGCCTCAGCCATAGGCGCACCAAAATATAATAAAAATCCAATTTTACAAATTATACAAAAAATCCGACCATATAAAATGTAATTAAGTTCAATTATTAAAATTACTCAGGTTTCCTAGTAGTAATATCAGCAATTAACAATCCATCCAAACATAATAATAAAAATACAATAACAATATATCTTCAATGTACCAGGAAATAAATTTGCAAAAGGAAAAATTAATGTTAAAGATTATATATCATGGTATAGTGTATTTCAAATTAATTGGAATTAAAAAAAGTCTAGCATCAAATTACGTTGTTATAAAAACATACAAACTTACTGTACACCTGGTACACGCGTCCACGTGGAGTCGCAAAGAGAATTTTCGTAATAGAAATATTATCCAATAATAAGTCCTTATTATAAATATTAACCAATTAGAACTACACTACTCCACGTGGAGTATGAAATGCGGGCTTTCGTTGGCGCGATAATCTTATCTCTTATATTGTTTTTCCTTGCATAGTTTGTATGTTTTTATAACAACGTAATTTGATGCTAGACTTTTTTTAATTCCAATTAATTTGAAATACACTATACCTATAGAAAATGAGAATAATGATTTTTACAGAAAACTAGAAATATTGGCTGAAAGTACACTGAGGCGTGATAAGTACTAATAATTGGAGACTTCAATGCGAAGATAGGAAAGGGAGATCTATTGAAGAGATCGATACACAAGATTACATAGACACAACCAAGAACAAACAACAAAAGTGGAAAGCAGATTAATTATATAACAAATAGAAGAAAAACTATAATAAGAGATCAGATCGTGCATAAAGTAACTTTTAAAAAGATAAAAGAGAGAAAAAGTAAGAGTTGGGCAATAGAAAAATTTGGAAGCGAAAACGAAAGAATTAAATATGAGGACGAAATGACCAGAAGGATGGAGGGCGCAAATAATGAACAGATATTGATAAAGAATGGAAGACCATAAAAGAAGCAGTAGAATCCACCCCTATAGAAACAATAAGGTACAACGATTTGATTTTTGATTCAGAAAGCAAAGAAAAAATAGAAAATAATCGAATATTAATAACTAATGGCTGAAAACTGAGAAAAAAGAGGATTTTGAAAAATATGTAGAGAGAAGAAAGGAAGCGTTTAATACATGCAAGAGGGAAAAAAAGAATAGGTGCACTGGATACAAGTAGAAGAGAAAACGAGGCAAAGTCACATTACATAGAAATTAAAGGACATACACGAGACGTCACATTGAAGGCAAGATCATTTATAGATGTAAAAAATGGAAAGACTGAGAGCAGCACAGAAATATTGAAATAAATATGGAAAGAATACTTTGAGAAGCTACTAAGAAGAACATATACTCAACAAGATAAAGATGAACAAGAAGAAGAAAACGGAGATGAGGAAGCGATGAAATTGACATGTCGAGAGGTGGAGAAGGTATTGAACGAATTGAGAAATGGGAAAACGCCCGGAATTGATGAGATTTTCAAGGACATGTTAAAGTATGGAGGAAGGGTATTGTACGGAAAAATAATTGAGTTCACGAAGATGATATAGAGAAAGGAAGTGATGCCAGAAGAATGCGAATAAAAAGAATAATACCGATACATAACGGGGTTAAGGAAGACTGGGAGAACTGCAGAGGGATAACACTGCTACCAGTTATTTATAAAATGCTCTCCACTCTAATGCATACAAGACTTAAAAAGTACGCAGCGAGAATAATTGGAAAATACCAGTATAGGTTCAGAGAGGGAAAATTGACAGTTGACGCCATACATAAGTAATATCAAACAGATTATGGAGAAGTGCCATGAATTTGATATCGACTTACATTTGCTCTTTGTGGATTTCCAGTAAGTTATTTCCAGTAAACAGAGCAGAACTCTTTAGAATAATGAATGAAATGGGAGTACCCAAAAAACTGACAAGATTGGTAAAATTCACGCCAAAGAACATAAAGGCGACAGTGAGGATGAACGATTGGGAAACTCAAAGCTTTGAAATAAATACAGGTATTAGACAAGGCGACGCGACGCGCTGTCGGGATCTCCGTTTAGCATTATGAAATAGAACGTAATGAGAAACACAGATTACCAGGGAACAATAATAAACAGGTGAATACGGGCAAAGAGTCATTGAATCAACATTTTTACTGGATAAGAAGTCAACAGTTTGATGCTATGTGTGGGCAGCTTTCATTGTCGTGATGTAGAACCGTTTATAGCATGGAATTCCAACTTCAACGTGTAACAATTTAGAAAAGTCATAACAACATTGATTTGTCATGGTTCGGAATCCACGTTAAACAGTAAGTCCTCTATAATTTAGGGCGTATTTTAGCTGCATGAGATCTTTCAATAGGGATAACTTTTGAATGAAGTTTGCCAAAGTGACAGTTCTTTGACATTTATGTTCAGGAAGGTTTGCCATTTAACCATGAATAAATTAACACTTGAACAACGCTACCAAATTGTGGAATTTTATTTTCAAAGTCAGAGTTCCGTTCGCGAAACTTATAGAGCTCTTCGCCCATTTTATGGTCGACATAATCGACCTTCTGAGCAGGCTATTTTGGTGCGGTGAAGGATAAATTTCGTACCACTTCTTCATTGCATGATGTAAGACCGCCAACAAAACAAAGAAATATGCGTACCGAAGAAACTATCGCTTCTGTGAGTGAAAGTGTGCAAGAGCACCCTTTCAATCAAAAATTCCAATCAAGAATTGAAGCCTAATGATCAGCGATTGCATCGTGGGTTCGCAGATTGGGCTCACAACGAATTGGAAGTGAATCCAATTTTTACCGTCAATTTTTGTTCAGTGACGAGGCACATTTCTGGTTGAATGAGTATGTGAACACGCAAAATTGCCGTATATGGACTGAGATCAATCCGGAAAATTATCTTGAGACTCCATTGCATCCATTAAAATTGACTGTTTAGTGTGGAATACACGCCATCGGTATCATCGGTCCATATTTCTTTCGAAATGAGGAAGGAGCTACCGTTACGGTGAATGGTGTGAGATATCGACACATGCTCAATACATTTTTGTTTCCAAAAATCCAAGAGTTAAACATCGACAACTTATGGTTCCAACAAGATGGTGCTACGTGCCACACAGCCACAGAAACCATCGATTTATTGAAAGGACAATTTGGTGACAACATTATTTCAAGAAATGGTCCTGTCAATTGGCCTTCAAGATCTTGTGATTTGACGCCTCCAGATTATTTTCTTTTAGGGGTATGTTAAATTCATGGTTGATGCTAACAAACCAACAACTCTGGAAGCATTGGAGGTCAATGTTCAGCAAGCCATTTATGAAATAAGGCCAGAAATATAGGAAAAAGTGGTCAAAAATTGGACTGATCGGAAATCATTTTCAAATCATAAATTAATGGGAGTAACTTTACTTTCATAAAAAAATAATTAAAAAAACATTCCATCAACTTCTTAAATGCTTTATTTCAATTTGAAGTTCTCATGCAGCTAAAAAAACACCCCATACATTTAAAAATTCTGGGGAACGTATATGTATTGCTTTTTTTTAGGTTCCAAAATGAATTAATTGTAATGCAAGTTTATTATAGTAAATAAAAGGTTTAACAATTAATACAAATAATTTACGCGGTAGAATGATCACCGTAAGTCGTAGTATACGTGTATCTATACTTATCAATATTTTCCTTGATAGCTGTTACAACATCAGTAGTGCTATATTTGCCTCCTAAATCTTTTGTAAATATTTTATCTTCTGATAATGTAGCGTAAATCGCCTTCCCTATAAGTGAAGCATGTTTTTCCAAACGTAAGTGATTCAAAAGATCGCAAGCTGCGTTCAAAATTGCTATTGGATTGGCTACATTGTTTCCTAAAAATTTTAATTTAGATAAATCATTTTTATGGTAGTGCATATTACCAGCAAGTTTAAAACCTATACTACGACTAGCAGATTCAAACACTGCATAACGAGATCCATAGTTGCTTCCCGAATACAGTCCTGGTCCGCCGAGCAAACCACAAACAATATTGGACACAATATTTCCATATAAGTTGGGCAGCAATACTACATCAAATTGCTCTAAATTATTAACCAGTTGCATACAACAGTTATCCACCATCATGCTTTGGACAAGTATATTGGGAAATTCTTTTGCAATTTCTAAGGCTGTATGAAGAAATAGCCCATCTGTAAGTTTCCTAAAAATTACTTTACATTTTAATTAAATCTTCTTTACATACCTACTTTACAGGTTTATCTTTATATAAACCTAAAGTGCAAATCGAAAGTGGTCGAAATTTTAACAGATGTTTCATCAAGGTAAGAGGATATCTCATCAGCAATACCAAGTACATTAAAGCTGTGACGTGAATTGGTTGATTTAGCGACAGCTTTGTCAATATTGTCAATTCTTTTTAGAGTAAATCACTAATGCAGCTGTTTGTAAGTGTGGAACATAATAGAACACTAAATACGATACAATAACAATGTTGAGAACATTAACTTGGCAAAGTTATAAAAGCAAAATGATAAAAAAATCTATGATCCGCGAAAAAAGCGGGGAATGAAAATTTTAGTTTATAGAAACAGCAGGTAAGTATTTAAGAATTTATAGGGAAAACTTATTAAAGCTTGGAGTTATTATAATTGGAACTGCTCTTGAATTAGCAATGCAACTGTTATTACTTTTATTGTTAGATTGCAAGATTTTAATTATTTTATCGGTATCAACATCTGTATAATGAAAAAATATTGTTTCCATGATTTCATTAAAAAAAATTAGCTATATTATACGTATTAAAGATATGCTTACATAATGTTTGCTTTATGAACAATGGTAACTTTTCTCCTCTTATTGGCACTGGCATATCGAAAAGCACTGAGAGAAATTCTCTCGGAATTAAACTTGGTTATGACTTTTAAGCTTTGTATAACACCTTTCACGCTTTCATGTTCCAACATTGCGTATTCTCCTTCAGTATTTTGTCTTATTAAGACAATATCGATGCCACTAAATCTTGCGTTGACAAAATCCGTGTAAGGTTTGCAATGCACAATATTTAGATACAAATCCAATTCCTGTCTAATTATCACATTTGGATTCATATCAGTTCTACGTCTAAATCCTTTTGCACCTTCAATATTAGTTTTCAGAGCCGTTCCGTTTCGCCTGATGGATATTAGTGCATTATCCACTTCCTGCATATTTGTAACTGGAACTAATTCTAAATCCACAGGAACATTTGCATAATGATATACGTCTTTTACGATCTCCGCAAGTTCTGGTCCCAAACCTACGCCAACTAATACCGTTACTATAAAACGACCACCATATCGTGATTCTATTGTGACATCCAGTTTATGTTGTATTGGAGTTTTTGGTTGAACATTTTCCATAGGATCTACTTCAGATGATATCGAAAACTCAGAGTACTTGCGTAAAGCAACAAACTGTTTTGAAATACGCAAAATTCTATTTCTATACATCTTTACTAGAAAAAACAATTTTGACGTTACAGTGCTATGTGGTTACGTATTTTATAGGAATTATCACAATTTTCATAGCACTCCATTTATTTGGAAATACTTAATTATTGGAGATATAACTTTCGTCTAATTAAAAATTTTCGAATGCCCAATGTGGTTATTATGGCCGTGTTCGGTCTGGCACTTTTTTTGCTTTGAAGCTCCGTCAACACATTCTGATAATTCTATTTGAGATTCACGTGTTTTAAGTTAATAAATTTAAAAATAAAACATGTTCTGTAAAGGTAAATGAACTTCTTATTTTTGGGCTTTCATTCCTTGCGGAATATAGCCTTATCCTTTGAGGTCTTTTAATTCTTTGTGAGGTGGATTACTTCTGTTTCCTCATTTGTATCACTACTTAACCCTTTGATGGAGGGGTGGACACTCAGTACTATTTTGCCGGGGCGGCGAACTGGGTACGCCAGCTCATTTTTTGATGTTTGAACCAAATTTTCAACAGTTTTTTGCCATTTCAGTAGAAATGGTTTTAAGCTTATAATTAAAAATTGAATTTCGATTAAAAATGTCAAACCCCTTTTGAAAACTAATACTGTCAAATGGGTATGCTGATTTGAATTAAAAGTTCAGGTAAAATAATTGTATATTATTTTACCTTATAGTACCTTATAGTATATACCTAATTGTATATTATAGTCCGACTAAGAAAGTCAACTTGGAGTGGACAGATCGACTGTTGGACTCTTGGAGATGTGGTGGGAGGGTAATGAAGTGGGGGGACCTCTCTGATGGCTGTATTGGCACTACCACTAAGACTAATCATGCTGGCGTACTCTATACGCCAGCCCCTCCATCAAAGGGTTAAGGTTTATTGTGTGATTTCGCGCCTTCTACCACTCTTTGCCATTCTTTTCGATCACCACATTTTTATTTCCAATTGTCTATGCTCATGTTTTCCAGATCCCGCTTCACTTCATCAATCCATCTAGATTTAGGCCTTCCTCTGGTTCCATTCCGTTAAAGCTCTTGTAGGCATTTTCTCATCACTTGACTCATCAAATCTCTGCGACTTAATGAACTTCACAATGTCTTCGTTTTCAATTTCTCTCATTAACTCTTTATTCCTTCTCGCTCTAGTGATCTTTTTTGGCCCAGTATTTTTCTGAGAATCCTCTTCTCAAATATTCTGAGTTTGTCTTCCCTTCTTTCCTTATTACTATTCAAATACACTCCAAAATAATTAAACTTCTGCGCGATATTTGGTATGGCACTCCTTTGGAACGAGGAACTCCTCTGTATATTAAATTAAACACCTAAAACTTTAGACAGATTTTTATTACCAAAACGTAATTAAAAGTCAGGTTACATTTTGTTTCCGGTCTGCACATATTTTGCAGTTAGCTCCCTCTAGCCGTGTGCCTATTAAACTATATTTAAATTCCAATATTATCTGAACCACTAAAGAAAAGCCCAGCGTCATCAATAAATCGTCATCAATAGTTGTCTGTAAGACAACTTATTATTTTGCATCTTTGTCCCTCTTACGTTAAAGGATATAAGGAAAATATAATGTCATGTCATTTCTAAGTTCATCAAATAATGACGTAGGGCTTTTTTTTCATGGTTCAGATAATATTACAATATCTCCCCCACACAAATCTAAACGTTCTGGAGCCTCAATACGTCTTCTTGACCTCAGCACAAAATTGCCTTGATCCTCCTGCTCTGGTTCCGATAAATTTCCATCTCTCTGCCCTTCACTACCTCTGGAAGTAATCGCCACAATCGGTTTGCACTTTTCTTCTTCCAATTTCCTAACCGCTTCATCCGAGTCAGGTAAAACTTGATCTGGCTCATTAATCTCATTTTCTAGTCCCGGCGAACTCCCCACCTCCCTTACCAGAACATCGCAAAGGTGTTCACTTCCAGATCTTTGTTGATTTTTTCAACAACCCTATGGACTTTTTCTATCGTTGAATGTTGTTCCTTAAATCCAAATTGATGGTCTGGTATTAATTTCTTTGTTTGTAAAATTATTCTCAACCGTTTTATTAGTAACTTTTCCAGAACCTTCGACATTACAGGAAGCAGGTTAACATGTCTGTAGGATGTTACCTCTTCTGGATTCTTTCCTGGTGTTAGTATCATAATTACTTGTACCATCTTCCATTGCAGTGAAAAGTAGCTAAATCTTAGTACTGTATTAAACAAAATGATAATTATTTTGATTGCTTGTATGGGAAGTTCCTTCAAAACTGTGCCAGTTATCAGATCGTAACCCGGCGTACCTTCTCTACTTTTTTTAAAGGAAGATCCATTTGGATAGGTACTTCTAGTACAGTGAAATCTGTATAAGCCGGAACCGCTTGGAACCGAAAAATCGTTCCGTGTTAAGCAAGTTCCGTTTTTAGCAGATCCTCTGCATAAAGCGGAAAAAAATCTGCATAAGACGGAATTTTTTTTTATAGATTTATATTAAACAATTTAATAATAATAAATTGTATTAATACATAATAATGCGTATACGGTAATCAGCTTAAGCGGTTAAGTGCATTGCTGCTATAGCTGAATGCCCGGTTCGACTCCGGGCTCAGTAAAAACTTTATTCTGACCGTCTCCCCTCGGAAGGCAATGGCAAACCACCGAGGTGTAATATGCCAAGAATAGCCTCTCTGGAGTTGAAGTGTATACACTTCCCGCGGTTCGGAGCCCGCGTTAAACAAGTAGGTCCCCTATGTGTGTGATAGTACTACAAATGCACAACACATACATAGGAGAGAGGTCGCCAACATCCGATAACGGATAGGCACCTGAAGAAGAAGAGAAGAATGCGTATACATACATAATTTGGATACTTATACACTACACAAAAAATACAAGATATGCAGAAAGCAGGCAGCAAATGAAAAAATGATTCATTTGCATGCTGCTTGTAACGCAATATTATTTGGTAGGTATGCAAAGTAATAGTTACCTATTTACATAAAAGTCAGGAAAATGACATATTACTGACGAGGGGCAATGTTGAAATACGAGGCACTTCGTGCCGAGTATTTTAGAGCTCCGAGTCAAGTGAGACATTTTACTGACATGTTTTGTATTAAATTTTAAATCGTAAAAAATCGAAATTTTAAAACAATAATTGAACGACATTTTTTGACATTGACATTTGTCTATTTTATTTTGTTATTATTAACCTTACTAATTATTACCGGACTAGTCAGTAAAGTTCAACTTCCCTGCGCGTGCATAAGCAGGGAAATGTTGTTTCAATGACGATTTCCGGAAAAATAATATACCTGACCGCAAAAGAAATTATTACATACTAGGTAGTCTAAACATTGGATAAAAATGTGCGTCTTACATCGCAATTTTTATAAATAGTAAAATTAATTTCTGAATTTCGCTTCCGGCTTATGCTTAAAATAAGCTTTCCGTGTTCGCGTTAGACAGATTCCGGCTTATGAAATTCATTTTACTTAGTATTGTAAACCAATAATTCGGGACCACAGACAATTTCCGTGATGCACACGATTCGGGCTTTTGCAGATTCCGGCATATACAGATTTCACTGTATATGAAATTTGCCATAAACAACTTAGCGAAGAATCTCGTTAATCCAACATGATCGTCAAGGTGATTTTCCTGAATATGTCGAAAACTAAGGAGGTACAAATGAAAATGAAAGAGGTACAAACAGGTTTCAGACGTGCTTTTTCAGAAATTCGAAATGGGGGGCTAGCATTTCGTCAGCCCCCTCCCCAACAGTTTTTAAAATTTCTCCAACTCCAAAGAGGTGCAAAGGAAAATAAAAGAGGTGCAAACAGGTACAAACGAGGTACAAATGATTGAAACTAGTTTGGATTCCAAATTCGAAATGGGAAGGGCAAACATTTCGTTAGCCCCCGTTAGAATCAACGATATGCATTTTTTGTGTTACTTCCTTGTGATATACGTTTAGCTTCTTATCAAAATTACCAAGTCTCACCAAGTAAAGACCGACTGAAGTTGCGCTAAGATACGTCCCACATGAGCTTCTCCTTAAAATTAATATCTTGCAAATTAAAAAAAAATTGCAAACGAGTTTGCAGTTGTAGAAAGGTTGCACTTCATTGCTCAGCAATTTGTGGAAGTTGTCAAGGGTTATGCTCGAATTCATGTTGATATTTCTCTCAACTATCACCAAACAATATAAATTGAACTCCAATACTCTTTCACAGTAAATGATGATGATGAAACTGTAGATACAAGTGACCCCGTCTTCAGAATCCTTCATACAACGTTGTGTAATGCTCAAGAAACGACGAATTTCTCATATATTTGTCATATAAATCGATCCGGACTCCTTGAAACAAATTAATATGTCGTTGGTTTCGCAACTTACCCCAACTTTTGACGGCTATTACTAACTGAATTATGAATCTGTTTTTTCTACCTGTTTTTGCCGTCAAGTTGAAAGAAAGTCGAGAAAGAGGCAAAAAACTGAATTTTCCCCTCTTCTCCGTATTTTCAGTTAATTTTTAGTAACCGAACTCAACCTCGGCCCACGATAAAATTTTGTACACATGGTTAACCCAACAGCATAAAACAAACAGTAAAAAATGAGGAAAAAGAGACCCGTTTATAAATAGGGTTAATATTAGAAAATTAACTTATTTAGGGGTTGAAAAAATTGAAAGTGGTTGAATATTTAAATAGAATGTTTATTTACCTTCACAGAACATTTGTTATTTTTAATTTAGGCTTTTTGACTATTTAAGCGAACAAAACAAAAAATAAAGGCCCTTGTTTATGGGTATGTACCCTTATGATAATTTATGATATTTTGCCAATTTTTCAGTCAATTTGAGATGGAATGACCCAATTATCTCTTGATTTGACCGATTTCTTGCTACACACAATTTGTAAATTAAGAGCTTACCACTCAAGTATTATACTAAATAAAAATAATTTAAATTAGTACTTCACTTTAATTATTTGCTTCTCATATTATAACATCACGCATACTATTGGTTATTATTATCTGCCTTCGGAGTAGTTATTTAAGTGTGTCATTATTAGTTTTACGACTATTTTGAGGTGAAATAGAATGGCATGTGCGACAATCCTTGGGGTTTTAGTTCTCAGATGAATTGCTTGTCATAGGGTGGAGAGAAAGAATGAGGATCTAAAGTTCTTTAATAGAAGGGAAACTTAAGTTCGATGGACGATTAGCTTTTAGGAGTCTACGTGATTTTCGTAACGTTTACATTCTCTCTTCTCTCTTCGTGAAAAGTTAGTACAATGTTGTTTTTATTATTTATATTCGGAACACTTTCCCATGTATTGCTATACTGATCAAAAATGAAAGTAGTTCGTATAAGAACAGCCAGAAGACGTGGAAATCTTTTTTTCGATATTTCACAAAATTTTGGAAAAACCAAAATAGATGATTTTTTGATTATTTTTTAATTGTAGTTTAGAGTGAATGATAATCGTGGAATAATAATAAAATAATGATTAATACAATTGGATGACCTCAGTTTATAATTTAAATCATATTTAATTAATCTGGACAGTAGGATAGAAATTCTTTCAAAATACAATTGAATTCTTTCCTCTAGGATGTATAATACAGAGAATTTAGAATAGAAAGTCTTATTATTATATTAAATTGTAGTTTGTAGCTTTTAAAAATAATAAACGGACAAACTACCTATAGGCAGTACATACCTACAATTACAATTACTTGTACATAATTTATTATTTAGTACTTGTAATAAAAAGGTTTTCTAATTTATTTCTTATGCACCTAATAAAAAAATTTAATTTGTTGAGCATGAATTGTTTATTTGGGTCTAGGAAAAATTTATAAGTTTGAACCATAAACGGCACTAGCCCTGTAAATGTATTACGTTCTTATAAGCACATAATAACTTTGTTTACGACGCAATCTTGAGAGAATTAAATGAATTAAAATTTAAATCCTTATTTGAACTTTCCCTTGTTTCTAAATCAACTCAGCAGTTGAGTCACGCTGCATATTTTGTCTCTAATTTTAATTAATAAATAATACAATTTTTTTCATCAGTTGATAATTAATTTAATTATTATTACACATAAGAAAATTATGTATGTAGGTACTACAGGTTGGTGCATAAGTTCGTAGCGTTTTTGGTTTCCAAGGTAACAGTGCTTTGTAAACAAATTTTTTGAGAAATATCAATGCCATTTTAATGCCATAGTATTGTTTTATTGAATATTTCTTGAATTTTTCAATTTGTAGAAAGTTAGGGGTAATTTTTGGCTAAAGAAAATGGAGTGTCAAGTACAAAAAAAATGAACATTTCCGACATATCCTTTTGTTTGAGTTTAACCAAAGAGGTACGGCATCGGAGGCCGCCAGGACCATTTGTGCCGTTTATGGAGAGAGCGCCATCGAGGAAAGTACTGCACGATAATGGTTTTCTCGTTTCAAAGAGGGGCATTTTGATATGAATGATTTCCCACGTTTAGGGAGACCATCCAGCTTTGATGAAGACCGATTAAATGCTTCAATTCGTGATGATCCACGTTAATCAACTCGGGAATTGGGCAATATGATGAATTGTGACCAATCAATTATTGTACGACATTTGCATTCCATGGGCAAAGTTCAAAAGTTGGGTGTTTGGGTACCATACGTTTTGAGCGAAAACAACAAAAATCAGCGTGTTACCATTTGGGTTTCTTTGCTTTCTCGTCAAATTGTTACTGGTGACGAAAAATGGTGCCCTTACATCAACATCAAGAACAGAAAGGAATGGCTGAGCCCTAGCAAACAAGCAAATATTCGTTCAAAAGCTGGTGCCCATCTGGTGGGATAAAGAAGGCGTCATCTACTATGAATTGCTTCCGAGGAATGTAACCATAATTTCTGAGGTTTATTGTCAACAACTGCGTCGCCTGGAGGCTGCAATGCAAGAAAAACGACCGGCAAGACGGCATCAAGTGGTTTTGCAGCATGATAATGCCCGTACGCATACTGCTAGCATTCCAAAAGTAGCTATTCAAGAGCTCGGTTGGGAGGTTATTCCACATCCGCCCTATTCTCCTGATCTTGCTCCATCTGATTTTTATCTTTTCGGCTCTCTGCCCAACAATCTCCGCAGAATTTCATTTAATAACGACGTTGCTCTTCAAAACTGGCTCGACGACTTCTTATTCACCTCCAAACCACCGGCTTTTTTCAGGTGTGGAATCGAAAAACTGCCAGAACGTTGGGAGTCAATCCTAAACAACGTAGAAGAATATATTATTGATTAGTTTATGTATTTTTTATATTTAAAAGAGTAAATTTAACAACTAGAAATAATAATGCAATCGTGTATTCTCCATATTCATTGGTTAAATTAACCACACAAAATAGTTATTTGAAAATTTGTTAAAATTTAGTTCATTGGAAATTGATTGTTATTTCAACCAAGAAATACTCTAAAATTGAATAAGTTCTGGTATTTATAGGTCAAGAACTGATTCAGATGATTTTTAAGACTTAAGCCTTGTTCCAACTAGCCGATAAACCGTGTAATGTACGGTCGCGCTCATGCGCAATAGATAAAAAGGAACGCTTTTTATCTATTCCGCATGAAAAAGGAACGCTTTTTATCCATTGCGCATGGGCGCGACCGTACATTGCACGGTTTATCGGCTCGTTGGAACAAACCTTTAGTATACGTCGATTCTGGTCATTGCTTTATCTCTTAAAATTTTTTAAACTTTAAAGAAAGACGAAAATCGTTGGTTTTCATTGGCTAGTTTAGTCGAACTTAAAATTTTTAAGTATGGAAAGCATTGAATGCTTAAAGAATAAGACCAGAATCGACACATTATTCCACAATAGTGGCATTCATATAATTTAAGCTGTTCTGCGAAGATCTGAATAAATATGAACAAAATACAATAAATTAATCATGACAGATTACTTTTGAATTGAGGTCATAGAAGACCTTTCAAATGGCACATAGTAGATGTTATAATATATGTTGGAAGTTGGAAACAGGTCGAATTGGCGTCATGACCGCTGCTAAGGGACAAAAACGGCAAGAACTTATACATCGCCCTAATATTTGCTTTATAATTTATCCGATATTTCTGTAATCCTACTGAATGCAATAACAATAAAACAATTAAATTTAATGAATGAATTTCATTTAAAACATTAAAAACTACTTAAAACAATAACGGGAATACATAAATGTACATGTGCCTGCTGCCTCAACAGGTAGTATGTAATTACATTGGGTATACTATTATACTAATAATTGGCTAAACTAATGGGTATATCTATTAACGATTATCGGACTCGTCTCTGAAAATATAGAACAAAATTTGCATTTTGCATTTGATTTTTTTTATTTAAATTTTGGACGCACGGCAGTTTTAAATTAATATGTCTTTAAAAATAGAATCAATTATAAAGTGGATTATTGTTGTCACAATATCGAAACTTATTATTAGACCAACTTGCAAAATTTAATTAAAATGATAAAAATTGCACTTTATTTGAAATAAGAAGGTAATAGAAGTCATAGGCTGGCCTAATTCAATTTTTTATTCTTATCGCACCATCGTGAACTATTAATTTAACAATGTATACGCAATTTGGGGGTTATGACGCGTTAAAGTAGAAATTTTGATGTAATAAATGACTATGGAGTAACGTTTAAGTTAAAAGCAGATTTTGTCGCCATTCAAAAAGTAATAAAACTGGTAATAATATGAATGCTAGAGTAATTCAACTTTAGGTTAATGACATCTATATCAGTCGGAAAACACGCCGTTATACCCGAAATACTCGACATACTAACCATTGTTATTATTATTTTATAGTAATTAACGCTAGAGGGGATAATAACAACAATCAAGATCTCAACTACCTACGCGTAATATGCAAAAATTATTTATATGTGTAATAATAATAATTTTTAGAAAGGGTTTGGAGTATTCCTATATCGGCTTGTTATGAAGAAACGCAACAATCATTGGCAATATTTGATAAAAAGTGTCGTTATCGTTCTGATTGGAGCATTTCACCGATGTATTTTGAATATTTATGTATAACCGAGAGCGGGAAATGGGAAACCCCGGTTTTAGGAACACAACCTTGCACTTCGTGTTGGAAGCATAATTTATGCGCATAAAATGCACTTTCAAAATAAATTACAGCATTCGCCAGTACTTCGCGAGCACTTGCAATTTGAAAATTGAAAGAAATTTGAAAATGGACGGGCCAACTTGACGGACCCCCGTCCGTGTCCGGACTAAATAAATATAAGACTGGTAATGCACTTCTAACGAGTGATATTTATTATTTATCCGTTCAAGCGCGTCACTAAATTTGCACTATTTTAAGATATACAAAAAAATTTTACTTTGTAATGGTGAGCGAATGGCAGATTGTTTAAGGTGTTAGCTTCTTATTCTCAGGGGGACGCTGACCATAAATATAATATATGCGCCCACACAGACGGCCGAATCATGCTGGCGGTTAAAAATGAAACAAAAAGTGTAACAGGGGTACTAAAACGCAAAATTATAATTTCTACTGTAAATTTCGGATAAATTATCAATAATTTATTATCGTAAAAAATTAAGAATATTTTAGAAGCTGATTTATTTAGTAATTTCCGGGTAATTTCTAATTTTCGGTAATAAAAACTCGATAACATGACAACTATTTTTAATATTTCTTAACAAGTTTTCTGAATTACAAGCAGACGAACTCTGTTTTCTATTTATCAAATTATAATAGATATTAATTTAAAATTAATATCTATTAATTTAACATTAATATACGTATATTAATTTATAATTATTAATATCTTCATTATAAGATAAATATATAAATCATAAAGTTAAATTATGAGATATAGTATTTGGTTTTTATTGTTTCTTTAATTCTAGATAAGCTAGAGAGTTGGTCGAGGTCTTAAAAGATAGGTCTTGGTCTGCAGGCATTCCGCAAAATAGTGGCATGGCCAAAAAATATCAAGGAGTACTAGGAGCAGCGAAACAAAAGAAAAGCAGATCAAGAGATCTACAACTTAAAAAGTTTTTGTAAATTCTTATTGTCAGTCCTTAAGACCATCCCTTTATAAGGACTTATAAGCTAGCCGCCTGTGCCAGATATTAATATTTTAAATTTAATTAATTTGGAGTAGATACATCCACCACAGTGGCCTAGAAGTAGCTAAACAGTTTTTCCGGACATCGATATCATTATTTTAAATAAAAATCAATTCAGTTGCCCCTCTTGATTCCGCGTGAAAAGGATTTCCACGTCATTCTATGTTCAAAAAGTATCGGGACTTGCCGTTTTAAAAGACGCGGCGGTATACGCCTACTTTAAAAACTTTGTTTCCTTTAGTTTCCTTCAACTGTCGTTGACATTCAGTCAAAAAATAATATGGTTAAGTCATAGATGGGTTAAGTAATATGTAAATTTATCAATCGAAGAATTTGCATTAAATTCTACATTTCCAATAAAATTTCTTGTTCGGAGACGTTTAAAATGTTACAAAAAGCATTTGGTGATCAGTGTTTATCAAGAACAAGAACATTTGAGTGGTACAGAATTTTCAAAGAAGGTCGGGAAATGGTATCAACATCAACAGTCGAATTTCATGTCGATGAAGTTAAAGAAGCAATGATGAATAATCGTCGAGTGACTGTTCGGGACATTACTGATACTGTTGGAATATCTCTTGGCTCAGCTCATCACATTTTAACTGAAACTTTGCACATAAAACGAGTTGCTTCACGACTCATTCCAAAAACACTGAATTTTCTCCAAAAAATGCAAGGAAAGGAAGTGGCTTTAGAGATGGTTTCTGAAGTAACTAATAACAGTACATTCATGAAACTCATCATAACGGATGACGAGACATGGATATATACGAGTATGATGTTGAAACAAAACAATAATCGTCCGAATGGCATGGCACCTTGAAAACGAACCAAAACCCAAAAGAGTGCGTCGAATTCAATCAAAAATTGAAGTTTTGCTCACTGTTTTCTTCGATTATCGTGGTGTAGTGCACCATGAATTTCTTCCTACTGGTGAAATTATGAATTAAGAATATTATTTGAGAGTTATGAAACGTTTGCGTGAAGCTATTCGTCAAAAAAGGTCGGATTTGTAGAAAAACAATTCATGGATTTTGCACCACGATAATGCACCTTCGCATAAATCTTGGCTTGTCCGAAATTTTTTGGCCAAAAACTCAACCAACATTATTCCGCAAGCTCCATATTCACCTGACCTAGCCCCCGTACGACTTTTTTCTCTTCTCTAGATTGAAATTACCACTTCGTGAACATCGATTTGAGTCGATTGAAGACATGAAGAAAAATTCGCTGAAAGAGCTCAAAGGCATACTAGAAATCGCGTATGAAAAGTGTTTTGATGATTAGGTTACGCGTTGGCGCATATGCATTACTTGCAATGGAGAGTAGGTACTTTGAAAGAGACAAAGTTAATATTGAACATTAAAGTTGTAGGTTGAGTTTGTAACGATTTTTTGAATCGTTACTTTTTCTAATTTGCATTTGACAACTTTAGCAACGCCCTGTATGGTGGATTCATGCATGAATTATAAGGTTGGCGATATTGCTGTGTTTTGGGGAACGGGGTCGCGATAGCGACTCGATGAGAATAGTTTTTGGAAGTGCCGAGGAAGGTTGAGTTTTAGGGTAGCTGGTCAATTCCTGTTTGTGATGGAGCGATAGCCATGGATGGGGGTCAGGTGGCTGTAGTGAGGATTCGTTGTTTGGCTTACGCAATTCTCGTTGGAGGATTTTTTTGTTCGCGTAGGTGAGTGCGATATTTTTGCTATTCTATTGATTTCCGTTCTGGTTTGTCGTCTCTTTACCAAATTTGGGCATATGGCTTTGTCTTTCTTGTATTGCTTCCGCAATTACGCAATTTGTGCGTAATTGTTATTTTTTTACTCCTTGGTACCCAGAATTATTTTTCCTTGTGCGTGTAAATACAAGTTAGTTCTGTGTAGTAATTGTTGCCTCATACTGTATGTTTTTTTGATCTAAACGGTTTGTTTAGAGCCATTTTTTGTGTAGTTTTAATACTGCAATTTTGATTTAGACGAATTTATTTGAATGGGAACGCTGATAGCACAAGATACGACCGCTTGGCCTGCCAGATAGCAACGTTGTCGCTCGCTATTGACAATTCGATTACTTTTCCATATTAAATATTTTAAGTAATTTTAAATATTTTAGCATTGTATTTTCTTATTGTATTTAAATACGATTACCATCTAGGGGTTGGCATGGGTGTGATGATTGTGGATTTATATTTGCTATTAGCAAATCACGTTTGACGTCGCATTTCATGATCGCTTCTAACAGGAGTTCTAATCGATTGTTGGTGGTTGGTTTCTTTGTGTTTTCTGGTAGCGGTCGATCTTGCTATTTTAACACAGATGAGGTGATGTCGTTCGACGAGTCGTTATATATTTTTCCGGTTACGGGGGCATCCTCCAACCTTTGGTTATCTATTGTCGGAAGCACAAATTGTAATTTTTGTGTTTCTAAGTTCTCTCTTTATACGGGGTGAATATAATTACATGGCGCCCAGACTAACACCTTTTTTTTTCGCTACGTTTGTGTATTCTTAGCGTCATCCCGTATAATTGTGTAACATCAACCGAGGGTAGGGGGGTTCCGTTTTCTTCATGGTCCGTGCTTGAGCTAGCACTTCGTGGCATTGTCTATCTTTGTCCGGCGATACCCTGAGTTATCAACAAAGATCGTCGGGACAGTTTCTGTCGTTCCTTGGAGTGGCAAGAATTGTTACAAGTTTTATTCCGTCAGTCCCGGAACTTTTTGAACAGGGTGTATATCAATATGAGCATAATCAATTGAGGGGTCTGGAAGTAAAAGGATTCAAGTGCACTTTTAATAGTTCTGAGAAACATGGCTTTAAAGTTAACTGGAAAATCAAAATTCCAGGAATAAGTTTAGAAAATACAATTTTACGACTCAAGGGGACGTAAAATTTACTAAAATCATTTTACCTCTAAGTTAGGATACCCATTAGGTATGATATTCTGCACTTAGATCATTTCAGGTTCAAGTGCACTTGAACCCTTTTACTTCCAGACCCCTCAATGGTGAGTATGCTCACATTAAAAAAATAATGAATTATTTCAGTTATTCTCAATATTTTGACCTGAAAGTGGGACAAAATGGTGATGATATTGGAGTAAATTTTTATTGATTAGAAATTATTAAATCGAAAATTTGAATTCAAAGAAGAAACTTATGAATACAACGTAATATTTTTAGTGCCCATTTTTGTAAATGAGCTAAAACAAACTTTTAATAAAATTCAGAATGAATGAAGTATTAAATGAAGTTAAAAATTGAATTGAAAAGATTAGAAAAAAATGAGAAAATCGGTATCATTATTATACTGTCATCAGTACAAACAATAAAAGATAATTAAAGGATTAAATGTAAGAGAAATAAATAAAATAAAGTAAGTAATACAAAAATTGAAGAAAGGCAAAACACAACAAATTAAACTGGAAATCGACTAAAAATGAATAGGTTAGGAAATACATAAGGAAAGAAATTCAAAACAACTTATCTTGCCTAAGAATGTTGGACAATTAAAATTTCAGACTGACTTCAAGAACTACACTGTTACGAACGGTGACTATTTAAACCCCCAAATAAAATAAAAGAAAACCACAAACGCAACCAGATATCGCCACCATTAAATCAAACATTTGAATTCAAAAAAGAAAACTTTTATGAATACAACGTGGTATTTTAATCATACATTTAGTAACTAAAAAATATTTTTAAAAACACTAATAATAAAATAATTAAATTTTGAATATTGAATTCAGAATTCAATGCGGACTTTAGGCCGAACAACCTACGAAATCACGAACCAGTGTCACCTTAAAACACCACTTATTTCTATCTAACTATTTGTTCATAACGCATCTCTCAGTGGTTCATATTTTGTTACCAACTTGAAATTTAGGCCGCACAACCAAAAATAATTTTTTTTAAATTGAGGTAACCGTCTAGAACGTGATTGCCTTGGTTTTGATGCCTAAAGGCCGCACTAGAGGGGATTAAAGGGTGAGGCAAAATGGACGTCGCGTCGTTGAACGGCGTCAAACGTTAAATTTAAGTTAAAATGCGTATAAATAGGTTAGTGTGCACACAATGTACGATGTTGAAAGTTGCACTACGTAAGAAGTTGATCGGCTTTCTGCTTTGACGCCACTTATCGTTGACCAACTTCTTACGTAGTGCAATGTTCAACACCATTGTGTCCACAGGAACCTATTTACACGCATTTTAACTTAAATTTTACATTTGAAGCCGTTCAACGGCGTCCATTCTGCTTCACCCTTGACGAATTAATTTAATGTTATAGACACACAGATAGATAGATAAATTATTAATAAAAAGATAACTTTGACTTAAATAAATGGAGGCTATTATAATAAGATTTAATATTTAATTTGTGAAATGAATATTAAAATAATATTTAAAAATTGACGCCCTGCATAGTTGATAGCGTCATTTGTTTCTTCGGATTGGAGGGATAGGGAGGGATTTTTAATTCAATTTTTTACTTTTTAGTCAAATATTTTAAATGTGTGCAACCGTTTACTGTGCTAACGTTGGATTGTCCAATTTTCAGCGGCGTAACTACATTTGCATTAAACAAAATTTTTCTCAGTTGCCATTTTGGGAGGGCGACGCCCCGTATTCTGTTTTAGGCTTCTATACAAAGTATAGCAAGAAGCCTTATGATCCGGCTCTCTGTCCGTCTGTCGGTCCGTCTGTCCGCATAATTCAAATCTAATCAGAACCCTCGAAATTGTGACTGTATAAACACATCGTATGTATAATAAAATAAAATTGTGTTTTAAATTTAAAATCGACTTTCTAGCTTAACTTATTTTTGATGTTTTCCACTATACCGGGTCCAAAGTATTTGTGATGTAATAGAATTTCATTTTCCGACGTCATGAAGTAGAACATTTTGATGTTTTTGCGTATGAAAGTTTGATAATTCAGATAACTCTGATATATTTTTGGGGAATTTCTACCTATATAGACATTTTATTCGTTGATACCCGGATGATCTCTTGATCCGTTGATACAATAATCCGTTTATACGCTGATACATTAATCCGTTTATACGTTGATCCAATAATCCCGTAATCCGTTGATACAGTTGATATCTTCATGTAATTATATAATAAGTTATTTTTGCTCCCCTGCTAGACGCCTCTGATTAGAGGCCTAACCAGAAAATGATTACATGTGACCTTAACGAACGTAAACAATTTTTACTTTATTATTTTAGGCTTCTATACATGGTATAGCAAGAAGCTTTATGATCTGGCTCCGTGTCAGTCTGTCCGTCTGTCTGTCCGCATAATTCAAATCTAATCAGAACCCTCGAAATTGTGATTGTAAACACATCGTATGTACCTACAATAAAACAATAATTTGTTTTAAATTTAAAATCGACTTTCTAGCCACGTTCTACAAACATTTTTTTCTTTTTGTATTACTTTCTATGCCTAAAGACATACTTGTTGATCGTCCTCTATTGTTGGCGCTTGTTCTATCACTTTTGTTTACACCAGAAAGGTAGCTGTATAGAAGCCTAGGATCTGCCGCAAAAAGTGAGATCCGCCTTGTTATTGTTATGGTGGTAAATCAATAACATCAGATGTACCGACGGCTTTAAGTGATCTCCGAAGCACGGAGACGGTTAAGAAAGTTTAGATTGGACCCGGAGTCAAACCGGGGGAGTCAAATTCAGGACATGGCCGTCGTCATTATAATAAATAATATTATAAGATCGACGTATATGTTACAGTTAAAACCCGAAATCAGTTAAAACCCGATCTAACTAGTAAATTCTAATTTTAACTAACCTCTTTAGTTAAAACTAGTGTTAACTGAGATGACTGTAGTTAAAACTAGAATTAACTGACTGCTGTTAGTAAATTCTAGTATTAACTAAAATAACTTTAGTTAAAACTAGATTTCAAGTAAAAGCAAACGTAATTAGATTAAAATTGTTTTATTAAGTTGATGTTGTTTACATTATTATTACATATTTTATATAATAACATTTTGAATTGCAAAGAATTCCCTTTTTTGAACATATAAGCATCGCTTTAAAATGCAATTTTTTTACAAGCACAGTACAAGAATTCTGTACAGGCCATCTCCATTCCTTTCGATTACAACTCCTATGATGTTTCGTAAGTCTGCCTTATCGCTGTCGACATCAGGAATTGGAATTGTTACATCATAACCTCCGATATCAACCGCAGGATGGGTTGCATCTGAAATCTTTTTAATTCTCTCCGTCTGTTTTTCAAATTTTTTTTGCGCTTCCTTTCTAGCTGAAGAAATATTTGACGATGTATCAGCTAGCAGCGCCTTCTCTTCCTCCTCTGCTTCTCCTTTACCCTGCTCTGCATTCATTTGCGCAATAATTTCATGAAGGTCGTCTTCTTTATGGATATTTGCAAGTAATACAGATGGCAATGCGGTTGTTGTCCTGCTCTTGGTTCAATTCCCAACATAGCCTTGTAGGGAGTTTATTTGATTTCTGAATGAAAGGCTCTAGTCTTTATAAATTGTTATAAACAGAATCAACTTCTTACAACAATTTTGCGTTTGCTTTTACTTGAAATCTAGTTTAATACTAGAATTTACTAACAGCAGTCAATTAATTCTATATAGTTTTAACTAAAGTCATCTTAGTTAAAACTAGTTTTAACTAAAGTTATTTCAGTTAAAACTAGAATTAACTAAAGCGGTTAGGGGCCGTCCGTTAATTACGTAAGGATGATTTTTGTAATTTTGGACCCCCTCCCCCCCCCACGTAAGGGTACGTAAGATTGTGGAACCCCCCCCCACATCTTACGTAAGGATTATTTAAAAGAAAATTAATTTTGACCCCCCCTATCCACCCCTAATATTTATAAAATATGAATAATAATCTATATATATAAAAATGGATGCATGTGTGTATGTATGTTCCCTATAGACTCCTAAACCGTTTGACCGATCGGAACCAAATTTGGCACAGTTATTATGTAGGTTCCTGCGCATGTTTTTGTATTGAAATAGTGCAAAAATTCGCAAAGGAAAGGAAAGTTGATTTTGAGTAGCCTGCCTTCCTTTAAGGAATCTCGATAATCCATTCATGCGCGTCCCTGTGGACAAAAAAACAATAATGAATGCTGTCAATCTGTCAACCGATCGACAATGCAAATACGCGTGCACGTGCTTTACGTTTCTATTTGACCATCTTAACCAAATTTGGTGTAGAAGTTATTTACAACGCTACGAAAAACATAGGCTACTTTAGAACCTTGGAGTGAGGCCGAACAACCACGGTCTACACGTATGCCTGCGATACCCTTGAGTAAGGCCGAAGCAACGCCGTATCCGAGGTACGGCCGCGCCCTTGGCGGGACTTAACATTTGCGCCCCCCACACCGGGGGTTTGGGGGGTATGGAATACCCCCCAACGAAAACGGGGGATCCGGGGGTCCTTCCGCGGAAATTTTACAACATTAAAGTGCAAAGTTGTAGGTTTAAAGTTTTTTGATCAATCATGAGTCAAAACTGTACTTTTCTTGCTTTTACCAGGGCAAAATCGTCGATAATATCGTTAAAACCAATCTGAAACGCAATGTCGTATTCTATATTCAGAATTGCTAAGTTTGTCAATCTGTTTTCAGACATACTTGATCTTAAATAGTTCTTGATCATTTTTAACTTGCTGAACGAACGCTCACAAGACGCCACACTTACAGGCATTTTTTAAAATATCCTCAACGCAATTTCAATGTTCGGATAGGCGTCTCTTAATTCATAATTATAAATAACGTACAGAACATCCAAATGGGAGGCCATCCAAAATGCACTAATCTAAAAAAAAAATTATTTTTCATGGCCGATTTTGCGCTCCCCCGGTAGCTGCGCCCTTGGCGTGCGCCCATCTCGCCACCGCTTAAATACGGCGTTGGGTCGAAGGCCGAACAACCATATCCGACACGGTCTAGATGGCTAAAGGTGGCCGGTAGGCCGACTATGCCAGCTAGTATATTATACTATTTTGCCACTACAGCTCCACCAAGCTTAGAAAGGACGCGGCAAATATGCCAACTAATTTGATAAAAATTTGAATGAACCAATGAACGTTGAGTTATTTCTCAAGTACATTCTGTTGTAAAAGTTACAAATCATTGCGCGTGTTTACATTTATCGTGATTTTTTGTGTAATTCGATTTCGTGTTATTTCTATTTTGTGTTCTTTTCAGAACAAATCCTTGTAGTTATATTTAATAAATCATTTTACTTAGTAAATTGAACATATTATTTAGTAAGTACTTTTTAGGTTAGAATACACTTATTTCTTCATCTGAGTGTACATTTTAAATTTTAGCAGCGCCTGACACGCCCCTCCAGGGCTCTTCTTAGCTTGGTGGAGCTGTATGTTTAATGATTTTTAAGGCGCTGATACACATGCTACTTACTGGCACGAAAATCATGCTATTATGACGTAATTGTCGTAAAATTACCTCTATTATGACGTAAATGTCGTAAAATTACGTCATAATAGCATGCTTTTCGTGCCAGTAAGTAGCATGTGTATCAGCGCCTTTAAGTACTATATATTTCAATATATTTGATTTTTTATCAAATATTATATTTGATTTTTAAATTTAATTTAAAAAAATATTTTAAGAAACTTACGTAAGGAATACGGCGGACCCCTCCCCTCCCTACGTAAGGGTCCGTAAGATATCCAATACCCCCTCCCCCCCCAAAACCCTTACGTAATTAATGGATGACCCCTTAGTTAAAACTAGAATTTACAGTTAGACTACTGATTTCGGGTTTTAACTGTAACATTTATACATTTTATTGAAGATGTGCTTAATCACAAATTAAAAAAGCCGCCTACGTCGCCATTTACGAATAATAAATCTGCTTTCTAAAAAGCAACAATTTGCTTTTAATTAGAGTATAGCTTTCCATCTCAAATTATAAATAATAGAATTTCGTTAAACTGGTAGGTATTAGAAAAATACTAGAATTAGATAGTAGTAGTATACGTAGTAGTACTACTAGGTGTAAAAAATACGAGTTTCACAGTTAATGTGGAATTATAAATTTGTAATGGGTACAACAATAATTTAGTAATACGTATTATTATTTTGATAAATTATTTTAATTTTATGATTGTTATTGACACATTATAATTTAAAGAACCTCCATAAAGAGATAATAAGTTAACTACGCAATCAGGAAGCTATAATATTTACATTGCGGTACAAAATGTTATCAATTAAAAAATCGTATATTACTACTATACATTGAATAGAAATAAAAAAAATAGTTCATTAATAGATGTTTGAGAGCGTTCTCCTTTGTTTCTATTTTTTGCTGCCTCTGCTTACTTACATATTTAAACATTAAATCACGGAGACTTTTTAATTGCGAGAACGTACACTTACTACGTTTTACAAAAATGTAATAAAATGCAACACTAGTCGATTCATCATCTCTGTTCCAACGACCGTCCTTTTCATTCACACATCTTGGCGGTTTTTCTATTTCTGTTTGAAATCTACTACCTGCTGCAGTACTCTACTCCGGGACGCCGAGCCTCCCGATTGGTCGATCTCATCCAAAACAAACGACGCAACACCCAGTCTGTCTCGGTGTGCGTGCTTGTTAGTTCGAATAAAACCGTTGTAAGTAGATGTTGTCGTTCTACTCAGCGTGGCTTTATTTTTGTTTTAAAGCGCCAGTATCAATTGTTTAATAATAAGTACACGTGCGAGTAATAAATTTATTATCGTGTGTTGTATTGTTACGTAAACCTTTGCGAAACGATTGTGAATCGAAAATATACATGTAACTCTTAAAAACGGTTGCGAGTGCATTCTACTCTCTCGTAAATAATAATAAATAGTGTTTATAGTCTATAGTGTGCATTTTTATTTTTCTTCTTGTGTATTGGTGCACAAATTTTGTTTTTATCGCCTACTGTGGATAATATTAAACGACCATTCGATTGTTTATTGGTAGCAGTTGTACTAAAAAAATGAGGTATGTTGTTTATCTCTTCATAGCTTGTTTACCAAGTTCTTAATCGGCGACTTTAAAATAAGCTCTTTTATGGGGCTTTTTAAGGAGTAACAATGTTTTACGCTCTAATTTGTGACCTCTGACACTATTTTTAATATTGTGTAGTGTATTTATGTATATTTTGTGTTGCGACCTTTAGATAGACACTTTTTCACAACATGAATGGAATATTGCTAAATCGAAAATAAACAAAATATTGCGCATATCGCCCATTAAAAATTGATTTTACTATGAGAAATTTTCTACTACTACATTTTCCAGCCCTCCA
Source organism: Podabrus alpinus (assembly GCA_932274525.1). NCBI lineage: Eukaryota > Metazoa > Arthropoda > Insecta > Coleoptera > Cantharidae > Podabrus > Podabrus alpinus. Next base: position 46,783,847 of record OW026451.1, on the reverse strand, counting down.
TTTTCCAGTCAAAATACGATTGTAGCGTGTCGGGGTCCGTTCGATAACGGAAGGGCTCGTTCACGTTTTCAATGTAAACAATGGATGGAACGAGGAAATTTCATTAAACCGCTTTGTAATTTTTTAATGTATTAAGGTACTATCCCAATTATTTATGTATTTTTTGCTTTCAATAACTTTTACTCCACATGATATCCATTAAATTATTACTAGTAGTGCTAGTAGGTATATCGAATTTGTTTCATCAATAATTTCAAAACTTGTTTGTTTATTTACATTAATCGAAGGACCCCTACTAAACATGGGCTTTTTGGCTCCCGGTCAATTTCCCTGATTTTTACATAATATTATGTTATGGTATAATACAGTACGTGTCCAATTGTTAAGGTAATCTTATGTCTGAGTATTAACCTAAATACTGTTTTTTACGTGGAAGTTAACAAAACATAATTTTTGTTTATCGTACGAGGTTTTTAACCCCCAATATGGTGATGCAATATTACATCATTATCACAATTATATTTTCCGATTTTATCCCTAAAATTTATGTCAGGATTATAAATTATTATTACCTAGCATTTAATAATCAGTTTTGTCGATTTGTAATAACATAAAACATATTGTCCTGGCTATTATAGTTTACCTACTTTTCTGTTAAATCTAGCTGGACTACAGCTATAACAAATCGAACCAATCTGCTATACAGCTAAAAGCAATGTGCATACAAGTTGCATCAGTGCACGCTAATGTTAACCGACCACTTAACTTTTAACCTAGATTAGAATAGATTAAAGTTTACAGGGCTAATATGTAAACGGAACGCTATATCTGTGACGTTTTATATTGAATGACTAATCAATTAGAAATTGCTAATAGTTTGCTGTATTATATACCCCTATGTCCGATATGACGCACACAGCCTCAATAGAGCAACACAAATAAACCACACAAAGTAACGTTAACATAGAGATTAACCCATTATAAGGTAGAAGTATTGCAAATTTTAACTTGATTGTTCGGAATGCGTTGCATTTAATAGAATTTCAATACGTGATGCTAAAAAATGTACTACATAACGGTATTTGTACTTCAATGTTATTGGTTCTTGCATCCGTTGCATTGCAGAAAGTTTGTATGCCTCGCACGCTTATGCAATGCAAAGGTTCTGTCTTCTTAAAGTACCATCTTCGTAACGAAGGTTGGCAATCATCATGACCATCTGAATTTTTGAACTGCTGCTCGGAACAATTGACTAGGGGAGCAGCCATCATACCACTCTGAGATTTCGCAACCATGATATTCTGCACCTGCCGAAGTCCTCTTGCCCTGTATAATGGACTCGAAGTAGTTTGACATATGGCCCAGATATTGTAATTCACGTTTTTTTTATGTTAAACAATATTTCTTTTTCTTTCCCCATTTTGCGCAATGCTTCCACGTTTGTTACACGATTCATCCTTGATATCTTGAGTTCCAGCTTTTTCACATTTTCTGTTTAGTGTTCTCGCCTCCAATCCTTAAAAGAGCACTGAAAAAACGTTACATCTCAGCATTCTTATCTTTAATTCTAAACAGGGTCTCTGCCAATCAACATTTGCTTCATTGTCACAAAACTACTTCTTGCTTTTCCTGTTCGAGTTCTAATTTCTTCGGTGTAGTTGTTTTATCGTTCATCATAGTGCCCAAATAACGATATTTATGAATTCTTCCTATGGCTTCATTTTTTATTAAGAGATTATTCTCGTCTTTTGGATTTTGTTACAATCAGGTACTAGCAGTGTTTTGAATAATTAAGAGCAGTCCATAATAATCTTCGCTGGTTTCTACTATCTGGTTTAGTGACAACTGGGCCCTTCAATACTTTCTGCAAAAAGCAATGTGTCATAGCGTACCTGATACCTGATATTCTGGACACAAGAGCTTTCCTTACTATTTGTTCGAAGTAGATATCAAAGAGGATTGAGTACAGTATGCATCCTTGTCGCATTCCTCTTTTTACTCTATGTGAACACTAGCTAGCTTTTTCTCCTAAACTTCTACATTCCAATATAATTGATCTGTATAATAATTATGTGAAAAAATGTCTTTCATTCAGACCACGGGACGGTTTCATAAAATTTAAACTTTTGAAATTATTTAGTAAGGATTTATACAAAAGTGTAGTCGGACCAGTGTTGACTTTGGAGCGGAAACACGCGCTGATACGAGTAGAATCAAGAAGAAGAAATTTCCACGTTGAGAATGATACTCGGTAAGACTTAGGATGGACCGAGTAAGAAATGTCGAAATCAGAGAGCAATGTGATGCCATTAAGTTTTCCAAGAGAAGAAGAACGGAGTGGAACGATCACGTCGACATAGCTGCAAGAGACACGACAGCCGGGTAGACCTTCCAAAATATGGATATTCAGTTGGACTTCATCATCGATAGACACTCCATGAAACAAAACATTAGGATAAAGGGAAGGCGTAAAGAAAAACAGGCGTAACACTCATATAAAAGATAAAGAAGAAGTTATTTAGGCTATCAGACACATTTTGAATCGAAATAAGATAGTTTTCCTTCAAACTTTTGCGCACGAATGGATTAACGAGATTTCAACTGTTGTGTCTAAATATTTTTTTGATATTTATCGTGATTTAAATAAAAATGTCTTGCAGAAAAGTTAGACCGGTGTTAATCATAGCAATCGGTGGCCATCCTGATCACCATATGCTGGCGGGTATTCCCCAGACCCCCCGGTCACAGCAGCCTCCAATGTTTTAGAACTGCATTTACAGTAGCGACTCATGCCTTTTTTCAATGGCTGGGCACAAAATGTAAAGAGAAAGGAAATATAATTCTTATAAAAGTTTGGTTAGCTCTTGTTTCTGGTTTTGGATAGGAGGAATTTTTCAAGGTTTTCTTCCGTGACTGCATGGAAAGCCGACGTGGATTTTAGGAATTTGTATGGACCCAGAACCTGGGCGATAAGACCCCCATTCTCGATATACATAACATCATATGTTTGTCTGTAACTTCAAATTGAGCTTATGATCCGTTCCCCAGTGCGGGTTTTAGGCCGCACACCCTAGGCGATTACGAATCACTGTAGCATTAAAACAAAATCACAACGCAGCTCTCATTAGTTTATTTTTTAGTTAGCAACCTAACAAACGTTCGGATGGAGCCTTTAGGCCGCACATACATCGTGACAGTCGTGCACTAGTAGAAAAGTAATTAATAAATAAAAGAGAAAATTCGTATTGACTTGTAATATAACGTTACCGTTGTAACGGACGCAGTTATTTCTACCAATTTGAGGGGGGGGTAAAATCTGGTTAAAAAAATTTAATTTCGCTAATCAAATATCTGGTGTTTAACTGTGGTTTGTAATAATGGGGGCGGGGAGTGACTCAATTACATTTTTCACCTTTAGGTAAAGTATTTTAAATCTGTGTCACCATTTATGGTTCAAGGGACGTTGAATTGTACGGGTTTCTAGAGAAGTAATGAAATACATTGAGAATTAGACTAATTTTATAGGTAATTTGGTTTTATACAAATTTGAAAACTTGGAAATTTTCATTACATGTACCTGGGGGGTATTCAATACCCTCCAGACCCCCCGGTCAGGGAACAAACGCTCTATTATTGCGGTCCTATTTTTATTACTGGGATTTACCATATTTTTTGATTACTCGTTTTATCAACATCGATTGTTCCTAATTTGGAATCGATAAGTCTTGATTTCAAGTAATAGGGTCTACACACAATCCAATCTGGTCAGGCCGACAAGCTGACTATACTTGAATCGGTGCACCCGAATTGCACCACGAAAAGATTAGTTCACAAATCTCCTACCCGAATTGCACCACCGTAATTTCAGGTAAACACCTCACCAAGGGTCGGTCGTCCGAATTGCACCACCTCTATTGTAATATTTTAGGTAAGGTGGTTTTATTGTTAAAAGTTAAAGCACAATGCTGGAGTTTAACCTGATGCCTCCTACATGTAACATCGATTATTTTTTGTTTTTACGCGATTTTTTGGGGATTAAACGTAATAGATAACTGCACCACGGTCAAATGTCGTTTCGTAATCGCTTTACCGAATTGCACCACGAGCAAACCGAGCAGGTATCACAAGCAAACAGATAATATAAAGAAATAAATACACAAATATCTAAATTCTTTGCAATCTAAATTTCGAGTTTAATATATTAATTCATATTATATTATACAGGGTCGGAGCAGGTATTAATAAAATAATAACCCAAAACAGTGAAAAAATTAAATTTTTTTTGCCTTCGAATTTTGGGGTGTGCATTCGATAAGGAGGGTAATCCATCGTCAAAACCTACTCTTCCGGGGCGCCCCTCCGCTCCGCTCCGGGTTGCACCCCTCCAGAGCGGTTTTGACTCTGGTTACTAGGCTAAACATACGAGAAGCGCCACCGATCAAGAAAACCGGGATAAATGCAACCGGGATGTGAGAGACCCTCGAAATAGCATTAAAAAGTATAGTCGCGGTATGCGGCAGTTATCTATTACGTTTAACCCCCAAAAAATCGCGTAAAAACAAAAAATAATTGATGTTACATGTAGGAGGCATCAGGTTAAACTCCAGCATTGTGCTTTAACTTTTAACAATAAAACCACCTTACCTAAAATATTACAATAGAGGTGGTGCAATTCGGACGACCGACCCTTGGTGAGGTGTTTACCTGAAATTACGGTGGTGCAATTCGGGTAGGAGATTTGTGAACTAATCTTTTCGTGGTGCAATTCGGGTGCACCGGGCTATTGTGTCTTTGATCAACTCATGTGTAGGACAGCTTGTCGTCCTGACCAGATTGGATCGTGTGTAGCTAACAAGAAAGGTACAATTTGAATCTCGTTAATCCATTCATGCGCGTCCGTTGTGAGCTAGGCGAGGTTTAATTTTCTTTTTTTTTTCGTAGTAAAGTGAATACGTATTAAAAATACCCTACTATGATTTTCGTATCGGGTAACTATAGTATGTCACCACCATTGTTAGAACAATTTTAAAAAAAAATTATACAATCTAAAATTGTTATAATGTTTACATATTTTATTATATATTGCTATGTTATCCATCCTCACGTTGGATCTCAAGTAATTATCCCTTACCTGAATGCTTATCCCTTAATGATAACTTACGTGTAGTTAAATTTAGTATTTTACCTCGGCTAGCTCAAAAGATATGAAAGAAATTCTTTTATTGTGTGTAAAATTTACCTTACTGCATTTGCTCATATTTAGAATGAACAAGATTCATTTTTTTATACTTTTTATAAACTTGATTTAAATTCAAATAAAATATGATCATGGCAATTTGATTTTAATGTAAATTAATAAATTTGCACAAATTATCGTCATGGAGACGAAAGAAAACTTTAACATGTGCTTTAAAACTAAATGTAACAAAATTCTTAATTCTAAATAATAAATCTAAATAAATGTTTGGAGAATAAAAAAAAGATTTTCTGATATTTAATGTTTTAAATTTCCCGCACTTGGATATTAAATAAAGCTTACCCCACTTTTTAATTCCGTCATCATTCGTTCTTACGCGTGGTTGTACCGGCCGTTCACCTACAACTTGCTCCAGTTCACCTTTCTGTGGTCATCTAATTAAATTTCATAAATCACCCAACTATTTCTTCAGCCATCAATACCATTTTTTGTATTTTCGTAAGTGTATTCATATTTTTTAACATTTTCGATATCATTTAACCTTTTCCAGCATAAATCATCTTCACTTAACCTTACTTTGGTTTTAAAAACACATTTTTTACAAATTTTCTGGAACAACACCAATTTTACGTACGTTCACTTTGGTTAATTTTATCGATGTTAAGGTAAACAAACTGGTCACCAAGGATATAAATTTTCGTTGATTTCAACGCCTGTCTGTTTTTGATGCAACTAGTTTTTCATTGGCCGGTAACTTTAATAAATTTTGCCACATTTAAACTTCATTTAAATAATGTTTTTTTTAAGGAAAGATTGTAAATTGAAGACACGATGCACTTTTAAAAGTTTAAATTTAAGCTCGATTTAAGCGAATAATCGTTCTTTTAACTCATCACACCAAGCTGTTATATTTTTAATAACAATAGTTTTAATAACAATATTTACTAATATAATTATAACTAACAAATAACACATAATTTTGATGATATAAATTTTATAATTTTTATATAACGATTCAATCGTTATATCGCCTTGCCATGATCTCTCGATAATTCAACTTTTTATTTAACATTTTACTTAAAACTTGTTCACTCCTTTGATTTGCCAATACAGCAGAGCAAAGAACTCGCAATATTTAGTTAAATCAATTACAAACAAATAAATTGTACCTATGTTTTTAATCAATCACTGACAAGTTCAGATGCAACTTTTAGAAAGTATAGCTTGTTCAGTTTTGACTATCGAGTAAATCCTATCATAAGCTCGAGTTTAAAATGTCTTCTAATATTTTGTTAGTTTTAAAGTTCCAGTTTTTTTTCACAAAAAAGTAAATTTATTTAGTACACGACAAGATTTCTTTGCAATTTCTGTCGATCGGAAGCAGTTCGAGTGACCACGCGGATCAATGAAACGTATAGAAATTTTAAATTTCTATATAGGCAAGCTGCCTTTCAAGGGGGGTTTTTTATAAACATAATATTTATTTAAACCATGTTCAAAAATATACAATGCAAACTATGACGGCATACATCATATTTGTAAAGAAAGCAAGATTGGTTTTTGAAAACCAAATGGAGTTGTTTATTATAATTATACTTGATATACTATTTCAATTATAAAAACGGAACCTTGTTTGGATTTATTTATTTACTGTCGGTTGTTTTCTTCTTTAGATCCGAATGGTACATGCATACCTCTCTATTACAAAAATATACATAGATATCGTACATTGTATTGTTGTATTGTGTTTACATATTGTAAACCAAACAGGAAAATGATTTTGTGGAATTTCAATTTTAGATCTTGTTTTCTGCAGTGTATAGCATACTTGCAGCGGAAACTGGTTTTTGGGGAACTACGTGTACGAGTGGAACAGTTGCATGCCAGGAAAGGGATGACTACTTTACTCTTCCCCTATCATCCATCTTTTAAAAAGAAATTAACGTTCGAAATACATACGCATTTGTTATCCCCATTGTGATAATATAAATTGAACATTATTCCATTCGAAGTAACAGTCGTCTTTCGAAATACATTATCGATTAATGATACGGCGTTTTCTTCGAGCAGTGATAATCGAAACTATCATGTGTAACGTAATAATTGGTTGTTCTATTTGTGTTTTCCTATTTCACTTCGGGCTACCTGTACCTGTACATAATAACGTAGGTACATATCCGACGTAGGATGTTGTAGTTACGGCGCAATGCGCTTCCGCAAGTGGTTTTTTTTTTACCGAGTTAAAACCACTAGTGGATTTGAGATTTAGCCATTCAATGACTTAATGGAAACTGTTTTCAATACAAAAGTACTTATGTATTTTCCAAGCTTTACTTAGCAATATTTGAAAAAGGTTCACTTGAGAGTTTAGACTGGCTACTTACATTAGAGTAAACCATTTGCTCTTATTTACATGATTTTTACGGTGATTAACCTTCTCTTTCGCTCAACGCCAATAGTTGACATCATTTCCGGTTGAGCCAATGAGTTTTAATTTCATGTTTACATCGTTTTTGCTAATTCCGTTTCATACTGTAAGTAAGTGTAGCCTATAAGTTAATTAAACTCGTTACTAACTTAATTATTTCACAAATCCGTTAAGTTTTTGTAATTTTAAAAGGAATTTATTTAAAAAACATTACAATATGTAATAAAGTTATTTTTGTAACTGTAAACGTAATAAATAGAGCATTTTATTGTTTTCCTGTAAAAGGAATTCGCCATCTTGAAGTTTTTACCAAATAGCAACCGCGCGTTCTTTCAAATTTTTTTTCTTACAAATATACGTAGACGTAAAATTTCATTCAGAAACTCCGCTCAAATTTATGACCATCAATAAGTATTAATTAAATTATTAATTTTTTAAGTTTATTTTTATGGTGAGATGATACAAGACAAATAACTTGATCGTTGATTGATTATGCAAATTTATTCATAACTCTTGAGAACGATTGTTTTTTTACTCACGGTTTTGTCAAGTTTTTATATAATTTTCACGACTTGTGAAGTCTTGAAAATAAGTTTAATTAATAAGAATGTCAGCTAACAGGTTATTAAATATTTGGAATGCCAAAATTTGTAAATATATTCGATTCATAAACAGGATTATTTTTTATTTTATCAGATGTTTGATTTTCTTTCAATGTTTTCGAAAGTTTCGTTTGAATTTGTTTTGCCACTTAAAAATTATTATTAGGTGGGAATATTATATTTTAAAATGTGCGTAGCTTACTAACTTATTTGAGTTTGTTTTCGACGTTTTTATCGGAAATAGAATTTCCACAGTTTTATCTAGTATGCTTGTCAAAAGTTTGTAGAGCAAGTGTTGATAAGAATACTATGCCGTACACTAATTCAACTTATCTTATGTATGTCAACTAAATTTTGTGAATGGCTAACCGATAACAGTTTACAACAAATTTTAATGAAATCAATTTGTTAATAAGTATATCTCTTTTTTCTTGTTTTTCTTTATTAATATTATTATCACCACAATAATAATAATAATTCAAATTTTTTTTATCTGCGTTGAACTTATGATTTCTTGGAAATTTTTTCATTTGTCGATTACTTCTAGAAGTGTAATATAAAATAAACATGTTTATCGATGAATAAGGTTATTTTTTATATAAATTTTGCATAGATAAGAATGAAGTAGTAAGAATTTTTCAATACACACGTTGTGCTAACATTGAAAGTTTCATTTTTAACAAAAATTTAACCTTAATCGCTTGGATCAAATTCCTAACATCGTTTTCGAATCGACATTCTTATGCTATGGGCTTAACTTAAAAAAAAGTTGCCATCTGCCATCCTTTTTCCAAAATAACCTAACGGCGTTCGCTTTACCGCTACATTAAAACTATTATTTCTCGAGGAGGGGGGGGGGGGCAAACTAAAATGAAAACTAAATCTGTTCAATAATAAATACAGCGAATTAGCTAACTTATTTTTTTAAGTGAGCAATTTTACTTAAAATAATTATCCCGTCGCTGAGAGAGTCCAACGGCTATTCTTATTGACGTAGGAACTTGAAATTTTCTATGATGTCAATAGGAATTATTGCCACCAGGTTCGGCTCAAGGGGTGAGCAGAGTGGACTCCAGAGAATCTGAGAATGTTTGAGGCAGTAATACGAAAGAGTTCATTTAGTATATTCTTCTGTCCTTAGTTAAAACGTCCTAATCCACAATTTGATTTTCAGAAGAAAAATGATTTCATGTACTATGTAAATGTTATAACGCTGCATTCATTAGACTTTAGTATTTATAATACTTTCTGTAATATAATGGTTACATATTATATCAAATAAGTATAACTATTCAATATATTATGTAAAAACAGAAATCCAATTTGTTAGTTAAGACATTTTAACTAAGGACGGCAATATTATGCTCTTAACTTTGTTATACCACGTTTACTGCATTGTCAGCGAGTTATACGTATTATTCGAATGGGGTAGGTCCATAAAAAAATGTGTGCAAATATGCAGAAATATCATTCTTAGGCTGTCCGTTGCAATGTGAAATGCTTAGATGTTTTTAATGAAACTTATTCACATCATGGAAGCTCAAGTGTTAAATGAACATTATAAGATCCGAAGGTTCCGGCCGCCATGACTTTCTAGTTTAAATAATAAAATTACATTCGCATTTAAAATATTTAGGGAAAACTTAAAAGTTGAGTGGCAAAGAGTAAGTCGTGTTCTTAGTGGGATCAAATTGAAAATGTGTGTTAAGATGTCCGGGTCGAATCTTGCACGTGGAAAGCCTAAACATTTGAAAATTGTTCTACTCAACTGTTCTTAGTAGAGGAGTTATAAATTTCCGCGAATTAAAAAAAAATGCTGCAACAGCCATAACAAATCTGACGACATATTTCTATATGTAATAGTTTAGTCGTTGAAAACATTCCAAATCGCGCATAAGAACTACAAAGGCAAAATCTGCGACTGAATACCCGGAGTGTCAAAATTTTGGAATTTAAAAACATTATTACCTAATATAAAATTCTTGAAAAGCAGCAATATCGGCCTATAAAATTGAAAAAGTAATCCATTTTCCAATAAATTTGGAAAACTAAGCAACTCTCATAAAAATTTGCACTGAAAAAATTAGCCGGTCGTGGTGGGCGCAATTCTTACGATTGATTAACCCATAGTCAAAAATATTCTTAAACTGAGCCTAATTACCACAAAGTTCACGTAGTGGTGTTGGTTTCTAAAAAAGAGAAGTTCAAAGAAAGAGCAAAGTCAAAACTAATAGTAACACATAGGGCAATGCAAAGGTCCATGTTGAATCACACAGGAGAACCACAAAACAAACGAGTGGATAAGACCAAACAAGCAGGTCCAATATATTGGAGAAGCCGTCTTGAGGAATAGATGGAGATGGGCTGGACATGTAGCAAGAATACAGGACAATAGATGGACGAAAACAATAATGCAATGGTGATCTTTCAGGGAAAGATCACCAATGCGCTGGACGGACGAGATAAAAAGAACTGCGGGGAGGAACTGGATGCAGAAAGCTCAGGACCGACAAAATAGGAAGAAACCTACATCCGAAACGGATTTATATTAGATTAAAGCATGAATTTCTAAAACAATTTGTAACTTATGATAGAATTACTCATTAAACTGTAACCCGTGAACCAATTACCAAATATTTGACCATTTTCGCCGAACAGATACATCAAATAATGTACTGACCGAATAAATTTGGCTAAAAGCGTGCCAAATAAAATAAATATTTGATCCTGTTTGACAAATAGTGGACTGGGGTATCTTTAAGACCTACCAAATAAATTTGGCTATTTTTGTCAAATATTCAAGACATTTCAAAAAGTAAAATAAAAAGCAAAACTTTTTAAAAATATTTCTGTAAAAATGGCTAATGGACGATTTCTTCTAGAATACAGATAACCTTAATTTCGTTTCGAGCGGTATGCTTGGTCAAAAAAAGGTGCTAGTGGAATGGAAAGAAGAGTCCATCACAAAATTGATTTCTGTTGTCAAAGCTAAAGACTTCTTATGGAATGTTCAACACTCAAATTATATTTCAATTTTGGCTACAGTCCCACTTCCTACACCACCTAAATCAAAATTTCTTCTGCTACACACTAAAGAGCATAATAGTTAATATAGCAAATTGTAAAAATATTTGGGGTGATAGGGGGCCAAACTTTTGAATAAATCGAATTTGAACTTAGCAAATTTACATGTAAATTTTAACGAGATTCCGCGCGTCGCTCATTCTGTTGACGGTACGCGCAATATCAATGACCCTAACACTTAGAGTATTTTGCACCGGCAGTAGCTGCACGTCTCTCGTACTAGTAACATCGATTATTTTTTGTTTTACGCGATTTTTTGGGGATTTAAGTTCCCGGTTACCTTCATCCCGGTTTTCTTGATAGTAGGCGCTTCAAATTTCTTTAGCTATCTGGCGCGGAGCGCCGACGGCCAAGAAAAACCGGCCGGCATGGCGGAGCCAGGACGGCTTGGGTTTTTCGATGCACACAGTTATGGCCGGGCCGGAACCACCCTAAAAAGTAATTAGCACCATCAAAACCGGCCGGGCTCTCAGAGTCCCGCAAGGCCTAGGTTTTCCCCATAGTTGTTTATGTCGTTTCAATGCTAATTTTACGTTATTGGGGTTGTTTTTAAGTTTACCACCCAAAATATTTTTTCTATAGACAAATATAAGCATGTTCTTTAGTGTGTAGCGCACGAAAATTTTTTTCGGGTGGTGTCGTTTGTGGGATCGTCCCCTCAATTTTTAATAACGAGGAACTCAAGGTTAGTTTTTATGGTCGGGAAAGTTTAGTTTGCATTTTGTACGATTACTTTCTTTTCTTTTATAATTTACAAAATTGCAGGACAATTTATAGTTTCGGCTTCACTGGTATGAGGTTTTAGATCATCAGACGCATTGCGAACAATTTTCTTTTTTACGGATATGTTCGAATTTGAAATGATCAAAAATTGTCTACGGCCCAAAATCGTTCAACTTTTGAAATTATTCCACTCTAGAAAGAAATCACCGGTCTGACTCTACACCTGTTTGGTTTGTAAGGGAGTATGTGTAGCAGCACTATGGTTACAACCACGTCTAACAAATTGGAAACATACTTTATAAATGGAAGTTCTATATTAAATTTGTTACTAATTTTAGTAGCACCGCAGCAGACGTAACAAATTAAACGTTCTACAACTTTGGGCAACGAAACGAACTGAATTAATTTGGCTAAATTGTTAAACATATCATGAGTAGTTGTAACCATATATAGAGACCCGATATGTTCTTATACAAACTAAAATTCATTTATTTTACATAACGGATTTGCTAATTGAAAACTGAAATAAAAAACTGATGAGACATTTTCTGTCCCGTCAAATCTAAACTCTTAAAAATTGGAGTGTTTATACGAAGGTGACATTTTATATAAACTATGCAAGTTAAAATAAATTTAAAAAAATAATATGTGTAACTTATTTCCATTTTATGTTTAGAGGTCTGAGTATCAGAGCACCAATTTCATTAGATGACGTAAGTTATCCTTGTATGATTATGAGTAGTATAAGATTAATATAGATGAAATCAAAAATAATTTCTTCGCGACGACTGTTTCTTATTTCTGCGAGTTAGGGGACCTACTGTTCCAGGTGGGTTCCAAACCACACATTTGATTTTAAGAAAATTTCACTATCAAGCTTATTTAATTTCTGTAAATAACGTTCTTAATTCGCTCGGAGTCGAACCTGGTACTATGTACCTCTTCAAAAAGTAATTACATACCTACACTAAAATATTAGTACCAAATTTTATTATTTTCGACGAGTTTGGAGGGTTCCGCGCATATCTGGACGCCTTTTATACTACGTAAAAGAATTTAGAATTTTCACATAATTCACATTTTGTATAATAATCTATACGGCCATTAGGTATGTTGCGGTAGCTTTCTTGAGAGATTCTTCTCAGAATGAAGGTTCCATTTGAAGTTGTATGATGGATGCACAATGAATCAAACTGGATCTAAGTAAGTGCATTGGTCGTCCGTCTCAACAGACCACCCAAAAGTAAGGAAAGGACCAAACGAATAGAAAAGTGTTTTATTATTTATCGAAACATAAAGCTTATTAATTTGTTATTTTATGCTCACTTGCAGGTTAACCCCCCCTCCCTGATGAGCTTTAACCAATTTATTCTGTAATGAATTTATAATGTTTTTATGGAACCCAACTACACAGATAGGCTTTCAACATTATAGATAATCAACTAATGATAATTAATTTCCCATGGTTTTTTGGTTTAAAATAATTTACTTAATCTGGTGGTCTGACAGATATTTAAAAAATCTTTATCTTGGATCAATTTACACTGCCGATGCCGAGTTGATTTATATCGTTCCAGGTACTTATTACGCAGACGGTTTTCGTTTAATTCTAAGAATAATGAAAAACCGCCAATAAGGTGCATATTTTTGAATAAATTTAAATTTTTTTACCTACGTTAGTGTACAAGGCGTCGCAAGTTATTCATTATTGAATTATTTATCGTTATTTTCGAATTGGTTTTCTTTTGTTTCAATTTTTGGTTGGTATTTGGAGTTGTAAAATTTAAGGGAGGAAGTGAGGAAGAAGTATCGATTGCGAAATGATCCTAGTGTAGAGTACTACGAACCCACTTGCAGGTTACTACGGAGTGCTCTTGTTTTATTTTTCTTGCGCTGAAAAATGAGATACAGTGGCAGTGTTTATATTGAACGTTTTCGGTCGTTGCGCATAGCGCATGGGTAGAAAATCTCGTATTATTCGTCCCGCTAGCTGTACAGTCTACGACCTAAATAACTTTCCTACAAATTCAGGTTACTATTATCTTATGTTGTGTACTTCAGTTTAATACAAAAACAAAATATTTACAAAACGGTTAAAATAATAGCTTTGGCACCTGAAAGTGGTACTCAAAGTTTAGGTTAATTAAAATATTTTTATGACGTTGTTTACCACGTAAATATACATACAAATTTTAAATTAACATAAATGTAATTCACAAATGCATGCACGACGTACACTGCAAAATAACATTCTCATTTTTATATGGAAGGAATTGTATACTACTACTTCTCTTTACTACAGACTGTCAAGCAAACAGCTTTTGATAAGTTACGAGGTAATGCAGGAAGAATCGATTGGTGTTTAATAGGTTAGGGGGGCTTGAGACAAAATTAGGAATACAAATGGAGTTGCAGCAATTGTTTAACCATAAAATTGTAATTAACAGGACGTAATATTCATAAAAACATTCTACTTTGTGATGTGGAAAGCTTTTTGTCACTTTTCTTTCATCTCCGACATCATTTTTAGAGATTTGATGTGCTCTTTAGACGGTTTTCGTCTGACCCTTCGTATTTCCCTAATGCATACATAGGCAATAAGTTTTCTAGGCGATTCTAACAAGATGGGGTCCATTTAATTTACAATTTTTTATTCTCATTGGCTTTCATATGAAGAGATTTGAATAAATCCGCATATTACGTATTCAGCCAAAACTCGCATTGGATATTTTTAATCGAATGCGATACATTTTTGCGATGACAGTTTACGATGTTACTGAACTACGTTTTTAAATAAAAAACAAACAATTTGGCGTTTTCCGCAAGCCGACTGATAGTATCACAATTGCATGCATGGACCCTAAAAACTTCTTCCTTTGCTGTATAATTATAATAAAATATATCGTTTTATATTATACCTACTAGGTATATACGGGGTGGCTGAATTGTACTGTTCCGACAGTGATTGTAACTTCCGACTATTATATTGGTTAATAACGGTTATATGTTATTTCTGAATGACAGACCTACTACATCATAAAGTGCTTGGCATTTGACAGATTATCGGTAATTAATTATCTCAGAATGCCATGTGAACATTCGCTTGTAGTTTTCGTAATTTTGAAAAATTGAATGGCCACTCGTTCTGAATTTAAAAATATTGTTTTCACTGATGATAAAGTTTTCCAACGATACTTTTCACCGTCACACTCAAGCCTGGCTCATAGAAAAAATTCTAGCATTAATTTCTCTATCACCTGGGCGGCCATACTTCGAAACTGAACCCGACGGATTTCTGCATTTGGGCTATTTTGGAAAGCAAGGTGAGCTTTAAAAAATACTCAATTTTGGACGAACAGCAAGAAGAATTACCTAAACTACCTTAAAGCCACTTATGGGCAGCGAACAATATAATTTTGTTCAAAGGCTACTACAGGGAGACCCAGTAATTGTAAAAAGTAGTTTTCACATCAGTCAAACGTCGGGTTAGTACTCAGATGCCAGAATTAATAGTGGAATTTTTATAAAAAGTTAATTAAAAATTATGGAGCTATACAGCGAGAATAAACATGGGGGGAATGGAGATCTACTTTGGTAGGCCAGATCACTGATTTGACGCACAGTGAGACCAAATCATGAAAACCTTGGCAGCCCTCAAAGCACAATTCTGTTGCACCAATATTGGTATACTGGGGTTTCCTAAGGTGATGATTACGAATCCAAAATCAAAATGGCGAACCTAATATGGTCAAAAAGATCGCGGATTTAAACCAAAATTCTTATTGTAAGATTTTGGGATTGCTGATTATGAATAAAATGTTACAAACAAAACTATGGATCCAGTACGGCCGACTTGTCAAGGTGAAAATGATACAGGATTTCAATTAAAATTAGTATCAAGGTGTCTTCGAGATTGCTAATTACGAATTCAAAGTCAAAATTGCTATAAAAGCAATTAATTTCATCATTTGATATTATGCGCGTCTTGCAATAGTTTTGAAACCATTAAACCGAGATATTTATGAACACTCGTAAAAATGTATTTTTTTTAAGTTGGTCTTTCCAATATGACGTCCATATTCAAATTGTTTCCACAATAAAACCCTGGTTGATTGGCGTATAATGAACCGTTCTTTTATAATTATTATTGTATGATGATTTAAGGATTTGAATTTCTGTTAAATTAAGTGAGGGAGAACCTGGAAACGTCAGAAAATTTTATTTTCAAATATAGCTCCGAACTCTGCTTTAGATTTAATGTTAGACACGTGACCAGAGCGAATTTGAGGTCCCTATAGCTATTTAAATTTTTATAATTCTCTTACAGAAAATGTATTTTTAATGAAAAATGTCCAAAAAGCTGTTTATCCCCAAAATGGTCCTTAGCTAAATTAAATATAATTTGAGATTTACACTAGAAGAAAAATATTGTTTCTATTGCCTCTATAGCAGCGTTTCCCAAACTTTTTTGACCGCGACCCGGTACGAGGTTTTAAAATGTTTCGCGACCCACCTTATGAAAAAAAAAAACATTTATTTACAAAACAAATTTTATTTTTTAATAAAAATCAAGTTATTTGTTTGTTTATTTCATACACAAAAATTGCAAAATAATTATATATCAAAAACATAAGTAATTAAAAAAACATTATCTTCATTTAAAACTTTAGTAAATGAAGTAAGCTTTGTTTACAATTTTTGCCGCGACCCAGCAGAATTTTTCTGCGACCCAGTGCCGGGTTGCGACCCACACTTTGGGAAACGCTGCTCTATAGTTTCTGAGATAAATCTCTGTACCTAATAGCTGTTTTAAACCTATTCTTTGCCACGGACCCTTTTTAAATATTTTTATACAACGCTGACACTTAAAAAAGTCCATTTTATGACGAATTTTGCGAGACGCATGACCCTCTTCGTTCTCTCATAGAGTTTGTTTGTTAATTTAATCCCACGGGGTCTCATTTATTCCCACGGTCTCAGAAATTATCGCATATTTGCTCGACTGCCTTGCAGGTGTTGTGTTTTTATGTTACGTTAGAATTGAAGGGCCTAGTGGAAAAAGTAGTTAAGTCACTTTTTTTTCAATTTGTAGTTAAGCACATTTTCACATTGCGGCATTTATTCTCTACAAATTAGTATAAAAATCAACATATTGAAAAAAAGTGACTTAACTACTTTTTCCACTAGGCCCTTTAATTATTAATCTTATTATGACGATATCAATTTGCTATCACTACGAATTTTATAGTGTATTATTTTTTGACGCTTCACTTAATTTAACTTTGACTGATTTGCATTAAATGTGTACATCCAATAATTTATATTAGAAATCTTTTGTTAAATTTTTTATGCGTTGCGGTGTTTTATAGTATGTTTGCATTTTATTTATAATAACGTTTACTTAGTAAGGGATTGCGTCATCCGATTGCAATGGTTTATTCATATCAGCGCGTAGGCGTTGAATGTTCTGCCAATGCACTTGTTTAAATGCACTTCTACAATTACATCGCTATTATCTTTTGTATTGCGATTCATTCATAGACACTCAAATTTATTTACTCTTGATTCGTAACTGTTATTTCCAAATTTTATTTTCGGCTTTTATTGTCAGCGTTGGATAAAATAGTATAAACAACTCTAGACTGAAGTGCCTCTGAATCTCTTGTGCGAATGGCCTGCCGTTCCCCTCGCTGTACGTGCATCCCCATCTCACGTGAGATTAAAAGCATCACTTCTGTCTTCTCTTGATATTTTTATTCTTGTAGTTGCAATCATTTTTTCCCATTTTCGTTTTCAAAAATTCTTGCTCAGCTTTCCTAATCCAAAAATTTCCCTCAATGTTATATAATTCCTTGCGAACCCCCTATGACGACATTGAACTCCCGATGGTTTTTATAATTGTTTTTTTTTTATATTTACCAAACCAAACGTAGTTTCCAGATTTTGAGGCAGACTTATACACTTAAGAGTGGTCGGTATACAGATGAATGAGACCAGTTCCAATTACCAGTAAATCCGCGTATAGAAAAGCTTTATAGCAATAATAAGGTCTCAGCGGTAAGATTTCAAATTTGATCACTTTGTAAACCTTTTCTGCGACTTTCTAAATTTTTGCAAATATTTCAATTTCATTGCACCACCTTAGGTGCAAAATAATCATAACTTAAAGTGTAGAGAATATAATAAATTCTACGTTTAAAAGCAAAAAATTAAAATGTTGTTTGTTACCTGAATACTTACGAAAATACAGCTTTCCAAAGAACCTGAATTTTCATTAGCTTTTTGCTGAAAATTGTAACATTTAGTTATTTGCGAATTTGAGAAACGGCCATTCCATGGTGATTTTTGTGGACCTTCGATGAGTTTGTCGTTGTTCCAGTCTAATGTGTCGATTTTGCTCTTTTCCTTTAAGTTTTAAATTCCATCAAGTTTGATTAAGCCTAAACTAGCCAATGAAAATCAACGATTTTCTTTTAGCCTCGCCTTCAAAAGATAAACGAAGGACCAGAATCGACGTATTAGCCTGATGTCGAAAGCTTAGGGACTGTCTTGCGATGTCAAATTAAAGAATTCATTTATTCCAAGGACCCTTTTTTGAATCTGTCAATGCCCAAATACCTACTTATTAATACATCACTGTTACTAATATTAATTCGTTCCCAGAAAGGATGATAAGACCGTAACCAAACCGTTAGTAATAGAAGAGGTCAACTACCTAATAATTAATACAAATTTATCCAAGCTACTAAGGTTCCCAAAAATTCCTGTTGGTAAATTTCCGGATCAAAGAAATAGGCAAAACAGTGATATGGAAAAATTACACCCCCTTCCATATTTGTTTTCCATAAAATGTATTTATACATTTCGGTACATTAGGTTCCTGTTTTTCCTGCCCCTGTCGTGGAATCTAAACCACGGGAATATATTAATTTTCCTTCGTTCAATCTGGCCGGGGCTGTATATCAGTTACGTTTTATAGTGTTACCTATGGCCAGCAGATCGACATTTGGAAAGTGAAAAATCTTACTAATGATGATATTTTATGCTACGAGAGTCAAATCGGTGAAACTTGGCAAGAAAAGCTACCGTTCGACCATTCACTCACCCCAAATTTTAATTAGTCCACTCATTCCACTGCACTATTGTAATGCCCTGCCTAAAAATGTTTTCCTTTTTTTTCAAAAAATTGTTTTAAATTGAGACGTATATTGAGCCCTTTGCACCATCGGGTTACAAACCAACCGACGGTGTGATATGCGGATATTGTGTTGACGATGTTTTTCGTTATGTCATAGATTTTTTTAAATATTATTCAACCATGTCGCGCCACTCGTTTCATTTATGAAAAATTTGAATTGCTCTTTTACGTTCTGCTACTGCAATTAAATTTTTTGTAATTGACCTAGTGTAACAAACTTAATTGTTGGGGCGTTCCATTTGTGAAATTCCATATTGAGTTAATCATAATTAGTAATAGCATCTATAAATAAAACCATTTGCATTTTATTATTACCATTATTAAGTTATTTATAGCTTTGGCGAATTTAATAATAACCGAGAGATTTTTGGTTTTGAATTACTACAATGTAAAAGTTTTTTTTTTATATTATACCAGTGAATGAAATTCTTCTCACCCATGTGATAATGAATATCTCCAACATTAAATATTTGCTATCGAAACCTGATGTTAATTTGGCCTGATTCCATAAAAAATATTTTCCACTAAGATAATATCAAAAATAACTTTGAAAATAATATATAAAAATATAACAAAATAATATCAATTCTCAACTAAACGACAACTTGTTGCGTTTTAAATTTATTAAAGTGTTTTTGTAATATTTTGTGCCACTTACAAAGAGAAAATTTTGTTATTACTAGGTATATCAGTTAATACGTAGGTACATATGAAAATATTTTAAAAATGTACCTACGGTTATTTAATTACGTCGTATTGTGAAGAACAATGCTGTAAAGATTATAAAAAGTAAACATTTGCGTAATTGTTCTTGAAAGAGGACAAAAAATTGGTTTATGCGTACACCAGAAATTTTTATTTCACAATTTGCGCGCTTTTCAAATTTACTACGCAACGATAACGTTATCTATAATTTGTTGCAAAAATTTCAACTATTATATAAAAAATTACGCTGTTTATTTGTTCGTTATCGTTCCCAACAAATAAGTAAAAATCGCTACTGACGACATTGACATTGTCCGACTGTAGAAGCACTATCATGTTTTTCAAGTATACCTAACTTATAAAAATGTACCTACGTAGGAAAATCAAACTTGAAAATATTTGCAAAATATAGTACATAGAAAAACAAATCTTGTTTTTCTGTTTAAAATTATCTGTACTTCTCCGTATATGAATATAAATCATGATTCTAATTGGTACAGTAAATTTTACAAAGTTGCGGTTACTATTTTTTGTCGTTCTTTTGTTGGGATTTTTCGAAAAATCACATTTAAATTTTTTCGGCTGATTAACAACGTTTCCTTTTAAAAACCCGACAGTTGTGTGTGGGAAAGTCCGGTATCAGCTGCCCTTCCTTTATTTTAATAATTAAATATAATATTTTTTCTTTTTTTATGTCAAGGGATTAAGGTTGTTTTCGGGGTCAAAGTTACTGAAAAGTAATTTCCGTTAGGCTTAAAACTTTTTATTCACGCAATAATTTACGCGTTAACCCTAATATTTTTTTTGTCTACTTAACATACAATGCGACTTATTTTTTTTTAGATTAAATGTCGGGATTGGATCCTTTCTTTGTAAATAAATGAATTCTCCACATCCGATGATACACACTCGCATGATTTTGTGGTGTCACTACTTATGTTGTTATTTTTAACATTGTATGGAATGCGTAATTTGTATACACACAGAACTCGTATCCATCCATGCAACTGTCTTTAAGCTTCAACATGTTTTTGTAGATCCATCATCAATTATACAATTAAAGAGAAAACTACGACCACCTTTAAGGCAGCCACAGATTAACGTACTTGTTGTCGTACTTGTTCGACGAACAAGTCTGTCGAACAAGTACGTTTACCCCACACACTGACTGACTTTTCGTCGAACAAAGGCATCGAACAAATCCGTCGTTCTTGTTGGCGAACAAGTACGACGGAGTTACTGCCACACACCCACAGACTTGCTCGTCGAACAAAGCAGTCGAACAAGTACGTCGAACAAAGCCGATGGTCTGTGGCTGCCTTTAAACACCACCTAATGTACTAAATAAGTTGCTATTTCTGGATGTTTGCTTAAAATTTTGAGCTCCACTGCTCTGTGCTACCTGTATCGTTCTTCAAGCGAACAGGAGTTAATTAACGAAAACAATTTCAAACTGTCGACCCAATAATTAAAAGATATTATTGCTATGCAGATTATGACAATACAGTGAAGCATGTTGGGCTCGAGTTACATTGCAAAAATTCCGGAGCATCCCGTGAGCAAACAAACAACAGTAATTTAACGTGTCAAAATAGTATTAGTCAATTTGGAACACGATCGTTAATTAATGCAAGAAATGTTTCTCACGTCACTTACCGCAGAAATTGTACTGCCAATTTTTTTTTCAAAATTCTACTATGCATTCTTAAAAGATATAGTATTTAAATTGTACTCCCCAAATTGCTTCAAAATTGTTAGTTATGAGGTGCAAAAAGGTAATTGATACAAAAAATATACTGGTTTTACAAGTTCGTTGTGCTTGTAGCAGTGATCGTCATGCTTTAATTTTTTTGTTTTTTACAAATCATTGCAATGCATCATCGTTTATTTACCACGAACCAATACTGGTAATGTTTTTAATCCTATGCAGGAAAACATAATTCAGAATAGTACTTTTAAATGATAAAAATAGAATTATTTTGATTCATGGGAAAACAATGATTCATGCAAGAAGAATATTTTAGGCGCTGTTTACAGTTGCCAATTTGTGTTAATAACAGGTTGTTTACGAAGCATCATCTGAAAGGTAAGTGAAGTAAGATTGGAACGGTTTTTGTTGCATGGTTGCATTCTTTGGATGGAATTCGCCTTGGGCACTGCTTGTTTCATCTTCAACCTCTCACAAGAGTTCGCAGACCTTCACGATTTGCAGTCGATATTGTAGGCTTATGATTTATTTCTTACACTCTTCTAAAAATATTTTGGATTGTTTATCTCTTTCTAACTTTAATTCAAGTGCATTTTCTTATTTTTAGTCGTTTATAATCTCGTGTACCAAATCGGTTACTACAAATCTATAGCGTGTATTTGATCAAAAATAGTGTTCGACGTCATTCACTGCGCAGTAAAAGCACAAATTTACATTATTTTATGTAATCACGTTGTACATATTTTTCTAAATTACTTGTTTGTATTTATTTTCGTGCCATGATATATACACACACGGTATTTGGATATTTTTAACTTGCATATTGTTTACTATACTACTATGCTCGCACACCTATTTTATTTAAATATCGACATTTTATTTTAGGAGCTCATCTAAATATTTATTTTCCATGTCACTATCAAATTTTTTTATGTTTATACAGTGGAACTCTATTATAACGTACACGTGATATAATCACCGAATTTATCACCAAATTTAATCCATCTAAGTTATCAAAGTTCAAAGCAGTCTTTGGTAGGTGATTCCCCCAATTATATATTATTTATAGAATTTGTTACTTATTAAAAATGTTAATACGTTCACTGATGATGTATTGATGAATGTGTTAATTTATTAATCAGAATGAAACAGATAAGTGATTTGAGGTGTTAACTAAAGGTGAGGAAAGGAAATTTTAAATAATTTCTTAATTTAATCGAAGTTCCACTGTATTTGGAACGGACGGACCTTGACATTATTGCAATAATTCTACGGGAAAAGCAAATAGTACATAATATATAAAAAATAATATTTTTTTTCCTCTGATATTTTCAATTTGAAATTTCAAATTTTTGGAATATACCCTTTTAGTTTATATTAAAATTTGGACCGAGTCCTACTTCTACATTTTTTCTGAGGCTGAAAAAAGTGATTACTTTATTACTTAACACCTTGATCAGTCAATTTATTATATCGATAACTAGCTGACAAATCGTTCTTATTTTTTTTCTGGAAGGTGCTTATTACTCGAACGCCATTATTTATAAAATAAAAGCTTAAAACTTTTTTTTATATTCGAAGAGATGATAGATGTGACGGATATTAGATGTGTTAACTTACAAGTCGAGAAATTTAAAAAAATGTTATAATAATTGCTTTTTCACTCATATGTTACAATTGTGGGCCTTAGAATATAAGGGGTATAAGTGCACTTTTTTTAAATTTGAGATTAATACACAATATGAAACCTTAATGTTCATATTTGTTGGTGCAAAACAGATGCAAGTGATATATTGATAATAAGGGTATAAGTACTTTTTTTAAGTTTTGGCACATTTATGATAAAGTTTTTTTTTTCTACTTTTATATTATTAAAATTTATCATTTATTAAGGAAATAATAAACTTTAAATAAATATCTCAGCTTTTTCTGGGAATTTTTACCCTGCCCGGATTCCCGCATTAGCAGTAGACGCACTTAACCTAGTGAAATAACACAAAAAAAAGACATTTTGTTTAACTTTGAATGCAAATATCTCACAATAATGTAAAATGCACTTATACCCCTTTTATTCTAAGGCCCTCAATTAATATAAAAAACCGTGTATAATCATGAGTATCTTATTAATATTTAAAAAAGAATAAGGAAATACAGTCGAGATATCATTTAATTAATATGATACGCATATGCTATAAATTACACTTATTTCAGTTTACTTTGTCGGTATTAAATTCTGTATTTAAGTTTTGTCGGATACCACATTCACATAATATTATATAAAATTTTGATTGATCTAGTGCGTAAAATAAAACTTTATATAATAGTATTTTTCAAATCCTGTATTTTTATCATTGTGCAAAATAACCAACATTTTTTTAAATCATGCCCGAATGTAAAGCATTTTTTTCTGATTTTTTTTAAATTTTAATCTGAAAAAATTAAAGTTAACGCGTGTTACTCGGAGTTGTCAAAAATTTTAAAGATTGAAAAATCGTCCATTAACCGTTCAAGAAATAGTGGTAAAACTTTTAAAATAATATTATTTGTATTTACTTATACTCATAGTTATCCCTAAGTTATTATTTGGAGTTCGTTGGATAACACTGGAAATTCATTGGAAATATTTGGAATTTTGAGTTCTATGTAGTAATATAAAATATTGTTTTTTAAAATCACTGAGGATTTCCTGAAAATCATTGGAATTGGGAGTCCTGCGTACACACATTTGTACCCTTCGATTTCATTTTTCAATTTTTACTTCTAATAATTATAATCTCTCATAGCCGGATCAACTTAATCAATTTTTTGAACTTGGCTAGATGAACTTTTTTTTTTACTTTTAAATAAATGATATACCCCAAGGTATTAGGGGATGCTATTTAAAGGAGAGGTAGCGAATTAAAGCAGTATTAGTTTTAAACTTCCTCCTCTCTATCTAAATCGACTTGTTTTCTGTTTTTGCTCAAATTTACTCATGAACAAAAATTAATGAGACTGGCTACATTTAATATGAAAACCTTGCGTAATCTGGATGTGCGATCCGAAAAGAATTTCTATAATATAATTACATTAAAAATAAGTAAACAAAGGAGTGTCTTTATGTAATTTCAGTTTTAGCTGGTTTTTGCTATTTAAATTTTATATTTAGGAACTATTTTTAATAATAAAGTTAATTAATTGTAACTTACATGCAATAAATTTAAAAATATAAGACACGACGATCGTTTCGCCCTTCTTGGGGCTTATCAAGTGACCGTAATATTTAAAGAATAATTAAAATTCATTAACTAGCTTATTAAAAAATGTAAATATAAAATTAATTTTAATATCCCCAAGTTAAAACTCAATATTATAATTTTTTGAATAAATTGTAAAAATAACTCATTTATCTATTTACCATATCTGTAATCAGTGGACGAATTGATGTACCAATGTATATTTTTAATTAAATTACCTTAATTTATTTTATTAATTAAAAGGAAAAATGGTTCGTTTAAGTTAGTTAACACCTCAATCCACTCACCCCTTCAATTATTATCGCATGACTTAATAATGCAATTATTTCAACATTTTGTATGCCCATTAATGTATTTTCTGTAATTGGACTTTATTACACCGCACGAAAACTTATTTTTAATGTTTATGTTTCGCTTAAAATATGTTATTTTGATCAACATTGAGACGAATCTAAAATTAAATGTTTGAAAAAATTAATCAAGCGCTGGTTTAGCTAACAAATGTAACTTTTTGAAGACGGATTAATTTTTAATACCTCGACAATTCCATGCTATCGATCGCGTTTAATAATAAATGCATTTTCTTATGTTGATGACGACTTAAGTATTTTAACTAAAAATAAAGTTGTGAAAACTATAGTACGCTTGTCAAAGCTTTAATTATATATATAGATAGATACATTATGTCTACGAGTATTTTGGTACTTATTAATAATAAATTAATAGTGAAATATATTTTTTTAAAGCCATGTTTAAAAATATTTGCAGATTATCTTGACACAACAATAATAAAAACGTGTGCAATCGTGAACGGAAAATGTTCATGTTTTTAGATCATGAATAAGCATTAAAATATGTTAATAAATAATGTAGGTGCATAATTTGATGAGGTATGAATTTAATTTATTGTTTTCTTTTCAGGTGAGTGGCAAACTATGCATAATGTCCATACCTGCAGCATGTCCATGGTGAGTTAAAATTGACTTCGCCCTAATATAATAAGGTTGCTTTTTCCAATCTAAACTTTTTATTTAATTTTATACACCATTATCATTTAATAAGTACTATTCATTACGATGATTGTACAAAAAAAAGTCAGCGAGCGTAGGTTTTGACCCAACAACCTTCCACTATGCCATCATAAAAATGTGACAATATAATTTGAAAATGGATCCCATAAAAGTTCTTATTAGTTTGAAGTTTTGCGAGCCAATTGCGCACATCTTTAGCAAGGGTTGTTCAAAGGGTAGGAAAAAGTTACGAAATCTATAAAATTATAAGGGAAGATTCGCAATGTTGTGCAACCAAATTGGAATTAAGCAATATGCTTTGGATTTATACCATCATTTTGTATTGTATCTGGGTAGTTCCTGTTACAAATTCAAACTCTCAATAACTTAAGTTATTATTTCTACTTTCTACTTCTATCATCACAAAAATCTCTTCGTAGCAAAAAAACACTGGACCAAATAAACAAAATTGTATGTAAATCTAATACTATAAATTTTAAATTAAGCAACTCAAGGTCAGAATTTAGACTTTAAAATTTGCAAAAAAAATCTGGGGTAGATTGTTATAGGATTTACCCCCTCTTCTACTTTATTTTTGCACAACAATTAACCCATTGAGTGTTTATTTTTATTTAACTGGAGTTGAGATATTATTAGCATTTTTCCGAACCAAGTTTTTATGCTCATTATATAATAAGACATATTAATCTTCTAACAGACTTCCTGATGATTATTTTAGCTACAAATTTAAACGTAACAGAAACTTACGTTATCCGAAATTCATATTTGGCACCCTTTTTTTGGGTTCCCACAATTAATCACTCCAACTCGAACGAAACGCTTTTCTCTAATATTTGGTTTTAATAACCAAATTCATCGTTTTATTTATATATTCCAATTTAGATAAACAAACAAACTTGGTTAGGTTTCGAATAATTTTTTTTTGGCAATTTTGTTCTCATTATATGGATACGATTAAAATTACACACGAATGTAACGTGTTTTAAATTGAGGAAGAGGCTTATTTTATTTTATAATGAAGTTGGCTTCTTTAATATCGTTCTGCAAAGGAAATTTTTTTTTAACTAATATCGTGCCTGATAGACCCAGTTCCAAGACGTTTATTTTTGATAAAAATTGTAGGTTATCGATTTAGGCGGGTCATTATCTCACTAATTGTTACATTCAAAATGGAAGAATTGATGAATATTTGATTACTTTTTTATTATCCATATTTCCTTTTTAGGAACCATTATAATCGTATAATGAATAATATTCCACTTCTTGTAAGATAAATCATAGAATACTAATTTGCTCTATTACTAAATATGAAATATAAAATTGCATTTCATTCTTCCTTACATCGTTTATTGAGAGTGTAACAACCTTCTAAATTATTTAATGGCTGTAAAAACTCATATTAATTTCTTTAAATATACTTACAATTTTATAGACCCTGGTTATAAATACTTATTATGATACTTATTACATATTATGATCTCAAAATGATATCGCATTTATAGCAACACCATCCATGGCGTATCAGAAAAACTATTGCCGTTCTTGGACTAACATTAAGAAGCTCTAGTTCAATAAGTTACAACGCAAGCGCCAAATAAATTTGTCGATATCGTTCGAACATGAGTGCAAATTCATTTGACTTCCAATATAACACTGCAACCCCATTCGAAGAATAATTTTTGCGAATAGCCTTAAATTGAAATCACGATTCGATAAATTCGTTGTATTGGGAAGTCTACAACTTAATCGCACAACTGTGGTTAAGTTATAAAAATTATAAAAATTTCTGTTTAGTTAGTCAAAGAGGTCAGAAAAAGGCAAATAAAATGAAAATAAGAAATGATGTGGCCTGTTTCGTTATAAGCGTGATTCATCAGTAGGGTCCGGATTTATATGTTTTTACATGTTTTATTTGCTCTATCACAGAAAGCTAATTTTTAGTATCTATACCGTTCTCTACGAAATGAAGCAAAATACGAAGTTTTATTTCGCATATAATTTAATATTTTGGATTTTTACAGCATATAAAATTATTATCCATATAATCGCACATAACCGCATATATATAGCCAATATTTGGAACAATTATCATTAACTAGCTGGCACAGTCGGCCTACCGGCTGCCTTTAGCAATCTAGACCATGTCGGATGTGGTTGTTCGGCCTCACTCCAAGGTTCTAAAGTATCCTATGTTTTTCGTAGCGTTGTAAATAACTTTTACACCAAATTTGGTTAAGATTGGTCAAATAGAAACGTAAAGCACGTGCACGCGTATTTGCATTGTCGATCGGTTGACAGCTTGACAGCATTCATTATTGTTTTTTAAGTTGATTTTGAGTAGCCTGCCTTCCTTTAAGGAATCTCGATAATCCATTCATGCGCGTCCCATAGGGACGCGCATGAATGGATTATAGAGATTCCTTAAAGGAAGGCAGGCTACTCAAAATCAACTTTCATTTCCTTTGAGAATTTTTGCACTATTTCAATACAAAAACATGCGCAGGGACCTACATAATAACTGTGCCAAATTTGGTTCCGATCGGTCAAACGGTCTAGGAGTCTATAGGGAACATACATACAGCCTTGGCCATAATAGTGGGGCACCTTAATAAAAGTGTAATATTTTAATAAAGCAAGAAAATATAAAGAAACCAACGATTAAAGTTATTAAAATATTTATTATAAATTATATTTTAATGGTTTGTGGGTCCTCCAATTGCTTAAATCACAGCTGCAACCCTTTTTGGCATACCGTGGACTAATGATTTGCAGATACAAGGCAACAATTTACACCATTCCATCTGCAATTTTTCCCTCAATTCCGATTTTAACTTACAGTTGTGTTGTCCTACATTCTTCTTTAAAATAAACCATAAATAATCAATTGGATTTAAGTCACGTGACTGTGCAGGCCCACTCACCCCCTTTGACATAAACCACCCTGCTCGCTCGCGAGGTATGGCAAGGAGCATTGTCCTGCTGAAATATTATACCCTGGGGCCTTTGTTTCGAAATATTTTAGCGTAAGATTCCATCAGATTGGTCTCTAACATTGCAGTGTAGGTAGAATTGTTCATACAACCCTCGCACACGAAGATGTTCCCTACCCCTGCTGCTGCCATGCAAGCTCAAATCATGACCCCCCTCCACGGTGTTACACCGTAGGTACGATGCAATCTGGACGATATTCCCTTATTCTACGAATTTTTATAAAATAGGGGTTGTTAACTTACGTACCTCAAAGTTTGATTCATCTGACCAAACTACTTTCTCCAAATCCGCAACGGTTCCCCCATCAGGCCTGTTCTTTAAGCCGTCTTCTAACTGTTCGTGCCAAAATCGAAGGCCTACCGTCTTCACGCATTTGGTTAGCTAGCGCTTTCGACGTCATTTTGCGATTTCGAATACGCACGCGCCGCAACACCCGGTCTTCAGATGGGGTTGTTATCGTTTCCTACCACTTCTCGTTCTTGATTTGAACAAATTTAGTTCTTCGTACCTTTTAATTGCATTTTGAACCGAATGCCGTGAACATTTCATTGTTTGATTTAACCCTTGCGAATATAAGAGAATTATTTGTGCCCTTTTACTTTCGCTTAAATCGCTATTTTTTGGCGTATTAAATTATTTACATACCTTAGAAATAATTTTAAATATTTTGAACACAAATGTATACCAAAAAAATTGAAACTAACTGAACGGTCGCTTTCTTTAAATTAAACAATTTTGTACATTTAAGATATTTTAATTTTTATGGCCCTCATAAAAATAATAAGGGACAAAATTTTCTTTTATATCACAATACCATTCTAGACTACCTACTAAAAATAGATCGGTCAAATATTACACTGAAAAGGAATTTACCGCTATTTTAAAGGGTGCCCCACTAATATGGCCAAGGCTGTAGGTATAGATTATATGTAGGTACAAGTGTTTTAAAATAAAATCCTAATGTTAAAAATGTGGTACAAAATCCAACCTTGTCAAACACATTTATTTATGTTTTCTGGACCTTTTCTATCCCTTGCAACATGTTCCATTTAAAAAAAATAACGCATTACCACGTCTGAAACCTTTTAAATCAATAAATTAAAAATTTTATTACCACTTCTTATTTATTGGGGTCTGAAAAATATTACCATCTTTTTGTAACTTCTAAACTAATCTTAACCTGTCCGATCCAGAAAATTTGGCGACGTTGATCTCAATAAATAATATTTCTGCGAATTCCTAAATTAATAATTATATACATATATCGTGGGCTTACTGCAAAAACTGACCAAGTCAGTTTTCTCAGTCACGACAAACTTTGTTGATTAAGTTCGCTCAGCATTTTTTAAAAATTTAAAAATTAGCAAAAGCCCTAATAAGAAGTATTGTTAAAGTTTCATTTTCCTAAAACAAAAATTAAAACTTTTAAAAAGCTGGATTTTTCACAAAATATTAAACATTCAATTTCATTTATCTAGAAACTTTTGCAGTAAGCCCACGATATGTAAATATTATTTATGTACTATACCAGGGGTGGCCAACCTGCGGCTCGCGAGCCACATGCGGCTCTTTGAAGGATTATTTGTGGCTCTCGATAAATGTACCCGAGTTCCCTTTTCATTTTTGTGCTTATTATATTTTAAAAAATTATCAAGAATTATCAAGAGAAGTAAAATAAATGTGTTTAATTTTTAATATTTAAATTCAATACACATATTTTGTACTTTTATTTATGTTTCCAATAAAAATAATTTCTGTGAAAAATTTTTTTTTATTACCTTTTTTGTATACCTTGTAAATACGTATTTAATTACGGCTCGCGAAAAATTTCAAATTTTGAAAAATGGCTCGACTATCAAGGAGCTTGGCCACCCCTGTACTATACAATACTAAAAATTTCGATTTTGCATTATATTCCTTTGTTTTCATTTAACCGCATATTATCAAAATTTCAGCAATATTACCGCATATAATTATCGACTAATTTTAATCGCATATAAAATACTTATACAGTCGAGTCGCGAAATAGTGAATTAATTATGGGAAAGACCTTTCACTTTTTCGGGGTTATTCACTATTTCGGTATTTACAAAATTTACAATAAAATCACATTTTGAAAATAAATGCTTTATTTTAAAGAAAATTGATGATTACCTACAAACATAATTACAATACGGGTAGGAAAAATAATGATATTTTTGATTGTACTTGTTTTTTATTTAATTTAATACTTTATATTTTTTGCCTTACATTATGTAAATTAAGCGAAGTTGATATTTCAACTTCTTCTGCATTTTCTTCACTCCATTGAATAACATCATTTAAAGATGTCAATACATGATTTATTGAAATAAGTTTATCATTAAAAGTATAAGAAACCATCTCATCCTCGTCTTCCTTTTCTGATTCAGAATCAATCTGAATTTCGTTCCCTGTATAATATTCGTAAATTCTCAAACTTTGGGGGAAGTCCCTATAAATGATGTCATTCAAATTGCACGATTTAGTACGCAGTTCGCTGTATCGGGGTTACCCCTGTTCGTTATATAGGAGTCCCATATACACTCAATGTTAAAATTTTTGTGTTCACTATTTCCGGTAGTTCACTATTATACGGTATTCACTATTTCGCGACTCGACTGTATTGATGTTTTTTATCGCATATAAATCCGGACTCTATTCATCAGGTGCACATAATCGGGAAAGTAGAAAATGATGGACAAATTTGGAACATAATATTTATTTTTTATTGGTTTGAATTTATCGCATTTAAAAAATATTTTTTTATAATTTCAAATTAGGTATGCAATATCATGCAATTGTTGATGTGTGGGTGCTTGTTGCACCAAATTAGACATTTTAAAACTTTCACTTTCTAAAACTATATATTTTAATTTATGTAAAATTCGGTGAGCTATTGCCTTGTAATTTGTCACGATTAATGATGTTTTTAAATGCAACATACTGAAAGGTTACGAGTAGGTTACAATTTGAAATAATGTTTGTTATTTTGATAGTTCAAGGCGCACACTGATATGTCTGTCCAGTGAAATTGTTATTGTGCAATTGTAATTATTATTCACAAATTTTCCATCGTTTAAATTTGTGCCCCAATTTTTTTGCGTTTGTATATGATCTTCTTCGCAATGTGTACATACATTTCGCTTGTTATTGTAAATTGATGGAAATTTTTTTTACATTTTTGAAAATGCTCCAAATCCAAATATATTATTTTTGGTGTTGGACCAATACACACATTCGTATCCTCATGTAAAGTAAATTAAAATTTAAACATATTGGACATGTATGGCAACATATTTAACAAATAACTTGATGCGGTTTTTGTACAAACATCCTCATAAAATATAGCACATTGTATTAGTGTAAATAACATTTTGCAGTGTTTATTATTTGTGATCTTCTGAGCTTAATTCAAGTATAAATATGCGATATAAACAAAATGCCTCCGGCAAGGGTCTCCATGTGAACAAATAATTGGCTGCCATGACTACCCTGTGTGCTTCCATTTTGAGAAACAATACCTCAAAGAGCATTTCGAAACCGATTGTTTTGTTTTTCCTAAACAATTATTGACAGTAGGTACTATGTATATGTTTATATTTTTTGTTTAATTTTTTTAATCATAAATGCATCAGTCGCACAGCTGGGAATTGAATAAAAAATTGTTTCCATCAGTAAATAATTTCAGGTTACCTGATACGACTCATTATGTTATTGTTGAAATGTTATTTGATCGATTTGTTAGGCAATCAAATCATTTTTATTTATCTTATTTGGATGATAAAACGCTTGCCGAAAGAAATAAAATATATTTATCTGTTTTGTCAATCGCTCCGAATGTTTCAATCATACTTATTTTGATATCTATAGGAGGAAAATTGACTTAACTTGAAATAGACAACATTTTCCTGTTCGAGTAAATAAATATTATTTTTTCTTTTATTTATATTGTAGGTGTATCGATGGATCTACCGATATAATTTTTCGTTGAGCACAAATTGCACAAAGTTTCGACATTTTTGATATGGAAAAACGTTATCAAAAATTTTGCTTTGTTTTGATACGAGCACGTAATTAACAGCATCCCAACACTTTCTAAAGTTTACTACGCAGTAACAAACACTATGACCCGAATGGAGTAAGAATGAATGAACTAAACCCGGGGTCACGTCGACTCACTCGTGAATGAAAGGAGAGGAGAGAAAGCTGTCGGTTTTACTAAAGAGTACATAAGTGTTTGTATTTGATAAAATATTCATCTTCGGTTATCTTATCAGATTCCTGACATGAAAAGTCTGGCGGATATCCTCGTTCAAATTTCAATGTCACAATATGTTTAACCGGAATCGTAACAACTTTTTGTACTCGCTGATCTCTTCCCAAATTACATGGAAAACTGGTACGGTATCTACTTTCGACTTTTGGCAATTAGTCTAAATAGTTGAAATTTTTTAGATAATCCTTTTGTACATATTAAATTTTAATCGCACATCATTTTACAGTTAAATTTTATTAATGTGGTACTAATTTTGTGCGTGTGGTTAAATATAATACATCGGTGCCTATAGCATATGGCATGCTTGTGCATTTCATTCATTTTTCAAGAGCGTTGACGCACCGCAATCCAGCTTTTCATTTATCGAGAAAAATTATATAGTACCTTCACTGTCAACACTGTAATTATGAAGTAACACGACGATATAATTATAATTTATAATATTCTATATTTAAATTTCGGCGATTCTTGAGAATTCACATTTGGTGCAATCGTATCCATAAATCGCGGTCTTCCACGATCCCTCTGTCGCGTTGAGCCTCTTATGCAAGATTATTAATCTATGGTAATATTCAAAACTTTTCAAAATAGGTTGTACAAAAAGTTGCGGCGGGCGGCATTTCCTGTTTACAAAACGGTGGACTGCACAAATTCCAGAGTTAATTCAAATGACACTGAACATCGCCCACTTAAAAAACATGAGATTCTATCAGTTTATTATATTTATTGGTTTCTTTCTGTAAGTATGTCAGGAATTTAATTGATTGTTATAGTTTTATTCATAATAATACAAAAACATAGTTTGTCACGAAAAACGTATAATGTATAATTTTTTTTTAATCAAAAACTTGATCGTTTTTTCTTTGTTTACGGAATTTTAGTTGAGTTTTTTGATGGCATTCCTTTGAAATACTAACATGCAGTTTAAAATATATTTTTAGTTTGATGTTCAAAAGTGTTATAAATTTTGCTTGAAACGAATAATTGACATTTTTTTATTCACTAATGCTTTGATTTAGTAAAAAATAAAGAAAATATATTTGTTTTTAATAGATACCGACTGAAGTTCAATGTTCTAGACACAGTATTAGTACGTGTTTACACTGATATTGGGCCGTATTAATGCGTCTTTAGATACATATTAATGACTTCACATAATTTTTTTACTAAATGCTATAAATTATTTAATGGGTAACGGTTGAACTTTTTATTTTTAGAAATTAAAGAAGAAACGAATTTCCCCTTTTTCCTTAATCCATATTACCCAAATTATATTCATCAAATTAATGGTGATTATCTATTCCGACACTTGATAATGTTGTGAAACCCTTTTTCCCAACCAACGTTTTCGTTCCCAACCAGCGGCGTACTAATGACCGGTGTTTCAATATTTATACAGGGGAACACAACAATAATTGGTCTATAGCTAATTTTAATAATAATCGAGTAAGTGGCCTTGTATACTACTACTAATGCAAATACAATGCGTTGTTTTTCTTATTTGAGTAGATACACATATTTACTAGCTTTTTGGCCATTCAAATTAAGTTCGCACCTTCCTAAATATAATATTTACATATCACATTATGACATAACTTTCTATTTTTTATATTTGCACTTTATTTTCTTACAGCCTACTTCTACAGGTATCCAGTGTACATTCTAGTAAAACATTCCAATAAACTAATAAAAAGCAAGGCAAACCAGTTTTAATAGTGTGTTGTGTACCAAATTGATCGGCTGCATAATGGAACCAGCATCAAGTTGGAGTTTTCGTTTAACTCAGGTGTATGAGACAAACTGGCAGACAAAATGCGTCTAATAAATGTTATGCAGCAAAAGTTGATTTTAAATTTTGACCTAGTGAAACTCGTTTTTCTTTCTTTATTTTACATATTATACATATTATACAGTTTACACGACTTCTTTAAATTTAATATTTTGATTAGACGAATTTATTTAATTTAATATGTCATTATTTCTATTTTGGGCAGCAAGTCATTAAATTTATGGAATTTTAAAATTAGAAATTTAATTGTTTGTTTACAGACCAAGAATAAATAAAAACACATACTTAACGGTAATTTTTTAAATTATGCAATTTCAGGGACGAAAATTGACATATAGTAGGCAAAAAGATCGAAAGTTGCATATATAATTTATACTGTACTGCGACATTTTAATATCAAATAGAGTAGAACACATTATCATGGTTCATTTTTATTATGTTCAGAGATAACAGAACATTCTAAGTATAAAAAAATTAAAAATCTTCCATTCTCTTACAAAAAAATGTATTGCTATTTAGATTGGTAATTTTTTTTCTCTAATTATAGAATTGTTTATGTTGAGAACCCATCTCAACATAAAAATTTATACTGTATTTTATCCTGATATACTCCTTAGAAATTAAGTTTAACCAAGCAAATAATTGGCTGGTAGAATTAGTTAAAATCGAAGGGAACCTTTGACAATATTTAAATAGGACTGGATACAGCCTTTCCAATAAGTGAAAGGTAAATTAATTAAAGATTAACCATTAATCAATTTCTGCTAAGGAAAACATTAGAAAGTCATTATCAGAGTGTTAATAATTGAAAGAAATTGTACCAAAAATATAATTGTACAAATTATTGATACTAATTGGAAAACCATTCCGTTGGTGGTTGTCAAAATTGGTGGAATCATTAAACTTCCATGATAAACAAAGAAGCTAAAAAAAATGCCTAACAAAAAAGTGCTCTTTTCTCAGTAAAAATATTTGAACAATTTTTAATCGTCTTATAATATACTACTAGGGCTATGACCTGTATTTCCTAATTTAACTCCATTAGTTCTCTCAGAATTGATTTTTTCATCTCAGGCTGATTTTTGATATGCCTGTGACCCTGGTTTTTATTGTAATGATGGCGATCATTAACAGAAAAACATTTTCTGTTATGGTGTCTAAATCTAAACAACGGTTTCCTTGGTTTTATTTGTGATGATCAGAGCTGGGTAGTAACGTATATAGAGACGTAGAGTACTTACATCACTACATCTTAATTCTTAGATAGTCTTCAATAATCTTAAGACAGCCACAGACTACGGCTTTGTTCGACGTACTTGTTCGACTGCTTTGTTCGACGAGCAAGTCTGTGGGTGTGTGGCAGTAATTCCGTCGTACTTGTTCGCCAACAAGAACGACGGATTTGTTCGACGGTTTTGTTCGACGGCTTTGATCTCTGTCTCTCTGTCTCTATCTCTCTAACTATCTCTGTCTTGATAACACCGTCGAACAAGTCTGCAAGTCTGTGGCCTATTCGAACAAAGCAGTCGAACAAAGCAGTCGAACAAGTACGTCGAACAAAGCCGTAGTCTGTGGCTGTCTTTAAATCCAAACTCCGAAGGCGCTCATAGCCTAATGACACCTGATACCAACAATTTTTTAAAGTATTTATAATCATATTTTTTATAAAATTCTTTTTGACATAATATTTGATATTGGAGTAAGAAGTATAATAAAAGTAACTAAGGTACTTACAACCAATCTCACCACTTCGACATACGGTGGTAGAGCGCTCGATTACTGAGGTGAAAGTATCAGATTCAACTCCCGGGAAAACTAAGTAGTAAAATTTAAAACCAATGTTACAAACAACTGAATACAATTCCCAACACTGTGTAGGCAATCGTGGGGTCTAAATGCCTAAAATATCTTTCTGTAGTTTTGCCGTTGAGAACCGACGCTAAACTATAACGACAAAAGGAACAACAGTTATGCAATAAATATGGAAATCCTTAATTTTTTTTTAAAAATCGCGAATAACTCACCGAAATAAATGTAAGAGAACTAAATTAATGTTTGCCACAACAGGTCGTAAATACTAAAGCAGATACCACGTGATTCACGCAGCCAATCGCAAATTGGCACACCACAATCGGGCACTTTCTGCCGGCTTCCTCTCTTCATGGCGTTTTTTAAAACAAAATTAATGTCCATAGTTTATGCTTCCATTCAAATCGTTTGAACTACAAATATTTGCAAAAGTTTTCGTTTCATGTTTTTGTCGTAGACAGATTTGTTTTCTAATTTAATGGCAAAAAGAAAGCTAAGTTTGTTAGCATTCAAAGAACGTAATGGACAATTTTTTGCTCAGCAAAGTTTTTTTTGTATTAAATTTATTTGAAGGTATTTCAGCTACATCGATATTAAGACCTAGTTTTGTTGGTTTTTAAATGTTTTTTTTGATTTATTTTGGTAAGGTAAATACACAGCATGTCTTCGTTCACCTGAGGGCCGAGCTACGAAATTCGATTAAGTCCGTTTTCCCCTGTGTAATTCAACCAGCGATCACACCACGCCACTGATGCCTATTTTTATCGCCGATATGATTGTTTTCTTTTCAATATTGCAAAATAAAAACTATTTTAATTATCGGTTTATCAGCAATGTTATAATTCTGTGCGCTACTTGCCCGGAGCGATTTTTTGAATTTCACAATCTTTGAAACGTTCTTTCTTCTTTTTTACCTATTTTGAGGTTCAAAATTGAAACTCAAACGATTCTCCTACGATTAGTATTATAACTTTATTAATAAAATCACGATGGGGCTAGTATTTCTACAGTCGCTCCCAAAACTGTAGTAAACAATTGAATTTTTATTAAAACTCTTTGAAAGTCAAACTCATATTTTATTAAAATATTCGCGATGGGGGGGGGGGAGTTCCGTTTCTACAGCCCTCCAAGTTTTCGCAATGCTTGTAGTTCAAACGATTTCAATGTAAGCTCTAATGATTGAAACTAAATTTGTTATAAGATGTGCGATCGGGAGGAGGGGGGGCAGAGAACTGTATCTCATACTTATCCTTATAGTATATGGCAGAGAAGGAAGTCTAAAATCCGTTTGGATTGATATAGGAAATTGAATATATAGAACATTTTTAATATTTAAACCTCTTGAGAGATTCTTAGAGCTTAATATCTAATCAAGGAGTTTGATCTAATGAGCCCTAACATTGA
This sequence comes from Podabrus alpinus, assembly GCA_932274525.1. Lineage (NCBI taxonomy): Eukaryota > Metazoa > Arthropoda > Insecta > Coleoptera > Cantharidae > Podabrus > Podabrus alpinus. The sequence continues at coordinate 46,745,645 of OW026451.1, read as the reverse complement.
GCTCTGCAATGTTCCATGCGCCTGCTCTAAGCCTTAACCTGGATGACTCGGTTCTGAGGTTGGTCTTGATTTCAGAAGAAAATAAATTTTGTCTTTCAAAAAATATGATATTTGACGTTTATTGTACGAAATTCCACATTTTAAGAGTTTTATTGAACAAAATTGTCGCCAGTTTGTAAGGATCCCTCACGTGGGGCACCAATTTGTTAGATTCGTTTACATTTTTCATTTTAGTACTCCTCCTCCATACTCCTACATTTTTATTAACAGCTTGTAAAGTTGTTCGAATATACTTGATAGGATCCTGTAATGCATCAAATAGTATTAGAAGTTTATTTCCAGCAGTACATAAAATGACATCAATTTGAAGTTGAGGGGGGGGGGTTAAAACTGTTATATACGTAATAATTTATTTAAAATTATTTATTAATGAAGTAGGTAACTTGTAACTAACAAGTACCTAAATAAAAGTAACTAATGTTTTGTAACTTACGGTAAGTTACTGTTTTCCAAAGTAACTAAGATGCTTACACCCAATCTCGGCACTTCGACATAACTTTATAACTAATAGCAAAGTTTCACTTAGCATTAAGTCAATTTTAAAATTTTCGTTGTCTATCTAGCGTTTACCGTAAGCAAATATTTGAAAGTTACTTTGATGATAAACACAAAATAATGCTTTAGTTAAAATGTCTAATAGCTTTATTTTTCCTATGTAGTAATAGATATATTACTTTATTTTGACCTCATAGAAAAATATCCATTTCAAAAATGATTTCTGAAATTTATTATAGAATCCTATGTACACAATATTAATTTGAAATACTTGTTCAACAGCTTCAATTCATTGTAATTTTTTGTTTGCGTTCGATTTTTGAACGTTGAGCTGAAAAAATGAAATGTAATAAAAGTGTAAAATTTAGTGTTGAAAGGGAAGTTTCTTATTTGGAGTATTAGTTAATGATTGTGTAAATATATACAATTTAATATGCATATTTTGGATAACAAAAATTTTTTAATCAAGGTATGTGATAATGAACCTGTAGATGCGCATGACTACCACATGAATACTAACTTTTGATCGTTAAACTTTTTAACATACAACATATTAAATTTTAATAATTTTTATTGCTTCTTATGTATATCGTTTTTACATAATTTGAAGATTTTAAATGAAAAATATTAAAAAACTGTGACCTTTTGTTGTGTAAAAACTATTTTATTTACAAAATGTCAATGTAATCATATTTTTAGGTAAGATCTAAAGCCATTGAACTATAAATATGTACTAACGTAGCGTTATGTTATGTAACACAACATTGAACTACTACTAATGTAACGATACGTTAGTATATGGAACAAATGGAACTGAAGTCAACAGTAAAAGGTAAAAATAGAAATCAGCTGGGTTCTGGGGGGGGGGGGAATAGTTTTTCCTTCCATATGCTAGTCACGAGATCGAAGGTTGGACGTAGTTCTTGGAATTTCCTGATTGTGATGTTGTCTTGAAATTGGCGTAACATTGAAAACGGAGAAGTTTGCTTTGTTCAAATAGGTACTATGCGGGGCTATGAGTGAGATTCAACCCTAAACCCACACTGAAACTTTCGTAACGAAGTTGTTGAAATTAGGGCTTCTATTGTTCTTCTTGATTCCATAATTTTTTGAACGTATTAGTGCTCAGGCCATTTATTGCGCCTTTCAATTTAGGAGAGCCATCTGTTGATAACGTTTTGTACTTTACTATGTTTCCAAAACTCCTATAACCAAGCGATACAAGCTTGAATCATTATCGACTTATATAATAACCTAAATTTATCTGGGTGTATGTCGGTCTGTAACTCTAAATTGAGCTGAAGATCCGTACCTTCAGTGCGGCATTTAGGCCGCACAATCTAGACAATCACCAATCAGTACGACCTTAAAGAGAGATTGGATAAATTAATGAACAATATATTTTTGACTTCCTTTTTTTTATTTTTCAATAGATGTATTCAGCGGCGTAATTTAGCATTAGGCTGTTTTCACACGGGGCAATAGGGCAAAAATGGATGTATGTGTGTATGTATGTATGTTCCCTATAGACTCCTAAACCGTTTGACCGATCGGAACCAAATTTGGCACAGTTATTATGTAGGTCCCTGCGCATGTTTTTGTATTGAAATAGTGCAAAAATTCGGAAAGGAAAGTTGATTTTGAGTAGCCTCCCCAGGCTACTCAAAATCAACTTAAAAAATAATAATGAATGCTGTTAAACTGTCAACCGATCGACAATGCAAATACGCGTGCACGTGCTTTACGTTTCTATTTGACCAATCTTAACCAAATTTGGTGTAGAAGTTATTTGCAACGCTACGGAAAACATAGGCTACTTTAGTACCGTGGAGTGAGGCTGAAGGCCGAACAACCACGGTCTACACGTATGCTTGCGATACCCTTGAGTGAGGCCGAAGGCCGAACAACCACATCCGACACGGTCTAGTATTTAATAAGACTTAAAGCTAGAAATAATAAATAAATAAAAATTCACGTAAAGATTAATTGTCTTGTATGAGCTAGCAAGAACCAATCAAATTAAAGTATCTGATTTCTCGCTTAGTTTTAAATTCATACAATAGAAGTAAACTCGAAGTGAATACTACTTTAGTCAATACATGGGGTAAATTTCGTTGATGCAAACCGTTAGGCGAATTTTGAAATTCTAAGACAGAGTGGCGATATTGGGCGTAAGTAACGTTAAATTATTTTAAAAAAATGTAACTGTGCAAGCATCAGTTACTTTTCTAGTAATTTTGCCCACTCTGCTTCGAATTTCGGTTACATTATCAATGGCTTCATTTGTTTAAAAAAATGTTGTCGTTTTTGACGATTTAATTCAAACTGATTATACAGGATTCTAACCTCGCTAGCAAAAAACAAACTTGTTTACGATTTGGAGGATTAATCATATCAGTGAATACATCCACCGATGATGAGAAACGTTTTTTTATATCGACAGTGCTAATTTGAAATGCTAAATGCTTGATAAGTTTTGGATTTGCACTAATTTAATTTTTATATTTCTCATTAGTTGAACGTTATAACATCTACGCCCAGAAATAGTTTGGTCTTATGTTAGTTCAGGGTTTCTTGTAGGTGTTTTACTATACTGACTAATTGAATATTTTGTTTATTTTTTAATTCCTACATCCTTAGTTTGGTGCACCCACAAACGCCGACTGTTTACCAACTTTAAATTTCCAAACTCGTTCAGGTGACATTCCTACGTGAAACGAGACATGGAAGTTGATAATATAAAAGACGAAAATTTCGTACGCTATATTAAATTGTTTGAAGGTCTTAATGAATGAAGTGTACACAAGAACGATTAAGAGAAAAATTTATTCCACCCATTTTTCTTGGCATTAACGCAAATTCAATTCTCGTATTCTTACATCCGTTTCGTATATCCTTGATTGTAAATTGCTATTCTCCATTCACATAAACACTACGTATTGTTAAGTTTTCATTTCCGCTTATGTACTTGAACCGTTTAACCGTTAAATTTATGCTTTTTAAGTAAAGTTGAATACTATATAATTTTGGTAACAATTTCGTAGGGAACACTCTAGGGGTCATTGAATTTTCTATTTTAACGTAGATATAAGTATATACACTTTGGGTTTCTGTTCATAATTATTTTAATAGGACGTTTACAATTATTGTGTTCATTTATCACGTAAAAAACTACTTAATTGGTCACATTGAGTATTTATTACATAATTTTACAGTTTTAATCGTAAATTTTTTTTAATCGAATTGTAAACCTCATTAGAGTTACGAGGACATGCTGGTCATGTAAATGTTTCTAAAATACTATTTATTGCAAAAAATTGAAATATCAAATTTTCCACTTTCCTTCATCGGGAAAAAAGTCCTGATTCTCAACGGTACATTAGATTTTGTAAAAACAATTTTTTTTGTATTACGTCATAACATACTACATATTTACTGTTGTGACCAAACGAGAAATCGAATTTTTCGTGGCACATTTCTTTAAGGATAGCCGTGGGAACCAAATACGCACTTTTGTTGTATAAAACCTAAAAATTTAAGTAGGTAAAACGATTTGAACTTTTTCTTATGCGTTGTATTTATTTTTACATTACCTACTCCCACATTGCTTAAACCGAACGGTTGGCCATAATTTTACAATAATAACAACTTCAAATTATATTGAAATGGTTTTTAAATTGTTTAGTTTGAATGCACTTTATTTTTGTTTACAAGAAGTGCGATTATTGTGGATTTGTTTATAGTGTGTATTGTGTACCTACGTGTTACCGATAATCTGATAATAATTTTAATATATTCAACCATCACCACCTACATCTTATCGATATTACTCCGTATGTGACGGCAACTGTAACCGAAAATTTTCTCATGAGGCTGGTGTGCGCCTCTCTCCTCCAATTGACCGTTTCGTGTTGGTGGTCGCTTTGTGTAACGTCGTTGGTGGTCGTCGAATTTCCAACTCGATTTAGTTTCTTATTAATTGAATGCATATCGTTAATTATAAATCATGAATAAATACAAATGCAAAATTGTTACACATAAATTGTTTGTATTCGAAATCAATATCAAAGGTTGGTTATTGGAAGTACTGGTGTTTCTTTTTGCATAATAATTGCTTTATCAATGCGTTCATTAATGTTCGGTCATTTCAAAGTTTAATTGAAATTTACTACTGTATTTTAATTTACTATTAAGTGAAAAATTCATATATGTATACTTTAAATTAAATACGGAAATTTTTGAATAGAACCATAATCGGCTTTTTGTAATTACGTTTATTTGCTTGAGAAAGTACGCGATATAATTAAAATGAACTTTTTCTGTGAAAAATTGACAAAAGATAAACTGTATAACCTCTACGCCCGGTTTTTCCCCGCTTCATTCCTCGATATCAACACATTAAATTATTATAATTTTTTGCTTTTGTTTATTTCTTTAAAACCAATTAAATGTTATAAACAAAACCTAAAATAGAATTGCACTTTTATCATCAGTACAGGCGCATTAACGTAAAACTTGAGTTGTCATTCCAGTGCAATTTTGAAGCGCATAACCAGCTAATAAGGAGATAAATGTTTTATCAATTTTAATGAGCATACGTATAGCGTGTACATAATATGTACGTATACTGTATCCGACTTGTAATAGTTTTAACTACAAGCAACTTTTTGTAATGTAAAAATAATTATAATATTGTTACTTGCGCCACTTTTCATCTATGTGCATAATATTATGAAAAATAAAAGAATATTCTTTATTTTTCAGAAATTTAATGATAGTATAGTAAGGTTTTTTCGCCAACAAGGTAAACAACACGTCTTTAAAATGGCAATTCTTGAAGCAATAATTTTTCTTTCGTATTCGACTTCTTCACCTTTTTCTTTTATTCAATCAGAGCAAGCCAGTTCTCGAATTTAAGGAAATGATCAACGTTGACCGGGTATTCTCTCATAGGCCGAAGTCTCACTGCACCATTTTCTACCACCAAATAAAATATTAACTAATGGAATAAGTTGCTGATTTGTGGATGGGTGGGTGGGTCTTTGAACTCGGTTTGAACCAATTGAATTAGTTCAAAATTTATTTGATAGTAGGAAGTGGTACAGTGAGACTCCGGCCATATTCAAGCACTGACCTCTCGGATTGGTTAACCCCGTCAGTTATAAACGCTTATGATATTTACGTTAATATTTTGAAATGAAATATTATAATTTTCGTCCAAAAGGAACTATGGGATATCTTTTAAAAAGGAAGCTTAAGCTACTCTAAAATTACTTGAGAATTTTAAGTATACTTGATAAGATACTGTGTAAACTTGATCCTATTTTATTAATTTGCTTTTTGTGAAAATCATTCGTTCGAAAAATGATAAAGCTGAAGTAACTGCCTTCTGACCTGAACCGTGTTACGCAAAAACACTTGCTAGGGGATGTTGAAACTTACCGTTATTTAACTATAGATTCTCCATACTCAACCTTAGCGCTGAGCAGAGTATGCTAACAGAGAAAAAGGTTGTTTAGCAGTGGTTATTACGGCTGAAGATGACAAAGGGGTCGATATATGAAATAATTTACTAGGTAGCTCAATAAGTTCGCGGAGCGCCATCTATTCGTCAATAGTAGAACTAAAACTTCGACCCCATTTTAATATTTCGTTATTCATAAGAACATAACCAAAATCTCATTTCGATCTGTCAATTCATTCTTTATTTATAAGCCATTTGAAGTTGACGTGTCAGTGTATTTATTAACAATGGAAAACAGAACATTATGCAGTGATTAAATTCTTTGTAAAAAAAAGGTTTAAGGCCAATGGAAACTCATACCGACATAGTAAATGTGTTAGGTGAATCTGCTCCTTCAAAAACAATGGTTTGTAAGTGGGCTGGTTTGTTTAAAAGTGGTCGTACAAGTCTTCAAGACGATGCACGTGAAGGACGTCCAAAAATTGCATCCAAACTTGACCGAGAGACATTTTGTAGAAGCTCTAGGGATTTCATTGGGCACAGCAAGCAATATTTTATGTCAAGTTTTGGGTTTCAAAAAGATGTGGGCACAATGGGTGCCGCATTTGCTAACAATGCAAGAAGAACACATTCGAATGCGACTTTGTAAGCAACATCTGGAGCGTTTTAGAAAGGATAAAAAGAATTTTGTGCATCGTTTCCTCACTATGGATGAGACTTCGCTCTACCATCACCATCCTAAATCAAAACAAGAGCCTAAGGAGAGGTGTGAAAACCCGTGCCTTCGGCTCCGAAGCGAGTTCGTATCCAGAAATCGGCCAGGAAGCTGTTAGCGTCAGTTTTTTGGGATGCAAAACATATTTTGTTGATGGATTACCTCCAAACTGGCAAAATAATAAACTCAGATTATTATTGTAATCTTTTGGACCAATTGGATGTAAAAATTCGTGAAAAAAGACCTGGTTTACAGACGAAAAAAATCATTTTAAATCAAGATCATGCACATGCTCATACAGCTCAAAAAAGCATCGCTAAAATCAGTGAATTAAAGTACGAATTGTTGCAACAACCAGCTTATTCACCAGATTTAGCTCCCTCTGACTTCTGGCTCTTCTCACATCTCAAAAATTCTTTCGTGGAAAAAGATTTCCGGAAAACCACTACAGAGATGGGATCCATAAATTGGAGGATCGTTGGAATAAGTGTATTGAAGTTGACGGGGATTATACTGAAAAATAAAGTCATTTTTACAACCAAAAATCTTTTTTTTTCATTTCCGTTCCACGAACTTATTGAACAGCCAGAATAGAATTTTATAGAATAGAAACTGATTCAATAAGATTAAGTTGCAATTTAGCATTTATTGTGTTGGTGTGATCCCTGGTTCAGTTAAAGAGTGGAAATTTTGGGTTAGAATCTCGCACTGTACAGAATATTTTAGCTTGGCCATCTGGTAGACAATTAACTAACTCCGATCGTGGTGACGTGGAATTATAAGAGCAAGAAACTCAAAAACCGAAGTTGTTAAAAAGAAGTTATTAGTAAGGACAAAAAAATGATTAAAGAAGGATGGAATTATATATAGATTTTTTCTGACGTCAACGAGATAATCTATGCTGGAATTAAGCAGAAAAAATTATTTAAACTCTTTTCAAGTGTAACTAATGCAATTTTGATTCTTGCTCCTACTTACGATCAGGAACTTGACTGAGAATATTTGTGATACAATCAACTGTTATTAATATTTATCGAGTCGTTAATTATTTTACTTTTTCATTCACATATTATTTAGGCTGGCAACAAGTTTTTATAAAATTGACAAGGCCGTCTTTATTTTGTATATTTTATTAAAATATAATACCAACTTACAAGATCCTGCAGTTTAGTTTTTTTTCTAACTTATTGCCCTCGCCCTAATATTATCTGACTCTACACATAATTTAACAAAACGAAACGGCTTTATGACTCTCTAAAGTGCGTATAAGTTAATTAAAATTCGGCTCATAGTTTTGTAAACGATCTCAGATATAATAAAGCCTTTTGAATAGCTCGGAATTTTGTCATCTTTCACGAAGTTGAGACATTTTTGTTACTTACGATTTTCATATCACAATTATTTTTGTTTAACGGCTTCCTCACTCTTAATTAACCTTTTTAATTACTTTGCAAGTTTACAAGTGTTTAACATTTCTCTAATTTTTTTCGAGCGTTCCTGCGCCACTGACAGTTTTGGTGCATTCATTCTCATGTTATTGGTAACCGAATGTTGTTTCCCGTTGTTCCGAGAAATGGGGTCAAAACATCCAACATTTTACCTTAAACTGGTTTATTTATTACTGTCGGTATACTTTGTTTAGTCTCGAAAAGTAATTTTAGTGTTTCAAATCATTAAAATTTTAGCTTTCCATTGTGCAGAGGCTTTTTTTACCTTATTCTACGAAGTACTCGAGATTTAACATTGTGAATGTGTCGCATTCCATCACTGAACACTGAATGCCCCCCTTTTGTACATTTTTATCATTTTTGATCTACGGTTATTCAAGATTATTTCGTTTCGGTGATAATATCAAGCTTTATCTTGATGTATTACACGAATTGTACCTACACAGCAAATAACATTTATATTATTTCGCCAAATTGTTTTGATTAAATATACAAATGTTTGATAATGTAAGATACGTTATACTGTTTAATTAAAAAAGTCGATGGAACTTTTTGTTATGCTACATAATATTATAACCCTTTTATTTATTTCGTCCTCCCACTGAAAAGATGGATTTAGATTTTCTGAATTTAGCCATAATAACAACATATTCCATTAAATACCTACCTACACGTAGCATCCCTTTCATTATATTTTAATTAAATATTACAACATTGAGCATGATTGAGTTACTTCGTTTATTAATTATTTTTCTAAATTTAATATTATAATTATTTTATTTTGATATAGAAAATGGAAACGAACATTTTGTAATAAGATTGCAGAATATTTTACAAATTTCGGAAGAGCATTATGGTGTTATTGTTTTTGTGAAATAAGCAAAGCATATAACTCGATTATAATTTATTAAGAACACTACACTGCACAACCCCAAATTATATTATCTGTAATCTAATCATCTTTCGGCGTTTCATTCTTTCTATCCCTTCACTTTTATTTACTATATCATGAAGCATTATTATTTCACTTTGTAATTAATTTATTTATAATTTACTTGCTATAATTAAAAAAAACTTGTTTATGTTTGATAATTACAATTATGGCCGTTTGTAGATTAAATTTACAATAATTTTACAAGAATAATGGATGTTTACACTTTAGTATAACTTAAAATTATTTATGAAGTCTCACTGAAAAGCAAATATGTAAATAGAAACATAAAAATAAAAACATAGATGATGTTTTGTGGTTTCTTATGATTGAGCAAAAAAACATGGGGTTACAAAACTCTTTTCAAATATATTGCGACCATACACATTGAACTCCAGATTTCAGAGTTTTCATGCCTCGTGGAAAAATGTTACGCCAAGTTTTACGAAGTTACGGAAATAATATAAGAAAGTTTATGGGGAACACACCGAAATCTTTATTTCCCTTGAAAATAATTAAGCCAAATGAAAAAGTATCTTTTGCTTTGCATAGAGACAAAAATAATTTGTATACGTAGTAATTAATACTACGTGTAAAACGGTCCCCCATTTCCAGATTTGGTCAGCCCACGAGGGAACGGAACGATCGTAAATATTTTAATTTAAAAAGGATATGCGAGATATTTTATATACGTATGTATCTACCTCGACATAATTTGAAAGCCGAGCCACGTGCAAAGTTCGTTAAATATTTATGTAATTTAACTTCTTAAATTTTCTTTAAAATACAATAAAATGGGCATCTGGGCTTGAGAGTTCTGAATGTTTTCTTATTCGCTCTCCTTCCCTCGACGTAATAATTAGCATATAAATCGAGGGCGCCCACTATTTCATTTATTTAGATGTAAGGTTATTTTGAGTGTAATTAATTCGCTAAGAAATGCATTTTAACCGTTGGGTGTTGAAAAATTGGGGTAATAATTTTTGAGCATTCCAGCTGAAATCGAAAAACCAACGGAAAAAGTAATAAGAATAAATAATAAGTTGTTCGTGGTGGAGTAAATAAAATTTACAATTGGGTTGTTTTTATTTACCTATCTACTTATTTTAGAAATTTTATTTGTTATACTATATATAGTACGTGATCGGAGATTGGAAATGTTTTGATCGACTGGATTTCTCAATATCATTTATCAAAAGTACATAATAACAAAACTCGGCCTAATTGTAAAGAGGAAAATTTCGTTGCGTAAAAATGACTCGATATGTAATTGGGAAAGTCCAGAATGTGTTATAACTAGAGTCCGGATTTATATGCGGTAAAAACAATCAATATAAGTATTTTATATGCGGTTAAAATTAGTTGATATATGCGGTAATATTGCTGAAATTTTGATATGCGGTTAAATGAAAACAAAGGAATATAATGCAAAATCGAAATTTTTAGTATTGTATAGTACATAAATAATATTTACATATTATTTACATATATAATTATTGGCTACAGTCCCACTTCCGACACCACCTAAATCAAAATATCTTCTGCTACACACTAAAGAGCACAGTTAATAGAGAAAATTGTAAAAATATGTTGGGGGGTAGGGGGCCAAACTTTTGAATAAATCGAGGGTAGAGTGACCTAACCATTAGCGTTCTAATCTTATACTTTCTTCTGCTACACACTAAAGAACAAAGTTAATATAACAAATTGCCAAAATAATTTTCGGGAATTGAGTCCAATTGTTTAAATAAATCGATTTTGAAGTTAGCAAAATTATCGAGATTCCTTCACAAAATTATTGCGCGTCGCCATTCTAGTGACGGTGCGTGCGCTCCGATATACTCTAACACTTTGAATATTTCGCAGCGGCAGATGCAGCTCGACCGTCGTACATGCAACATCGATTATTTTTTGTTTTTAGGCGATTTTTAGGGGGTGAAACGTAATAGTATACTGCCCCATACCGCAACTATACTTTTTAATGCTATTTCGAGGGTCTATCAGATTCCGGTTGCATTTATCCCGGTTTTCTTGATCGGTGGCGCTTCTCGTATGTTTAGCCTAGTAACCAGAGTCAAAACCGCTCTGGAGGGGTGCAGAGCGGAGCGCAGCGGCGCCCCGTAAGGGTAGGTTTTGACGATGGATTACCCTCCTTATCGAATGCACACCCCAAAATTCGAAGGCAAACAAAATTTAATTTTTTTCACTTTTTCGGCAATACACGGGTTATTTTCCATTTTTTTGATTTTATTTATTACTAATATCCACTAATCACACCCCCATCTATCCGAATTTCAAAGAAAAATTCAAATCGGAGCGAAAAAATTTTACGCATTTTCGACGGAGCACGAGCGACTGATGTACATAGACCCCGGTCGGCCGCCGAATCGATGCTATTTTACCGTACTTTTCAAAAGTCGATTTTTTGAGTTTTTTTCATCGGATTCTCGAAAATTTTTGTTTTATTAGACAAATATAAGCCTGTTCTTTACAGCGTCGCAGAAGAAAGCTTGATTAGAACGCTAATGGTTACGTCTCCGCGCCCTAAATCGAATTTGAACTTAGCAAATTTAACGAGATTCAGTGGTAAAATTAACGAGATTCCCGCGCGTCGCTCAGTCTGGTGACGGTGCGTGCAGAAAGAACTAGTCTTAAACTTACCGTTTTACGGACCGGCAGATGCAGCTCGTCTCTCCTACATGTAACATCGATTATTTTTTGTTTTTACGCGATTTTTTGGGGGTGAAACGTAATAGTTTACTGCCCCATACCGCAACTATACTTTTTAATGCTATTTCAAGGGTCTCTAAGCTCCCAGTTTTTAGATCCCGGTTTTCTTGATCGAAGGCGCTTCTCGTATGTTTAGCCTAGTAACCAGAGTCAAAACCGCCCTGGAGGGGTGCAGAGCGTAGCGGAGCGAATTGGGGAATGCACACCCCAAAAATCGAAGAAAAAAAAATTTAATTTTTTCACTTTTTCGGCAATACACGGGTTATTTTCCATTTTTTTGATAATATTTATTACTAATATCTACCCCCACCTATCCGAATTTCAAAGAAAAATTCAAATCGGAGCGAAAAAATTTTACGCGATTATCGCGTCTGCCTGGGGTGTGCGGCATATTCGATGCTAATTTCCCGTACTTTTCAAAAGTCGATATTGGGGTTGTTTTAACATTACCACCCAAAATATTTTTTCTATAGACTAATATAAGCATGTTCTTTAGTGTGTAGCACACGAAAATTATTTTCGGGTGGTGTCGTTTGTGGGATCGTCGCCTAATTATTAATTTAGGAATTCGCAGAAATATTATTTATTGAAATCAACGTCGCCAAATTTTCTGGATCGGACAAGTTAAGATTAGTTTAGAAGTTACAAAAAGATGGTAATATTTTTCAGATCCCAATAAATAAGAAGTGATAATAAAATTTTTAATTTATTTATTGATTTAAAAGGTTTCAGACGTGGTAATGCGTTATTTTTTTAAATGGAACATGTTGCAAGGGATAGAAATGGTCCAGAAAACGTGTACCCATAAATAAATGTGTTTGTACCACATTTTTAACATTAGGATTTTATTTTAAAAAACTTGCACCTACATATTATAATCTATATATTGCCGTGTTTAGCTACTGAATTTAATTTAATTTAATTTGTATAGCGGGGAAAAAATGTACGGCAATTTTTTAACTGCTGCGGCTAGCTTTTGTGGTCGTGACAATGGTTCGATCATTACTAAAAACACACTTTACAGGGTTGCTGACTATTCGCAACCTATTCAAACCGAAATATAATGAATTCATCATGTACCTCAATCTTTTTTGTACCTTTTTGTGCTGTATCTATTTTAAAAATAAATTAAATCAAACGAAATCTCCTCACTCAAAAACCTGGTCATTTATTAAAACACAAAAATATCAGTGAAACAAAATTATAAATTTTCACAACAAATCAAGTGTACAAATAAACTCATAAAACTAACACCCCCCAGATTAATCGCACTAATTCATTAATTTAAAAAATATCGTCTAACGATCGTTTAAACAATGCGCATAAAATTACTTCTTACCGGTTGTTTTCACCTTTGAAACGTTGAGTGAAGAATGTTGAAGGGAATTCAGATCTTCCTTGAATACTCCAGTTGTTTGTATTCGTCAAGTTCTGCCACCGTTGTCGATGCAATTCCAAATCGTACCATCAAACAAAAACCATATACCATTCGCCACGTCTTTCCAAAATTTGATAATGTGATACTAAAATTTCCATAATCCAATAACCAAATTAATACCCCATTCTTTGCAGGATACAGTTTGAATTCCATTAACAAAATTTGTAAAATAAATAATTACGTCCACATTCGTTGTTGGACACGGTCAGATATCAATTCACAAAAATTTTCATAAAACTAGCGTCCACACTCTTCGCTGAACACGGTGAGCTCAAAAATCCCCAATTACGTCCGTATTTTCTCATGGACACGGAGAGAGTCCTTCTTCCTCCTTCGCCAAACCTTATCTTCCTTCCCTTCCAATTCTCCGGAGACTGCGCAATCGTACATTTTAAACTTGTAAGAATTTAAATTTTGTCTTTTAACATACCATTCACTTTTGAATTATCACTTCAATTTTAATGTGCGTTTTCCTAACTTTTACAAATTTGAGTTACTTAATTTATTCTCACGTTATGATTGAACAAACAAATCAACAATTCATAATTCTGCCTCTTACACATTTCAGGAACAGATTATTTTGTGGAGAGATTAAATTTAATTTTCTTCAATAATTTGATCAAACAGCTCTTTATAATAAAGGCACTCATAAGACTTAGGTACAGCTTAAATAATGGTTTCTTAACCTTTACATTTGAAAACAATGGATGTGCTTTTTGTCCAATCGAACTGACCCTATTTTGGATCATCGCAATATTTATAGTATAAAAATGGATGTATGTATGTTTCCTATAGACTCCTAGACCGTTTGACCAATCGGAACCAAATTTGGCACAGTTATTATGGAGGTCCCTGCGCATGTTTTTGTATTGAAATAGTGCAAAAATTCGCAAAGGAAAAGAAAGTTGATTTTGAGTAGCCTGCCTTCCTTTAAGGAATCTCGATAATCCATTCATGCAAGGGACGCGCATGAATGGATTATCGAGATTCCTTAAAGGAAGGCAGGCTACTCAAAATCAACTTAAAAAACAATAATGAATGCTGTCAAGCTGTCAACCGATCGACAATGCAAATACGCGTGCACGTGCTTTACGTTTCTATTTGACCAATCTTAACCAAATTTGGTGTAAAAGTTATTTACAACGCTACGAAAAACATAGGCTACTTTAGAACCTTGGAGTGAGGCCGAACAACCACGGTCTACACGTATGGTTGCGATTTCCCCGAGGCTGAAGGCCGAACAACCACATCCGACACGGTCTAGATGGCTAAAGGCGGCCGGTAGGCCGACTGTGCCAGCTAGTTAATGATAATTATTCCAAATATTGGCTATATATGCGGTTATGCATAATTTTATATGCGGTAAAAATCCAAAATATTAAATTATATGCGAAATAAAACTTCGTATTTTGCTTCATTTCGTAGAGAAGGGTAGATCAGGCCTGGTATAGATAATACTAAAAATTAGCTTTCTGTGATAGAGCAAATAAAACATGTAAAAACATATAAATCTGGACTCTAGTTATAACAAACAAAGAAATTGTGTGCAATATTAATTTGGTAAACAGTACACATTAAAAAGAATATATAAATTGTTATTCTGAATCACAAATAAAACTTAATGCAATTTCTTTGTAATCGCAAATTTTGAAGAGGAGTTAATGTGAATGGACTCCAGAGAAAAGGCAGACTCGGAAAATTATCGTCTACTGTTTTAAGATTTCTGCTACAAGAAAAACTGCAAGTAATGCTTTGGTCTTTTAAGTGGAATATATTGTGGATGTTTTTAACAAGAGTTTATTTATGGTTGTAGTTAAAATATTTCGCTATTATTTTTCTATACTGTTTACTCGTAAATTGTACGTATACTGCAATAATAATTGTTAATTTGTAGTTGTTTTTGCAAAAGCATTCATCAATTTATTTAATCAAATATTTTTAGTTCAATTAGAGTTCGTTATTGCATCGAATTGCTTCTATGAGATATCGACTTGTAGCATTTTCTCACGATAAGTTTTGCGGAGGATAGGTATTAAAAAGTTTGATGACATAAATACAATTTTGTTTATTTGTTTATTGTGTAACATAAATTTTATGTTTCAGTGTTTTAAGATAATCTATTATACAAAAAAGTCGTAGCAATAAATTAATCTAAACAAAAATTCTATTAATTTCCCTCAAGATGTGGAAATTTCGATCATATTTTATTTTTAAGTTGACATTGAAATATTGTCAACGATTAATTTACAAGATTACCGATACAATATGCAAGTAATTATTTTTTTATCCTTTAAATCAAAATATACAGATGGAAGCGATTGGAAGAAAAAAAAATAGTACATAATGTGGTACCAAGCAAACGAACATTAGAAAATCATAAATAGCCTATTTTAAATAGGCTAAATTCTATTGGTCAATGTTTTATTGTTTAAAATATATATAAAAAAATATAAATAAAAAAAGTATGATATTATACATAAAACACAATTTATTACTGTACTTTAAAGCGTCTTAACTTTAGTATTCTTATTATAAATACATGATGCATTTGCATGTATTATTATTGATAACATCAGTCATAAGCATTCATCTTATTATAATAATAAGGATATGTGCATGGGAATCAGTTCGGTTACCATTCTTGGCGAATATCAAAAGAAGCGCTTCGAGTTTTTAGATCCGATTTTATAGGTTATAATGAAGTCATTCTTCACATACATATTTTATATTTGCAGCTCGGTCAAAATAAATTGAGGAAAACAATTAAAATGACGAATCCAATTTTTTTATTATTTTATCATAACTTAATTTTAAGTGCCAATCCAGTCACGCCATCGTGACTGTACTACCGAGATTAATAACGATGAGGTTTCCTGCCATCTTCTACATAAGACCACGACCGAGTGAGTGTGCTTCCGGTCCTCTGAGGTTTTAAATTTGGGCGGGATTTTGAAACAGTTTTATATTTAAAATCTCTTCTGGCATGAATAATGTATAATCACTTTTTACTTTTTCTCTTTAAAGTATTCATAATTTTTACAGTTTGTGATTTTCCAAAGTTCAATAAACCTGTTATCAACAACAGCAATTTTTCTTAACGTATAACTGTAAGTCAAAATGGCCAAATCAATTTTTTAGCAGTTTCTGATTGTCGATGGTAATTGCATTAAAGATACTATGAAGGGTGTTCCGCAATTGACGTCAATAGTAAAGAAGTTGTTTTGCGGTCACTCGAGTCTGAAAGCTTTCAGTTTTAAAGTTATCGCCGAAGTTAATATGGATGATTTTATTTTTTATAATTACATTAATAATTATACATACTACGTATGTGAAAATTTTATTACTGGATTATGTTTTTTATTTTTTTCAACTGAAAATGAGCTCATCTTCTATTTTTTAAGCTCTTTTTATCTATTCATGGTTGATATTATGTATATATTTCCTATTAGTGTTCAAGGATAGTTTGTTTATACCATTTTCGCATAATAAATAGTAACTTTACTATAAATAATACCAGATCTATAGTCTTGTTTACGTCTCGAATGAATGTAAATTTCACGCCATTATCTTAAAATATCAACTGTAAACCACACGTTCCCTTCGTCCGAGTTAAATTTCTACAAGCCACGTAAAAGTTTTCTTTTTAAATGTAATATAAATATGAAAGACGAGCACAAATTGCTTAGAAGCTAAAATCTAAAATATTCGAACAAACCTTACAAAAATATTGAATTCTTTTTATGCAAATAAAAATATCAAGATTTATGTATTTAAACCAATTTCATTTGAATTTTGAAGAAAATGATATTCTTATCAAAATTTACAATTTGAATTGAAAACGTCATTCGTTGTATCGATTTTATTAGGTAATAGCTTAGCATCTCCGTTAAATTTTACAAACCGAATGTATAATAATCTTTAAATTGATCACCATTTAAAATTATATTTTTCGAACCGCTATTTCTCATCGGTACAGTCGATATGTTTCCTTCTTAATTTTTTGTTCATTTAACTTGGTGACAAATACCTTGGCGATTGTTATCAATACTTTCAAATTACCTCTTCTTCGGTTGTCGTTAACCTTTGGCTCTGCACCTAGTGGGTTTTCACTTTGTCCAAAACTTCTAACTAAAAGAGCTGTTCATGTCGTAGAAGAAATTTGTACATGGCATGTTATTAATTTTCGTAAGTTTCGGTTATTTGAATTGGTTTAACCTAAAACCTCAATTTTTTCCGCAAACTACAAAGTAATTAATCATATCTGTAAAATGCATAATGTATTTACATTGTGGCTAATAAACATGAAAACCACAGCTGCATTACCTTATGGTTGGTTAAGCCTGGCTTGGATTGTGTTAATCCCAATCAGTTAAAAAATAAAGCTGCATTAATAATATGAATTTTAATAATTTCTTTGTTTTTCAGACGTGGATGCTCCTATCCATAAGGATGCCGTGACGCAAACTTCCAGGAAAATTTTTGTGTAAGTACCTAACTAATAATATCGAATTAGTAAAAAATTTTAATAAGTAGATTGTAATTTTATGCTGCGTAATATTTTTTATATTCCATGTGTGTAATAATTGTTGTAAAAGAAAAATTTACATCTTTATTATTGGACCATATTAACTGGAAAGAATAGTTAAGGTTAATAAAATTCAAACATTCCAACCACGGACTATTAAATACATGTAATTTATCAATGAATAATACTAACTAAAATTAGCCAAAATGACCGGTCAAGGTCTGAGCAGTAATAATTAATTTTAAAAACGTAAATGGCTACTACTCATATCGTAACAATTTTGTTGACGATAATGAAACCATCGTAATATACCTTGTGATTATACATATCGATGTAGTAAGCAAGAATTTAGCCAATTTTACTGGTATAACATTCGGCATACCTAACTGGTAATTCAATAAATTTTGGTGGCTCATGGCTCTTAATTCTGAAATATGTGGTGAGTTAATGAAAGAAAATAATCGTCCTACTCAAAAATGAAATCTAATTTCGAATACGGTAAACTTTTATTTGCATCAAACATTTATTAAGTCCATTATGACAAATTGAGGTGTCAAAACGTGGGCATTATACACAAGTTGGCAAAACATAACAAAAATTTTTATATTGATGTCATATTTTTTATAGGACGTAATTTTTTATTTATTATAATGCTTACTGATGGTTTGATTAATTGACTTATTATCTTCTCAGCCATTTGATTTTTATTACGGCGTAACAATGTTGTGAAATTTAATTTATTATTAAAATTCAATATTCTAATTTGAATTGTTTTCGTAGTGGTCGATAACACTGTTAGCAAGCAATCAATAGTAACTTCTTGGAATTAGTTTCACATTGATCCTTTGTGACTGACTACAGGTATACCCGAAAATTTTACGATTACGGTTTTATTTGTTTATTGCGAGTTTCTGGGAAGTACCTATCGGAATGTTTTTTTTCTTTTCATTTTGGAAATTGCTTTTTAAACTCGAGTATCCACTATAGAAAATATAGATATGAAAGGTATCAGAGATTACACATTTTGACGTTGATTTAAGGAGGCGGCATTTTGTTCAACTGATAACACCATAAAGAGCCAAGTGTCGAAGATAAACTTCCAGGTATGTTAATTTGTTTTTGACAGCCAAACATTAGAGAGGGCAACTTTAATGTTTGCTTGTGTTGTCTGTTTACTTTCTATTAGCATCTCAGTTGAGAGCTGCAGATTTTAACTTGGAAATTTTGAATTTTGGTTTCTCATCCCTACTAATAGGTATACAATTTGTTTCAAAAGAAAAATAGGGAAAGAGTAAAAAAATTATCTTGACCACAAAGAGAAATTTCAGTTCTGCAAAATCTCCAAGGTTTAACGTTGCATCGAAATTCATAATTATTTTGCTATTAATTTTACAAATTGGGTAAATAAAAAATAACATTCTATGGGACAATTGTTTGGTCGATTAAACTTTAATTAGATTAGTCTATTGATAAAGAACTAAAATATTGGAAAATTTTAACTCGTGAAAATAAAATCAATTGTTGGTGGTAGAAAATTACTGTCGAAAGCTTTTGAAATTAATTTTACTTTAATTATTGTTTTAAATAGTTTGTATTTTTTTTAATTAATTTAAATATCTTGAGCTTTAACCAGATAAACGTTACTTAATTGTTAATTGGTGAACCAGAAAAATGTGTAGGGGTTGAAATCTAAAAAGAATGGAACGGAAATAAAAGTCGACGAATTTTAAAACGATTTTTTGTAAGAAAAAAATAAGCGAAATTTAATAATAGCTTACTGAATTATTGGTTTTGTGATAAGTGATTTGTAGAAACCAGTGTCTACTGTGTAGATAGTACATATTATTGATCGCATTTTTAACAATATTTTGATTAGCACTCGGTGATCTGTTTTTCAATTTCTTTTTCCTTTTAATTCGTATTTTAAGTTTCTTCCTGTTATTGCGAGTTATTACCAAGTTGTAGGGAACCAATCCACTATTAATGGGGATTATCTACAATTCTGCAAAATGATTCCATAATCAGTTCATTATTTAGGACCAATAAAAATTAGTGGGTTTAACAAATCTTGTGAAATGCGAACAAAACCTATCTGATAAAAGGGTCAGGAGTAAAATTGAGAATTAAGTCGAAATAGCTCTAGTATAATTATTAAGGATTTTGAATTGTAAAATTATGTATGATCCTGTTCAAGCCTGATTAGGTCCAGCTCAATTATTGGTTTTGTGATGATATTTTGTAGAAATTCGTGTCTACTATTATACGAGTCGACAAAGCTTTCTAAAAAGGCTTATTAGAAATAATTGGGGGTAAGCTAGAATAAATTTTATTCTCTTCTTTATTTGGACTTCTAAATGACATAGTAATTTTTAGTAATCTAATTAAAAACACGGTCGGTCCAGTGACCCCGGATTTGGTCGCCGGATTTGAAAAACCAAGCAAAAAAAAAAATTTTTGTAAATATTCGTGATTATTACGATTTGGGCTCACTTTAAGGCAAACTATGATTGGGCAATCAAAAATTAAAGTTGAAAAGATCTCATACTTTTTTCTTGCAAATCCATCAAAACGCGCGGTTTATAAATATTATTCTTCATTTATTGATATAATTTATATAAATCCGTGATATTCACGAATATCCATAAATTTTTTTTCTCTAAACTACAAAATTAGTATGCATTATTAGAGGTCCAAATAAAGGTAATAAAAAAAATTATAGCCCGCCCTCAATTTTTGTATGGTCTAATAACATTGAGTTAGGTCGCCATATTGAAAAAACCACGCGAAAACATACATCTTTATTTGAATATTTTATAGAGAATTTAGACTATACTTTATTTTTAATTAGTTAACATTTTGTTCTAAAAAGTCCACTCAAATCGAGATATTCACAACGTTTTTAAAAGTGTCTTTCGCATGGTTTTCTAATATTGTGCCCAAATTCGGGGTCGGTAAACCGTGCAAAAATAGTCTGCCTTATTAGGGGTTCAAAAAAATATTGTAGTCTGCCCTCAATTTTTGTACGGTCTAATAACGCTAAGTTTGGTTGCCATATTGGAGAAACCACCCGAAAATTAATATTTTTGTAGAAAATTTAGCCTGCTTTATTTTGAATTAGTTAACATTTAAATATTGATTTAAGTGTCTTTCGCGTGTTTCTTTCAATATTGTGTCAAAATCTGGGGTTTCTAAACCGTACAAAATTAGTATGCCTTATTAGAGGTCCAAATAAAGGCAATAAAAAATATTGTAGCCTACCCTCAATTTTTGTATGGCCTAATAACGCTGAGTTTGGTTGCCAGATAGGAAAAACCACCCGAAAACGTAAATCTTTATTTGAATACTTTTGTACAAAATTTTGACCACTTTATTTTTAATTATTTAACCTTTTGCTCTAAAGTCTACTCAAATCGAGATATTCGCAAATATTCATAAAAGTGTCCGTCCAATTTTCTCCTTCTTCTTCAGCTTTCTCCTATCCGCTCCTGAACGTAGGCGTCTTCCAACCTTTTCCACTCTTTCCTGTCCTGGGCTATTTGGTACCATTTCCTCCCAGCTGTTTCTTTGATATCGTCTATCCAGCGTCTTTGTGGCCTGCCTCTGCTTCTCTTTATTTCACGTGGGCGCCATTATCTCACCCAGCGCCCACTTCAGCTCCGCCACGCGTTTCATCACATCCGTTACCTTGGTTCTTCTCCCAACCTCTTCACTTCTGACGTGGTCTCTTAGAGAAATTCCGAGCATTGCACGTTCCATACCCTTTTTTGCGTTCTTCTTAATTTATTGGCATGTCGCTTCGTTGCGGCCATTGTCTCCATGCCGTATGTAGGAGTCGAATACTTCTGTCTGTCTAATATGGCGGCTAAATTCGGGGCCTCTAGACCAGACAAAATTAGTGTGTCTTTTTGATGTCCAAATAAAGAATAAAATTTATTTTAGATTGAACCCTCGTTGGCTGGCAATATTTTGAAATAAGTATCCATTGAAATTATAACAAATCCAGGAACCATAATTATGCTTGTTCTGACTTAAAATATAAGGAAGTACTCTGACGAAAAAATTCTATTGGATTGAACACCAAGTTTTCTGATAAACCAAAAGTTGAAAATAGCTTTTAGGTGGATCAGAGTGTTACAATTATCCATATTCTTCACGTAACCGGTCCGCCCCCTAACGGAAATGATATAGTTTCAATTTATATTGACAATATTTAAAATATTATACATCAACCAATAATAAAATAATTATCAACATCCTGGAAATTATGGATTTATAAACACTTTTTTTTTAAATAAATTTCACTATATCGGAGGTCATTTGTATAAATAGGGTCTTTGAAAGTTTTTGTTTACCTGGTTTATTCATTCTAATAAGTCATTTTATTTCTTCCCACACGTGCTGGTATACCGCCATATTGATCAATACAATACAACAGTAGCTGGAAGATTAATTGGTAACGATTTTTTTATTTTATTTCGAAACGCCACTGTATAATTTGAATAACAATGCCTATGTTCTATCGTATTATAGGGTATAGAACTGTTGCACGTGCTTTGAGGCCAATAGAAATAAAATCGGTTGGGACGAGTAATAAGCGTCCGAGTAAAATCAGTTATCTAATGACCACGCGTCCTCCTATATGCCAGTGTGATTGCTTTTTTCCCAATAAAATTTTTACTTTTGAAAATAATGAGATATTTGTTCTGCAAATGAGCATCCAACATCTCGGCGAAAGTAGGCTAATTTATTAGTTACTTTTATGTAGTCGAATGCGGTTGTACATTTCAGCTTAACAAAAAGTTTTTCTATTACAGCAATCTTTGAACAACAATGCACATGCTGATGCATCATTGCATTATTTCAAATTGAAAATCCCAAAGCTGCTCAAATCGTCGTTCAGTTGATAAGAATCGCTAGCTACCACACGAAGACTTCCATTTATGTTTCTTTCAGTCGTCTCAGTATATCTCTGACGGAAACCTAGCATATTTTTCAACAAAATCGAATAACTTAAAATTTGCATTTTTTAAAAATAATTATCTAATAATCCTGATGAGATAATTTATTTTAATTTTGGCTAAAAGCGTTACTTTTTTAAATTTTACCGAATGTGAATACGTAATGTTTCCGAAATTCCATAGCTGGTTCATTTCAAAAGAATTTAGTTGTAATGGCATCAGGCATTTCTAAAACTGACAGTTTGTAAGATATCAGTTGTAAATAAATTTCTTTTTCCTGTTGTAACAGTTACTGATTACTTCTCTATATATATAAATTTTTTTCCTTTGGTTTAAAATGATGGGTTAGGTAAATTTTTTTATACAAAAATTATGAAAAGGGACGGTTTGGGTATCGTCAATGGGATTGGATTGCTCATGTATAATTGAATTAAATACACGGAATATCTTGTAGGCAGGTGCTTCGTTGACTAATACGGAATAATTCAAGGAAAAACAACACATTTACCTCAGTTTTAAAAATTTAATGATTTATAGTATAACGACCTTTCAAGAGTATAACCACAACGACCTTGATATTGTTCGCGTTAATCAAAAAATTAATTAGTTTATTATTGGCCATTTCATTCGGTAGTGAATTCTGCAAACATTTTTCCAACACTGAACATTTCAGTATATTCAAATATCCTCGGCCTAAATAGTAAATAAATAATCTTATTGCTATAATTCACTTACATAAATGATTGATGACTTTAATATCCACGATATCGGGGAAGAACTTTTAAAAGCATTTTGGGCGTGTGATTATTGTGCATCTGATAACAGTTGTTGACATCGCTTAAATTTTTTCATGACTGCAACTGGGGTTTCCGAAATAGGCATGCTTTTTAAAGCATCCGCAATTTTAGGGTCTTTCACCTTTGATATTTATTTTCGAATGGATATTTACAATTTTCTTTTAGTTGCGACAACCGGGTGTAATTAGGTAAAATCTTATCTTAGCATAAAAAAACGTTCATCTAAAAAGAAATTTGCAAGTGTTTAGAAAGCGGTACCCTAATATAATATTATAATAATAGAATAGGATTCATAATAATAATAATTTTATTGTTGGTTAGAGTTTTAGGAACAGCCAAAACTTGTGCAATAATCCAACCTATCAACAAAGGTGACGAGTGCTTGTTTTGCTTGCATAACTTCAATTAATTGGTTTTTAAGATGCAGCAGCTGCGAATTAGTATTCAAAATTAACACGGAATTTGAGAAATAAATTGTGTTGCTTTTTCAATGTTGTGGATGTTTGCAATACCGAATATCCCACACTGTAATTTTTCTTAAAGTGTTTTCCTGTTGGAAATAAAATTATGCATTTCACTTACGCACTTGATTCAATTACTATAGGTGGAAATGGGGACGAAGAACCTTTCTGGTTGCTCATATATACATACTTAGTCATAAAACTACATCCTTTTATTACATTTTTGTAATTAGGGAACTCAATTTAGTGTTTATGTTATGAGAAACCTCGCCGAGCAACATTATCCCGAAATGCATTTGGATAACTCTAATGTTTTTCGTCGGTGTAAGTGCCATTAAAAATAATTTGTTCTATTTTATGACCGAATTTTTGGTTTTCCAAGAAAATTGTTATGTCTTGAAAGTGTAATTACCATAAATGCAGAGACACGTCTTATTTTTGATAGTAGTTGTATGGTGTGTATGGGCTTCGAGCCAAATTTGTTTATTTACAACTTATTTGATGACTTTGTCTGTTTAAACTGACTTGTACAAGCTTTCTCACATTTAAAATCTAAATACTAAATCATGGTTATAAATCATAAGACAAAAGCTGCTGTTTAATAATTATTATATGAATGCAAAACTATAGAAATTAACAACAACTGCGATTTTACAGTTGATGCTTCAATTATTATAGCTTGCATTCTCCGGACTCAAAAGTTGAAGTATAATTTGTTTTTACAAAGCCAAAAATAATATTACATTTTCGTTTGCTATTCTATGTTTAATTTTCTAATTTCAAAGGAATTTAAATGACTCATTATATTTTTGCTTTTATCCTTAATCTGATTTGGGGAGAAAATAGATTAACATTTTGTTCCCTAAAACATTTATGCACACTAGACGAGACATTCAATCTTTGCACAGTTAATGCAAACTTGGTGTAAAATTCCTATTTGGAATGCAAATTTTTCCAGACACTTCGCAATATAGCATGTTGGTGTTTTAACTTCCATTCAATTTATCATCGACATTTTCTTGCTGAAGGCTTTTCACCTATCGATAAAATTTAATACTATACTCGCAATTATTTGGATGAGGGAGGCTAATTAAATCAAAATTAAATTATGCTACAATAATTCCCTGACAATACATAAGGGCATAAAGTGATGCAACTTCATGGAAGTTCGATTCCAGAAGTAAGTTTGGTCTACATAATATCTAAAATGTTCATAATTTTGTAGTCCCGTACTACACTATTTTTGGAAGCACTTGAATGAAAAAATGATTACATAGGAATTAAAAGTTGATTAAAATTTAAATTGAAGTCAATCAAAATGGAACGGTCACGTGGAAACGTTTTTCGTCTGTAGCACGCGATGAATGAAGCTACTACTTAATTACCATATATGAACGACATTATTATTATACATAATATTATATATTCATGACGGAAACAAGATATTGTATGTAGGTACAATGAAAAATCCTCGAGTCAAAAATTACATGAGCCCGAGCGGAAATACATAATAGCATACAATTTTTTTCAAGTTATAAATCAATTTATTAAAACTTCACTTTATGTTGTAGAAGTTGTATTGATGCATGTCAGAAACAGTTTGCATCTTGGGCAAAATAATTTTGGAAATTAGCAGGATTTTCTACTTAAATTATATTAGAAGTGATTAGTTTGTTCGTGGCAGTCGGTTGATGCCCTTTTTAATGAATTTCTAAACCTTTTGACACAGTCGACTCGTGGTATCTCTTGATGAAGCTTAAATTTTGCTGCTTTGAAATGGCTCCATTTCCCCGGCACCCCCACCACAAAATATTCAAATCGGACTTGGTGGAATCGTTTGTACTTCGTTTGTATCGGTTTGTACCGCAAAAATTTTCGTTTGTACCATCAAGACAAAAAAGTTACAGCACTTTCAAAGTGGGGGTGCCAGGGAAATGCCAGCACCCCCACCTCAAAATATTCAAATCGGACCTGGTGGAATCGTTTGTACTTCGTTTGTATCGGTTTGTACCGCAAAAATTTTCGTTTGTACCATCAAGACAAAAAAGTTACAGCACTTTCAAAGTGGGGGTGCCAGGGAAATGCCAGCACCCCCACCTCAAAATATTCAAATCGGACCTGGTGGAATCGTTTGTACTTCGTTTGTATCGGTTTGTACCGCAAAAATTTTCGTTTGTACCATCAAGACAAAAAAGTTACAGCACTTTCAAAGTGGGGGTTTCAGAGGCTCCATTTCCCTGGCACCCCCACCACAAAATATTCAAATCGGACTTGGTGGAATCGTTTGTACTTCGTTTGTATCGGTTTGTACCGCAAAAATTTTCGTTTGTATCATCAAGACAAAAAAGTTACAGCACTTTCAAAGTGGGGGGTCAGGGAAATGCCAGCACCTCCACCTCAAAATATTGAAATCGGACTTGGTGGAATCGTTTGTACTTCGTTTGTATCGGTTTGTACCGCAAAAATTTTCGTTTGTATCATCAAGACAAAGATGAAAAGCTGAAAGCAAGCTAAGTAGAAAAGTTCTAGACCAACGCGCATACGCCGCTTTTACAGGGGTGGCTTGAGTACATAATAAAAAACTTTTTTCCCCCCTCTATTAAGGAAAATAATGATGGATATTAATATTATTATTATAATAAATAATAATGTGCAATCTATATTAAAGAAAAGTTTTTA
Source organism: Podabrus alpinus (assembly GCA_932274525.1). Classification (NCBI taxonomy): domain Eukaryota; kingdom Metazoa; phylum Arthropoda; class Insecta; order Coleoptera; family Cantharidae; genus Podabrus; species Podabrus alpinus. The sequence continues at coordinate 46,718,944 of OW026451.1, read as the reverse complement.
CGAAGTTATGAGTATTTTCAATTTTAGAGAACTCCGAGCAAGTTACGCTTGGTTACTTTGCATTCGGCAGAAAAGATGAACAAGAGTTATTTTAAGTAAATAATTTTATTATATTAATATAAAAGAAAACAACCTAAATAATTAATAAAATGTACAATTATTAATATATTAAATAGTATAAATCAAAAATTGACAATTAGTTGCTACTATTGATTGTCTCACTATCTTGGACCGATCTTGTAGGTCGTCATAACGTTCCCATTTTCCAGAACTGTTACGCCAACAGTAACAGAGCTCACAGTAATATTTCGTGTGGAAAGGCTACTAAAACTATAATTCTTTCTATACAGAACGAAAGAGAACGTTTGGAATTTTTGAACAATGTGCGAAAGCATTATATTGCCGCTATGCAAAATTTTTTTAAATCTTCTGCTTTTAAACCCAATTGCATTTTAAAATATTTTCGTGTCTTTAATCCCGCTAATATGTATTAAGAATGATGAAAGCATTTCTGATGTCATGAAGATTTCCAAGAAATTGTCTAAATTTATTAATGCAGATCAATTAATTGACGAATTTAAAATGTTACAATTACTAGAAACAATTGATACTACTAATAATTATGTAACCAGAATTGATACATTTTGGAGCAAAAACTTTTCAATATTCAGAACTCCAATAACTCCAAAAAATATGGTGAAATTTCAAGACTTGACACCTGAATTACCCAGAGAGAGTCTTAGACTGAGCTACAAGAAAGGGACAAAGGTGTGAACTCTCTGTTTAATTTTAGCACGCTAATTAACCGAAATTTCTTTTAAATATTTTTCATCCAATCTGGATGTGGCGCCCAACAAAATTAAGACGTGTCTGAAATTTAAATAAGGGAGGTCATAGCAGTATGATCAGATAAATTTTCTTATATATAGGTTATCGCCCTTTGAGTATAAAAGTAACAGTTACGGTAATTTATCTCGTGTTAGTACAAGCATATTATTATCAAAATGGCATATTATGGCATATATTATTATCAAAAAACGGTAGCATTATTTGTGCTAAAATTACAGATTCCACAATAGACCTAGATTTATTCCAAATAATTAAACAAAATATGAAAAAAGTAGTAATTAAACAAAACTCACCAATAGCGATTATCACCTTTATTTTCGTCAGAATTTCAATTACAGCAGATTATAGTCACTAATACTTTTGTTGTCTTCTTGCGTCTTGGGCCATTGGGATATAGTTCCTTATTACATTAAGTACAGGTAATAGCCTTATTAAGTTGGTAGCAGTAATCCTGTTAATCTCATTAAGGCCCAGTTGTTCAGTTTCGGGTTATCTTTTAACCTGGGTTATTTTCCATAGAAATGATTGTTTCAAGAATTGTTCCCATGGAAAATAATTCAGGTTAAAAGATGACCTAATACTGAACAACTGGGCCTAAGAGTGTTCAAGAAATGTGTTAATACCTGCCGTGCAGGGACGGCTCCATATTTACTTAGATTTATTTTCATTCGCAAACCGTCGATAAATTCCGCTGTAGACATTACTGTACTTTTTTCTGAGATTGACATTGGATAGAGATATATGGCGACAGATAGAGGAGGCGTTCGTCCAAAGATAGAACTTTTAGCGCTGGCACATGATGATAATGAATAATGTTCATCAAATTGCAGATTTCAGCAGCTCCCTCGCACGATTCTCGAGGTTAACCTCATCGAATAACCTCAATAACGTATGAGGTTATTCGTCTTTGAAGATGAATAACAGAATAGGCGTAATGCGCATTGTGCATTATGAAAATTTTAAATCAAAGTAGTGATTGATTCTTTTTTTAACCAATAGCATATGAAATTACAGAATGTTTTCTGGATAAGGATTACCAACCTTATATTTTAAAAAGAAGAAAATGTTGAAGAATACGGTCATCCGAGTTCCACCTTGTTAATTTAATAAATCGATGTTTTCCAATTTGGGTTTTTAATTTATATTCTAGATCTCTGCTTGGGCTTATGTAGGCTTTTTAATGTTAGTTATCAGATTATCCGATTACCGAAAACGTTGCATAAAATCCCTTTTAATCGGTATTATTACCAATAAGAAAGACAATATTAGTTTTCTACCTCCAACATTAAAGAATGTGAATGCAATTGGTAGGGGTGCGCGATTATGGAATTTCATAATCGATTATCGATTATAAAAAATAATCGATTTTTTTCGATTAATCGATTATTAAAAATAATCGATTATTCATAATTGACTATGAGTTCATAATCGATTATGAACTCGTAATCGATTATGAACTTGTAATCGATTATGAACTCATAATCGATTATGGACTCATAATCGATTATGAACCCATAATCGATTATGAATTCATAATCGATTATGGACTCATAATCGATTATGAACCCATAATCGATTATGAATTCATAATCGATTATGAATTCATAATCGATTATGGACTCATAATCGATTATGAACTCATAGTCGATTATGAACTCATAGTCGATTATGAACTCATAGTCGATTATGAACTTATAACTATAATAGGTAGGGCTATTAAGGGTTACTAAATTACTATATAATTTATTATTTTGCTAATTGTGTTACGGTGGTGCTAATAAGAAGTGTTGTTAAGCACCAGTTGATAACACATTACGGTCCGGTATCAATCTGTAATAACTTGCCTGCGTAGCCGATTATAATGTTACTTACAGGTGTGTTGATGAGAATTTACGACTCCTTCATAAAAACGCTGATTAAATCTGAAGTACCAAATATTTTGTTTTTAAATTTTAACTGAATGTTACTATTGTATTATGCATTATGTAATTAATTTATTGTTAACAATAATCCATCTAAAAGGCTTCTAATTAAAATTCATTTTGTAAAAGTATACACTTTCACTCAAAATATCGGACAAATAATTTAAATCCATATTGATGAAAAAGGGTTGCAATCTTTAATTGAAAAGCAAAAAAATATTTTTTAAAAACTATCAAATTTATAAACAAAAATACCTAAAAGTTGAATGGCAAATCCATATTTTGAATCCAAATATGGATTTGCCATACTACTTAATATATTAATAATTGTACATTTTATTAATTCTTTAGTTTGTTTTCTTATATATTAACATAATAAAATTATTTACTTCAAATAACTCTTATTCATCTTTTCTGTCGAATGAAATTCATCTCGGCATTCATTTGAATGCCGAGCGTAACTTGCTCGGAGTTCTCTAGAATTGGAAATACTCGTAACTTCGTAAAAACTTTTCTTCAATATAGATTGTACATTATTATTTATTATAATAATAATATTAATATCCATCATTATTTTCCTTAATAGAGGGGAGAAAAAAGTTGTACTCAAGTTGTTGAGTACTATGTACTCAAGCCACCCCTGTAAAAGCGGCGTATGCGCGTTGGTCTAGAACTTTTCTACTTAGCTTGCTTTCAGCTTTTCATCTTTGTCTTGATGATACAAACGAAACTTTTTGCGGTACAAACCGATACAAACGAAGTACAAACGATTCCACCAAGTCCGATTTCAATATTTTGTGGTGGGGGTGCTGGCATTTCCCTGGCACCCCCACTTTGAAAGTGCTGTAACTTTTTTGTCTTGATGGTACAAACGAAAATTTTTGCGGTACAAACCGATACAAACGAAGTACAAACGATTCCACCAAGTCCGATTTCAATATTTTGTGGTGGGGGTGCTGGCATTTCCCTGGCACCCCCACTTTGAAAGTGCTGTAACTTTTTTGTCTTGATGGTACAAACGAAAATTTTTGCGGTACAAACCGATACAAACGTAGTACAAACGATTCCACCAAGTCCGATTTCAATATTTTGTGGTGGGGGTGCTGGCATTTCCCTGGCACCCCCACTTTGAAAGTGCTGTAACTTTTTTGTCTTGATGGTACAAACGAAAATTTTTGCGGTACAAACCGATACAAACGTAGTACAAACGATTCCACCAAGTCCGATTTGAATATTTTGAGGTGGGGGTGCTGGCATTTCCCTGGCACCCCCACTTTGAAAGTGCTGTAACTTTTTTGTCTTGATGGTACAAACGAAAATTTTTGCGGTACAAACCGATACAAACGTAGTACAAACGATTCCACCAAGTCCGATTTCAATATTTTGTGGTGGGGGTGCTGGCATTTCCCTGGCACCCCCACTTTGAAAGTGCTGTAACTTTTTTGTCTTGATGGTACAAACGAAAATTTTTGCGGTACAAACCGATACAAACGTAGTACAAACGATTCCACCAAGTCCGATTTCAATATTTTGTGGTGGGGGTGCTGGCATTTCCCTGGCACCCCCACTTTGAAAGTGCTGTAACTTTTTTGTCTTGATGGTACAAACGAAAATTTTTGCGGTACAAACCGATACAAACGTAGTACAAACGATTCCACCAAGTCCGATTTGAAATTTTTTTGGTGGGGGTGCCGGGGAAATGGAGCCCTTTGAAATAATTTGGGAAATATGTAACGCAAAAGAGACTGTCGTCGAGTAGGTTCTTTAGCACACCTTGGAAGTATAATGTACCACAAGGTTAACGCCTGGTGCTCTTCTTGTTTGATTTGTTTATATAAATGACATTTCGGTATGTTGAATTTGAGATTTTTGCTGATAACTTGAAGATCGATAACGACGTGATTAATTATGTGATCGTATTGAGATTACAATAAATGTGAGTAAACGGAATTGTCATATTCAATGGAATAAATTAATAACCCGGTTTTCTACGTTTCTTTATTGCGGTAATTCCGAGAGATAATGTTGACATGGATCTAGAGTATGTTTATGTATGTACATAATTATTATCTTGATTCGATCTTGTGTGGTTCAGACATCTTACTGACGAGATTGTGCGGAGATATTTTAATCGCGGAGTTTCCAGAGATTATACCAATGTAACACCTACACTTAAGATATTGTTCTGTGCTATTGTTGTGTTGTTTAGTCATTCCTCTCACCCATCATACTGAAAAATAGTAAAAAGTGCTGACTAAAATTTGTGAGATTGACAGCATCAAGTTTGAATTACATGTTCAGACATTGTTATGTTGATAAAGTTACGATTAACATGATCAAATGCTGGTGTTCTGTAACTCTTCCTTTATCAAAAGATTCTTTCATAAAAAGTAGAGTTTCGTTTTCCGGGTAAAATTGTCGCTTAAAAAAAATTTAAGAGCCGAGTTACAGAATACCATCCTAAGTGAGGTTACATATTAGATCTGATCCTTTCTAAATGTAATCACCACTATTGAACTTTTGGTTTATTACGACAAGTTGATTGATCGGATCTAATGTGGCCTAACCTGGTGCATATCTTGCAGTTTATTCCATTTCGAGTATTGCGGAGTGTAGATTTAGAAGGGTGGGTCACCCATGAGTAAGCCTGCTTTTAAACATCCTAAATGGGCTAATTGCACAATCTCCTTTTTCTGGGAGCCCTCCTAGCACCGTCACCCCTTCAGTCATCCCAATTAGAATGATCTTCAAAATCGTGTCAGAAGAACTGCCACTTATGCTGGACTTCTTGGACAGGAAGTTCCCCTACGTATATATTTTGATTGACGAAAGGTTCAGACCGTGACGAAGCACAACATGTGCGGCTGTTTCTTCTGGTTCATTACATCCGCGACATAATATTATAATCTGACTATGATCCCGGCATATGTATATATTTATTTAATTTTTAATGTGCGGATAAGATTGAAAACGATGTAATCAGTTGACAATTAAAAATAGAAGATAAATATGTCTGCGGTATTGTTGTTCTATATTAATTGATATTATTATAATACTGGTTAGTATGGTCGGCCTAACGTCCGCCCTACTACATAACGACCAGCAGACGCCATAATTAGCTCGGTCTTCGGCCTCCTCGTAAGTAGCCTACGGCATGTGCGGAAAAATCGTCTTTATATTGATACCTTCTACGTCCTTTCGTCGAGGAAGAGATAGCGGACAGAGATAACAATCTTTATTGTAAAGATTGTACCAGCTTTTGCACGAGGATTTGCTTGTTTGTTAGGGCTTAGCCATTCCTTCATGTTCTTGATGTTGATGTAAAGGCACCATTTTTCGTCACCGGTAACAATTTGAGACAAAAACGGCCGATGTTGTTGACGAGCTAAACGATGACGAGCAAGCAAAGAAGCACAAAAATGGTAACACGCTGATTTTTGTTGTTTTCGCTCAAAGCGTATGGTACTAAAACACCCAACTTTTGAACTTTGCCCATGGAACACAAATGTTGTACGATTCATCATAGTTATAGCCCAATTCCCGAGTTGATTGACGTGGATCATCACGAATTGAAGCATTTGATCGGTATTCATCAAAGCTGGATGGTTTACCTGAACGTGGGAAATCATTCATATAAAAATGCCCCTTTTTGAAACGAGAAAACCATTTTCGTGCAGTACTTTCCACGATGGCGTTCTCTCCGTAAACGGAATAAATGGTTCTATCGGCCTCCGATCCCTTAACTCCTCGGTTAAACTTAAACAAAAGGATTTGTTGGAAATCTTCATTTTTTTGTACTTGACATTCCATTTTCTTTAACCAACAATTACCCCTAACTTTCTACAAATTGAAAAATTCAAGAAGCATACTATGGCATTAAAATGACATTGATATTTCTCAAACAAATTTGTTTCCAAAGCACTTTTACCTTGGAAACCAAAAACGCTAGAAACTTCTGCAGTTTTGCAGCAAATTAGTGGACTTACGTGTAATTTATAATTGCAAAATTCTAATTGTTTGCTTGTAAACCATGGCATGATATGTTTCGCTCTTATTTAAGCTCTTGATCCGATTATAATATATAAAAAATTAGTTTATAGAACCATAATCGTAAACTTTATTAAGTTTTACTCAATACAGAAATATTCGAAGTCTGGATGACATTAACTTAAGAATTAATTTTATTGTATTTTCGAGAGAGGTCGCCTACGCCTGGAATCAGGCAAAATAACAAAATTCATTCATTTAAATATACTAAAATAAACTTGAAAAGTTAATCAGTTAATTAAACAATAAAAGCTCAAAGTATTTTCTATTTATAAGCTTTTAGCAACATTTATTGCTATATATTCAGAAGTTTTATATAATAAACTTTGCTGAAAGCTTATAAATAGAAAATATTTTGATTTTTGCTTGCTTAATTAACTGATAAGCTTGTCAAGTTTATTTTGAGTCTATATAAAATATTATGTATATTTTTCGCCCTTTTCACAAATTAGTTTTCGAGCAATCAGAATTAAATTTTGAAAAGTTCATAAAAAATAAAAATTTGATTTTTCTGGCAAATCTTTTGCTGTTGCAAAATTATTTTTATTCATAACACTTAATGTTATTTGTTCAATTTGCAATCATTCGGATGATATATAAGCTTGAATTGAAAATATATAAAATTTCAGGAACTGTTTTCTTAAAATATAGTGCAATAAATCCTATGAAATATTTTAGTGAATAAGAAAAGAGAAATACTTTTTCTCGATCTCATTATTTTTTGGAGTAAAATCATATTTAATTTTATTGAGGGAGGCGAATCTCGTTGATTATATTATAATGCAATAATAATAATATTAAATCAACTTGCGAAAAACGCAAAAATGTAATTATATAAGACGATGCAGAACAGTATCAAAAATCATTCTTTGAGTCAAAATCTTGTATAATAATTTTAATAATCATACAAGATGATGCAAAATAGTATCAAGAATCGTTCCCAAATTAAAAATTCAACTTATTATTACACTATATTAAATGCCTAACACTAAAAGAATTTAACGTAAGTGCATATGAAGTTGCTACAGACGTGAATCTTATAGTCCTTAATAATTCAATATGGGAGGGAAAAATTGGAACATTCCATTGTTATTTCTCAGAATTTTTCTGTATACCTTTGTGAGCTAAACAAGGTATTTGGCACATTTCACGGCGGTTCCATTTTAAACTGCAAAAATATTACACAACATCCATAAAACTGCAAGCTTTCCTAATTTCAAACTTTTACTGGTCATAGCAGTTTATAACGCAAATTTGAAGATTGTTTTTGTGGGTGTTTTATAACAATTGAAAGTGATTCGATAAAATGATTTGTCTCAAAGTCTAATGCTTATCCATGTAGAAATTTTTTACTGTGGGATTTTGAAAAGTGTATAAATATGATAATGCGTTATTACCATATTTTGGAAGCAGTTGTTTTTTTTGCCATTTGAATGATGTGTTGTGTCAAGTTTATTGTCTCATTTACCTATTTTGCATAAAGGCACATGTTAAATTTGAAATTGTTGCTTTGTGATCTATGATCTATGATTTGTGGGTTTTTATATTTAACTTGGACAATTAAGTATGAGTTTTTTTGGTATCAAACGTTTGCTGATAATTTACATAGATTTGCTTATTTTGATGTAACAATTATTTTTACATAATTTAAATTGATAAAAAATCTAATATCCCTATTGGAAAAACGAAGTGAATTTTGTTCCTTTATTTTTAGATCTGTTTTTATTTCGTGTTGGTTTCTACGCAGTAAAAATACACCTTCGTTTTTCCACCCTCTTATACATCTACGTTCTATCAACTATACTATCAAATACTCATTTTTTTGTTGTACATCTGCGTTTCTAGATGACATTGAACTCGAAGGGCCATTATAGAGGGCTCTCACCCGTGCAGCAGATGTAGCCCATTTCAAGGTTTTGCCTTGTTTGGTGTTTAAGCAGGTAACTCAAGGTGTATCTATTTATTTGATCAAACACCGGCAAGATGCAACAGATTACAAAAGCTTTTGTCAAAATCTTGATCAAATACGAGTGAAATAGGTCCTTCCATTCAAAATTTGAGTCATTGTGCTTCGATTTGCAGAAAATTTCGGTTACCTAGTCGAAAGTAATATTTATGTTCCATTTAAATTACGCACCAAAACGTTACGTTTATTTGAATAATAATTACTATGACACGCGCAAGAGTTAATTTTGTGCGTTTATATTAGACACCTGTTACTACTATGCTATATATACTGTTGTATAATTAAGAAAATTGTTTTTTAAATCAAGAGTATTTTAATATCTCTTTTTTTGCTATTTTCAAGTAGGTACCAGTTTTTGTTACCGTTTTTTGTGCGGCGCAATTTTACGTCTCATGAAAGAAAACGTAAAAAGTTTTTAAATTTACAAAAGCAGGGATTATTTTGGAGTAATTAATTAGGTGGGATAAGCTACAAATAAAAAAGCGGAAGTGTAGCAAAAAAGTAAGCCTTAGGGGTAACACGTAGGGTGAAGATGAGATTCATACAAAAAATGGAACTACAAAATAAAGTTGATCGTACTAATCACGAGGGAAATATTGATGATATTTTGTTTAGCATAAATTTAAAGTCTTTTTTTGAATTAAAAACCTCACCGTTGTTTGTTTTGCGGGCACCCTTTATTTGGCTTTCAATAATGTATTTTATTTTTGGAGTTGTTTAATATTTTAGGTGAAAATACCTAAATGTTTTAATTTTTTGTTGTGAATTTCAACTGTTGGTGAGCTTCAGCTGTAGAAACACTTTAGACGCAGTTTAATAGCTTTAATTAACTTTGGCACCACGTTTGTGCTTTAGAAGGGACATTTAATACAACAGTACAAATTACGCTAAGATGTCATTAAGGTAAGCCATTTAATAAAGCCTGTGCTAATTCTAATTTAGTTTCATTGTCACCTTAGAAGAACTCATTTTGCGAAATGACCTTAAAATGTTCAATTATTGTTGACAAATCGATGTTAGTTCTTCCGTTTATCTTGTTTATTTTCTATTTCTTAAATTTGATTAAACGCTTTCGCCTCTATTAGCTTATTTTTGCCCTATTTAAACAAAAGATTCACTTAGTCCTTTTTTCCTGTTTTCGAAAAAATATAATCAGTCAAGATTACACTAATTAGGGTTTTTTAACATAACGCTTGGAATATTTTACGATTATCGGGGATTTAACAAAAGTAAACGTAATTTATTTTTTATTTGTCGACGTATTTAGCCAATTATCATTTTGGAATTTGTATTTAAAATTTAATAATTTAGCTTATTTTTAGGTATGGATAAAAATATAATAACATTGAAATCGTTATAGCATACTTGCACTAATTTTCTCAAGTAACCATACATTTTTGGTACACTTTACTTAGGGTCAAAGTTGATCATAATAAAAAAATTATCACGACGTTTAGACTTAACGTCTTTATTAACGTAAACGTTTTTCTATTAAATTTTTAAATTAATTGAGTTAATAATTCTGATTTATTCAACTATCGATTTATTTTTAATTCCTTCAGTATTGAATTAATAAAATTATTTTACAAGATAAAGTTATTCTTTTGAAAATGTGGGTATGTTGAGCTCAGAACACCGACTTTTATTTTTAAAAATTTCAACTTACCCACGAGAAATTGAATTATGAGACAGGAATGTAAAATTTATGATGTCATTTATTCATTTATACAATTCGTTTGAAAATTAACTAATTTGTATTTAGACTTCGTGACAATAAATCGATACGGTGTACCAATTTGTGCTTTTCTGAAATTTTCTACTATTTCAACTAAAATAAACCCAATTAATAACAACTTTTCGGAATATTTACCGATTTTAAGTGTTTATTAGTTTATCAAAAACCTCGCCTTAAAGTTTTTCTGATTGTTATCTCTGATTTTTACTACGTATGTCATTTATCGCATTGATATTAGTGAAATAGTTGTTTACTGCTGAAGTAACGACCTATGTGGTCTTTGAACTATCTGGTTTTCTGTGTACCGAGATTGTTTTTTCATAGAAACCTTAAAGTTTCCAATTTACCTTTTTCTCAAACACCGCGAACGGAGCTAGTTTGGTTGGTTTTGGCGGTAGAATTAAGAGAAGCATCTCGGCAATGTAAATTATTTTTAAGGTGACTAAAATAAGAGTTTTGTGATAAATTTGAAATAAAAATGGGCAAATTGGTTTAAACAAATTATCTACAAAACGTGCATTGAAAATTTTTGGTAAATATACGTGATGTAGTTGACTTCTCGGAAGGAAATTTTGTGTTGGCTGTATAGTAAAACCCAACCCTCTGTTTAATAAAAGGCTCTCCCTTTCAAACCGACAACGTGATGTATTTCCTTGTTAGAAGATTTATTAGATTCTCTACTGCTGCATACAAGTAGAGAGTGATATGGTCAAATTATTACAGCCCCTGGTGGTATAAATCAGTTTTTTTCTATGCGCAACGTTATCATAAGTATATCCGAGGGCTGTGTTTTTTCGATTCTATTATTACGTGACCGGCATAAGTTTTTCTTGAATTTTGAGTTAAATGTATTGTCAAGTAAAGAAGTCTGTTCAACTTCTTGAACTTTTCGACGACTTTTCATGAAATTTTCCGCTACAATTCACGTTCTCTGTGGAATAAATAAATTGTTTTAATTATAATTTCAAAGCATGTTTAAAATGTGGGATTACGTTTTTTGTATTTTCTATTGGTATTCATGGTAGAAGAAATGAACATAATGATGGTACATTAATGTTTTGGTGATTAATGATTCATCGGACAGTCCCTACACAAGTAGCCTTTGACCTGTACATTTCGTATATTGTACTATTTAATGAGGTTGCCAATTTCATTTCCATCGCACGCAGATATTTTTTGTTATTGATGCGTATTATTGCAATCGTTTCACTTTGAATTTCAACTTTTTTAAATTAATTTATGTTGGTGCACGTGCTCTGTCACTGTTAAATTTATAATACGGTGCGTTCTCCTAACGTTATCGCCTCCAATACAAAATTAAAATTTTTAATTAATTTTATGTTGTTTACCTATCCAATCAGCTATAGGTGTGCCAAATACTGATTCGAGAGATGATTTTTTCCTTTTAGGAGAAATAATATTTTCAATATGACTAGTAAATATTTTTTTTAATAAAAATTTAAAAATCAACAAGCTTTCTGCAACCGATTATTGCCTTCTTCGGATGTTTTTAATTGGTAAATTAATGCAATAAATATAGTAATATCGGTAATGGAGGAGTAGTTTGCATCGTACTTGGTCACTGTATGCTTTAACCCACAATCCATATATTTCGGTTAAATTTTCACCCAAATGAACATTGATTTAGTGTTATGTTTATAACTTTCTTTTGAAAGGAGGAAGTTTTTTCATCCGCATTAAATGCACACGACATAAAAATTATCCTTTTTATGTATTTGTACAAAATAGAAAAACAATCTATTTGTGTTTGTTTATTTTTCGTAGTAGATAAATAACGGTTTTTTTTTGTTTCAGGATTACTACTTGCGAATAGAATTCTCGAAAGAAAAAATAAAAGTTGGAAAGTAGGTATGTATGTATTTCTTTATATTTATTGTAAACATATATATTAACTGTTATTTTTATTTTCTAAATTCTCAGTTTTTTTAATTTTTGCATAATTCATGATTTTTTTTTATACCTATAAGCCAAGTCTGATAAGTTTTGTGTTCTGTGTGGTTAGTAACGTAACTTCTTAAGTTGTTTTAATATTTATTAAACATTCACTAATTGATTTGACCTTTTGCGTATACGTCAACATATTATTACGTAAATTTTTTGGCAAAGTTGTTCGTATAACTGCATGGATCGTTGAATGTATAAAAGGGTGTGCCTTTTCTTTTTTTAAATGTTGTTTTCAATTTTCTGCATTTCATAACAATGATACGATAGTGAGAGTTAAGTAGCTCGCCATCCTTCTCTAGTCTGAATTAGAAAATAAGATTCTCCAGATTTTGATAATGTTATCAATACAGTGCTTTAATCATAAATTGAAGTTTGTTTGGGTTATAGTCAATTTGAAGTTTATTAGACTTTTGTTTACTTGCAGAAGGTTGTCTGAATGTCGGTCGTCTTAAATACACTACTTTTTTTTCTGTCTGTACATAATAAATCCAAGGAACAAAAATCAATTTACCATCCCTGACCAATTTGGCTAATTATAAACAATGAATGTGAAGTCTTTATTTTGTTCTTTTTCTGGCTCGACAGATATAGCTGGATCAAGCTGCTAAATATATGGGCGGAGCGTTACTGGCGCTGCTATCGTTCCGTTCATTTCTCGAAGTTGTTTATGATACTTTTTCGTACTGTTTGGTACAGGGCCGAACCGATATGGTGCAATATCACTCGTGGTTTAATTTCAAGTGGCAACAAAGTAACAATATTTTTGTTATTAAAATACATTTAGATAATAATAACTAAGCTAGATAATTATTAAAATTCGCTAAAGCAAATAAAAATTAATTAAGTGAACACATTTTTAGAATAATTTATCGACACGAACGGTAATTTTTATAATTCTAAATTGCGTTGCGTGTTATTATGGTTTGTTATTTATAATGCACAAGTTCGAGTATGATTAATATTTTTAATAAAAAGTTCTTAAGTAGATTTTCGTGTTGCGTCATGGTAAGGGTTGAAGTTCGAGTACCTACCATTATAAATTAGCTTTTCATATAAATTATTCAAGCCTAGTTATTAACATAACCACTTAACAATGGTAATTAGAATTATTATACTGTCTGCAAGGAGTAAGCTAATTTCTATATACGCGAAGTACAATACTATTTTATAAATAGACGTATGTTATGTATTTGTTGTAGGTAACATACCTACGTAGACCGGGGTCATTATCATTAAAGCTGTAGGGCAACTACCTCTTGGTTTTCCTTTAACTAGCACATAATTTACATATCTTTTTGATTGAGAGTTTCCAAATTAACCCGGGGTTTCATTTTGTACTTTTACCGATTTTTCGACTACACATCTCCCAATTCCCCAGAAAGTTACAGGTCTACAGTCAATTCTTTCTTTTAATTTTTGTTACGCAGACAACAATAAACGATCAACATATAAATAAATATTTTAAATAATTTGAAAAGCTTTATTAGGTACTTATTCTATTCGGAAACAAAAAATAAATTAAAATTATTTTAGCCGTTTCTTGTTATTGTTCAGTCAAAGCAAAAGCTTTTTTGTGTCATTTATTATGAGGGGAAATTTAATTGGGGTTTCACTTTTTAAACGCACAAGTGCGTAATTGTCTCGATTTTTAGCTTGTAGAATGTTTTTTGTACATTTAAAAAATAAAATTAATTATTGAAAATTAAGAGGAACGCTGCTGTTCTAATATTTATGATGAAAGGGGGATTAAGAGAAACGAGATGATACCAATCAAAAAGATGATTGGTATAAAAATTTTTACTACCTACTGTAGTACATGAAAAGATAATCAATTTTGCCAAAAATTATGATGCTGACCAATGAACGTTTGCAGTAATGGATTTTAACATTTAGGGGCTGCTGACGCTAATGTAATTTGGGCCACCCTTCTATATGAAAAAGCAATCTAGACGGACCGAGAGAATTAAATGCGTGTCTTTGATATGTACCTACTTAGAAATCTCGAATCTACAAAAGCGGTTTTAGCTACATCTTCCCAAGTTATTAACCAAAGTTGGAAAGATAAAATATACCTACGTACGTACTACTACTCAAAATTAAAAATAAAGCAGTTAAAAAGCATACAACTATAACTATCTTATCATTAACAACTTTATTGTTACGTTAATTGTCTTAAGATGGCTGCGAAGTAATAAATTAGTGCGCTATCCGTAACATTTAAATGGTCAAGATTTTTTTATTTCTTAAGGAGGTATCTTAAAAAATTATATTTATAAGTAGAGATAAAGTTCTTAATGATGGGATAACCAAAATAAATAATTAACGCTGCTATTGGAGTCCTCCTCCTCATTCCTTTCCTTATTATTGTTTATTATATATAGTTTTGCAAATACACAATATTTTAAAGCACGTACATACATAAACTGGAATGAATTTAATATAGTAGTAAATTTCCATAATAGTCAACACGCAATGAATTTAAAAAAAAAGCTTGAGCTTGCAAAAAAATCCGAGCAAACCGAAATTTGATAGACCTGTGTCTAAATAAATCCCCCAAAAGTCCCTTAAACTCCCCTGTCGGCTTTTCCCCCAATTGGTAATTTTAGTTCCTCTAACGAGGAGAAACTTTTTCGTATATAACTCGCTTATATTCTTTTTAGAGTAAATTATTATCAGCCCAAAATTGAAGAGCACGAAATTCTCTACAAAATAAATTTTTCAAAATTTTCATACATCAGGGAAGGAAGTCGAAAAAATTATTCGAATTTGCAAAAAAAAATCCGCACACGTTGAAATTTTGCAGGCACGTGCATTTGAATATTTTAAGGAACCACCCAAGCTTCCTTTAAAATTCCCTCCGGACTTCTTCCCTAATTTGAGATCTTAGCCTCGTTAACGTAGTGTTATGTCAATTTTGCTTACGCAAAAGAGCATTTAAAGGAGAGAACCTTTTGAGAAATTCAGCTTGCCTGAACCATAAAGTGAGAGATGATGAGAGAATGAATACAGAACAAAAAAAGAATTGCAAACTGTTGGAATGTATGGAAAATGAAGGTATTATGAAATGTATTAAGTCTCAAAGAATTACATGATTGGAATATGTGATGAGAGGAAAAAATTATGGAGTGCTGAGCGTGATAGTGGTAACCGAATGAAAGCCGAACGGGGTGCGAGTGCGAGGAGATAACTGGATGAGGTGCTAGAAAATCTCCGGAATATGGAGTAACAAACTGTAGAGACAAATTGAATACACAGTTGTGGAGAAAAATAGTAAAAACACACAAAGAGCTATAACAAAATTGGAGGAAGAGAAAAAAATTGATGTGATTCATTTCGTAAAAATTTTGAAAGGAATAGGCATATTCTTTCGCTACTGAAATTTGAACGAAACGGTCCAATTGAAGATTTTAACATCTGCTAAGTAAAGAAATACTCAGCAGTAAATTTACCGAGGCAAATGAACCCTGATGGTCGGTTTAAACTAGCCCGTAGTACGTTACGGAGGCAAAAGGGTAGTAAGTCTCCTCTGAAAGAAAATTGCTTATCGTTGCTAAAAGTAAAAATCATGAATTAATAACATAGGTTACCACAATAAAAAAGTGAGCATATGGCATCTTTCACAACAAAATACAGCACGAGCATCACTACAGTGATTACAAGTAAGTAATTAGATGTCAACAACTCAACAAAGCCTTGTGTAACTACTCTGAGTAGGTAGTTGATTAACACACTAGGGTTTGATATAAATGCTACAATTGGCGCAATTTAAAAAAAATGGTCTCAAACCTGGAATGCATTCAGCGTTTACACGACCTTTTCCCAGTTAACAATGCGGGTTCGTAATTGGATTGTAGCCAAAACCAACATGTAATGAAACAAAAATGGGTTGTAGTTTTTCTTGAACACAAAACTGGTAACTGTTGACCTCACAAAAAAACCAAACGTAGTTGAATACGAAGAACCAGTCACCGTCTCCACAATAAAACTGACTTGTTCTGATGGATTTCCAAAGGTGTATAAACTTAATAGTAAACAACAATGTTTGACAGTTGACAATGAAAGCAGTTTTTTTCTAGGCATAAAATTGCGGGTGCTAATTTGGTCGTTAATCGCAAATCTTTTATAAAATATTCGGGAAAATAATTCAACAAAATTCAGCAGTATGAAAATGACTGTCCTTCTTGAAAAGCGTTACGATAACGATAGTTCAACAAATTGACACCTTAGTGAATGAAAATGAAATAAAATACAGGGTGTTGTAAAAGCTGTACAAGGTGGGACAAAAATTGAATTCATAATGAATGCGTTACATTACAATGTAACAATTCGTTACAGGGTTATTTCTAAGTTATTGTTATTCGATTATCAGCTATTGTTAATTTTGAGCATAACAATAACTTAGAGATAACCCTGCCCACCAGGTGTCGTGAAAAGGCCATCTTTCGAACTGAAAATATACAAAATAGTTATGACAGGTAGTTCCATAAGAACTTTGCGAAGTTCTAAAAAATTAGAGGCTTTAGTATGGAATACCCTCAAATGCAAATTGTAGTCCGGAGTTAAACATTAAGAAATGTTTTATGATATTGCTTTATTTTTCTCCGGTTTCTATTTTTCACATTTCATTGGTAACTTTGGTAT
The DNA here is from genome assembly GCA_932274525.1 of Podabrus alpinus. NCBI lineage: Eukaryota > Metazoa > Arthropoda > Insecta > Coleoptera > Cantharidae > Podabrus > Podabrus alpinus. The sequence goes on along the minus strand of OW026451.1, from coordinate 46,701,819 downwards.
TAATTTGACAATGAAGAGTATTTTCAAAATAACACAAGAAATTGTCGTTTCAGTAGGACTAGGACTGCTGCCCGATAAGGCTTAACAATTAAACGTTCTTTGGAATTATATTACTCTGGAAGTAGATAAAAATAAGTTACATTTAAATTTGACCTTTTTCTATAAATTATGCCATCCCATTGAAACAAATCATGAACGTCACTGCTTTCAAAGAAAGTTGAACAACTGGAATAATTCATTTTTGTCATTGCATTTCATATCCGTTTTTTCGTAAGTTTTCGAATATCTAAATGTCCACCCTTTAATTATCGAATAAGCGACTATGAAATATAAAACCGACCCCTAAGTATAAACTACTATAAAGTAGCAACTATAAATTAGTCACGCAATCCCTTGCTCTACTTTTTCTACGTAGGTAACACTTTATTTTAAACCTATAACATTTTTTTCGAGAAAGATAAAAATTTGGGGGTGATCAAATTAGCGCCTAAAGTGCGCTTAGTGCAAAACTAATAGGTATATAACAAAATAAACAATTTTAAGATTTACAATTATTTTAAGAGTCAAAACTTGAAGTTCTATGCGAAGGACTTCAGAATTTTCACATTTATAATAGTTTTTCTGGAGCAAATTCTAAATGTTTTGGACAGAAAACTTATAAAGATATAAATCAATGGAGCCGGCATTTGAGGTCATGGGAGTTTTAGTATGTAGTTCGGCAATGCCAATTTTCCGATTTACGATATAATTTTTTCTGGGTCAAAAGACTTACTGGCAAAGCCGGCGTTTGAAGTCTTAGGAATTTTAGCATGTTGTTCAGCAATGTCTTGGGAACATTTGAGCCTATTTTTAAAATTGCAATCTAGACAAAAAAATAATTGGAGGTTTGTTTAAACTTAAGTCAATTTTCAGACTTGGAATATTATTTTCTGGGTTTGAATGAAATTTCCTGTGCACCACGATATTGCATTTTTTATAAGGAAGAAACACGCCGATACAATTACATTTATGGTATTCTAACAAATTTATTACTTACAGTAGGACTTGAATTTTAAATTTTCTTATGGGAGGTCCAAAAGTAAATTATAAACACAATTATTCACGCACAAAGGAAACTTAAACAGGAACATGAATATCTTGTATTATTAATAGCCCATTTATACCCGCGATACATATTTTTTTTGTGCTTCTATCATAAAATAATATACTTACTTAAATTTTAGTCTTTTTAAATGCTATTAATAAAATGAGATTAAATGTATTTTGTTGGTATAATATACACTTTTTATTTTATTTTTAGTGCATGTAAATATTTTGATTATTTAATATTGACAAAATTATTTTTATACTATCAAAGTATTCCGTAATTTTAGGTACAGCACTTTTTTTTAATATACGATAGGATACAAACAATAAATTGACTCAGAATTTACGAGCGGATTATGCAACTTATTTTTAAAAATTTGCGGGATAATAATTGTGAAAAAATTATTTTCGTATAATTATGAATCGTTCAAAACTAAAAAAGTTGTTTACAACTTAAAATATTTATGTTATCAAGTGTTTATTTTTAAAATAATTATAATAGATTGCGTAAATAACTTGGTGTTATTCTTATTATTATGTATCGTTTCATCATTTCTTCTTTATGTGAAAGCCTAAATTAAAATTGTTTTAAATAAATTATTATTTAATTTTGTTTTTTAAGTAAATATTTCAGTCTATTGTTTGTCGTTTTATGTAATGAAAGCTTCATTTTGAGCTTAATGATATTAATATAGAGATATACTTGAAGTGTATGTACATATACGAGGGTTGCTGTTGAACTTTCTGGCCTAGGGAACACTAAGCGTTGCTAGGTGCAATTTGACATTTGCATTGTAAAGTTTGACATGTTGTAGCGGTGCTACCCGAACTGCACCACGGCTTATCAGGGGTCATTTCTTGTACCCAGGTAAATGTAATCCCTTGACCGAACTGCACCACGGTCAAATGTCGTTCCGTAATCGCTTTACCGAATTGCACCACGAGCAAACCGAGCAGGTATCACAAGCAAACAGATAATATAAAGAAATAAATACACAAATATCTAAATTCTTTGCAATTTAAATTTCGAGTTTAATATATTAATTCATATTATATTATACAGGGTCGGAGCAGGTATTAATAAAATAATAACCCAAAACAGTGAAAAATTAAATTTTTTTTGCCTTCGAATTTTGGGGTGTGCATTCGATAGGGAGGGTAATCCATCGTCAAAACCTACTCTTCCGGGGCGCCCCTCCGCTCCGCTCCGGGTTGCACCCCTCCAGAGCGGTTTTGACTCTGGTTACTAGGCTAAACATACGAGAAGCGCCACCGATCAAGAAAACCGGGATAAATAAAAACCGGGATGTGAGAGACCCTCGAAATAGCATTAAAAAGTATAGTTGCGGTATGGGGCAGTAAACTATTACGTTTCACCCCCAAAAAATCGCGTAAAAACAAAAAATAATCGATGTTACATGTAGGAGGCATCAGGTTAAACTCCAGCATTGTGCTTTAACTTTTAACAATAAAACCACCTTACCTAAAATATTACAATAGAGGTGGTGCAATTCGGACGACCGACCCTTGGCGAGGTGTTTACCTGAAATTACGGTGGTGCAATTCGGGTAGGAGATTTGTGAACTAATCTTTTCGTGGTGCAATTCGGGTGCACCGGTTGTAGCATAAACGTACTCAGAACGTTTTGACGTACGGCCATCATTTCTGTTGTTTATAGTGACTTGAAAAAATCAATTTGGCAAAAAAATGGAATTAACTCGTGAACATTTTCGTGCAATCATTTTTCACAACTTTCGACGTGGATTATCACGACAAGAGTGCATCGATGAACTTAAATCTTTGTATGGCGATGAAGCACCATCCTATAGCACTGTGAAAAACTGGTTTAATGAATTCAATCGTGGCCGACGCTCGCTCGAAGATGAAGGTCGTGAAGGTCGTCCAAAAACAGTCGTTGTGCCAGAGAACATTGATGCCGTCCGTGAACTGATAAAGCAAGATCGTCATGTGACATACCGTGAGATAGAGGCATCCTTGGGCATTTCTTCCACCAGCATACATTCGATATTGCATGGACACCTGGCCGTAAAAAAGGTTTGTTCTCGTTGGATCCCGCATAATTTGACAGTGGCTCAAAAAAAGTGTCGTGTGGATTGGTGCAAAGAAAATTTAAAAAAATACAATCGCGGTGTTTCAAAAGACGTTTATAAGATCGTCACCGGTGACGAATCATGGATCTATGCTTATGAGCCCGAAACAAAACAGCAATCGACCGTGTGGGTCTTCGAAGACGAGCCAAATCCAACGAAAGTTGTTCGTGCAAGAAGCACTTCGAAGCAAATGGTAGCCTATTTCTTTGGTACAACTGGTCATGTGGCGACTGTTCCGCTTGAGCAACGTAGGACGGTCAATTCTGAGTGGTACACCACAATTTGTTTGCCTGAAGTCTTCGGAGAAATTCGAAAAACGAACAAGAGAAGACGGATCATTGTGCACCATGACAATGCGAGCTCTCACACATCAGCTCAAACCAGCGCCTTTTTGACCGCCCAAAACGTCGAATTGATGGGTCATCCGCCGTACAGCCCTGACTTGGCACCCAATGACTTCTTTTTATTCCCGAACATCAAGAGAAAAATGCGTGGTCAACGATTTTCGTCGCCAGAAGATGCTGTTGAAGCGTTCAAAAACCATGTTTTGGAGGTGTCTCAATCGGAGTGGAAAAAGTGCTTCGACAATTGGTTTGAGCGCATGCAAAAGTGTATAAATCTTGCTGGAGAATACTTTGAAAAACAATAAAATCATTTTTGATGATAAATATTCGCATTTTCATTATTAGGCCAGAAAGTTAAACAGCAACCCTCGTAGTACATAAAAAATATAATCTTTAAGAGAATCAATCAATAGATATCAAATGGAGTTATTTGAAACGACCCCGATTCTTAAGTGAGGATTACATAAATCAAATTTAATGGTAGACAAGATTTAAGTTTTTTTAATCACTTACACACATAATTATATAATTAATTAATAGGCTTTCATATAGTTCAACACTGATGTATTATTTTCTTAATTATAAAAAACAACTTGCAAGTTAGTTACACGCCAATTCTCTTACCATTTTTCCTGTAAAAAATGGTAATGTAAGAAATTTTAACATTAAAAACTACTTTTACCATTAACTTTTCAATTATAATAATGTATTCTGCACATTTTATACTATATGTCGAAACACTCGTGTGCAGTAATCGAAAAGACTGATTAAGGATTATAGAGAAGATAAATGGGGACTCATTATTTATTTTTTCGAAGATGAAAATAGAATATCCTATCCCCTTAGTTATTCAAATAAAATGTAACATCAGATAGAAGGACATTGTAAATAATTTAAAACTTATTTATAGAATAATCCGATGCACCAAAGCAATAAATTTCCATTGCCATTTTTTGTTATTATTTTTTCTTATGTACTTATGTTGTAACGCTTATGTCAATTTAAGAAAGGCGATTCAATAAGAGGTGTCATTTTGAATTGCGCGGTATTTCCGCGCTATAGATTTGATATACATTTGATTATGGAACGTTACACGAACGACGAACGTATAATTATTGTGAAAACACATAATCAAAATGGTGAATATTTTGCAGTAACAATTCGTGAAATTTTGAGTAGAAGAAGTGCACGTTCTCGTGTGTCGTGGTGGTGGTCTTTCAGCTATAAATATCGTCACAGTGATGGAAAGGGTTAGAGAAGAGCCGAGAATCTTAATTTGTACCCGTTCACTGCAGTTGGACTTTTCTTATGGAACTCGATGGGAAAAAGGATTACCATATTATGTAGATGATGCAGTCATTCTTGTAAGAAGAGGAAGGAAGTGCGGACAATCATGGCACGACTTCCATGTCATGCCAGATGTTTTGGTCTGGAAATAAATAGCAATAAAACAAAACTAATGATTATTATAGATCTGGCAAACAGCAACCTACCACAAATCCACCGAGTGGAAATCTTCGAGGTAGTGAATAGCCTTCAATATAGAAATAAGAAAATATAGAAAATGGACAGATCAATCCACAACAGTTAACACCAAACTTAAATTGCTGCTGAAAGAAGGATAGCTGCCTTTTAAATGTGGTGCTATAGAATATTGGTTCGCATACCTTAGACAGTGCACCACACAAATGCATCAATAATAGAAGAGCTAATGATCAAAACTAGATTACCCCCAAACAATTAACCAACAATATTTGACATATTTTGGACATTTTGCAAAGAAAACTGACGCCACGGAGAAGATAATTGTGGAAGGCAAGATAGAAGGACGTGGATCACTAACACGCTGGATCGATCTTACAAAGACTCTAATTTTTTTTAATAGGATACGGACTACATGGCGACAAATAGTCAAAAAAATATTTTATTGATGCCACCACACCCTGCCGAAGGGTTGTGGACTGAAGAGAGGGAGCATGGCACATCTGCAACGAATTAAAAGAAAGATATTCGTTTAAACCCCTACAAGATGCAACTAATGCAAGAACTGAAGCCTCCAGACCATGCGCAGCGCCGTACATTTGTCAATTGGGTGTTGGAAAGCAAAGTTGTTGATCTTAATTTTTGCAATAAAATCATCTTAAGTGATGAAGTTAGTTTTCAGCTGAACGGATACGCCAATAATAGTAGAGCACGTTATAACGGACCAGAAGATACGATGTTTTGCGTTAAAAACTTAATGGAATTAGTTATAGACAACATTAAAATTAAGCGAATAAGGTACGGATGAATTCGATGAAAATAATCGATATTGAAAATCGTTAATTTTCAAGAGCTCAAACAGCTTCTGTTGACGGTATGTGTGGTTTCACCTATACGCATTTCATCTTATAAGTTCGTCGTTGATTTTATGTGCATTACATTAAATTAAATTTTTCCAAGTTTAACGTAAAAAGTTGAATGCCCACAAAAATAATAATCGGAAATTATTCTATTTATTACAAAGTCAGGGTGGGGCATGGCCTAAGAGTACTCACAGCCAATGGGAGATCCCTGTTTCACTTACTACTTCAAAGGTTATTTTTGAGGGTTAAATATGTATTTTCCGCAATTTTTTTTTGTTTATTTCTACTATATAAACTTTCAGTTTTCCGAATATCTATAGGGAAGTTTTCAAATCGCTGTTCCTCATATCGTGCTACCGCCCGTCAATAAATAAAATTGCTGGATCTGAGGAGCTGAAAACCCACAAGCCGTCTCGGAACAACCCATGCATCCGATTTCTGGGCTGGAGGGGTAATAGGACCATATTTCTTCGAAAATGATGCCGACCAAACTGGGTCTCGTTATCGTGACATGTTAACAAATTTTTTGTGCCCAAAATTAGTTGATATGGATCTCGAGGATATATTTATGGTTTCAATACGACAGGGCAATATGCATACAGCAAACTAAATAATAACTTGATTGAATTCAAAATTCAAAGATCGCGTTATCTCTCGACGTGCTGACATCAATTGACAGCGTAGATCTTGCGATTTGACGCCATTAGATTTTTTCTTTGGGACCACTTGCAGGGAAAAGTCGACGTGAAATTGCAAACATGGAGTCTTATTTATGCGAAAACGTAATGGAAAATTTTGCCAAAAGAATGATGTCATGCCAGCAGAGCCGTGGAGGACATTTGAATTATGTTGTGTTCCACGTACTATAAACGCAATGTTTGCTCTTTATGTTAAAATAGAAATTTTTCCAATTTTATTAACGATTTTTTTTAAACAAATCAGACACCTCTTATTGAATCACGCTTTACCATCATCTGGTCAAAATTTTATTATTAAGAAAAATATTTCGATTTAATATATTATTTTATGTGGCCACTTCACTTTTTAGATTTTCTTGAAAACATATAAATAATTAACCTTCATTTGTTTACAAATACAGATAATTTATTGAAGTAGTAAGAAATGTTGCTTATTTTTAGCTAACTTTCAAATTAAATTATGATGATATATCAGAACTTCCTTATAATTTTTTTACATGAAGTTTCTATACCAAAAACTTAGAATTTCTCTTAAAGTACATAGCGATTTTTTTTTATTTTCGCATTTAAAATAACTTGACCTATTTTTTATTTTCGCAAAATCTTACTTTCGTTTGACATATTTTAGATCACTAACCTGAAAGTGTAACATCCAATTGTACGAATAGAAAAAGGTTGTGTGTATGATATGATACGAAGTGATCTTAATTTGCTTTGTTTTAAGGAACAATACCATTTGAAATGCCACGATGTTTTAACCTTTAATTCTTAATTTAGTTCTGCGTTGAATTTTATTTATTCTAGTTAGTTTTCGTTTGCCAAGAATATTCTATGATGTTGTTGACCCTCACTTACTACTTTAATTATTGTTATTTAATTATTGCATCTTCACCTCTTTCTTTTACTTTTTTCAACAGTTAGTTACCAAATCGCATTAATCCTTGTTACCTTTTTTTACCACGTTCGCAAGAATAATTGTCGAGTATATTTTTAGAAAAATTTAGGTTCTTTTACCGTAATTGGAGTTGGGCTAGCTCAGCTACAAGCTAATTTTGATCGTTTTCTTTATTTTGTTAAATTCCGAAACTAACTGTATTACTGATTTATACTTTTATAAAAAAATAAGAGTTAAGCTGCATTCGCAACCTCAGAATTAACGTGCGGAAACCGATGCAGTATAATTTATAAATAATTGTTGTTTTTAAAGTAGTTAAAATTGTAATTGCAGGATGTTTTCACATTTTTCGATGCATTCATGACCTTGTAATCATAATTATTAATTTCGTTTCATTAATTATAAATGTTCAATGCACATGCCGTTCCACGATTCTAATTGGCTAAACGACGTTTCTGTTTCGTGTTGAGCCAATCAGAATTACTGAATGTAGCGTTGCGTCACACTACGACGCGACGTGTGTATAAATCCAACTTTAGATAGTGGATACCGTAAGTGGTATAAATTTAAACTAATATTTAATTTGAAACTTCAAAAATATTACGATTTACACCTAGAAGTACTTTTTCAATTAAAAAAGTAGCTTAAGCTACTTGAGAATTTGGTGTAGCTTATAGGTATAATTATATTAACTTGTTCTTGTTAAATCTGACTACATACTTGGCCACATACTTACTTTCGAGAAGTTTTCAAGTGAAAAGTCTCGAAGTAAACGATTTACGTTTCAAAAACTTAATTTATATACCTACTTACCTCTTTAACGCGATATTTTTATTAATTAATTATCTTTTGATGAATGAAATAATTACCCTATTAGATTTTCTAAACATTTATAAATAATGTTTTATTTTCTATTTGACTACGTTTCAACCATGTGGAAGTTTGTATAAATCATGTACTAAATGAAAATTAATTTTTTAATGAATCAGGAAAATAATTAGCGTAATTTGTGGCGAAAGTATATAGGTAACACGACGTCCTTGTGCGTTAAAGTGTACCTACCTCCTAATCATGTTTTAAGATGCAATAAAATTTTGTGTTTGCCGAACAATAATTATTATTTTACCTTCCGCATGTATAACCAAGAAAAATTAACAGATAATTTATTTTTTGCAGAGCAACATTTTCACCACCATGAAGTCGAGGATGAGGAACAAAAATTTTGTCGTAAGACAACTATTATTGTTCGTTATTATAACGTTCCTTCCTTGTACCGCTAGTCAAGCTTACAACAAATGTCTCGTAAATAGAACAGGTGAGTTATCGCCTTAATTTTAAGCTCCCATTAATTTTATTTAGCCCTTCTAAGGAACAGTTAAATTTTTTAAAACTCATTTTCTTCCTATTTTTAGAAGTAAATCCCAAAAGATTTTTACATTATGAGGGACAATCTCTAAATATAACTTTGGAAATGTACGGCAGAATATCGCACCAATTATCCACTCATGTATTTCGAATATTTTTGCAAGAAGTTCTTGGCTATCCTAAAGTTGTGATTAAACATCAAGACGATAACTTCAATATTGAAGACGTTATAGAACGATTATCTGGACCTTCTGGGGAAGAAAAAATAACGTACGTGAAATTATTCATTAAAATTTTATATATTTTTAACGGTGTAATAATTGTTTGTGTAGTGTTCCACAAACTATGATAAATGTTGAGGTCTGGGTACCACCAGAAAACGATACGATCCCAATTTTGGACATACATCACGTTCGAGAGTGTGGGACGATCGCACCACCTATACGATTTGGTTGGTTCATTCCCAACATTAAAAATAAGGAACCCGATCAAAGCATTCATTGGACAACTTTTACCAAAGCTATACACGGTTACGACGTTCAAGATTACGATTTATTGAGGTTAATAAAATCTAATTCGTTTAAAAATCACGAAAACGACGAGTAAGTTTTTTTTGGGTGTTTTGTAAACAATTTTATTTACACATTTCTTTTAATTCAGATATTACTGTCCAGATAAAATCTGCAATAACGGCTTCTTCATTCCTAAACAATGCGCACCTAATGTTCCTTGCGCTTTACTTCTCGCCCCTGATTATGATCTAACCAAGTTCTTAATTAATCAAATAAAAGAACTCAGATTATTCGTTAAAGTTGTTTGGCTGGGACAAAATTTAAAGCATGTCGTTGATGAATTAACGAGCACTTATAAAAAACGAAACACCAATTTGAAATTCATCATTTTGAGCTGGACACCAAGCGAAGTCATCTTGAACGATAATAATTTTATAAATGTTAATTTTAAACGTTGCGAACTATCGAATTCTTCCACTAACGTTGGATGCAAATACGAATTAATGAGAATGGTCAAATTTTCTTGGAGCAAATTGGAAAACTTTGCCAAAGTTGCTTACGAATCTCTTCACAGACTAAAGTTTTCCGAAGAGGATTTCAATTTGTTATTGGATTTGTATAACAGAAAATCGGCCACCGCCAGTGCTTCCGATATAGCGTGCGATTGGATGAGGTTGAGGAAGCAAACGTGGCAACGATGGATACCTGTTAGTAATAGAGAAAAATATGCTATTTACATCGGTGGCATTTTTCCTATTACTGGGTCTTCTTATGTTGGAACCGGCATTTTACAGGGAGCGCTTATGGCGAAAGATGCTATTAACGCTAACCAATCGCTTTTACGGGATTATGACTTGAGTTTGTTAGTTTCGAACGGACAATGTAAAGCGGATATGGTTATGAAGGGATTTATCGATTACATAGTTGAAAATTATTACAACAATCTTATTGGCGTTTTGGGACCCGCTTGCTCGGAGACTGTCGAACCTCTTGCCGGCGTATCCAAACATTACAGAACTATGGTAATTTCCTATAGTGCCGAAGGTGCTAGTTTTTCCGACCGGGAAAAATATCCATACTTTTTTAGAACTATCGGCGAAAATAAGCAGTATAAGTACGTTTATTTACAAATGTTTAAAGAATTGGGATGGAAGAGGGTCGCAGCTTTAACCGAAGACGGTCAAAAATATACGGAATATATATCCCACATGGAAGATTTGCTTCAACAGCAAGGAATAGCGTTCATCGCTAACACCAAGTTTCCAAGAGAAAGAGATGTGGCTGTCATGACAAGAGTAAGTTCCGTTTTTTCTCAAATGTTCAATAAATAACCACTCGTTTTTCTTAGTATTTGGAAGACTTGAAGATTAAACGAGCCCGAATAATTATTGCCGACGTTTACGATGAAGTTGCGAGGTCGGTAATATGTGAAGCTTACAAACTTGGCATGACCACTAAAGAAGGATATGTGTGGTTTTTACCACATTGGTTAAATCCTTCTTGGTACAATGTCACGCATTTTAATGCTTATGCGAACGAAAAAGTTAATTGTACTACAGAAAACATAATCGAAGTAAGATTTTGCTGCCTCATTGATTTAAATTCTTTTTAATTTGAATATTTTCAGGCTATCAACGGTTATTTTTCTATGACTTCTGCATTTTTTGCTCCAAACGAGACAGTCATGCAAGAAAACATAACAGTGGGCGAATGGAGAGAAAAGTACGTGAAAAGAGCAAAAATGGCTGGATCTGGAACATCGAACTATGCAGGATTTGCATACGATGCGGTATGGACGTATGCTTTAGCAATTGACAAACTTATAAAAGAAGATCCTGAAGCTATAGCCAGCATGCATTCACAAAACACTACCGAGTAAGTTACGATTATTATTATTATTACAAAAAAAAATTTAATTGGTTAAATTTATAGTGCTATAAAAACTTTTTTTTTATTACTTCAATTTTTATCGCTATTTTTTCAACATGTTTTTTATAAGTTCAAGGTTTGGTTTCCTCATTAATTTTTCTATTAATTAATTATAATCAGGTAAAGTGGAATACAAATTTACTTTACATTATCTTTGAGGCTTGAAGAAAAAATAATCACTGAAATAATTTATTATTTTCTCACTGATGGTTTTCTTTACGACAACAAAGAGTGCACATAGTGCTTGCAGACAGCTAATTATATAAAATGACGCTTTAGTTTTAAGTAAATTAATTTTTCAATTATTGGTAATATTTGCATAATTAAATATTTAACCCCATTATGTGTCTTCTAATAGAATATAAATTGGTTTAATTGGGTACAAGTGATGTAAATCACTGACATATTTAAATCATAAACAAATTATATTATGGATTGATAAAAAACTTATTACTTTTACTTAACTCAATTAACTTGTTTGAATTTTAGAAAAAAATTTAATAGGCAAAACAAATTTGTTTGCTTTTGATATTTGTGTACCCGCTCTTTGTTCTATTTCGACTTACCGCGACAATTTGTTCGTTTATTTATTTGGTACTTTATTTGTTTATTTATATGTAATATAATATACTGATGTGATATAATTCAAAAATAGCTTCTAGATAGAACAGCGATTTTCAACATTTTTTAACTCACGGCACACTGGAGAAGATGCTAAAATTGGCAAGGCACACCATCAGTTTTTCTATGTATCATATTATTATATTATGGTATCAGAGCTGGAATAGATATTTTTAAACTTTTTAAAAATATCCTTTTCAAAGATATTTGCAAAAATCTATGCTAGCTAAAAAAATATATAATATGGCTATGGCAATATAACAATTAATAGTAAAAATGTTTGTTAAAAGTAAGTAAGATACTTTTTTTTTGTATCTTCTATACTTTTCTAATTTCTTCATATTCTACAAAAGGGCGACCACAAGCGCAGGCTGTAGTTGCTCGACTTTTGGACTCGCTCCAAGTTTTCAACCTTTCAACTCCATCGACGGATATCATTTACGATAAAACATTATGGTCATGGTCATGGCCATAGTTTAGTTTCCGGACACCTTTAGGAATCTAGATAGTACGTGATTTTTAAGTTGTGCGGCGTAAAGGCCGCACTTAGGGGGATTATTTGATTTGTCCCATGTGAAGTAGTGTGGCACTTCGAAATGCAGCAGTCTTCAATTAGCCCGGTTTGGATTCATTAGTATCACTCTTCCCCAGATTTAAATTTCCCCGCAAACTAATTTTGCAATTTGACAATTGTTCAGGAGAGTTAAAAATAACTTTAACTCTCCGAGTAAAATCCATTTCTTTACTTTTATGATTGCTTGTACCTATTAAGGACTTCATTTACCATCATGTTTGAAGGTAAATTTGAATTTTGTTTTTATCCTTTGTTTAAAGGCAGTAATTTCACTTTCGTTACTTTGGCAGAGTGGTTTATTCAAAGATTTAGTAATAATCGACAAATAATTATCTCAAAACCTCCGTTTTTTCTCCAAAAAATGTATTTAAATATTTTTTACTATACCTACAACAAATGTTCGTGATATTATTATAAAAACCAAAAATTTTATTAACAATAATTAACGTTTTCGTTTGAGAACCGTTTACGTTTATTGGCATCAGAAATACAAAATCTTTTTATGTAAGGTTTCACTGGTTGAGACTATGATAGACAACCCTTCCGAAGCTTTATAACGAATTTTTGGAAAGTGGCATCTTCGTATGCTGTCTTGATTGAAACCACACCTGGTTCATCCTTTGTGTATCGAAACCACACCGTTTTTCTGAAAGGCGACGAACTTTTACCTCCAACAGTCACCAAGTTGTGCTTTTTTGGATTAACATCAATAAAATCGTCGTGCATCAATGGAGAAACATTATAAGGCGCTGTTTTTTGCGTACGTTTCTAATTTGTTGTACCCACCCTTCAGGAGCGTATACTGAGAGTTTCTTTGAAGCTGTAAATATTTATTGGCGAATAGAGTCACATTCCATGAAACTGTGCCCTGATTCAATATAAGTATGGTGGATTTGTTCAAATATACAAAATTTGAATTTTTTTGTTGACCACCACAACCATTTGACATCACCATTACAATCTCAACATTATAGTATACTTCATAAGGTAAGCGTAAATATTGGTTGAAATTTCCACGCTACCTCTTCTTCCTTCAGTCTCATCCCAAAGAAAACATTCCGCCGAAGCATCATCCAAATTATAGACAGTTAAATTGTATACTCCCAACTTCCTTACATAAAAAATGGGCCCTGAACTCCTTTTGGAGTACTTAACTTCGCTGGGGAAAGACAAAATGTGGTCTCTAATGAGCTTTTCGTCTTCATCATCAAGGTTCGTTCCCTGCATTTCAGGAAGCAAAATTCCTTGTGCATTTAATTTCCTTAGTGCTCCTGTCACAAATGTTTAACGTATCTAAAAAAAACTCACGACAAACAGTAACTTTCACAAAATCCTTGGAAAAAGTATAGGTTTTAGTTAAACTTCGCAGTGAATCTCCTTCTGTAGTTTTCCTCTTGAGAGTGACATGCTGAATTATGAACTGACGTTCAAAAACTGAAGATAGATTACGAAACTCTGTGTAAATATTCTCTCTTTCTTCTTGAGAAAATTTGCTTGAGCATTCATGATTTTTTTTTATTTAAACATCGTGGAATTTCCATAGGCATGGTGCTACTTCTTTCCCTTTCACGGTTTTGTAACTTTCTCCCTTCAGACGTTTAGGTTTCTGAGAATTTTTTCCCCACTGTTTTGAATTACCAATTTTACGCTGCTTTGGTGGTGATGGAGTAGTTTCAGTTGTATCAGTTTCCTCCAGATCAGATGATGGACCTGCATTTTTATCAGTAGCGATAGTATCGTCATAATCAGCACAGACCGGACATGAAATGACAACATAAATAAATATTTGCCACCAACAAACAAGCGAATCTGACACTTTCGTTAATTTTCCATAGTAAATATTGGCCAACTTTGGCTATGACGACCATGGTAAACTAACCAAAATGCAGATTCGCTCCTTTTGCATAGTCAAATATACTGATTATACGCAGTTTGTAATTTACATACAAACGTACACTTGAATTTTTTTAATAAATATTTGCAGGGCTGAAAGGCTTCAAAATTATCTTTGACCAAAATTAAATTTCTTAAAAATTGCAAGAAAATACGAATACTATCCGAAGTTTCTATTTTCAAGACAATAAGTAACCATCAAATGCAACGGTGCGTTTGTCAGGGTATTACAAATTATTATTTGTAATTTTTGTTTGTAAATTATTATTTGTAACAATCTATTATTTACATTACAAACGCTTCGGAATGTTGTAGAAAAATCTTTTCACATTTTCCAAATTTCAAAATTAATTTTAAAGCCTTTTCGGCTAGCAAAAAATTGTGTAAATAAATAATAATTAAAGCATATTTTCACTTTTAAATTAGAATTACAAAAATTACACCTAATTTATTAATTAAAACCTTATTTTTTAATTTTGTAAGTAAATAAATAAATGTAATAGTTAAGTAAAAAGTAAATTTCAAAATTCTAGCACAAGGGGGGGGGGGTGAAGGGGTTAGTTCCTCCCACTCCGTGAATTTTCAAAAATTAAATGAACTATGAATGAACTGAAATTGCTACAAATTTGAAAAATGTACCTTGAGGGGTCTGACCATCCTGGAAGTTCTGAAAAAAAATTTAGTTTTTGTAATTTTCGCTTTTGTAGACATTTGCAGTTTAGCGAACAATTTAAGCCGTATTTGACAATAAAATTCAAAAAATAATCGGAGTTATGTATTTCTAGCTATAAGAACGCTCGTGTCGGTGGAGGCCTTCCACGGAATCAGGTGTAGCGCCACAATTTTTAAATATTTTATAATTTTTGTTTGCAGTCTAAAAATTTAAAAACATTATTCGATACTTTCGGGTTTATTACTTTTTACAAATAAGTTAATTTCTCTATTAGCACTCAGGATGGTGCGACTCCTGAACTTTCCCCTCCCATGAACTTGAGCTGCATACTCTTTTTGTAGATATTTTATTTCAGATCACGTTTAACCCATTCATTTTTCATCTAAAATAATCGAACAAATAGGAAATTGCGTATGTGTGATATTATTTAATAAATAAATAAACGAAGTTTAATCTTGAATTTAAATAATGTAAGTACGCCCTTATCCAAATTTTTTTTTTAAATTGTGTGATATATGAATTTTATAAATGATTAATTTAACTACTGGAAAGCAAATATTAACAAAGTGGATAAAATTAAGAAAAATGTATA
Source organism: Podabrus alpinus (assembly GCA_932274525.1). NCBI lineage: Eukaryota > Metazoa > Arthropoda > Insecta > Coleoptera > Cantharidae > Podabrus > Podabrus alpinus. The sequence continues at coordinate 46,686,181 of OW026451.1, read as the reverse complement.
TTACACAAAATAAACATTGCATAAATATAATTTATAGGAACAAGCACAATATTTTAACTCGTATGCACTATATTCAATCTATGTATATATTTACATAATATTATAATGCATTGCATTTACGACAGGAAACTATTTTTTTAAAGAATATTTTATGCTATAAATAGGTATCCAAAAATTGTTTAAATAAAATATTATATAAATTGTTAGATAGATTTTTATCTGTCTATACCTTGACAACTTCAAATTGTAATATTTTCAAATATTTTCGCTAAAGTATTTTAATTTTAACAGTAAATGAGAAGCACAGAAATTTTATTTATAAACACTTAATAAAAAAATTTATTTGCCGCCTTGTGACGGGTCAGGACTTGAAATATTTGAATAAATAATAAAAATGAAGAAAGTGGGGTTCTCCGTCACAAAGCGGTAAATAATAAATGTTTTTTAAGTGTTTTAAATTAAATTATTGTGTATATCTTCTTACTTACTCTAAAAATTCAAATATTTTAGGGTTTCTGTTAAAATTTATAATTTTTACAAAAATTACCCAACCCTTTGCTACAAATTATTTTTTAAGTTAATTTATAATTAGAATAACTATTATAATAATATGGTGTGATGATAGCTAAGGTATCAAAGATTTTAATATTCACTAAGTAAGTGGAAAACTACTTGATGCTGCTTAATTCGTTTTTCCATCAAGAGTCCTCAATAATTACAAATAAATATGTAATTAAAAAATGTTTTAATTCCCACATGTATCGCTTATATTAAACCTCTATATTGATATGATATTTCTTAATTTGAAGTCAATAATTTCAATTTTGATCAAAAACTTAATTTAAAATATAAATCAGAGTTTTGCCCTACATTTTATAAATTAGCTTTATCGCCCCAGTCATAGGCGTACCCAAATTTGAACACAAAATTCTTTTACATAATAATACTAAAAAAAAATCCACAATATGTATACCTGCTACATTAATAATAGACGAAGCTTTCAAATGTATTTTAATATTTATTTTCATCCCAAAACTGGTACAATTTGTTATTGAATTTCCCCCATTTATTCCGATTTGGAATTGATTGTCTCAATTTGAAGTTGTAAAGGTATAGTTTCTAGTATTTTGACCAGTTGAATATAATATTTCAATTATATTTATGTACTACTTTGTATAAACCAAGTTATTGAAATGTAACTTGCATGCATTAATTGCGTCTACTAATTGCATTAATTGCAATAAATAAATTAATGTAATAATGAAATTATTCTTTCAAAAATATTACCAAGTTAATGAACACTTACTCAAAAGCCCTAATTGAAAATACCAATTTTTTCAATTAAGTAAAATTTTCAAATACTTACGTGTTGTTTTAATATTTTATATTAAGAACAATTTTGTTATTATATTTTCAACAAGTTATAAAATCAATTAATTAAATTATTGAATTATTTTGAACATAATTTGATTATGTAGTATTAATTGGGTAAACCTAATGGGAATTTTGGAAATACGCGATGGAGTCCAAAAGGTTATCAATGGATAGCGGTACTAAATTGGAAGGCGTAATAAATGACTTGAGAATCAATACAAACGAAGAATTACAATAATCAAACAATATAATATTATGACTTCCAAAATTACAGCGCACTCTGTTGATAACCTTTTGAACTACAACATAAAATTATGTTTTCAAAACTTCTGCTTTATACTTTTTGAAGATATTCCCGGCTCTGATCATACGTAAAATTATAACAATTCAATATTTTTTATCTTCGTATTCATTATTATTTCAATTATGGGAATGAGATATCATTCAAAAAGACATCTTTTCGACCTAAACTCCAGCATCATAACTGCCAATCCTTCACGACACACCGATTGAAAATCACTGAACTAGAAGCTAATTGACCCAAATAAATGTTAATTCTGTTTTTCTTTCCAGTAAATTAGTCAACTTGGTGAAATCGACAGATTTTACTGGCGTGTCGGGCCGTATCAAGTTTAGAGGTGGACCATCACGATATTCGGTTATCCATGTTCTTCAATGGTGTAACAACAGTACACGAATTGTGGGCTCATTTCATCCCAACATATCCGACGAAACTGGTGAAATTTTCGGTGGTGTGCTGCGACTCAACGTTAGCGCTATTTCATGGTTGACACCAAACGGTAAAAAACCGGACGACGGTTATTTACCGCCAAATACCTGCGCTCTTAGTGGTTTCGCCGAGTTTTTAGACGTCGAGTGCGAAATGGCGATCGTAATTTTGAACCTGATTGCAGCCACGTTTTTGATAACGCTATTAGTGGTATCGATCTATATCATTAAGCGCCAGTACAACAAAAAGGTTAAACTTACCGAACGGTACATGAAATCGCTTGGAATTGATTTATTGAATGCTTCCAATATCGCCGGATTGGATAAGTGGGAAATACCGCGCGAAAATGTGGTGATTAACAGAAAACTTGGCGAAGGAGCGTTCGGTACGGTTTATGGCGGGGAGGCGAATTTTGCCGATTCCGGTTGGCTTGCGGTTGCCGTGAAGACTTTGAAAGTTGGCTCCAGTACCGAAGAAAAACTCGATTTCCTATCAGAAGCTGAAGTAATGAAACGTTTCGATCACAAAAATATTGTAAGATTGCTGGGTGTTTGTACAAAGAAAGAGCCTGTTTATACCATCATGGAGTTTATGCTGTACGGAGATTTGAAAACGTTTTTACTTGCCCGTCGTCATTTGGTGAACGATAAAATGGCCGAAGAATCTGAGGAAGTTTCGAGTAAAAAATTGACTAGTATGGCGTTAGATGTTGCAAGAGGTCTTAGTTATCTTGCGGAATTGAAGTACGTTCATCGCGACGTTGCTTCAAGAAATTGCTTGGTGAATGCACAAAGGGTGGTGAAATTGGGAGATTTTGGCATGACAAGGCCTATGTTTGAAAACGATTACTACAAGTTTAATCGTAAAGGGATGTTACCAGTGCGCTGGATGGCACCTGAGAGTCTTACCTTGGGTGTATTTACTCCCGCTTCGGACGTTTGGAGTTATGGAATTTTGCTGTACGAAATTATAACGTTTGGAAGCTTTCCTTTTCAAGGACTGAGTAATAACCAAGTTTTGGAGCACGTTAAACTTGGAAATACGCTCACAGCGCCGCAGGGAATCAAAACACAATTGTAAGTTATCTTGTGGTTTTACAACTTGCGAAATAATTACGAGATTTTTGTTACAGGGAAGGTTTGTTGAAGTCGTGTTGGAATCAAGACAGTAAAATGCGACCATCCGCTTCCGAAATAGTGGAGTTCTTGGCAAACAATCCGCGCCTTATGGCACCATGTTTGGATGTACCTCTTTCGTCCGTCCAAATGGAAGACACGGGTCAGCTGGAAATGCACCTTCCAGAACAATTCCGTAAGTGTTCAATGTCGCTAAGTACAAAAAGCACATTACCAAATGGACTATCGTCAACGTCTTTCGATTCAAAGTTGAATATGATACGGCAAAACAGTGCACAAGAAACTATGGTTTCGATACCAATGGATAAGTGTTGTCCGAGAGAACCGCTTTTGGGCTCGCCCACAAGGTCGGATTCTTTTTTAGGACTGAGTAAGTATGTTCCAATTCAGCACAGTCGAAATGACGAATATTGTCAACATAGTCCTCCAAATGGTCACGCCATTACAAAATTGTGAAAATAAATGTAAATACTTAATTGTTAAGTTGTACATAGGAAACTTTCTTATTCGGTTAAAACGCGAACAAAATAATAAATTAAACATGTTAGTTTTTGCAATAATGCACCCAAAGAAGACTGGAAAAAAATTGTTTTGCAATAACAAGACTTTCAATATGTAACGGTGTTATAATATTTAAGTATTGCCTACATTATTGGCTCAATTTGCTTATCGGCAAATTTACTAACTAACCAAAGTTGAAGTTTAGATTTTGTAATGAATATTGTAGGTATATTTTTATAAAGTGAAAACGACGCACTGGGCCAGTGCTTACACGCGATTTTGGATCAAAACCTCGAAAGAAATCACGAATGGACCTAACTCGGTAATTAAAGAAATCAAATATTTTGGGTTTCCAAATATTCGACAATTTTGTTAAAAAATTAAAATTAGTAAACAGAAGAATTTAATGAAAAACTGGTACATGTTTTTCTGTTATCACTTACTATGTAAAAACTAAGCGAGATAGCGAAAAACTTAAAAGGAATTTTTTGTAGAACGTGAAATTGTCTATCAAAAGTTCCCAAGAGCACATATCTGAGGACAGTAGTTTAGAACTGAGAGCCTTTCGAAGTTGACCTTTCAATATGTCAACTTTGAGATGAAATCGTGATTTTTGCCAATGCGTCAATTTTACTTAAGATTGATGGAAACAACGTAAAGGTGAAATTAAAAATCTGAAAGACTTCATGGCTTGGTAGAACACTATAATATAATTTTTATATAATATTCAAAAATGATTTTCACCTCCAATTTATTTTTTTACTGACATGGTAAAGCTAAACATTATTAACACCACATTTTTTATTTTAATTGTTAATATCTCGGGAAGTATTGACATAAAAATAGTGTAGATTTTTATACTTGTAGGTAAAAATGTTGTCTACAATTTTGTTCTCTTGTCGTTTCTTCGTAAATTCAACCGTTCGTCAGTTATGGTTAAAATGTGTTCATCCGGAATGGAGCAAAATATTCAATTTTTGAAAAAATCTGGGGACACATGACCTCATTTGCATTATTGCTCATCTTTTAATATCAACGGAAAATCAGTGACCTGATCCACTTTTTTTTTATTAGTGACCGTTATTTGTCTGCATGTGATCAAAGAAGAAGACTCCTTGAAGAGGTAGACGTGAAATTTGAGTAATTTTATTAAAATTTTTACTGATAGTAGGCAGGATTATGTACCTTTTAAAAGCCATCTAAAAAAACCAGTTGCTATTTAAAGAAACTTGATAATGTCGTCCACCTGATACGGATGATGTCACTGCTTTTCTGTCGACATTAACAGATGAGCAATAATTCAAATTTACCCTTTCCACACTTTCAGCCATAACTGTCCAACGGTTAAATTTTATGAACAAACGATAAGGGAACAAAATTGTAGTAGACAATGTTAACCTACAAGTATAAAAAACGATAAAAATCAACATTATTCTTCGACCAGGACTTCTCGAGATATTAAGAATTGAAGCAGAAATGTAGGGGTTGATAGCGTTAAGTTTTGTTTTGCTCTACAAAAACTTTCCTTTGTTATTTTTGCTTTCTCGCTTAGATTTTGCAGCGTAAGCAATGATAGATATTCGATGTTTAATTTTTTAACAAATTTTATTTTATTTCTATCTCTATTATTATTTTACACTTAACTACCGAGTTTGGTCCATTCGCGATCCCTTTCGAGGTTTACTAGGCACTGGCCTAACTTCATTAAAATCATGCTTGCCACATATCAGGTGTATTTAAAGTTTGTCCACTTTATTCTCTATTTGTAAATATTTGACTGATATTTTTTGTTTTAACTGTTGTTTTTATGTGACGTATTTGTGGTAATTGTGTTGCTTCGTGTTATTTATTATCAACTCAAGTTAGTGGTGAAAAGATTTGATTTTGTTTACTTTAAGCCAAATAGTCGACTTTTTTGCTCATATATCGTAAGTAGGTTTGGTGTCGGTATGGGCAACAACGTATAGACTGATTTTAAAACTATCCAACATTGCAGACCGTTTTTAAAATATTCCAGTCAAACACCGCGCGTTTCACGAGGGTCCTTTAAGCTCTTTAAATTTATTTGATCGTACAAAACGCTTCACAATCCGCCTCAAACAATAATAGGAACTTGACAGTATTTTAATCATAATTTCACATATTATATAATAATAATTATTAATCATTTTATTTATTAATATAATAACGACAGTATTAAATATGAAAATAAAATTGAAACGGCTTAAAGGATCTGTTACGGTTGTAACTTGCAGTGATTTTCACTGTGCCAACAAATTCCAATGTTTCTAATAAATTAATTATTTACTTACTTTTTTGTATGTTGCATTGAAAAAACTCGTAGTTACTACTATAATATATTTTTTTTATTTATACATAGGTAATAATTATTGAAGTGGAAGTTTTAAAAATGTATACTATGAAAAAGTATGTTTTATTTTTGTTATACCTAGAATAAATTTAGTGTTAAATACTAACGATAAATTTTTAAATTGGCTAAAAGTCGTATTCTAGTCATTTATTGTAACTTTTTACCGAGACTAAAAACCAGTGATACAAACAAATAGTTATAATTATTAAACTGCTTCGCAATAAAACATCACCCAATAATGGTATTATTAAATAATTATTAGATAAGACAATTAAAGTGGCTGCTCATTTACTATAACCATTAAATAAAATAAATAATGCAACTCGAATAAGCCGATTTTAAAAACCATGACTTTAAAATTAAGTTCCTTGTAATATAATATTTATTTATTGTAATAATAATAATTATTGTAAAATTAAGTTTTTATATAAGTGCACTAGTACATCGAACTAGGTAAACTATTAAGTATACTACTATTTATTTTATAATTAAGGTTTTTTCTATTAGGATAATAATGTATAGATATTTTTTACTACACAACCAATGCTAGATTAGTGGAAATTAATTCTTAAGGTGTGTGTACATTGTATGTATACTCTATTTATTTGTGTAAGCGGCGTCTGAATGCGTGAGTGAAAAATTTGTTTTGTATTTTTTATACTTAACAAAAAAGTACCTGATTGTAACGTTTTTGTTACAAATTATTTTTATTGTTTTCATACTCTTATCCAAACTTGAAGAAAACTAAAGTTGTATTTAGTTTATAGGAGGTATTAATTTTACATTAAACTGTAATTATTATATCAAATTTGTTTTATTACAATACCCTTTTCTTCCTCTTTTATTTGGAACAAAATTACGAATGGTAGGTATTTGAGACACTCTATTTATATTCATAAATGGGGTAATCCCGTTATTAACAGATTTTTTTTACGAACGAATTTTTTAGGAATTTTTTTAAATTAATAGAAATATTCACAGTAAAATGCAAAAGAATTCATTTTAAATTTTGGGTCGAGCCAACTAATGTTGACCACCCCAAATAAAATTAAAAATTTCCTATTGCAAAGAGGAAGGTTTATATAGTATACTGTTAAAATTTTACTCGAATCCCGGTTTTCTTCAAAGATGGCGCCTTCAAGTATGTTTAGCTTTTGCCGTGTAGCGGCGTACGCGATGAAAAACCGGCCGGAGCTCCGGAGGAGCGCAGGCTCAGGTTTTTCGATGTCCACAGCCGGACGAGTCTCGGATCCAAACCCCAAAATTTCAAATTCGATTTGTTAAAAATTTTGATAATACATTCGCATGTGAAATTTTAACAGTACTATACTATATCTGTACCTCAGAAGCAAACTATGTTAAGTCCAAAATGTTAAATGTTCAGGAGAGCGTTTTAAAGTTTTTTTTACAACAGTTTTGGTTATAGCTCCATTACAAAACAGGATAGAACATTGAATTCTGGGCATTTTATAAATTATAGTAATCATTTTCTATCAAGACAAAAAAATTTCTAAAATTAATTCATTTTTTGGACAAAATTGGACTTAACATAGTTTTTCTTTTAGAAAATGAAAAATCGACGGACTTGATATCAAGTTAAGTCCAGTAGCACGAAAAATTATTTGAAGGCAGAAAATGTCAAGTCCTGAATGAAATAAGATCTCTTATAATATTTCATTAAAATAACATGAAATTTGCTGTGATTATTAGGTATTCAATATTATTATTTTATTATTCAATAACGTTCTTTATTAACAAAATACTCTGATACAAAATAGCGTTCTACAATACAATATTATAATAGTATTACTATAGATCGAGTTAGTCGCTGTCTTCGCCGCCTTCACCATGAGGTTGGTTCTTGAAAAAATTGTGGGAGGTTTTAGGCACCCAAGACAATAATTTTTGAAGGTGATTATATTTCTTGGTAGAAATTGGCCTGGCGTTAGTTCGTATTTGGCGTAAATTTTCAGGAATAGTTGGAGTATTCCGTTTGCTTCTTCGATTCAAATCCAGTTTTCGAAAATTCATCTCATCAAAAGAAGTTTTGAAAAAAATCACCCCTGGATCGCTTTGTCTGACTTGGAAGTGAACTATTTTCGATATCAAGAAGTCCTGGTTGTCTTTGGATTTTTTTTCATAATAAAGGGTGCACTGGAACCCTCACACAATTTCTTGAAATCTTTGAAATCCTCTACTTCCATATTAACGACAGTAAACGGATTTTTGACGCTGCATAATCTTACTACCTGCTGCCAGTCCCAAGGTGTGACTATGCGCAGACGATGTTAAGTGGACTTAACATTATTTCGCACTACTCTATTCACGGACTTAACATACTTTATAGCAAGCTATTTTAAAAATAGTGATAGATAGAAGGTTTCTGACAAGAGCAAATAAAAGAATGATTTTCGTTTAGTGACTTAACATAAAAAACTTAATTTGGCCAATTTTGGACTTAACATAGTTTGCTTCTGAGGTACAGATATAGGTAAACCTTCCTCTTTGCAATAGGAAATTTTTAATTTTATTTGGGGTGGTCAACATTAGGCGACTCCCCCCTAAATTTTATTCAATAAAGGGCCTTAATTGTGATCACGGTAAGATTCTTTGAATTAAAATGAATACTGGACAACAGAAATAAAAATAAAAAATTTTATTTTTTCTAAACTTATAACCACTTTATTTCATAAATAGTATTTTATTTAACCTCAATTAACACTAATAAGGTTAAAGAATTAGAATAATTGTTGACACTACTTGAATTAATAGAGGAGAAGTTGGTAATATAAAATCTCTGTTTATTTTTATGTAACAGACTCAAAACTAAACGTTCAAATTTTTCAAATCATGTTTTCAATAGTCCAGTCATTACGTCGGGCAAAAGGCGGTTATGCGCTAATAACTTGGATATATGATTTCTTTCGATATTCTAAAAATAAAATTGGGCGTTTCATAAATTAAATATAATATATATGTAAATAAAATTATAAGTAAAGGCTAAAAAAATTCTTCTAATCCCTGTAGTTTCCGAAGTTTAGCCTTACCAAATGTCTCGTTTTTTCCGATCACAAATGAAGCCCACTAGTGGCGGCTAGCGACTTCTTTCAATGGGAGGGTACAAAATTTAAATAAAAACCAAAAATATAAATTAATAATATATTCTTGTGTTACTTTGTAACGTTCCAAAAAATGTATTAAATTGTATTAAAAACAAAGTATTAAATATTAATACTGTTTAACGTAGTTTAATGTAAAAACACAATTTTGCTGATTCAAATGATCTCATCCCGAAAATACCGGAAAGAACCACGACAAACAACAAGCTCGCAAGGCGATATTTTTGCTGATCAAGTAGCGTCGGTATTGTAACGTTCCAAAAAACGATACAAGAACAAAGCAACAAAGTATTAAATATTGACTTAACTGTGTAACGTAATACAGTATTTAATGCGAGAATACAGTTTTGCTGATTTAAATAACTCTATGTCAAAATTCCGGGAAAGAACCGCGGCAAATAACAAGCTCGTCACCAAGCGTTTTTTTGCTGACCGAGTCGTTTCAGAAAGAAAATAAAAGAGACGTGTGACCAAGCAGAAGGATCAGAAAAGCAATACTGCTACAACGAGGTACTAGTTACTTCATTATCGTTAGCGAAAATATCGAATAATTGTTTATCGAAGTATTTTATCGAATCATTTTATCGAATATCTGTTGATCAAAGTATTTTATCGAATTATTTTATCAAATATCTGTTGATCAAAATATTTTATCGAATTATTTTATCGAATATCGGTTTATCGAAGTTTACAGGTATACTAGGACCTGTGAAAAAGTTGATTTTTTGTATTTGCAAGTAAATCCGCATTAAACCAATTTTCTATCTGTGTTAGAAATAAGAACAATAAAACCAGAGTGAGAAATTTGTGTAAAACATACCTAGTGCGACGATTTAAAAATAAGTGAATCTTCTGACAATTGAACCAAACGTTCACCAACCTGTGACAGATCACACCAGCGAGGTATTTTTATATATTTTTTTAGAAATTTGTATTAGTTAATAGTTTATGAAAATTAAGCTAAGTTCTAATTTTATATTGAAGCTCCAGGATTCCATAGAAGAGGACCGATTTTATTTTTGTGTTACCGATTTACCTTAGTTTGTTAGTCTTAGTTTAGATCATAAGTTTTGTTGCAGTAAAAACAGCTGTTTCCTAGGATAAGAGCCACAGTATATGTCGTAGTAGGACCAAAGTGGGGTCTACAAATTGTAATTTTAATTTTAATATATTACTGATCAATCAAAAGTATTTTATTATTATTTTCGAACGAATATTCAAGCCAAACCCAGGGAAGGAGTCGAACTTCAAGTACATTCTCTCCACCGAGCTAGCAAGCGCGTTACAACTTTAAAAATATTAATATTCTACTACATTGTGAAATTTAATAATATGTGGAGAGGGTGTCATGGAATACTTTCAGTATAATATCAAGATGGCTATTCTGATCACCATGTGCTGGGGGTATTCCTTACCCCCCCGGTCTCTGGAGCCGCCAGTTTTTTTTGTGAAGAACACACCTTGTACGGAAAAGGGAAAATTATAAATTTATTGTATTTTAGCCGCGGTGGACATTTACCTAAAATTAACAAAAAATGGTTTTCAAATGTTAAATGTCATCGAAAGTTCTTTGATATAAAATAAACAGATAAGAGATATCTCCATTTATTGTAGTTTTATTTAAATTTAAAGTTCTGACGCTCTAAAAAAAATCCTTGATCTATGCGTCGAATTGAATGAACATTTTTGAATTGATTATTATTGAATTTTCCTATTACGGAATTTAAAAAAGTATTTGATATAACCAAATCTTCCTCTTCACAAAATTGAATTGGGCAATCTACCCTGTGTTTTCTTCTTCTCAATCCATATTCTCCCACGCAACTGTGCTTTACTTTTTTGTGCTTTACTTTGCTTTACTTTTCCAATCTTTGCATTAAAATCACCCATTATGACGCATACTTCTCGTGATTTTATTAGTTTTAAAACTGCTTTAATCTGTTCGTAAAACTCCTCCAGGGTAAGTTCATCTTTATCTGCAGTAAGGGTGTAAACTTGAATGATGTTCATATCTACAGGTGCAGCTTGTAATTATTTTAGTAATATTATTCGATCTGAGTAAAAAACATAACGCTTTACTGATTTTTCCATCTCCCTAGATACTATAGGGTGTTTTTTTTAGCTGCATGAGAACTTCAAATTGAAATAAAACATTTAAGAAGTTGATGGAATGTTTTTTTAATTATTTTTTTATGAAAGTAAATTTAATGCCATTTATGATTTGAAAATGATTTCCGGCATGTGACCACTACGACTAATCATTAAAAGCGCATCCGATCAGTCCAATTTTTGACCACTTTTTCCAATATTTCTGGCCTTATTCATAAATGGCTTGCTGAATTTTGACCTCCAATGCTTCCAGAGTTGTTGGTTTGTTAGCATAAACCATGGATATAACAGACCCTCAAAAAATAATCTGGAGGCGTCAAATCACACGATCTTGGAAGCCAATTGATAGGAGCATTTCTTGAAATAATGTTTGCACCAAATTGTCCTTTCAATAAATCGATGGTTTCGGTACCTGTGTACCTGTAGCACCATCCTGTTGGAACCATAAGTTATCGATATTTAACTCTTGAATTTTTGGAAACAAAAATGGATTGAGCATGTGTTGATATCTCACACCATTCACCGTAACGGTAGCTCCTTCCTCATTTCGAAAGAAATATGGACCGATGATGCCGTTGGTGTGTATTCCACACCAACAAACAGTCAATTTTAATGGATGTAATGGAGTCTCAAGATAATGTTCCGGATTGGTCTTAGTCCATATACGGCAATTTTGCTTGTTCACATACCCATTCAACCAGAAATGTGCCTCGTCTTTGAACAAAATTAGGAACATGGAACCTAAGTCTATTGTTGAAACCAGGAAAAATGAAGGAAGTAGCAGAAGAACTGACGAAATACAGAATCGACATAGCAACGGTATAAGAAATAAGATGGGGAGGATAACATGAAGTTTCTGCTGGAGATTATATATTTCTGTACTATGGAGAAGAGAAGCAAAGAAGAAATGGAGTAGGATATTACGTTAACAGAAAGATCGAAACAAATATATTATAGTTGAAACCAATAAGTGGAACGATATAGGCTACCTAAGAATAAAAACAGAAACAGCACCGCTGTTAAGATAATAAATGTATGGTATATGCCCCGATAACGGAAAAGGGCAATAATGAAAATGAAGAATGCTATAACGAATTACAAGAAGCAGTAGAAAAAGTGCCTATATGATACGCTTGCAATATGAAATTGTAACGGACAAATTGGGAAAGAAGATTATTAAAGGAACTATGTGGTAAACACGCAGCACATTAAGTCACCAACGATAATGGAACAAGATTGTATAAAGCAGTACAAGATTGCAGCATACGTATAAAGATTTACAAAATAATGTGGGTGAAACCAGAAGAATATGGAAGAATACAGAAAAAAGAAGACAGTCAAGTAAGACTGAAATAAACTCAAGACCAGAAATAATATCATCTTTAAACTTAGTGGTACCTCCTAGGGATCTGCAGCCGATACACTGAGGTGCTCGGTCATGGGCCTGGTTTACTCAACGGCAGAATACTGTTCACCAGTATGGCTGAACAGCCCACACACAAAACTAGCGGATGTTCAATTAAATAACTCGATGCGAATCATTAGTGGAACCATTAAACCCACTCCTATTCACTGGCTGCCCACTCTGAGTAACATTTCCCCTCCCTACCTCCGTCGCTCAAGCACCCTAGTCAGAGAGTACAATAAAATCCAAAGAAATCCGCTCTTAAAAATCCATGAAGACATCGCGCATTTGGACCACAGACTGCGCTCCAGAAAACCGCCTATTCAAACCGCTGAACGATTACTTGCCAACAACTTCAGCCTGGATCAGGAATGGGAACGAGAATGGCAAGCTAAGGCGCTTCCTGAGATCCGCGACATTCTCCACACCGGCAGATTGAACAGAGTCCGCATAGGCTGTGGGGTGTGTGCTGCTTCCCTGTTTAAATGGGGCAAATCCGTATCTGCCGCATGCGACAGCGGTGAAGAAAGGCAAACAATACACCATCTCACCTATAACTGCGAAAGCAGGCCGAGTCACTGTACAGCTGAAGACTTTTTGAGGGCCACCCCACCAGCTGTCACTTGGATTGAAAGTCTGAACATTAATATCTGATTATGCATTGACATGTAGTTACTTTTCTTTTTTGTACATGCCATACGATAAATAAATAGTCAAGTAAGAAATTTAACAAAAAAAGGATAAATAGCTAAAAGAGATGATGGAAGAAATCAAAAGGTCGAACAGAGAGAATAATGTAAGAAACTTTTATAATGCAATCAAGAACCACAGAAAAGTTACTACAATGAAGATAAGAGCAATGAAAATCGAACTGGGTGCAATTGAAGACGATAAAGAGAATAAAAAAGTATGGAAGAAATACTTTGAGAAACTACTAAACAGAGAAAACGAAGTCGAAGAACAAAAAATGGAGATAAGAGGTGAAGAGCAAATAATATAAAAACCGTCACAAGAAGAAGTTAATAAAATAATAAGAAAAATTAAAAATAATAAGGCAGCAGGAGGAGATGAAATTTATGCGAAAATGTTGAAAAACGGCGGTGAACATTTACAAAAAAGAATTAAAGAGCTGACCTCTGTAGAACGTAGTTAGTAAAAAGGTTAGTAAAAGTGACGTTGGAAAAACAAGAGCAAAGGTTGAATCTACAGAAGGGGAATTGGAAGCATTTGCAGTCGGAACTGGAGTGAGACAGGGAGATACAATGGAAAAGGTAATAAGAAATATATAAACTTTATGCTGTGATTCAAAATGCTTTATAAAGGCTCCCAATTCAAAAACGAATATTAGATTCGTAAAGAGCACAAAATTCTAATTCGAAAGACACTTTAAAAATTTGCATTACGAGAAATTTGAAATTTTCTCAAATTTCAACTTCATGACCAAATTTGGATCTCTCCGGATAAGTAAGACATGATAAAAAGGGAGGTTGTAGACTGCGCCCGATGGTTGAAGGGTCTCATAATCTAGCATGCAGATTGCGCCGGGTTCGGTTAGGGTTAGTATGTAGATTGCGCCGATGGTCAATTAATAGGTAATCTTTTTGGGTAACGACGGAGTGAAAATCCCATTAGAGGATTAAGGTACTTAATTTATTACAGGAGTCGTACTATACATTATGTGCGATTTTTAATTAGGTTAGTAATTTGACGAGGTTATTTTTAAATAACTGCATTATTTTGATTCTTTCATTATTAAAATACTTTTTAATGCTATTTCGAGGTTCTCTCACATCCCGGTTTCATTTATCCCGGTTTTCTTGATGGGTGGCGCCTTCTCGTATGTTTAGCCAAGTAACCAGAGTCAAAACCGCCCTGCAGGGGTGCAGAGCGGAGCGAAGCGGCGCCCCGTAAGGGTAGGTTTTGACGATGGATAACTCTCCTTATCGAATGCACACCCCAAAAATCGAAGAAAAAATTTTTTTTTCACTTTTTCGGCAATACACCGGTTATTTTCCATTTTTTTGATAATATTTATTATTAATATCTACTAATCACACCCCCACCTATCCGAATTTCAAAGAAAAATTCAAATCGGAGTGAAAAAATTTCACTCGATTCGAAGGGAAAGGTTGGAATTTATAAAAAGTATCTGCAATAAGTATTGTCATATTAATGATAATTAGGTACCGCAATTTAATTTTTTATTAATATTTAATAAACTGATTTACAATAATAACCCCATTATGCCTTAGTAATACTTTTTAATCCCTCAAGTACACCATCGGCGCAATCTGTATGTTACCCTTAATGACCATCGGCGCAATCTACAGGTTGCCCATGGTCATTTACCCAAAAAAAAGGATTAATTTCTGACCATCGGCGCAGTCTACATATCTTCTTCTAAATATATAAAACAGAAGATCTGTTTGTTTGCGTGTTTGCGTGTTTGTTCGCTATACGTTCCTAGACCCGTGGACCGATCTCGACCAAATTTTGAACAGTTATTTTGTAGCTCCAGGCGCAACTATTCTCGCATATATGGAGAAGAAATTCGAGCGGGGAAAAAAGTTATTCGCTTTTTTCGAAAATCAAATCACAAGTTTGACAAAAAATTTAATTTGTCAAATAATTAATTTGACGTACAGTCAGTGGCGGAGAAAAAAGTTATTCGCTTTTTTCTAAAATCAAATCACAAGTTTGACAAAAAATTTAATTTGTCAAATATATAAAAAACTACTAACAAAAAACCACTAACAAATTAATCTGAAAATACTGTCAACAGATGGCGGGGATGGCGGCTTTAATTCGAAAAATGCAAACCACTAACAAATTAATCTGAATGCCGCGAATAAGACCGGAGCACTTTATATAGGTCGCAGAACTCGCCGGAATTGTGCAAGAAGACGCAGATCCACTTCTTCGTGGAAGATCTACCTCTTTTTGCGGAAGATTTAACTTTACATGAAGATGTAACTTTACGTGAAGATTATGTATGTATGTATGTATGTATGACAGATGACGGATGACAGATGACGGATGACAGATGACGGATGACGGATGACAGATGACGGATGACAGATGACAGATGGCAGATGACAGATGACAGATGACAGATTAAAGATGAAAGATGACAGATGAAGGCCGAACAACTATGGCCTTCATGGATCTATTATGGTCCGGTCTGTGAGGCCGAAGGCCGAACAACTATGGCCTTCACGGATCTATTATGGTTCGGTCTGTGAGGCCGAAGGCCGAACAACTATGGCCATCACGGATCTATTATGGTCCGGTCTGTGAGGCCGAAGGCCGAACAACTTTGACCTTCACGGATCTATTATGATCCGGTCTGTGAGGCCGAAGGCCGAACAACTATGGCCTTCACCGATCTATTATGGTCCGGTCTGTGAGGCCGAAGGCCGAACAACTATGGCCTTCACGGATCTATTATGGTCCGGTCTGTGAGGCCGAAGGCCGAACAACTATGGCCTTCACCGATCTATTATGGTCCGGTCTGTGAGGCCGAAGGCCGAACTACTATGGCCCTCACGGATCTATTATGGTCCGGTCTGTGAGGCCGAAGGCCGAACAACTTTGACCTTCACGGATCTATTATGGTCCGGTCTGTGAGGCCGAAGGCCGAACAACTATGGCCTTCACGGATCTATTATGGTCCGGTCTGTGAGGCCGAAGGCCGAACAACTATGGCCTTCACGGATCTATTATGGTCCGGTCTGTGAGGCCGAAGGCCGAACAATTTTGACCTTCACGGATCTATTATGATCCGGTCTGTGAGGCCGAAGGCCGAACAACTATGGCCTTCACGGATCTATTATGGTCCGGTCTGTGAGGCCGAAGGCCGAACAACTATGGCCTTCACGGATCTATTATGGTCCGGTCTGTGAGGCCGAAGGCCGAACAACTATGGCCTTCACGGATCTATTATGGTCCGGTCTGTGAGGCCGAAGGCCGAACAACTATGGCCTTCACGGATCTATTATGGTTCGCCCTGTGAGGCCGAAGGCCGAACAACTATGGCTTTCACCGATCTATTATGGTCTTCCCCCTGTGAGGCCGAAGGCCGAACAACTATGGCCTTCGCGGATCTATCATGGTCCTCTCTCTGTGAGGCCGAAGGCCGAACAACTATGGCCTTCGCGGATCTATTATGGTCCTCCCCCTGTGAGGCCGAAGGCCGAACAACTATGGCCTACTCGGATCTATTCTGGGTCTAGATGGCTAAGGGCGGCGGATGCCGCCCGTGCCAGCTAGTGTCCGATAAAAATTGCTAAGAATAATTAGATTGATGATTGTGACATCAAAAATGAAACAAAAGATTTAATTAGCTTAAAATTAATTAAAAATTGTTTGTTGTTTTGTACATATCCATAACCTTAAAGATGTGAAACTTTGTAATCAAATTTCTTTAAAAATAACATGTTATACAAAGATTTGTTCACATCAAAAATTAAGTTATGATTTCATCTATGTGACGTGAGTAATCTTAAAGCGTGAATCAACAAAGTTGTTAATAAGGGTGATATTTGTGAAAAATCAAAATTTATAGAAGATGGAGTCAAATGAATCAAACGAGGATCCAAATTACATCACAAAAATGCCATAATATACCAATGGAATTACATGGAAAGCGTATGTTGAAAACACAGTTTCAACATGGACCATGAATCTAGCACAGAAACAAATTTTTAACAAAAATTAAAATCCAAAATAATTCAATTTGACTCACTTTTCAAGAACAGGCATACCAATTTCTATCGATTTTGGATCAAAATCAGTTGGTTTGGAACATTACGATGGAGTAGATGTGTTTCGTTTATGTCCAGAAATAATAACAACCATTTGGAGGTCAAATAGCATCAATGGCCGACAACTACAACATTTTTGCTGAATTGTGATTTTCGAAATCAACTCAACATTTCACTGAGACCAGAAGATGTTGACAATTCATACGACTTACCTTAATCAACTCGATGTCATCAATAAATTAGTTAAACAACTCCAATAAACACAAGATTCGAATCGAGAAGAACATCAACACGAGGTTACGTGAGGTCATCTAACCAACAACTGAAGTAATAATTCAACAAAATCACAGCAGGTGCATATGACTCATCGAGTGTCATTCTTAATAAAGGAATCCATACACTCATATCCTTTTTTAATTTGAAATTGCAATTTGACGATTTGAAGGTACAGTGAAAACTTTTATTTTATATTTACAAACTTTGCCATCAGCATTTAAAACACAGGATTTGGAATCAAGACTTTCAAGGAAGTGCATTTTTCATTACCCTTTATTGAAAGGTTCTTTTTTAAAAAACATTATTATTTTATTGGTCAACGTTAAGCTTTACCAAAAGCAAATATATTATTTACAAACATTTTATACCGCTATAGTACAGCGAGAGACTTAATTAGTTTATAACTAATTAAGCACGACAAGAAGAAAAGAAGAAGTCTTTTCAACTTGTACATTTGATGAATCAACAATTTTTATTTGTAAAATTTCATTAATGGTAGATCTGCGATCTACAAGTTTGTATAATCATTTATTTGTGTACGCGTTGCGATTGTTTTTCTTTGTCAATATAAACATTTCTTTAAAAGCTATTGAAATCTTTTTTATTTTTACTCAACAAAAGCAATACAAAAATCCAGAGAGAGCAAATTTATCCTCAATATTAAAGATCACCTCTTATTATAATCAAAAGGAACCGACCCTTGAAAGTGTCATCAACTGAGTTTAGTAAGAAGGGGCATAAGTGTTGAACATCCCTCAACTAAAAATTTTCATACGAACCATTTTTACCATAACATTTTTGACTAGCCAACTTAGGGCTGGCGCTAACATTAGTTAAGGGAGGTCACAGCAATGTGTATATAATAAGAAATATGAACTGCAGAAGCACTATAGTAAATAATGGTTTAGGAAAAGAATGGAAGAAATATTTGTAGACTTGTCTGATAGAGTGTAACAAACTTTTGTTACATTTTGGTTTGCGTTGGCAAAATCCATTTTTGTCAACAAGATTAATTTCCTTTTTTTAATCCCATTTAAGTTTATTATGTTAATAATTTTTATTAACACATTTCTATTTAGTTTATTTGTAAATTAACATCCTTTATAAATTTAATTTGATTTTTAATCAATTATTTTCGTATTTCAATGCTTGCAGTTATGCAACTTAAATAACATTCAATTTTACTTGCAAAGTTTCCTTAAACGCGCAAGATCGAACAAATTCTTAATTATGCACACAAAAGATTTCAAAATATGACAACAGAAAATTATTTATTTTCACCAAAATGAATCAATGCCCTAAGGCTAGGTCGTTCGAATCGGGTCTTGTACCGATACGAACAAAAAAATGTCTTTATAAAAGACTGCGTGTACAGTACGCTTTTAAACTGCTAAAGCAGGCAAGTAACAAATTTGTAGCCATTGAAGATGGTCTACAAATTAAACGACGAATTAATTTTTTTTGAAAATTAGCTATTTCGTACTGATGGTATTAATAAATTTAACAATTTTCACACAAAATAATTTCTTAAATCAACTTACGGTTTTTGATGTTACTTTTAATAAAAATATTCTCAAACGGGACATGTCTCCTTTTCGAATTATGGTAACTGAAATTCAGTTAATAATGTTTTGACCTAAAACAAAATTTAAGAAGGGTACATCATGTAAAAAATTGTTAATATAATGATGAAATATAGCTGTACTTTTCAAAGTGAAAAATATGTAAAATCGGTTCGTTATCAATGCAATCACATGCGCTGGGTGTTGTCAGCGGGGATCGGAATTCGCATCGGAAAATAAAGCACGCTTGATTACGACATCTCCCAGCCATCTGGTAACTCGAACGGGTCAACTTGCGAATAAAGTTGATTAAAGGGTTCAAAAACGTCACCATTTGGACTTGTTGAAAGTTGTAATCGTCCATCGGGGGTGGTTACATCCCTCTGGTCTGCCCAGGTGGTCCGAGGTGAAAGTATTGAACAAAAAATTCCTCGAATACTTGGTCGACGGTGGTTTGTCATTAAATCCAGATTCAGGTGAACGGCCATTTTCCATCGAGCGTCTTAAAATTTGTGATCTCGATAAAATTGATTAAACGATTGAATAATCACTTGATGAAAGAAATAAACCATCACACCATTTACGACAAGTAAACATCGTCACTTGAAAATAACTTTGAGCGTAAAACTTTACAAAAACTAGTCGAAAACTAAATTTTGGTAGAGCACCAAAAACGTGCGTCCTTCCGCCATGACATCTTTTTTGCCAACCTTGTTCTTTATTAAACCTACTTGATTGAATTGTTCGATCTTTTAATCAATTTTATCGAGATCACAAATTTTAAGACGCTCGATGGAAAATGGCCGTTCACCTGAATCTGGATTTAATGACAAACCACCGTCGACCAAGTATTCGAGGAATTTTTTGTTCAATACTTTCACCTCGGACCACCTCGGACCAAACCACAGTTGTGGCTTGGTGTGATTGCCGGTTGAACTCCAGCGCAGATACTTCATGTTCGAATCGCGGAATTTTAAGTTCGATCTTGCGCGTTTAAGGAAACTTTGCAAGTAAAATTGAATGTTATTTAAGTTGCATAACTGCAAGCATTGAAATACGAAAATAATTGATTAAAAATCAAATTAAATTTATAAAGGATGTTAATTTACAAATAAACTAAATAGAAATGTGTTAATAAAAATTATTAACATAATAAACGTAAATGGGATTAAAAAAAGGAAATTAATCTTGTTGACAAAAATGGATTTTGCCAACGCAAACCAAAATGTAACAAAAGTTTGTTACAAGAGCTTCAGAGGTTCAACTGAAGATCAACGAACAAAAAACAAAATACATATACATATAAAATACAACGAGCACAATAGAGAAATTAAGAATAACATCAAGTTGGATAAATATAATTTCGAGAAAGTTCATAAGTTAACATATTTGGGAGTCCAACTGAATAGCAATAATGACACAGGGGAAGAAATTTACGAAAGAATTCAAGCCGGATATAGAACATATCATGGTAATAGATTGATATTAAAGGATGGGAACATCAGCAAAAGAGCGAAGCTCAAAATTTACAGAAATATGATGAGACCCGTAGTGACTCATGCAACAGAAGTACTTTGCATGTCAAAGAAAAACCAAGCAACGTTAAGAGTATTAGAAAGGAAAATGCTAAGAATGATACTGGGATTAAAGAAGGTAAATTGGTGCCGACAGCACAGAATATAGAATAAGAAAAAGCTAACGATGGAAATTGAGAGGGTGGACATGGTAAGATATATTAAAGGGCAAAGAATAAGATGGCTGGATCATGTTATGAGAAGGAAATATAATGTGTTGACAAGTGAAATAACGGAATGGAGGCTACTAGAGGAAAGACGGAGGGTAAGACCAAGATTGAGATGGTGAGATGGACTCCAGCAAAATTTCAAGTAGATAAAAATTGGTAACTGGAGAGAAATATGCCAGGATAGTGTTGTATGAAGAAGTGTAGTAGAGAAGGCAAAATCACACGAAAAACTATAACAACAAAGAAAAAACATGAGAGAAAAGAGGACTAATAAATCCACTTCATAAAATGGATTTATCAAAACCTCTGGAAGGAGGTGACTATATTCCTGAAAGAATGTAAGCCTTTATAATGTTAGTTACGTGGAATTCCCTTTGCATCACTCACAGATGTCGATAACATCAAGACAAATCACAACAGTGGCTTGGTGTGATCGCCGGTTGAGTTATAGCGCGGAAATTGTGGGTTCGAATTGCAGACTTGACTGAATTTCTTAGCGCGGCCCTCCGGTGAACATCAACACTATGTGAATAAATTAGTTGAAAGTAAAAGAGAAAAAAGAGGATTGATCCACCTCAATAAATGGATCGTAAAGACTTTGCAGAAAAAGTAGAGGACCAATATTCCGAATGGAATGGAAAATTATTATTAATTTCAAAACGTTATTTCGTGACAGTAACCGATCATGGTCTGAACGTTGGTTCAGTGTTAATGATTTTCCATCATAACAATAAAAAACAGGATGCATGCACATCGAAAGGAAAGCCCTTCAAGCTACCTGAGATGTAAAAACCAAAATGCTCACAGAACCAACAGTGCCTTAAAATAGAGGCACTATAGTTGGGAAGAACAGGACGTTATCCTAGATTAAGAGGAAGAAGAAGAAGTGACAGTAACCAATAGAAATCAATAAGAACTCGATTAGTTTTAATATGATCAAGTTGGCAATTTTGCTAGTAGTAGCCCTAACAAGGACAGTTTTCCACATTATACTTACTTAAAAAAATCCATCATTATTTTAAAGGCAGGGTTGAAATAAAATCGTTGATTTTTATTGGTTAGTTCGGTCAAATGTACAGTTTAAAGGCATTTAAGATTTAAAGAAAACGAGCAGAATCGACACATTAGCCTTTCCTCATTAGTAAATATTATATGCAGCTTCAGCCGTGATGTTAGGTTAATGATGACTTGTATCTAATCAATGTATAAATCCTATTGAATTATACATGCGATGTTTAAATGCAGACTACGTTACACCAACTGCTCGTATTGCTAAAAAATTAATCAAAAATCTAATGTGCAAGGATCATGCAATATTTATTATTTACTGAAAAACAAGTATCTTTATTGATTGAAACTCCAACGCTATCCAAGTTTGTCCATTCGTTTTTCGACTAATTAATTAAACTTTTAAAACTTTGATAGTACCTACTTTTCGACAGTAAAAAACTATTGCATGATCCTTGCTTTTTCATTAAAATCAGATAATCTTAAAGAAGAGAAATTCCCATTTTAAGTAAAATAATAGAAATAGGAGAGATTGGGGTTGGTCGTTATACGGAATAGATTTTCGAGTTTTTATAAAATCGGGTATTCATACTACGATTTTGTTTTTTATCAGAATTTGATCATTCAACATTCTTCTAATAATAAAAATATACACCAATTTAAAAATTAAAATTCGGAACTAAACAAAAAATGTATTTCTTAACTGATCAGACTGTTCCATAGGAACTCAATAAAATCGGATACCACCAAATAAGACCTAAGGTTTAGAGCCACTACAATAACCAACCCTGGTGTCCCATACGGGACTCTTTTTTACGTATTTATTTTTTTCAATCTGCTTCATTCGAGTGTAAGTTTCATAAAAAGGTGGAAAATTGTAAAACCTCAATTACTCAAAAATTGAATGACCGATTTGATTGATTTTACTAACATACAAATCTACATTTTAATATTTAATATTTAAATTTTCATAAAAATCAGATAATGTTCGAGCATCAAAAACCTAGAAGGGAAAGTGTAAAAAACTGCGAGTAGATTATAAAAAAATTATTAACATTTTCCATCAACATAAAACAACCATATTCACTCACCAATATATTGTAATTCGATAACGGTGAAGCTTTTAACTTAAATAGGTATCAATAAGTTGATTTTATAGGAAATTAAATATACGATCAAATAAATTTTACTTTCTTCTTCTGCGACAAGTATAAGTATTCGAACATTTTTAATTTAAAAAAGCGATGCTCGATTTTTATGTATATTTACTTTTGTCTGTTTAATTTGAATATTATGTTTTTTCTATCGAATGGCTCAGATTTGATCGAGTCTGGAATTACTTCCATTTAAAATGCTAATTTGATTGGCCTGTAAATTGATATTCGGTAATTAAACGGTTCAGTCACGCACCTGGAAGCTGGCTGTTAAAAATTCTGAATTTCACCACACATATTTACCAAGTAAGTAGACCTTGATGTAACTTCAAAATCAAGTTTTGTAAAAAATATGGGAACCGATTTATGAAATCTGAAAATAATATATCTATGCAATTTTTGAATTATTACATCGCAACTAAAAAATGAAAGCTACAAAAAAATGCCACCGTTTGATGCAAAAAAATGAAGATTTGTGGATTTCTTCTCGAGTTGTTCCAAAAATAGTATTTTATAAAAACAATCAATCTCTTGTAAAATGCACTTAAAAAGCAATTTTTAAGTTGTATTTACTAGAGCAGATATTGCAAAATTATAATACAGAATTTTAACAAAAAACTTAACTGATGACAGCTAAAATATATGAATTTTAACTATAAATTCCATTATTTGGGGATCTGTCCATTATTCAAGTTTATTTGACAAATAAAAATATAAAAAATTTTATATTTCGCTTTAAACATCCTCCATTATAATTTCTACTTAATTTTTAAGTATAATCTATATATATATAAAAATGTATGTATGTGTGTATGTATGTATGTTCCCTATAGACTCCTAAACCGTTTAACCGATCGGAACCAAATTTGGCACAGTTATTATGTAGGTTCCTGCGCATGCTTTTGTATTGAAATAGTGCAAAAATTCGCAAAGGAACGGGTAAGTTGATTTTGAGTAGCCTGCCTTCCTTTAAGGAATCTCTATAATCCATTCATGCGCGTCCCTATGGGACGCGCATGAATGGATTATCGAGATTCCTTAAAGGAAGGCAGGCTACTCAAAATCAACTTAAAAAACAATAATGAATGCTGTCAAGCTGTCAACCGATCGACAATGCAAATACGCGTGCACGTGCTTTACGTTTCTATTTGACCAATCTTAACCAAATTTGGTGTAGAAGTTATTTACAACGCTACGAAAAACATAGGCTACTTTAGAACCTTGGAGTGAAACCGAAGGCCGAACAACCACATCCGACACGGTCTAGATGGCTAAAGGCGGCCGGTAGGCCGACTGTGCCAGCTAGTATTTTATAATAATATATCCAGATTATAGCATTATACAAATAGCAGCTTGCTTTTCAACGCAAGTCTTCATTTGTAACCTAATAGCCAAATCATCTCTCGTCTATTTAAGGCAAGTCGTTTACGTTTTGTTCATATGTGATTTTATAATATGTGAGTCGTCTATCCAAATAGAATCCCAGGTATTTTATTACATCAGAGTGTGGTAACTTCCATTGTTAAAACCTACGGGGGAACAGTTTTCTTTTTTTATTGTAAAGATAACTTGGATAGATTTTGACTCATTTGCGTTGATTCTCCATATCTTCAACCATATTTGAATATCGTAAAAATTTGACTGCATGTCTTGTGATGATAGCACTGGGTTTGCATGCGTTGCCAGTTGCCATAATTACAGATCGTCTATGAAGGTAGCACTGGTTGTCAATTTTTTATGGGGAGGTTGGATGCGAATAACAAGTAAAGCACAGGACCCTAAAATCTTACCTTGAGGTCCACCAGTGCCTAGGGCATAGAAATTTGAGAAATTTTTGCGACATTTAATTTGGAACAATCTTTCTTCAAACTTCAATAGCGAATAGAAGTTTGGCAACGCTCTCATTGGCAATGTCGGCGAATTCTGTTTAACTTAATACTAGAATATGGGTGGTCAGATAAATCAAACAAATCGATGCCGGAATACCTCCAAGAATACTCCATAAGGTGATGATGTGAACCTTATAGAAAAGACCAAACTAGAACCAGTGAAACTTGTCATGGCGATGGAGAATACCGGTTTAGAAATAAATGTAGACGAAATAAAACACATGGAAGTCAGCAAAAGAACCATTCGAGAAGGTGACAGAATTTAAATACATGGGCTGATATCAATGCATTCAGCAAAGAAATAGAAGCTAGAACCGTCACAAACGGTAACAAAGCAGTGGCGGTTCTCAACACTAGTAGTATTATATGGATACGAAGTCTAGTGCATGGTATTCCAAGATATGGTAGTCCAAATGCAATTGTCGGGCTTTGAGTACAGAGGGCCGAAGAAAATTCTTGGTAAGGTATTTGAGTGGGAGAGAAGGATCTGGTGTCGCAGAACTAATGCAGAGCTACGAGAACTTATACATCAACTTTTAATCACAAGTAAAATGAGAGGCAGTATAGGGGAGGCTAAAAATCTGAAAGAACTGTTCGGTCATCGGAATTACTGAAAAAATATATACAGATGTTGTAAATTTTTTCTCTACAAGAAACTTATTTGCAGTTATTTCTGAAATAATTTGAAGAACACAGAATTAACCATTAAAAAATTTAACATTGAAATCCCTATGCGTGAACAAATTTATAATCTGATAAAACAAAAACAATTTTTAATTAAAATTTTAATTAAAAAATAATTATTTTGATATAAAATTTTGCTAGAAAAATAACGTGCGGTTGCGTTAGATTTAAAAAGATGATTTCCTAAAATAACAATATTGTAAGGCAATAATATTATATTCCAAATTGTGACACTGACGCACGCCAGTGCCATGAACCTAACAAACAGGATTTTTTATTTTATTTTTATAGTGTTGTATAAGTATTTGCAACCTCGACATCGAAAGGTAGAAGAGGATTGGTTATGCCGATGATGACATTTACACCAATTTTATAGTTTCATACATCGCTATTTCTATTCAAATTTTAAAATCTTTTTGTTTAACTTAATTTTGGGTCTACAACCTGCGTTTATTAATTTTTGAATATTACAATAAAACTTCGATTATCCGATCTTCCGCGTTAACCGAACCAAACCTTTTAAAACAATCTTCCGTGGTATTCGAGGCACCAATATAAAATCCGCTTTATCCAAGCTTTGCCTAGTACAACATCTTATGTACCGCCATTTTGTCGGTGGTTGTCGACCTGTCGAGTGAGATGATGTATTAATTATTGTCTATCAGTCTAACATACATAATAGAAAAACATTTGCATATTTTATTATCCGAAGCTCTTTTCCACATTAGTGCGGACAATCGGAGTTTTATTGTATTTCCTTGAGCATTATAATTGTTTTATATCTTAGTTAGCTTTTTAAGTTGACCTTTGGTATGCCTGTGACCCTCCGAAGGACGGAGACGGTCAAGAAAATTAGACTCTACCCCAAGTCGAACCGGGAAACCTTGTATTAGCAGTTCATCTTGCTAACTACCAGACCATGACCGTCGTCAAAATCTGTATTTGATTATTATTAACATTCTCGACTAAATTGAATTCATAGAGGTCGAAAGTTGGATTGCACATAGTTTTTGTTCACAGTTGTAGCAAATCTCGGAAATTTATGACTAACTATATACTAATTAAATGTTCTTATAGCTGATCCGTGCACCTCCATTCATATTACATTTAACCAATAAAAATACAAAATATCAAATTACCAGGTGAGAGAATGGCCGAAAAAATGTTTATCGTAACGGTTCCAATTTTTTATAGAAAATTGGTCAAAGTATAAAAATTTTATATGAAATAAAAAAAAGTCTGAAACAATGCAATAATGTGTTTTATAATCAATTAAAAATTATTAATATAACTTTAATTTTTATTTAATTATCTTGAGAAAAATTATTATACTGACATTTATATAATTAAAACTTGAAGATTTCTGAAAGCGAATTAAATGTGATAATTTAATTTATTATTATCTAATACCTTATACTGCTCGTGATAATGAATTATATAATATTGAACTTTTTCTACAATCAATTGACTCGTTTACTACACGTGAAGTTTGGAACAAATCCTCGGACACGTCAACCTTCTTTTTTTAAGTGTTACTTTTTTCTGCCCTTGACATTTTTTTATCATGTTTTCTTTTTGAGTTATGTCCTCATCGTACATCTTTTCAATTTGCTACCCTTATTTTTATTTCCGAATTTGGATAGAGCACAATTTTCTGGGTATGAAAATATAAGAAAAGCTATAACCTTGAAAAGAAAAGTTTTCGAGATAATCAGTTTTAAAGTTTCAAAAACGCAGGATAAAATTATTAGAGTATACCAATTAAACCATGTTGCAGCGCCAGGATGCGAATGGATGGATTCCAAAATAATATAATTTCTTCTGTTAAGGCTACCTTTTATTCGACAGCACAGTTAACAAGCAAAACTGTAGATATTGGTCTCCTGTGAACCCACATTGGAAAATGGAAACTCATAGCCAGTTTCCCCAAAAACTTAACGTTTGGGCTGGCATTGTAGGTAACCGTATATTGGGCCCATTTTTCTTTGAAAGCACATGAACAGGTGAAATATATCTTGAGTTTTTAAGATACGAAATAATGCTGTGCTATACCCAAATGATAGAGGTCCAGATCTGCCCAACATCAAGATGGAGCTCTCACTTTGCAATGATCGTTTGTGTATTTAAACCAAATTTCTACCAACCAATTTATTGGTCGTAGGGGAACGATTGAATGGCCACTTAGACCTTGATTACTTTGTTATGGGGCTATTTAAAGTGCAAAGTCTTTTCCAATGAACCAACTACCTATCATTGACGCACTAAAGGGGAGAATTCGCAATTAGTCCACTGAGTATAGTCAAAAAATCAAGCAAACTACGGAATAATTCATACAAAACGTTTTAGTGTGTTTTTGGCTTTAATAGGGTGTTCTAAATAGTTTCTCAAAAGTCCCCAAAGTTTGGGTGTCCGCTAAAGTTTTCAGGGCCTGAAAACGGCTGAAATTTCAGTTCCAAAATTAATTTTTTTGAATATCTCAATTTCTATAGGATTTAGGTAAAAAATACATCAGATAAAACAAGGTGGAACTCGCTTTAGCGGCAGTTCCTAGGCTTCTATACAGCTACCTTTCTGGTGTGAAAAGTTGTTGTTGCTAGTTATTTTTGGTCGACATAATATTTATAATGTAACATCAGATAATCCGATAATCTGCACCAATTACATTTTTTGCGGTTGGTAATTATCATTTACTATATAAGTAATAACAATCAAACTTTTCCATTCCATTCGAAACTTTACTTCTCTGTAATGTGCGGTCCATTTTTTGAGGTGGACCAATCCTCTCTTTCTCTTTTATTTACAACTTAACTTCACTAATCACATCAAGCCACTGCTATGGTTAAAATAAATAAAAACTTGTTTTTTTCACATCAAAGTAAAACTAGTAAATCATATCCTTGGGACAATACCTTATCTTCACTTTATTCTGGCCGTTAATCCCTGCGGCAGTTAGACCAGTAAGCCACGTATCAAAGAATAATTGGATCAACGGACAATCGTGTCATGGTATAATCGTATCAACGGATCATCGTATCAACGGATCATCGTATCAAGGTATAATCGTATCAACGAATCATGGTATCAAGGTATAAGCGTATCAACGGATCATCGTATCATCGTATCATCGTATCATCGTATCAACGTATCATCAGATCAATTTGCTTATATAGGACATCGCCCTATGAGTATAGTAGATGTAACAGTTTGGCTAATTTTTCGCGCGTTAAGTAAAAGTAAATTACGGTATTAACAATGGCATTAATCGAAAACAAATCTGCTTTCAAAACTGTAAAGAATGTGCAATTTGGTATTTTTAGTCCGGAAGATATTCGTAGCATGTCTGTCGTCCCAGAAGGTATAAATCATGTAGAAATTATGGAAGGAAGTCTTCCAAAAGTGGGCGGCTTGATGGATCCGAGGATGGGAGCGTTTGACAGCACTTTACCATGTCAAACATGCGAAGGCGACCGGGACACTTGCCCCGGTCACTTTGGTCACATCGAATTGGCCAAACCTATCTTTCACGTTGGCATGATTAACAATGTCATGAAAATTTTACGCTGCGTCTGCTTTAATTGCAGTAAATTGTTAGTGAACACAAAGAAACAAAACCACTATGAACACGCTCAGAAGATAACTACAGACGATTCCAAGAAACGCTTAGAACTAGTGTACGGTATGTGCAAAGAACAAACAATATGTCACGCGGATGGTGGATGTGGAAATCATCAACCTGTAATTAGAAAATCGGGTCTCGATTTGACGGCCGAATGGAAGGAATCCGACGGAAAGGTTCCACAAGAAAAAAAGTATTTGTTGGCGGAAGAAGTGCTGCATATCTTTAGACAAATTAGCGACGCAGATTGCAGCGCCCTGGGAATGGATCCGAAATACTCACGACCCGAGTGGATGATCGTGACGGTTTTACCGGTTGTTCCTCCTTCCGCGAGACCCGCAGCTTTCATGGGCGATTCGCCGAAGAAACGTCAAGACGATTTGACAAATAAATTGGCCCTAATCATAAATATACCTTGTATAGAAGCCTAAAAGTAGCGCACTGGCTACCCAGTTCTTAGACCTCTATACACACAGAGTATTTCCAACACGATTTGAAACGCTCTGTATGTTTTTGAATTATGCGGACAGACAGACGGACGGACAGACAGACGGACAGACAGACGGACGGACACGGAGCTAGATCATAAGGCTTCTTGTTATACTTTGTATAGAAGCCTAAAAGTAAGCTAAAGAAATTTTCCAGAAATTACTAAGATAGACATTTTTTCATATAAGCAACCGTGTCCATGATACACGCGAGTGAAATGTCATCTGAAAGCAGGTAAGTATAGTAAGTAATATAATATAATTTTGAAGGCAAGGGTAGGGTTTTCGAAAAAAATGTTATTCTACATTTCGCTTTAGATTTGCTCACTTCATCGAATGAAAGAAAAAAATATTTGAAATTGGATAATTTCTTCAAAAAATGTAACATATTTTTCGATTTGAGCTCTTCGAAAGGACCGTTATGTTGTGGATGGATTTTTAACAATCACGCTCGTCGATTACCGACGAATACACGTTGGACATATTAAATTTTCTTTTCGTTGTGAACCTTTTTTCTCGCCAAAATATTACCATGAATAATAAAAATAATAAAACAATAAACATGCATGAATTTGTAATGTTTTGGCGAGAAAAAAGGTTCACAACGAAAGGAAAATTTAATATGGCCAACGTGTATTTGTCGGCAATCGAAATTGAGATATTCAAAAAAATTAATTTTGGAACTGAAATTTCAGCCGTTTTCAGGCCCTGAAAACTTTAGCGGACACCCAAACTTTGGGGACTTTTGAGAAACTATTTAGAACACCATGTTAAAGCCAAAAACACACTAAAACGTTTTGTATGAATTATTCCGTATCAAAATCCTATATGCAGTGGACTAAATGCAATTCGAACAATTCAACCCGATACGATTGGAAATGTTTTATAGAAGTTTCACTGGCGGATAAGATTTTGCCAAGAAGTGAACAGAAGGCACTTCGAACATTGAATTTGATTTTCTTCTTTAC
The DNA here is from genome assembly GCA_932274525.1 of Podabrus alpinus. NCBI lineage: Eukaryota > Metazoa > Arthropoda > Insecta > Coleoptera > Cantharidae > Podabrus > Podabrus alpinus. The sequence continues at coordinate 46,655,284 of OW026451.1, read as the reverse complement.
ATAATTTGTGCAAAAACCTTAATAATTATTGTTTTCGTTAAATTTATTGAAGTAATTGATTAAATGATTTTTGGTAACTTTGGGACTGATTACATTGAAAACTTTTCTCTTCTTGGTCACGGTTTTTTACATGTTCATACTCCGAAAATTATTCTCCTTCCAAATTCGTAAAGCAAATTATGGGTTGCTGTTTAAAAATATTTACGATGACGTCGCAGCTCAAAAACAAAACGCAATAAAAATATGTTAATGGCAGAAAAAAAGACATTAAAATAAAGGTTGGCATGTCCGCCGTAGATTTTCCAAGAAAATCCCTCTGAAATTTGTTATCGAATTTGTTATTTGTTCCAAACTTTACGAGCCCAAGTGTATGACTGGGGTTTACGTCCTGTAATATAGGGTGTTTTTTTTAGCTGCGTGAGATCTTTCAATAGAGAAAACTTTTGAATGAAGTTTGTTGGAGTGACTATTCTTTGACATTTGTGTTCAGAAAGGTTTGCCATTTAATCATGAATAAATTAACATTTGAACAACGTTACCAAATTGTAGAAATTTATTTTCAAAGTCAGAGTTCCGTTCGCGAAACTTATAGAGCTTTTCGCCCATTTTATTGTCGACATAATCGACCTTCTGAGCAGGTTATTGGTGCGGTGATGGATAAATTTCGTACCACTTCTTCATTGCACGATGGACGACCACCAACAAGACAAAGAAATGTGCGTATCGAAGAAACTATCGCTTCTGTGAGTGAAAGTGTATAAGAGAACCCAAACATTTCAATTCGCTATCGTACTCAACAACTTGGGCTTTGTCCGTCCACTACATGGAAAATTTTTTATCAAGATCTTGGTTTACATCCTTACAAGATCCAGTTGGTTCAAGAATTTGTAACAAAATCTTTCCTTACTGCTCTAATGAGAAGTCAGCTCGGAAAAGATTAAGTCCACGCAGAAGGATAAACCATCTACTTTAAATTTGCGTGGGGCCCTGGTGTTAGGTTTTAAACTAGCTCGTTATAGCCTGGAAGCGAGAGTCGTGGATCGTGTGAAAAAAAACACCCCGGAGAGATCAAGGAAACAGCTTTGCTAACACAACACAATTAAAATTAACAATAAGAAGTTCATTGTCAGAAGGCAAAGATATACGCGATGTCGGATGTAAGAGGTGTTAGCCGACCAAAACAAACACAGTAGCAACGACATTGCCACCGAAAATCACTCCCAAACATAAACCAAGGGCACATTCGAATGGTTATATAAAAATCCCACGATAAAGTGGAACCATATCGAATCCCCAATGATAAAACAAAAGACAGCAATCTCGGTGAAATGCCGCACCCTGTATATGGGTCGAACATCGCAGCCTTTCATAAAAAAAGAACATAAAAACAAAAATAAACACACAAAAAAATGTTCAACATAGAATTTCAAATATGAAATTCGAACGTACTACGATCATTTTGGAATTCCTCCGTCAATGCATTTTACCATAAGCTATTCGATGTTATAAGTGGAAATAAATACCCTGAACAAGTTAATTAAATAAAACACAAATATCAATAATTAATAATTAAAAGTTTATTACATATCAACCTGAACATTCGATCCATTTCACACTTGCGAGTGCGAACTGGATAAGATAAACTGATATCACCTCGCCGCAGGAATATAAAATTGCCAGGCTATCGCAATCTTGGCGACCACTCTAAGAATAAAAAATGCAAGACAAAAAGGCAAACCAAAATGTTACACATAAAAAATACATAAATTGGTCAAGGGTGAACACCAACGTCATCGTTCTCCAGGTGTACGGAAGAACATTTGGCCAAATTAATTATCACGTAACTGTGAAGCAATTAACAAAATTATTAGGTGACTTACCATTGTGAAATGAAGTAAATATTTCACAGGAAGTATTGACCATGGGTCCAACACAAAATGTACGATCCGGGAAAAAAATCAACCATCCCTCAAACCACGAATGTAACATCCCCATGACGGGTTTGGAGCGCAAGATCCAAAAAACCATTCGTATTGATGGATGGGAACCCTCACAAAATCGAATCATCCCTCTTCAAAATTTTGAACCAAATTTTAATGATAAATTACCTCACAGCACTTTAAAACATGACCGGAGCGTTTTTGAGCTCACCAATGAATTCCCTCATAGCATGCGCGAGTTTTTAATCTCCGTCAAATACGTTCGCTATACAGAGTGCTACGAAATATGTCGCTAGATGTTAAAAGTTGAATTTATAAATTCAACGTTGTTGCGAAAAGTGAAAATTTTTCGTAACACACCCCCGAAGTAAGATATCTGACCGGAGGTCAAGATAAAAAAATCAAAAAATTATTAGAGAAACGAAGTTGACAACGAACTGTAAATTGACGGAAAAAAACTTATTTATTTACTGTAGTGTGGAGGTATTTTGTAGCAGTACTTGGTAGGAAAGAAATATTAAGCTTGGGTAAGACAAAAAAATGAGCTTAAAATATTTCAATAAAAAAATAAAAAAATCAAAATCTCTAAAAGATTGAGATAAAAAAATAATAATAATTGTATGGTTCTTTACACATGGGACTAAATGTCGCCTTAAATCCGCAGAAGCGAAAACCAAATTGGTAGAGCTAATGATAGCTACTGAAAACCATAATAATAGATGATTTTGTCTCAGATAAAAATCAATGAGTACAAAATGGGCAGCCCGCATTGGACCTGCACCGAAAAAACTGTGGGCAGCCCGCATTGGACCTGCACCGAAAAAACTGAACAGCTAGGAAAAAAACATCTAGACTGTCGATAAGGAATGGCTCGCATCGGACCCATTCGAGAATAGTCGAACAAAAATATCTTCGAACCAATTCTACTCTTCCAGTATGAGACACTCATAGTTCTCAACACATAGGAAGTGGTTTGTCAAAATGACAAAATAATTAATAATTTGATCAAGAAACTTGACCAACAGATCGTCCTACCAAGACTTAAACAAATTTCCTCAAACCGTTGGAATAAATTCCGATGAAATAATTAATAGCTTGATGTTATGCTATAATTATGACGGGTTTTAATTATGTGCAAATATGATCTTAGATGTAATTAGACCAATTGAAAATGCATTACCCAACCTCCAGTTAGGTAATGGTTATGATTTCAGATGTTGTTAAACCAGTAGTGATCAAACATTACTATGTAATGTCGAATGTAATGTAATGTAGGATTCAAGATGCTATCGAACCCACAGTGACAAACATTACTAATGAAATGTATGATTTAAGTTTTTGTTAAACCATATAACGGATTTTGGACTTTACATCCGTTATGTTCAACCTTATACATCAATTTGGTTGGCCACTGCCATTTCATTTAAATTGAATGAGATGGCGTTGTGGACTCTGCGATATTTTTATTATCTGTTTTCCGGAACGCAGGTCGAGCTGCGCGCTGAGAGGGACTTGGGGGGGAAAAATGGCGGACGAGAAGGTCACGTCTTGTGGGCTGTGAAGTGATTTTCGGGGTTGGTTTTCGATTTTGCGGAGTATGGTTACGTTTGTGGGAATTTCAGTCCGACAATCCGGTTATTATATGGAATATGCTGTTTTTCCATCCCAGTAGGGAATTTGATCCGCGATTGGAGGATTGTGGTTTTTTTGGCCGTGCCATGTGTCCCTATTCGACCACCCTGGCCCATAATTTCTGGGAAGGATGTTTATCCGGTAGCATCGGTGAGTAGCACGATTTATTTGCTATTACTTCACAGTACCTGTCGATCGAGTGGCCAATATTTTAACATCAGAAGCTCGATGGCATATTTTTTTCCTTGGCTTTTTTAATGTGTTTTATTTTTTTTTATGTGTAACAATCTGGTATTCTTTTTTTGTGCTGCAATTTTATTTAAATAATGGTTGCAATTGATAGATAAGTGACAGGTTACAACTTTCTGCACTTGGTGATAAATTGCAATCTATTACTATCTCACGTTGCATTCGTCGATAAAAATACCAAGTTTAAGTGTTGTTTTTGATAAATGTAGTAATGCTACTTATTTATATTATTACGTTTTGGTTATTAAACTTTGCTTGGGTATTATTTCCTTTAATTTTATGTCGACGTACTGGTAAATTGTATTAGCAGCAAGACTCTAGATTTATCGACGTAAGTTCAAATTTCATACTTGAAATTTTGTGTCGATACCTTTTTGTGTTTAATTATGATTTTATATTTTATTTAATAAAGGCTAAGATGTATGACTTACATATATACAGGGTGCGACATTGCACCGGGGTTCGCTGCCGCTTGGTTTGGTCGTCGGAAGCTCGATGTGGTTACCATTATGGGATTGTTATATGACCATTCGAGTGTTCCGTCGATTGTTTGTGTGGGTGGTGATTCTGGGTGTCAATGTGGCCGCTGCTGTGCCGTTCTGGTCGGCTCCTGTAGTGGGCTACTGTTGTTACGTTCCACTGGCGCAATACTAACACCATAAGCATCGACTTTATCATTAAGCCTTTAAGCAATGACCACCGTATTGTTTATTTTTATGTTTATTTTTATTTTATTGTTAAGTTTATTTTGTGTGTGTTTGCAAAGCTGCTTCCTTGAGTTTATCCGAGGCGTTTTTACACGACCCATGGCCCTCGCATACCGACGTTTCCATCAAAGAGCTAGTTGACCTAACACCAGGGCTCCACGCATTTAAAAGCAGAAGGTTCTTACCTCCTGCGTGGACTTTATCTTCTCCAAACTGCTTCTCATTAGAGCAGTAAGGAAAGATTTTGTATCACTGGCGCCCAACGTGGGGCGCCAGTGGACTTTATCTTCTCCAAGCTGCTTCTCATTAGAGCAGTAAGGAAAGATTTTGTATCACTGTTTTAAACCGAATCATGAATCATACCACCTTCGATTCGACCTCAGGACTATTTATTTATAGTCATGCACGGTTGACACTACGTCACCGTGCTGGTCTTTTTTTTTTTTTAAACCAAGTTTTTATTTTTTTATTTCCCGGTCTGTATGTCAGGGACGAAGATTGCCCTGCATCAGAACCCTTGAGGAGTCTGGGGGGAGCGTGCGCGTTCCTTCGACTCATTAGGAGGGGTCCTATGTGGTCCCTTCTCATGTACTCACAGTGCAAGTGTTGCGAACCTTGCTGTGCAGTCTTTTCCCTTGTGAGCGGGGGGGTCCTATGTGAGCCCTTCTGGTGTTGACAGTCAAGTGGTGTAAGTTTGACCCTTGCTGTTCAGCGTTTGGTTGAGTTGTTACGGGTCCGATGCGAGCCGTACACTCATATACTCACTCTTTCCCTGGTTGGTCGTTTATAGCGAGTTCGCTTGACCTTAGCTCACGCTTTGTGCGGATAAAAGGTGACGTGTCGTTGCTCTGGAGCTAATTCTTATCATTTTTTTCTTTGTGGAATATTTTTTTATTCCGTTGTCCCTGCCATGATGAGATCAGAGATCACCTACTATCACTACAGATATTATTATCACTCTTAGTTAGCATTCAGCGGGCGCGGTTTGCGCTCACGGAAACACTTGAGATCGGTTGATTTTTTTGAGCCATAGGCGATTTTTTCTTTTTGAGCCTTTAGCCCTATCTATACCGGCAAAGACGTTTAGGGGGGGGGTGTATAACGGATTTTGGACTTTACATCCGTTATGTTCAACCTTATACATCAATTTGGTTGGCCACTGCCATTTCATTTAAATTGAATGAGATGGCGTTGTGGACTCTGCGATATTTTTATTATCTGTTTTCCGGAACGCAGGTCGAGCTGCGCGCTGAGAGGGACTTGGGGGGGAAAAATGGCGGACGAGAAGGTCACGTCTTGTGGGCTGTGAAGTGATTTTCGGGGTTGGTTTTCGATTTTGCGGAGTATGGTTACGTTTGTGGGAATTTCAGTCCGACAATCCGGTTATTATATGGAATATGCTGTTTTTCCATCCCAGTAGGGAATTTGATCCGCGATTGGAGGATTGTGGTTTTTTTGGCCGTGCCATGTGTCCCTATTCGACCACCCTGGCCCATAATTTCTGGGAAGGATGTTTATCCGGTAGCATCGGTGAGTAGCACGATTTATTTGCTATTACTTCACAGTACCTGTCGATCGAGTGGCCAATATTTTAACATCAGAAGCTCGATGGCATATTTTTTTCCTTGGCTTTTTTAATGTGTTTTATTTTTTTTTTATGTGTAACAATCTGGTATTCTTTTTTTGTGCTGCAATTTTATTTAAATAATGGTTGCAATTGATAGATAAGTGACAGGTTACAACTTTCTGCACTTGGTGATAAATTGCAATCTATTACTATCTCACGTTGCATTCGTCGATAAAAATACCAAGTTTAAGTGTTGTTTTTGATAAATGTAGTAATGCTACTTATTTATATTATTACGTTTTGGTTATTAAACTTTGCTTGGGTATTATTTCCTTTAATTTTATGTCGACGTACTGGTAAATTGTATTAGCAGCAAGACTCTAGATTTATCGACGTAAGTTCAAATTTCATACTTGAAATTTTGTGTCGATACCTTTTTGTGTTTAATTATGATTTTATATTTTACTAGCGCCTGCGGCGCTAGACATAAGTAGAGTAAACAGAACCAACACATTATGAACAATTTTTTTATTATTTCAACTTTAAAATGACTGTGGGCATGTAACCGAAGTTGGAGAAAATGTTTGTTGCTCCGAGTGAAGTCATTTGAAAGCATGAGTTGTACTTGCGAATGTTTAGCAGGAAGTGTTTTGAAATTGCAGTGGTGCCAGTAAGGTAATTTAGAAGCGGCTTAGGTGGATCAATCAGCGGTGGCAAAACAACTTTGCCGTTCGAACAACACATTCCTGGTATATGTCACTGAGTATATGTCAACTGTCATTTTTAAGGTTAACATTCTTATGTCAAAGTTGTGCCCCCTATTTGTCGAGCCGCTACTGACTATAATATGTCAAAGTCATTTAATTTTAAAAATATTTTGCAACGCCACTGAGTATATGTCATCTGTCATTTTTAAGGTTAACATTCTTATGTCAAAGTTGTGCCCCCTATTTGTCGAGCCGCTACTGACTATAATATGTCAAAGTCATTTAATTTTAAAAATATTTTGCAACGCCACTGAGTATATGTCATCTGTCATTTTTAAGGTTAACATTCTTATGTCAAAGTTGTGCCCCCTATTTGTCGAGCCGCTACTGACTATAATATGTCAAAGTCATTTAATTTAATCCCAAAAACGGTTAGCCCGTCCATTTCTGGCGTAAATAAGAGCGCTACATACGTCCAAAGTTTTTACACAATTTTCACTTTTCAATTAATCTTCAGGTAAAGTTAAATCTTCCGCAAAGAGGTGGATCTTCCACGAAGAGGTGGGTCTGCGTCTTCATGCACAATTCCGGCGAGTTTTTCTTTAGAAAACCAATTAAAAACAAATTAATCTTCAGGTAAAGTTAAATCTTCCGCAAAGAGGTGGATCTTCCACGAAGAGGTGGATTTGCGTCTTCTTGCACAATTCCGGCGAGTTCTGCGACCTACATAAAGTCTTCCTCACAGGGGGAAGACCATAATAGATCGGTGAAGGCCATAGTTGTTCGGCCTTCGGCCTCACAGGGTGAAACCATAATAGATCCGTGAAGGCCAAAGTTGTTCGGCCTTCGGCCTCACAGGGCGGACAATAATAGATCCGTGAAGGCCAAAGTTGTTCGGCCTTCATCTGTCATCCGTCATCTGTCATCCGTCATCTGTCATCTCATCTGTCATCTCATCTGTCATCTCATCTGTCATCTCATCTGTCATCTCATCTGTCATCTCATCTGTCATCTCATCTGTCATCTCATCTGTCATCCGTCATCTCATCTGTCATCCGTCATCTGTCATCCGTCATCTGTCATCCGTCATCTGTCATCCGTCATCTGTCATCTGTCATCCGTCATCTGTCATCCGTCATCTGTCATCTCATCTGTCAGCTGTCATCTGTCATCCGTCATCTGTCATCCGTCATCTGTCACCCGTCATCTGTCATCTCATCTGTCAGCTGTCATCTGTCATCCGTCATCTGTCATCCGTCATCTGTCGTACATACATACAGACAGACACACATACATACACACATACATACATAATCTTCACGTAAAGTTACATCTTCATGTAAAGTTAAATCTGTATGTGCAAAATGATTTTTAGGTTATGTAGTTAATGCCGTCACTTTGACACTATCGGGGGGCCCATGGGGGCTATTCAACACTATCAGGGTCACTCTCTAGGTTATGAAAAGGGTCTTGCTAAAACGCGCACTATTTATGTTTTACCCTGTAAAATGATTTTTGATAATTTTAAAAATATTGTGCAACGCTACTGACTATAATATGTCAATGTCATTTTTAAGGTTAGTCAAAGTTGTGCCCCCTATTTGTCGAGCCGCTACTGACTATAATATGTCAAAGTCATTTAATTTTAAAAATATTTGGAACGCCACTGAGTATATGTCATCTGTCATTTTTAAGGTTAACATTCTTATGTCAAAGTTGTGCCCCCTATTTGTCGAGCCGCTACTGACTATAATATGTCAAAGTCATTTACTTTTAAAAATATTTGGAACGCCACTGAGTATATGTCATCTGTCATTTTTAAGGTTAAGTCATTTAATTTTAAAAATATTTGGAACGCCACTGAGTATATGTCATCTGTCATTTTTAAGGTTTACATTCTTATGTCAAAGTTGTGCCCCCTATTTGTCGAGCCGCTACTGACTATAATATGTCAAAGTCATTTAATTTTAAAAATATTTGGAACGCCACTGAGTATATGTCATCTGTCATTTTTAAGGTTAAGTCATTTAATTTTAAAAATATTTGGAACGCCACTGAGTATATGTCATCTGTCATTCCCCCTATTTGTCGAGCCGCTACTGACTATAATATGTCAATGTCATTGAATTAATCTTTTAGCGTCAAAATCGCATCGTAACTATGACAACTACTGTGACCTGAAGCGTTTAACTGCTGATGACCGTCTTATGGTGGCGAATTAGTAAAATCAAAGACGACGAAAAGTTTCCTATTGAATGTCGCCAGATCTCGTGAAAGTTTCAACGCCCACAGTTACGGGGTTTAGGCGTCTATGCGGAACATACCCACACACATACCCACACACATACAAGCATTTTTATATATAAGATTTAATAAAGGCTAAGATGTATGACTTACATATATACAGGGTGCGACATTGCACCGGGGTTCGCTGCCGCTTGGTTTGGTCGTCGGAAGCTCGATGTGGTTACCATTATGGGATTGTTATATGACCATTCGAGTGTTCCGTCGATTGTTTGTGTGGGTGGTGATTCTGGGTGTCAATGTGGCCGCTGCTGTGCCGTTCTGGTCGGCTCCTGTAGTGGGCTACTGTTGTTACGTTCCACTGGCGCAATACTAACACCATAAGCATCGACTTTATCATTAAGCCTTTAAGCAATGACCACCGTATTGTTTATTTTTATGTTTATTTTTATTTTATTGTTAAGTTTATTTTGTGTGTGTTTGCAAAGCTGCTTCCTTGAGTTTATCCGAGGCGTTTTTACACGACCCATGGCCCTCGCATACCGACGTTTCCATCAAAGAGCTAGTTGACCTAACACCAGGGCTCCACGCATTTAAAAGCAGAAGGTTCTTACCTCCTGCGTGGACTTTATCTTCTCCAAACTGCTTCTCATTAGAGCAGTAAGGAAAGATTTTGTATCAACCATTAAGTGAACAAACATTACCCATCCTCCACCCTTATGTAATGTATGATTCAAGATGTTATTGAACCAATCAGTGACAAACATTACCCAGCCTCCACCCTTACTGTAATGTATGGTTCAAGCTGTTATGGAACCAATTTGTTTACAAACAATTACTCCATCCAACCACCCTTAGGTATTGTAGATCCACGGCAAGCTAAAGGGATTTCACCCCCAGTAGCTTGTGGAAAACCAAAAAATAAAATTCGCTACACATAGCAACGAACAGTACACATATCAAGGTAAAAAAATTTACACATAACACTTTACCAATAAAATAATAATAAAAATTTTAATTTAAATCGAAGGTATAAAATAATTATAAAAAATATTTTTCATAACCCTTCAAACACTCGGCATCAAGGAATTTACACAATCACCAAAAAAAATATACGTTGAAACAATCCAATTACGGTGCGCGACTTAAACAACAACAGTCGTAACAGCAACCAAGGATCAACAAACGCAGTTGGCTTCAAAAAAATAATTCCGCCGGTATAAACAAAAATGTTTCATTCAAAAAAACATGATAATAAAATTGACAACAAAACAAAATTGCCAATAAAATAATGCAAAAGCTGTTCCTGAAATTATCTCCGGGCATTCACCAAAAATACAGATGGAAATGAAGCAAACAGAAGCAAATACAGAAGCTCCCACGCTGGACGCCAGTGTAACATAATCTTTCCTTACTGCTCTAATGAGAAGTCAGCTCGGAAAAGATTAAGTCCACGCAGAAGGATAAACCATCTACTTTAAATTTGCGTGGGGCCCTGGTGTTAGGTTTTAAACTAGCTCGTTATAGCCTGGAAGCGAGAGTCGTGGATCGTGTGAAAGAAAACACCCCGGAGAGATCAAGGAAACAGCTTTGCTAACACAACACAATTAAAATTAACAATAAGAAGTTCATTGTCAGAAGGCAAAGATATACGCGATGTCGGATGTAAGAGGTGTTAGCCGACCAAAACAAACACAGTAGCAACGACATTGCCACCGAAAATCACTCCCAAACATAAACCAAGGGCACATTCGAATGGTTATATAAAAATCCCACGATAAAGTGGAACCATATCGAATCCCCAATGATAAAACAAAAGACAGCAATCTCGGTGAAATGCCGCACCCTGTATATGGGTCGAACATCGCAGCCTTTCATAAAAAAAGAACATAAAAACAAAAATAAACACACAAAAAAATGTTCAACATAGAATTTCAAATATGAAATTCGAACGTACTACGATCATTTTGGAATTCCTCCGTCAATGCATTTTACCATAAGCTATTCGATGTTATAAGTGGAAATAAATACCCTGAACAAGTTAATTAAATAAAACACAAATATCAATAATTAATAATTAAAAGTTTATTACATATCAACCTGAACATTCGATCCATTTCACACTTGCGAGTGCGAACTGGATAAGATAAACTGATATCACCTCGCCGCAGGAATATAAAATTGCCAGGCTATCGCAATCTTGGCGACCACTCTAAGAATAAAAAATGCAAGACAAAAAGGCAAACCAAAATGTTACACATAAAAAATACATAAATTGGTCAAGGGTGAACTCCAACGTCATCGTTCTCCAGGTGTACGGAAGAACATTTGGCCAAATTAATTATCACGTAACTGTGAAGCAATTAACAAAATTATTAGGTGACTTACCATTGTGAAATGAAGTAAATATTTCACAGGAAGTATATTTCACTGTGAAGCAATTAACAAAATTGATTGGTGAGCTCAAAAACGCTCCGGTCATGTTTTAAAGTGCTGTGAGGTAATTTATCATTAAAATTTGGTTCAAAATTTAGAAGAGGGATGATTCGATTTTGTGAGGGTTCCCATCCATCAATACGAATGGTTTTTTGGATCTTGCGCTCCAAACCCTTCATGGGGATGTTACATTCGTGATTTGAGGGATGGTTGATTTTTCCCGGATCGTACATTTTTTGTTGGACCCATGGTCAATACTTCCTGTGAAATATTACTTCATTTCACAATGGTAAGTCACCTAATAATTTTGTTAATTGCTTCACAGTTACGTGATAATTAATTTGGCCAAATGTTCTTCCGTACACCTGGAGAACGATGACGTTGGAGTTCACCCTTGACCAATTTATGTATTTTTTATGTGTAACATTTTGGTTTGCCTTTTTGTCTTGCATTTTTTATTCTTAGAGTGGTCGCCAAGATTGCGATAGCCTTGCAATCTTATATTCCTGCGGCGAGGTGATATCAGTTTATCTTATCCAGTTCGCACTCGCAAGTGTGAAATGGATCGAATGTTCAGGTTGATATGTAATAAACTTTTAATTATTAATTATTGATATTTGTGTTTTATTTAATTAACTTGTTCAGGGTATTTATTTCCACTTATAACATCGAATAGCTTATGGTAAAATGCATTGACGGAGGAATTCCAAAATGATCGTAGTACGTTCGAATTTCATATTTGAAATTCTATGTTGAACATTTTTTTGTGTGTTTATTTTGCTTTATGTTTATTTTTTTATGAAAGGCTGCGATGTTCGACCCATATACAGGGTGCGGCATTTCACCGAGATTGCTGTCTTTTGTTTTATCATTGGGGATTCGATATGGTTCCACTTTATCGTGGGATTTTTATATAACCATTCGAATGTGCCCTTGGTTTATGTTTGGGAGTGATTTTCGGTGGCAATGTCGTTGCTACTGTGCTTGTTTTGGTCGGCTAACACCTCTTACATCCGACATCGCGTATATCTTTGCCTTCTGACAATGAACTTCTTATTGTTAATTTTAATTGTGTTGTGTTAGCAAAGCTGTTTCCTTGATCTCTCCGGGGTGTTTCTTTCACACGATCCACGACTCTCGCTTCCAGGCTATAACGAGCTAGTTTAAAACCTAACACCAGGGCCCCACGCAAATTTAAAGTAGATGGTTTATCCTTCTGCGTGGACTTAATCTTTTCCGAGCTGACTTCTCATTAGAGCAGTAAGGAAAGATTTTGTTACAAATTGAAGCCTAATGATCATCGATTGCGTCGTGCGTTCGCAGATTGGGCTCACAACCACTTGGAAGTGGATCCATGTTCTTACCGCAAAATTTTGTTCAGTGGCGAGGCACATTTCTGGTTAAATGGGTATGTGAACAAGCAAAATTGCCGTATATGGACTGATACCAATCCGGAACATTATCTTGAGACTCCATTGCATACATTAAAATTGACGGTTTGCGTGTGGAATACACGCCAAAACGGCATCATCGGTCCATATTTCTTTCGAAATGAGGAAGGAGCTACCGTTACAGTGAATGGTGTGAGATATCGACACATGTTCAATACTATTTTTGTTTCCAAAATCCGAGAATTAAACATCGACAACTTATGGTTCCAACAGGATGGTGCTACGTGGCACACAGCCACCGAAACCCTGGATTTATTGAAAGGACAATTTGGTGACAACATTATTTCAAGAAATGGTCCTATCAATTGGCCTCCAAGATCGTGTGATTTGACGCCTCCACATTATTTTCTTTGGGGGTGTGTTATTAAATCCAAGGTTTATGCTAACAAACCAACAACTCTAGAAACATTGGAGGTCAATTCAGCAAGCCATTTATGAAATAAGGCCAGAAATATTGGAAAAGGTGGTCAAAAATTGGACTGATCGGATGCGCTTCGTAACGATTAGTCGTGGTGGTCACATGCCGGAAATTATTTTCAAATCATAAATGGCATTACATTTACTTTCCTAAAAAAATAATTAAAAAACATTCCATCAATTTTTTAACGTTTTATTTCAATTTGAAGTTCTCATGCAGCTAAAAAACACCCTATATAATAAATAACAAAATATAATAATAATTCCACTTCTAAATTAAACTTATCTATGTTGTCGGTTGAAAATATTCGGCGTTAAATATTTAAACAGAAATAATATAATAATCGTTAACGAAATCACTTTTGATATAATATGGTAGTAAACATCATACTTCCAATTAAAAATATAATAGATTCATGCATGTGAATGACTTTTAAATTTGTTATCAAATAATATTAATTAAGCGCATGTGAATTGTTACATAATGGTTGTGAACATCCATTTTATAGGGAAAATCATGATTGTGTTTAAGTTCTCATAAATTTTATATTTTCGATAAGTTCTTTGTTTTCATAATCTTCGTGTTTATTTTTATTAATCATCATAATGTTCATTTTCCATATGAAGAAGAATGTTAATGTAAGTAGACATTAATTTTAATTACAGAAAAATTACCGTATTTTATACATTAGCATGTTTGCTGTGATTTATATTAATGTATTTCGGTGTTATAATTAAGTGTAGTATTTATTTACCAATCTATTTTTAAATGATGGTGTTTAAAAATCCGACAAAGATGGCCATGTTTATTGATCGTAACTGACCTAGCCCTAGAATTAAATTGTGATCATGCCATGCTTTTGGCGGGCTTTCTTGTTTATTGCCAATATAACAGTCGAATTTTTATGAGACTCGATAAACGGGAAAAAGATTTTATTAACTCCATTATTTTTTTAAATATATTATTATAGGCTGAAACCTATCTATCCATATACCTTTACCAATATGAGGGTTAATATAGTATTTATTACCTATTTGTCGGAGATAAATTTTTCAATATTTCCTTTTTGGACGTTAAAGAAATTTTTAGGAAAGGTATTTTTATAAAGGTTGCGTCGTGATGGTTGCATTGCCTGTCGAAAGGGTGAGCTTGTATCCTGAATCAGCCACTGTTACGCTGGAGGTGCAATTTTATTTTCAAAATATGAAAATATGTTAATACGCACAAAAAGTATCTGCATAATATAATTTGAGCATCATATTATTCACAGTTTCCATTGTCAATATGAATTCCTACGCATTTGGAATTAACTTTTTGGAAATTGATTAATATTCATTACCGAGCTCTTCCAATTCAGAAGCTGGATGTAAAATAAAACCTTTCTAAATATTAGCATTAAAAATTTAATTTTGGAATAATTTCAGAAACTTTGATAGGATTGAAAAACGAAACAAATAAAATAATAATGGTTTAATCATAATGCGCATTATTTTATGTAAATTTTGTATCTAGAACGTACTGGCACAAATGGATATAAAAATTTAAATTTAATATAATCGATGACTTATTTTGACTTACATGTGTTTGGTTTGCAAGAGTTTTCAATAGATTACCTCTATATACCTACTAAAGGGGTACAATAAAGAGAATGTCCATAATGAAAGGCTATATAATTTGTGGTTATTAAAGGGTGCTAAAACCATTTCCTACCAATCACAGATAGCATTCAATTAAACTTTTATTAGACAGGGTAAGTCTCTCGAAATGGTAAAGAAAATGAAATTTGATCAAATTAGCGCCAACATTTTAACAGCCCATTGAAGCAAGATTACATTAAGAATATCAATTGAACAAATCGACTTTTAGATCCAATTCATCTCTGCTTAACACACGGAATTTTAAAGGTCAAAAATATATTTTTTTTAATTGATCATTTCACGATTTTGTAAAATTACATAAAAAGTAGGTAGGTATGTAGGTACATTTCTTAAAAGGTATTCCATTACCTAACTTCTAATTTTTATTTCGTGTGTAATAATTAGAGTCCGGATTTATATGCGGTAAAAAACATCAATATAAGTATTTTATATGCCGTTAAAATTAGTCGATATATGCGGTAATATTGCTGAAATTTGGATAATATGCGGTGAAATGAAAACAAAGGAATATAATGCAAAATCGAAATTTTTAGTATTGTATAGTACATAAATAATATTTACATATCGTGGGCTTACTGCAAAAACTGACCAAGTCAAAATAAAAAGTTTCTAGATAAATGAAATTGAATGTTTAATATTTTGTGAAAAATCAGCTTTTTAAAAGTTTTAATTTTTGTTTTAGGAAAATGAAACTTTAACAATACTTCTTATTAGGGCTTTTGCTATTTTTTAAAAATACTGAGCGAACTTAATCAACAAAGTTTGTCGTGACTGAGAAAACTGACTTGGTCAGTTTTTGCAGTAAGCCCACGATATATATAATTATTAATTTAGGAGTTCGCAGAAATATTCGCCATTCAACGTCGCCAAATTTTCTGGATCGGACAGGTTAAGATTAGTTTAGAAGTTACAAAAAGATGGTAATATTTTTCAGACCCCAATAAATAAGAAGTGGTAATAAAATTTTTAATTTATTGATTTAAAAGGTTTCAGACGTGGTATTACGTTATTTTTTTTAAATGGAACATGTTGTAAGGGATAGAAATGGTCCAGAAAACGTGTACCCATAAATAAATGTGTTTGACAAGGTTGGATTTTGTACCACATTTTTAACATTAGGATTTTATTTTAAAAAACTGGCACCTACATATAATCTATATACATATATGTTACGGTCAATGATGTGAATTGGGCATTGACGTCAATGGCCGGGTAATGACGTCAATGACCATTTTTGCTGGAAATTGACGTCATTGTCCGGTCTTTGACGTCAATGCCCGTTGACGGTGGACCATTTTTTTTTAACTCAATATATTTAGCAATCAATCTACAAGATTACAAGCTTTCAGTTGAAAAAAATCATAAATACATGTACAAAGTGTTCCAGTGAACACCTTGCATTTATTACATTAAAACCTGTAATAGACATAATTATTTAGTTAGTTGAATCTGTTGGTCAGATCAGCTGGTATGAACCTTTTGAGTCTACGCACTTCATCACTTCGAACAAGCAATTGTTTGGCTGTCACATTGGGGTGCACTTTAAGTCTCTCACGATAGTTTTCACTGAACCTCTTGATTTCTTCCCTAATGGAAGGCATTGGGAAGTCATTTTGGATGACGCTGTTTGGCATGTATCGGGGTGCATCAACAATAACTCATAGTACCTTGTTCTGGAACCGCTGCAGGATTTCAATATTGGAATTGGCGGCCGTTCCCCATAGTTGGATACCATAAGTCCAAACTGGTTTCAGTATTGACTTATATAAGAGTATTTTGTTGTCATAAGAGAGTTGTGACTTTCTGCCAATGATCCAGTACATCCTGCTCAATTTCAGTCCAAGCTGTTTTCGTTTGGTAAAGATGTGTTTACGCCAAGTCAATCGCCTACCGAGATGCATACCCAGGTACTTGGCGTCTTCTGCTTGTGGCAACTGGCAGTTGTTTAGTTTTACTGGTGGACAGGTTCCTCTTTTCATTGTAAACGTCATGTGGTTCGATTTCGTTTCATTGGCTTTGATTCGCCATTTTTTAAGCCAATTCTGTATACCGTTCAGACTTAGTTGGAGGTTTTCTGATGCTGTTATTGGATTTGTATGCGATGCTAGTATGGCAGTGTCATCGGCGAAGGTTGCGATGGTAGTTGACCCAGTTTGAGGAAGGTCTGACGTGTACAAGAGGTATAAGACGGGGCTCAATACGCTACCCTGGGGAACTCCTGATTTGATAGGGTATAGGTCGTCGTTGACATTGTTATGTTTGATTAGGAAATGCCTGCAGGATATGTAGGATTTGATAATTAGAAAGTAATGATATGGGAGGTTTTTTTTATTTTGTACAGCAGCCCATCGTGCCACGGTGGACAACGATGTAAATATTTTTATCTGATTGTAATATTTACGTCCTTGGCCGGTCAATAACGTTATTGGCCAAAAGTGAACGGACAATGATGACATCAAAATTTAATGGATAGGAAGCAAAACCAAATATGTCGAATTTTGTTTATTTTGCGATATTTATTTTTACAGATCGTCCATCAGTGAAGTATTATAATGTTTAATAATTTATTAAAAACAATTTTTAAAAATAATATTTTTATTATCAATTTTATTATCATCGCGTTTTGTTTGAATCGTTAAGTTAATGCTCTCATTAGATCGCCTACGCATTTCATTGATCCATGGTCTTCTGTTCGTTAGGGGTCGTCCATAAATTACGTCATGCAATTTTTACCCCCCCCCCCCCCCGGATCGTCACACAAACCTAGACCCCCCCTCCAAGTATTACGTCACATATTCTGGAACCCCAAAAATTTTTCAAATTTAAAATTTATATAATAAAAAGAAACCCGGGGCGGATTTCATGGGTGGCGTCCCCACCTCGGCTGATGACCATTTTTTTAGGGGTAGCACCCCAGAAAATGTTTTTTTTAAATACTTATAATAAAATATTTAATCTATATATTTTGTGACGTCACAATTTTTGAAACCCCCCATCGTCACAAGGGTCGGACCCCCCTCCAAGAGCGTGACGTAATTTATGTACGACCCCTTATGTCTTTGTCTTTGTAATCGTTAGAAATTACTTAATCTTGTATATTATTTGAAGATAAATTTTTAAGTTGGTAATAATCCCTTAATTCCTTAATAGCTAGTACCAATTATACAGGCACTTTTAATATGTACATGCCCGATGGAATAATATTATCATCGCCCGCTCTGTATTGGGCAATGACGTCATTGCCCAGACAATGATGCAAAAACCATAGATAGATTCTTAAATGTCAACAGTGCCCAATTTGCATGGGCATTGACGTCAATGCCCGAATTGTCATCATTGACCGTAACATATATAAACAAGTAGTTTATATAGGGAGACCTCTTCGAAAATATCTTTAACTTAGTAAATTTCTTTCGAACATTTGCGTATTTATAAATTGCATTAGCGAATCGAAGCAACGGATTAACAGATTAACGCAATACTATATAGACGAAGTATTTACAATATAACAACGTATCAGTTGATCAACGTTATGATTGGCTCTGAAACATGCGGACGGACACGAAGCCAGACCATAAGGCTTCTTTCTATACCTTGTATAGAAGCCTAAAAGTAGCGCACTGGCTACCCAGTTCTTAGACCTCTATACACACAGAGTATTTCCAACACGATTTGAAACGCTCTGTATGATTTTGAATTATGCGGACAGACGGACGGACAGACGGACAGACACCGAGCCAGATCATAAGGCTTCTTGCTATACTTTGTATAGAAGCCTAAAATGGATGTATGCATGTAGGTATGTATGTTCCCTATAGACTCCTAGACCGTTTGACCGATCGGAACCAAATTTGGCATAGTTATTATGTAGGTCCCTGCGCATGTTTTTGTATTAAAATAGTGCAAAAATTCGCAAAGGAAAGTTGATTTTGATTAGCCTGCCTTCCTTTAAGGAATCTCGATAATCCATTCATGCGCGACCCTATGGGACGCGCATGAATGGATTCTCGAGATTCCTTAAAGGAAGGCAGGCTACTCAAAATCAACTTAATGCAAATACGCGTGCACGTGATTTACGTTTCTATTTGACCAATCTTAACCAAATTTGGTGTAAAAGTTATTTACAACGCTACAAAAAACATAGGCTACTTTAGAACCTTGGAGTGAGGCCGAAGGCCGAACAACTACAACCGACACGGTCTAGATGGCTAAAGGCGGCCGGTAGGCCGATACTGTGCCAGCTAGTTAATGATAATTATTCCAAATATTGGCTATATATGCGGTTATGTGCGATTATATGGATAATAATTTTATATGCGGTAAAAATCCAAAATATTAAATTATATGCGAAATAAAACTTCGTATTTTGCTTCATTTCGTAGAGAACGGTGATACTAAAAATTAGCTTTCTGTGATAGAGCAAATAAAACATGTAAAAACATATAAATCCGGGCTCTAGTAATAATAAAATTTGAAACTAGAAGATTTTACATTTTGTATATATTTAAATCAGAGTTCGCTGTTGCATTAAGCAATCTCTATATAAATTAAAATAAGTTAATTAAAACTAACTTCTTACTCGAGAAAAGACTTGTATTGTTAATTTGTATAGTATCTCCTGACAACACGAAACAGAATTTGTACATCATTACAACTTACAACATAGCTAATGTTCAGTTAATGAAAAAGGAAAAATCCATTACGAGACGAGAAATAATCAAATCTATAATATTTATAGCAACGAATAAATAAAATTGCAAAATTTGCGAAATTAAAATTTATAATTTATCAGTTTCATTCAATCAATATATGTATAACCGAATGAGAATGAACTTGACTTTTGACATTAAGAATGTTTAATATTAGATTATTTTGTTCTTTAGCAAGGATTTACCAGGACAAAATGGTAAGTCTAATAAAAGAATGAAAGTTAAAGGGCAAAAATTATAATTTTATGTACCTATTACGATTTGAACAAAATAAAATATTTTGTTGTCCACAAATAATAACTAACATATAAATTTTCAATATTTGTAAATTTACCATGGCCAAAAATTAAGCAAGGGTCATTTTCTAGATACATAATATCAGTACATATTGGGTTTTCTCGGTGGGTGCTAAGGTCAATCCATAAGTGTGCCAATTTAAGAAAGAGAACACCAAATTAATTATATTAACTATTACAGGTTCACATATTACAGAATAATATATTGAAAAATTAGTTTTAAAATTATGTTAATTAATATGTGTAATTCAGCCTTACCATGATCTTGAAGATATTTTAAAAGTGAACTTGAGAGTTTATTGACTGAAATAGCTTCTTTCTGAATAAATTATATTAAATTAATATGAATAATGTTCTAGATACATTTTTAAGTCACAGCAAATGCGGGATTTTATTAAATTAAAAAAAGCTTTTTTTGAAATGGTGTATTCTTAGAACTTATTTTTTTAGTAGGGTAGGTGATTCGATTTTCAGTAAAATTTATCACTAAGACGGACTATTACCAAAAGAAATCTGTAATATATTTTTACTTCTTTAATTTTGTCATTTCTGTAATGAATTTTTTTAAATCCTGTAATTTATGAAACATTTCAAACTATTTTTCGACTTCAGTTAATATTTTTTTCAATTTCGCAATATTACATAGCGATTTTACACCGCTAGTTAAGCTTCCTGAAAATTAACTGCTAGTTAAAATTTTGGATTGCTTAATATATCAACGATTATGTATCATTTATGGGACTGGTTAGTTAATAATCGTATTGCTGAGTTGCTCCTCATATAGAAAACCTGGAAAAGTTAGGGAATTTAAAATTTTTCAAATTTGGTCATAGGCCGAAGTCGGCGCGAAGTCGGAATAATCTACGATGAAGAAAAACTTATAACTGGATTATTTTCATGTCGTGCTTCTTTAAGGTGTAATTAAGTAATCCTGAAGTTTCCCCTTTCAAACAAGATCGGTGTCACCTTATGCAGGTTGGGGACGAAGACAAAATCAGTTTATCACCGTTTCTCGATTTTTTTTCGACTTGACAAAAATAGTTATACCGGGTGTTCATGTTAAAACTTCCAGCAATTAATATCTCAAAAAGCAATAGTCAGATGAAAAAATGTTTCGGACAAAAGTTGTATGATAGCGAGGGGGAAAGAACATGGCATAATTGTTTTTTTAATTTATTGACCTTTTCAAGGCCATTTGAAGGTCAAATTTGTTTTTTTAAATGGCACCTTATATTTTTTTTTAGCAGATTCATATTTTGCATGAATAAATAAACAACTTTTGTTGGAAATTTTTTTTTATCCGACATTAGGCTTTTAGGACATTAGGTTAAAGTCAAAGAATTTCATGACAATGAATGGTTAGACACCATTAACTCCCTTTCATTTAAAGACATGTCCGCATGGCGCATGGCCGCCGCCCTCCAGGGAAAAAAGAAAGTCACACAACTCCAGTGTCTGGATGTTCGAGGAGCAAATCCCCTGGAAAACCAAGGTCAAGTACCTTGGCATTACCATGGACCGGCGCCTCAAATGGGACGCTCACATTTCCTCCACAGCCGGTAAAGCCAAATGCCTCTTCAATAGACTGTTCGTCCTCATGAACGCAAAAAGTACCATGTCCCCCGCTAACAAACTAAGATTATACAAAGCCATAATCCGCCCGACAATGATTTACGCCTCCCCTGTCTGGGGATATGCACGCCCCAGGGCCATAAATAAACTTCAAGTCATTCAAAACAAAAATCTCCGAGCTATTTTCAGCGCCCCCTACTACGTCACTAACAGGCGACTACATGCAGACGCCAAACTAGACCTCATTAACACTCTTAATCGTAAACATGCCACCAATCTCTACAACAAATCCAAATTCTCAGAAAACCCACTAGTAAACCAAATAGGTCAATACAACCCAGCTGACTTTCTCATTCCCCGTCCCAAATCACTCCTGACCACGGACAACTCCTGACCATAACTCACCCCCACACAGACTAATGTATGTTCATAGGTTTAACTTACACAAATTCTCTTCGAAAGTGAATTTATTCACTAGATTTGTGTAATTTTTCGATCAATTATCACAAGCTTCGTTAAATCACCCCCCATAGCATCACTATAATCCCACTAGTCGCCAATTCTGACTAGTTCCAAGTAGAAGCCACTCACTCCGAGGTCATCAATAGAAATTAATTCATAATTTCTTTCTTCGAATTAGGGACTCTACTATATCGGCAAACGTAAAAATTTTCTTTTTCTTCTCATATTACATATTCACAGTCACAGCTCAGGTTTTTACCAGTCAGTCCGCCAAGCGCCAATTCCCAGAGACCCACCGGTCTCTATAAATTCCAATGTCACTAATGTATTCTTTCAGATGAAGGAGAAGGCCGGCTGCGCCGGGATGCTCCATCAAATACATATCAGGTAAAGGTAAAGGTAAAGGTTGCGGACCGGCAGATGCAGCTCGTCTCTCCTACATGTAACATCGATTATTTTTTGTTTTTACGCGATTTTTTGGGGGAGAAACGTAAAAGATAACTGCCCCATACCGCGACTATACTTTTTAATGCTATTTTGAGGGTCTCTCGCATCCCGGTTTCATTTATCCCGGTTTTCTTGTTGGGTGGCGCCTTCTCGTATGTTTAGCTTAGTAACCAGAGTCAAAACCGCTCGGGAGGGGTGCAGAGCGGAGCGGCGCCCCGGAGGAGTAGGTTTTGACGATGGATTATCCTCCCTATCGAATGCACGCCCCCTAAAATCGAAGAAAAAAAAATTTTATTTTTACACTTTTTCGGCAATACACGGGTTATTTTCCATTTTTTTATAATATTTATTACTAATATCTACTAATCACACCCCCACCTATCCGAATTTCAAAGAAAAATTCAAATCGGAGCGAAAAAATTTCACTCGATTTCAAGGAACGACGGGCGAACGATGTGCCATCGACCCGGGGTGTGCCAGTGGCCGCTTGAAATGCAACTTTCCCATTTTCACACTCTTTTCGGATTTTTTTTTATGATCATCTCCGCGACGACAAAAGTGACACATTCGGACCAAAACATACCCAAAAAGGCCGTTAATTACCCAAAATTTTGCTAAATTTCATGTTGGGGGCGTGTCTGTAGTTCTCTAAACCACGCAAAAAATAGGCCGACAACCTATGCCGACCACCGCATGGTGTTTTTTATTAAATTTTCGTTGTTCTTTCTATTTAAACTTATTAATCCGCTATTTACATTAAAGCTAAACACTTTCTTGATCGAAATATTATGCCATTTCTATAGGAAATTTTCAATTTTTTGGTCAGTGTTAAAAATCCGGACCCCTAATTTGTAGAGAATAAATGCCGCAATGTGAAAATGTGCTCAACTACAAATTGAAAAAAAAGTGACTTAACTACTTTTTCCACTAGGCCCTTCAATTGCTGGAAGTTTTAAAATGAACACCCGGTATACAAAATTAAGGCTTAAATTCTTTACAAAAAAGGTCTATACACATTTTATCTATTTATTTAGGCCGCGTAATAAAATTAATCAAGATGCCTAAGGGTGATCGGATAGCCGCCCGTCTCAGTTAGTCTAAAATAAAACGATATTCGTCAAAATAACTAATCAAAATTACGTATTTTCTCAGGTACAACGTTTCCATTTTTGTTTTCCGATTTACTGAAAAAGTCAGGGAAATTTTTAATTTGGAGATAAATATAACCGAAGTTTAACTAAGCATGGAGAAAGCGTAAAAATAATTTACTCTATAAACCATTGATCTATACACAATTTTAGTGAAAATTTTACTCTAATTTTCTACTACTACAGAAAGTTCTGCATTATTAGTATCGGAATTTAATACTTGGCCAACTTTTTTGTGAAACATAATATTTCTGCCTTTATAACTGCACTAATGAAAAAAGTTTAAAAATTAATTTCTGAAGAATAATTGTTATCAGCATTTACCCATTTATAGTTTGCTGTATTCATTCAATCAAATATTTTATTACCCTGCAGTATATTATAATTTTTTTGTACTTTTTATGAAGCAGTTAAAGGCACACACTATGGTGAAAAACACAGGAATAAAAAAAATGTTAATTATTTCAATATGTTAATATACCGAGCTGCGTTGAATTGCATCAGAATTGCATCTTAACTATTTTAATATCTGCAATTAAGTTAACAATGTGCCTTGTCACTAAAATGGAATATGAACTGCTTAATAAGTTTAACGAGCTTTTTATATCAAACAACCCTTATAAAATCGTTGCTTTTATTGTAAACGGGCAATTCTTGAAATCGTATTTAGTATAATAAAATTATTTCAGTGTACAAAAGATAATTAGAGACATTTCAGAAATATGGAAACTGAAGTTGAAACCAAGGAGCATAATGAAAATAATATAAAACTGTTTGTTCTCGGTTTGTTCGTTCATTAATTTTGACTAAACTATATATTTTTCCCACTTCAATTCGACGGCATTTAAATAGTCATCAACAAATTTTAATTGATTACTTCGATACTAAATCGCTTCGATTTAATTATTACAAAATTTTTAATACAATAACCTTAAAAAACCCAGTCTGTCCCTGATTTTAGTTTAAACCCATTGTGTGATGGTTCAAGAACATCCTTGATTGTTTAGAGCCACGTTTTGATAACCTTTATTATGAAGTGGAGTCGGACCATTTGCTATGAATTTTTAAAACTGGACTAAGTATTCTGTAAATCTTCGTATGGAACAACTTTCTAGCTACTATAGTGGCTCTAACTACAAGATTTTAAAGTTTATAATTTTCCCCCTACGTGAAGAGTGTTTTCAGGATTTTAGGTTTTCAAAAAAAAATCTTTTTGTGTATCGGACGACAACATTATGTTTGTTTTAAAAGTTGTTCTATACGAGGTTTTATAAAAAGTTAATGCTATTGCACTCATTTGTGAACTTTTGTGTCAGATAAACAGGGCAAAACCTTTATTTGAAAATCTAAAGAAAACGATTTTCTTTTGGGCGATATCTTAAAAATTAACAGTTCTTTTTTTTTAGTTGTGTTTCTTTAGAATTATAATATTATCTAAATTTTGATAAGAACTATTTTAAGCATAGGATGTACATAATATAAGAAACTTTAATTTACGACTTTGTGGTTTTTGATACCTTCTTTGGTAAATTTTACTCGTAGGGCATATTTCTTGATGTCAAAGTAGATTATTTTTGAGACAATATAAAAATTTCAGGATATTGCAAGGATGTTTCTTTTTGTAATCGAAAAAGTTTTTCTTTTTCATAATGTAATTCAAATATTTACTATAGGCAAAGTATATTGAGGGTATCCTCCCCCCACCCCTAGTTGTCCCTATGTGAGTGGGCCTGGTTAATACATTAATAAATATAAATAACAATTTTGAAATATTATTAAATTTTGTACTTCTAACAACAAATCCTAATCACATTTTAATTTTCGTGATTAAATTTTTAATTTTCCAATAAGCTCTGTAATCTCGTAATATTAGATTTCACTTTTTGTTCCATTTTAAGGGAGTACTCAAGCTACACAAATCTATCATTGGTTTTAAAGACGACGTTAAATTAAATTATTTAGCCAAATGATCGAAGAAAATATGTAATATTGCTTTAAATACTTTATTTTATTCTTGATCAATGCAAATTCGAACAAGAATGAAATTTACTGTAAGTTTTGCTTTTTAATACGTTTTAATTTCAGTTTAGGCCATTTCTTGACCTATTTAATGCAAAATGTTGCATTCCCATCGGAATAAAATAAATTAATCGATTCGCGAAAATTGCTTTCTTTTGGCACAAATATTTACGCACTGCAATTTATAATTCCTGCATAATAATTATTTTTAAATCTTTTAAAAAAAGGTGGTTAATTTTTATATAGGTATAGTGTTTTTTTAGCTGCATGAGATCTTTCAATAGGGATAACTTTTGAATGAAGTTTGGGATAGGGTTCGCTAATGGTCACCACCCAAATCAAAATTTTCTACTGACTATTGGAAAGTTTAAGGTTGATATAGTATAGGTACTGTAGAAATATTTTGACCGAAGGGGTCAAACTTCTGAATAAATCAAATTTGAACAGCAAATTTTACACATTCAGTGACGCGCATGATGAAAATTTGTGGAATCTCGCCCATTCCTCCAATGCTTCCAGAGTTGTTGATTTGTTAGCATAAACCATGGATTTAACATACCCCCAAAGAAAATAATCTGGAGGCGTCAAATCACACGATCTTGGAGGTCAATTGATAGAACCATTTCTTGAAATAATGTTGTCACCAAATTGTCTTTTCAATAAATCGATGGTTTCGGTGGCTGTGTGACACGTAGCACTATCCTGTTCGAACCATAAGTTGCCGATGTTTAACTCTTGGATATTTGCAAACAAAAATGTATTGAGCATGTGTCGATATCTCACACCATTCACCGTAACGAGCATTCCTCATTTCGAAAGAAATATGGATCGACAATGCCGTTGGCGTGTATTCCACACCAAACAGTCAATTTTAATGGATGCAATGGAGTCTCAAGATAATGTTCCGGATTGGTCTCAGTCCATATACGGCAATTTTGCTTGTTCACAAACCCATTTAACCAGAAATGTGTCTCGTCACTGAACAAAATTTTAGGGTAAAAAATGGATCCATTTCTAATTGGTTGTGAGTCCAATCTGCGAACGCACGACGCAATCGATGATCATTAAGCTTCAGTTCTTGAATCGACTGGATCTTGTAAGGATATAAATCAAGATCTTGATGTAAAATTTTCCATGTAGTGGACGGACAAAGCCCAAGTTGTTGAGCACGATGGCGAATTGAAATGTTTGGGTTCTCTTACACACGTTCACTCACAGAAGCGATAGTTTCTTCGCGAACGGAACTCTGACTTTGAAAATAAATTTCCACAATTTGGTAGCGTTGTTCAAGTGTTAATTTATTCATGATTAAATGGCAAACCTTTCTGAACACAAATGCCAAAGAACTGTCACTTTGACGAACTTCATTCAGAAGTTATCCCTATTGAAAGATCTCATGCAACAATAATTTCCTATTAATTATTTTCACCTAAGTGAAAAATAAACAAGTAATATTTTATTTGTAATTTCCACATAATCTTCACTATATATCAACTGGCCAACCCACTCATTGGCCAACAGACCATAATAAAACCCCCGATTTGCTCGATTTTTGCATAATAAAAGGAATTTCAACAAACTATTTCTCCATTAAATCTTCTTTGGACCTTTGTCAGACCATAATACGCCTATAATAATCACCCTCTCAACCCAAATCAAAAACGAAGATAAACCCCTAATACTTCATAATAAAAAAACTAACTGGGATTGCTACAAGGACATAATAATACAATCACTAAACCAACGAGTTACTTTGAAAAATGAGGAAGAAATTGATCATGCCGTTGAATATTTCACAAGAACCATTCAAGAAGCTGCATGGAACTCGACCCCAGATTTGGCTGATGGACCTACTAAGGGGGCATGCCCAATGTTTATCAAGGAATTAATTACAAAGAAACGAAAATTGCGAAAAAAATGGCAGACAACCCTAAATCCTATGGATAAAACCCGATATAATCGTGCCACCAGAGAACTGAAAAAGTCTCTTTACGACCTGAAGAATAGAAAGTTACAACAACATCTACAAGATCTAACACCCACAAAAAACACGGAATACTCCCTATGGAAAGCCACCAGAAAACTGACAAGGCCGCAGGTACATATTCCTCCCATTAAAACAAACAACGGACAATGGGCAAGAAGTAATAAGGAGAAGGCGGACACCTTTGCTGAACATCTCTCAAGTGTATTCTCGCCTCTACCAAGAGAGACTGACCCCAATCAAGAAGA
This sequence comes from Podabrus alpinus, assembly GCA_932274525.1. NCBI lineage: Eukaryota > Metazoa > Arthropoda > Insecta > Coleoptera > Cantharidae > Podabrus > Podabrus alpinus. The sequence continues at coordinate 46,627,390 of OW026451.1, read as the reverse complement.
CTTTATATACCAATTTCTTAGTGCTCCTTACCAGATGGCATTACCAATCAAAGAAGTAAAAAAAGGAGAAGTGTACAATATTGTACGTTCGCCACCAAATTTCCTCTAAAAAAGCACCGGGATTCGATCTCATCACGGGTAAAATATTACAAGAACTACCTGATTGCGGTATCAGGATGATGACTATGATATTTAATGCCGTTCTGAGGGTGGGTTATTTTCCCCTTTAATGGAAACTCTCACAAAGTATTATGATTCAAAAACCAGGCAAACCATCAGTTTACTCCCGTTACTCTCAAAGGTATTTGAAAAGATCTTGCTACAAAAACTTCAACCCCTGTTTGTTGAAAACAAAATCCTACCGAACCACCAGTTTGGATTCAGACAACACTCCACTATTGAACAGGTTCATAGAATTGCGACCAAGATAAGATCTGACCTGGAAAGAAAGAGATATTGCTCATCGGTTTTCTTGGACGTCTCTCAGGCCTTTGATAGGGTGTGGCATGATGGTCTCCTCTATAAAATTAAAAAAAGTGTACCATACACTTATTTTCTAATCCTGGAATCATACCTTAAGAATAGATTTTTCTATGTAAAACAAAAAGAATACACTTCGGAATTATTCAACATTAAATCTGGTGTACCTCAGGGAAGTGCCCTGGGACCAATTCTATACCTCATTTACACAGCAGATATGCCAACCGATGAAAAAACCACCCTAGCAACATTTGCCGACGATACCGCTGTGATGGCCTCCAGCGAAGAGATCAGAATAGCTGTACAGCTCCTACAAAGTCATTTGAACAAAATCTGTAAGTGGTTTAAGCTATGGAGAATAGGGATAAATCAAAGCAAGTCAATCCGTATAACTTTTATACTGAGAAGGGAGGCTTGCCCAGCAGTAACAATTAACAATGAAATGGTACCCCAAGCCGATGTAGTAAAATATTTGGGCGTACATCTAGATCGCAGGCTTACTTGGGCCCAGCACATAAGAACAAAAATAAAACAATTAAATTTAAAATTATCCAAAATGTACTGGTTATTGGGAAGAAATTCCGAACTATCGACTGAAAACAAAATCCTGATATACAAGACAGTCATAAAGCCTGTATGGACCTACGGGATACAACTCTGGGGTGCGGCAAGTGCCACAAATATAGCCAAATTACAAACCTACCAAAATAAGGTATTAAAAATAATTGCCAACGTGCCCTCATATTATCCCAACAAAGTAATTCACGAACAACTGAACATTCCAACAATTCAAGAGGTAATAAGAAGTCATAGCGAGCGATATCAATGCAGACTACAAGCTCATCCAAACCCTGAAGCCGCAAGTCTATTAAACCCACCACAAGTAAGAAGACTTAGACGACGAGATCCCTTGGACTTAGTCTTATAAGAATCTCACATTTCACAATCTACCCGTTGTTGCAACGGTATTGTCTTAAGAGAGTTATCCACTGGGAAAAACTCACGCATGTCAATATCTATCTTTATCATACCGAATTACTTATTGTTAATTAATTAGCAGATTGTAATAATACACAAATTAAAAAAAAAAATTTGTAATTTCCTTTTATTCAACTTTTTGCACTTTTTTTGTTTTTACAATATCAATACATTAATGCTGCTTAGGAAAATGATCGCCAACAGGTTGGAATCCATCTTTATTCGCGATGTATCTCACTAAGTAAAAATTACCATCGGGTCCTGGATAAGAGTATTCCCCTCGTACAGAAAGTTCTTCGTTATCGGTACCAGAATTTAATAATTGACCAACTTCCTTATGAATAATATGGTTGCTTGTTTCATATCTATAATAAACAAATTTTGAAAATGTTGTCATTTTGAGCTCGACACAAACTCACCCATAATTATATCCATCGATGATATTATCGCTGCTGTATTTGAGGATAACGGCATCCTTTTCTTTGTGTACCTTTCCTGGAGCAGCAAGAGCTAAAGCCACGATGGCGGAAAGTACAATGAGCTAAAAATTATTTGGATAAATTCTATCTACATATTTGAATATTATATCTTACCATTTTCATTTTAATAAATACGTTAGGTTAATATTTGCACTATTAGCAAATGTGAACTGAGGATCAAGTAGAATGTTGAGATTTTTATATCAAAAATTTGTTAGAATAAAAGCCCTGATCTTAGATTTATAACGAGATTACAATCCATACCACCACTTAGTACAATTACTATATATTTCATAATTAATTCTTGATTAATATAATGTCCCCTGCGTATGCGATACCAATTTGACATTGAATGGTAAGACGGGATTCTTCCAAATTTATTAAAATACTTGATTCTACATTAGCGAAATTGTATACTAATTTTAATAACTTGCGAGAAACCGACAAAAAATCAATTATTCATGTACAATCGACGAGGAATACCAAATTTTCCGAGGTTGCTAATGCTAATCCACCTTATTTGTATTTTATTTTTTGTAATGCTCGTACTATAACACGGTTATTTCAAACACTGCACGAAATAGCATAGTATATTTTTAAGAATTAAAAAAAGGAAACTATTATTATGCATAAGTTATGCACAAAATTACACCGGCCGACATGATTTTCGTTGTCCAAGATATAATTAATTTTTTCCACTAATTTTGTAGTGCTGATTACGAAATCAGACCTAATTTTATCGTTTCACATCAGATTTTTAGTAAAATTAATATATTCGCTATTTTCGATTTTTCAGTAAAAATAATTTAAGTTATCGAGTTTTGGCGCTCTTTTCTTGAATTAAGCGACCTCTCGTGAGAAAATATATTAGTTAGAACAACGATACGCCCTTTCGAAACGCGTTACATGGAAATAAACCGTTATAGTTACTTTGTTTACAAACTTTTTACTGAAATCAGTGTGTTTATTTGAAAAAATTGTTTACGTTTTACTTTTGGTATTTAATATAGTATTTAATTAACGATTTGTGGTTGAAAAACGTCTAAAAAACATAATGTCTTCAAGAAAGTGTCATAGTAGTCCAGATACATTTTGTTACATTTGTGGAAACTTTATGGCTTCAAAGCAAAAACTGAAAATAACTGAGTTTGTGGAAAATACGTATAATGCTTATTTTGGCTTCAAAATACAACTAAAATCGTGGACGCCGCAGTTAGTTTGTACTATTTGTGTTGAACAATTAAGGCAGTGGACATACCGCAAAAAACAATCTCTACCTTTTGGTAGACCTATGATTTGGAGAGAGCAAGTTAATCATATTGATGATTGTTATTTTTGCTGTACCAATGTGAAAGGTTTTAATGCTAAAAATAAAAATAAGATAGCCTACGCAAATGTAACCTCAGTTACACGTCCCATTCCACACGGTCTAGAAATTCCAGTGCCCCTTCCAAGTTCAATATCTGATCTCAGCTCAACATCGTCAGAACAAAATTCACAGAGTCAAGAGTCAAATGAAGTTTTCGAACCAATTTTAAATCAACCACAGAAATTCACACAAGGTGAATTAAATGATTTAATTAGAGATTTAAATCTTTCTAAAGAATCTGCTCAACTTCTTGGGTCTAGACTTCATGCAAAACACCTGTTAGCTCCTGATACACATTTTGCTTGGTATAGGAAGCGTGAAGAAGAATTTGTACCTTTTTTCAGTCAAGAAGAATCATTAGTTTATTGCCACAATATTCCTGATCTCATTGAAAAGTTAGGAGCGCAATATGATCCTGGAGAATGGAGACTTTTTATAGATTCTTCGAAACGGAGTTTAAAAGGTGTTCTTTTACACAATACTAATCAGTATGCTTCTGTTCCTGTCGCTCACTCTGTTCATTTAAAAGAGACTTATGAAAATTTGGAAACAGTACTAGATAAAATTAAATATGAAGAACACGGTTGGCAGCTTTGTGGAGATCTGAAAATTATAACTATGGTGTTAGGTCAGCAGTCAGGATACACGAAATATCCTTGTTTTTTGTGCGAGTGGGACAGTAGAGCACGAGAAAAGCATTATGTTCAGAAACAATGGAATCCTCGTACAAATCTCAAACCTGGAATCAAAAATGTTATACGAGAAATTTTAATTGATCCTGAAAAAATTTTATTACCTCCGCTTCATATTAAACTCGGTATGATGAAACAGTTCGTTAAGGCATTGGATAAAGAAAATGATAGTTTTAAATACTTGAGTAGAAAATTTCCAAGATTATCAGATGCCAAAATAAAAGAAGGAGTGTTCGATGGACCACAAATTAGATCTTTGATGACCGATAAAAAATTTGATGCAATACTAAATACTATTGAATTAGAAGCTTGGCTGGCGTTCAAAGATGTTGTCAACAATTTTTTGGGAAATCACAAACACCCTGACTATAAAAATATTGTGGAAAACTTATTAAATAAGTATAAAAAATTGGGGTGTAATATGAGTATAAAACTCCATTTTTTACATTCGCATGTAGATTTTTTCCCTGATAATCTTGGTGATTATAGTGAAGAACAGGGAGAAAGGTTTCACCAAGACATAAAAACTATGGAAACAAGGTACCAAGGTCGATGGAATGTGAATATGATGGCTGATTACTGCTGGTCAATAAAACGTGATATTATTGATGATTCTCACAAAAAAATTACACCCAGACGTAATTTTATCGCTAAACGTAAGAGATGTCACACAAACTAGCCCTGTAGCAATTATTGTACTTGATATTTTCTTTGTTAGTTTTGAAATATATGTATTTATAACATAATAATTAATTTTTTCCTAAAAATTTAAATTAAACGTTTTTTCCTTTTTGTAAAAAAACCTGATGTGATAGAGTAATTATGTAGGTATAATTTTGTGTTCAAAATACTATAAATTAGTGATATTTTTCACTCAAATCAAAACAACGTTCAAAAAGTTTTCATTTGTCGGCCGGTGTTATCTACCATGTTAACCGAAGAAAATTTTTGAATTTATTACGTAAGAATAATATTAATTCATAAGACCATGTTCATAGTTTATTTTTCATAGATTGTGATAAATTAGAATAAATATGAAACTTATTCTCAATCCCGTCTCAATCCTTAATAATATTAAAATAGTTTGGCTTTTGTTGAATTTTCTTCTTCTCTCATTTAATTAAAATGTATAAAATAACGTTGTATTCATATAACCTTTACATGAATTATTTATTTATCTCAATAGTAACCTCAAATAGAATAATGTATTTTACGGGTTGATGCATAAGTTCGTAGCGTTTTTTTTTAAATTTAAAATTTAATTTTTTAAATATAAAAAATGGATAAACTAATAAATAATATAATATTCTCCTGCATTGTTTATGATTGACTTTCAACGTTCTGGCAGTTTTTCGATTTCACGCCTGAAGAAATCCGGTGGTTTGAAGGTGAAGAAGTCGTCGAGCCAGTTTTGAAGAGCAACGTCGTTATAAAATTAGATTCAGCGGAGATTGTTGGATAGAGAGCGGAAAAGATGAAAATCTGATGGAGCAAGATCAGGATAATAGAGCGAATGTGGAATAATCACTCAACCACTCAATGTTAGCAGTATGCGGATGGGCATTATCATGCTGCATAACCACTTGATGCCGTCTTGCCGGTCGTTTTTCTTGGATTGCAGCCTCCCGGCGACGCAGTTGTTGACAATAAACCTCAGAAATGATGGTTATATTCCTCGGAAGCAATTCATAGTAGATGACGCCTTCTTTATCCCACCAGATGCACAACATTACCTTGAGTGGATGGGCACCAGCTTTTGCACGAGGATTTGCTTGTTTGTTAGGGCTCAGCCATTCCTTTCTGTTCTTGATGTTGATGTAAAGGCAACATTTTTCGTCACCGGTAACAATTTGGGACAAAAACGGCCGATGTTGTTGACGAGCTAAAAAAGCAAGCAAAGAAACACAAATGGTAATACGCCAATTTTTGTTGTTTTCGCTCAAAACGTATGGTACCCAAACACCCAACTCTTGAAGTTTGAACATGGAATGCAAATGTCGTACGATAGTTGATTGGTCACAATTCATCGCATTGCCCAATTCCCGAGTTGATTGACGTGGATCATCACGAATTGAAGAATTTAATTGGTCTTCAACAAAGCCGAATGGTCTCCCTGAACGTAGGAAATCATTTATATCAGAATGCCCCTTTTTGAAACGAGAAAACCAATTGGCGTTCTCTCCGTAAACGGCACAAATGGTTCTAGCGGCCTCCGATTCCTTAACCCCTCGGTTAAACTCAAACAAAAGGATAATTCGGAAATGTTCATTTTTTTTGTACTTGATACTCCATTTTCTTTTTACCTTGGAAACCAAAAACGTTACGAACTTATGCATCAATCTGATACTTGAGCTTTTAATAATCAAATAATAAAACCATCCTCTAACGGTTCCGCGCAATCCTACGATATTCTAGTTTTGATTTTTAGTCTTCTCAACCCTCTGTTGGTTTCAATCTATTAAAATATGATCTCTGTAAAAGTACAGCCAAATCAGATAATTTTAACCCATACCGAAAAGTTCTTGAAATTCAAAATTGGTTCTAAATGCAAAAAATGACTAATCACGATGAAATTCGTTTACCTTCATCTTCATTGAACAAAATGAACGCTTAACAAGCACAATCAATAATTTCCTTGTATGAAGTTATAGAATTTTAAAAAATGAAAGTTTTTAAGTTACAAGCCAATGTTGAGAAACATTAATTTACTCCAAGTGGAAGACTACTGTTCGTCTAAGCAAATAAATCATATTGTATTATTGAGGATATTTATTTAAAGTTCTCGAATTAATGGTTAGTATTTACATTTTTGTACAGCATGTTTTTTCAAATTTATAATCAAATCAGTCTGAAAACAATTAGGTACTATAATAACACTTATTTAGGTAAATGAGCGCCTACAGGTTGGAATCCGTCTTTGTTGGCAATGTATCTCACTAGGTAAACCACGCCATCGGCTCCTGGATATGAGTATTCTCCTTCTACAGAAAGTTCTTCGTTATCGGTACCTTCGTTTAACAGTTGCCCAACTTCTTGGTGCGCAATATGGTTGCTTGTTTCATATCTACATAAAAACAAAAAAGGTTAAAAAAGTTATTTTAAATTTATTACATCGCTTTACCCAAAACTGTAACCATTAATGCCAATATTATCACTGTTGTATTTAACGATATACGCATTTTTTTCTTGTTCTTGCGCTGGAGCTGCAACAGCTAAAGCCACTAGGGCAGAAAGTGCAATGATCTGAAATTTTTTACATGTAGCAAATAATATTTTCTAAATCAAATAACAATCTTACCATTTTCATTATGGAAATGTGTTGTTTAGCTTGACTGAAAGCGAATTTGAAGTGACGAGTAAGTTTACAAGCGGTCTTTTATACGAAATAATCTGCTCTTCTTCTAATCATTACGAGATTTTTAACATTTACCACCTCTTATTTTATGTTATTTTACCATCTTATTTTATATTATTAGGTAACATACTTGTAATTTGAACATCCCGTGTGACATTGAATATCGGCTTACTTGCTGGTCCTATGAAAACAAGAATTTGTTAAAATCCATCCAATTCATTAAAATAGAACAGTTTCTGCATTAGTAAGATAGTAATTTTAATCACATGTTACATAAAACCAATTAAAAGCTACATCGGGTAATCTATCTTACACGTTATTTTCTCAAGATGCCTGGAGCAAGGTTAACGAAATTGAATTTTTTATTTCTGTAACAATTAAAACCTCGGGACGAACAATAAATCATTAATTTTTATTTATTAATTTATTACCTTCAATTTTGAAATCCTTTCTTTTTATGATATGTTTAAGTTTTATGGTTTTCATATTTTATTTTATAGTTCTATAATAACAACCTTCGCGCATACAGTGGATAATAGAAATATAGTATCATCTTGATAATCCGAACCTACGGTAAGTCAAAGTTAATAAAAATTTAAAATTAAATTTGTAACTTACAAAATATACAGTAGACGCCGCTTAATCTGATCACATCGAGACTTTTATTTTTTTATCGCAATAACCGATGATACAAATTGCAACTTTGTTTGCTGACACAATAAGGCATACTAATAATTTTGCATAGTAATATTATTTATTGATACGTGTTTATTTAACGTCAGGTAGAATTTTATCCCTACAATTAATAAAATGCTCGCAAATAAATTTTTTAGTGAATGTTAAAGAATGCATTTTAACAGAAATTTTATCGCTTAAAGCGAATTTTGATCACTATATACATGATGTTTTTTCCGTTCTTCGCAAAAATGATCTCAATACCCGACTGATCTCGTTATCCGTCATTTTAATAAGCGGCATCTACTGTATTTAATTTTCATTTTTAGCCTGGATTTGAAAGTATTGAAGTTAACTTACATAAAGATGATGCATTATTATAAACCGTTTGGAACGTAAATACATAAATATTATATTACATAACAGTTTTAATTAATAAAAGCTAACGATATTACTGTTAGGTTATTTAATAATTTTTTTCTTTTTTAATGCAATTCAAAAATCCAATAAATTGAACACAGTCTTATATTAATTAGTTCGAATTATCGAGGTTGCACTGTAAAATAATGATTTATTAGAATAAGCATTATAGCTTTAAATGTTGAAACGAATGTAAAATCAAATGTTAATATAATAATTGTATACCTACATTAGATATGGAAGTCATACATAGTATACGTGCATAATAATATAATAAGTAAGTAGGGGGGAAACGCGGACAGCATGAAAATGGAAAATCGTAGTTTTAAGAAAATTACAACAGGTGACATCAGTGACGGCTCGTGGAATTGTACAATGGTGGTGCCAGAATTTTTTTGACCAAGATCATTGTTAAAGGTTATTTTTCCAGCTGATGCTAAACTTTGGTCTGAAAGACATTTTACCTTGAGCATGGCTCCAATTCTATGTTCAAAACGTGACCTTCCACTTAACTCCTTCGTCCGTCTGCATACCGTTGCAATCTATATTATACCGCAAATCTGAACTCACGTTGAACTGGCTTGGTGATAGATCAGTCACGTACAACCCTGAATCATTTATCTCATCGTACGGTGATGACTGGAATTTATACGGACCCAATGTAAAAAGCCTAAAATGAGTTTTTCAGATTTTATATTCACGTGACGGGTGTTGCTCGGACATAAAATGGTTATATTCTAGGCAATAGGTCAACATAGCATTAGTGCGGGACAAAAAGCGCTTGTTCTCCAAAGAAAATAAATTAAATTCTAAACGGGAGGAGATATGAAATACCTCCCAAGTATAAATGTAATGAAAATTTTCAATCATCAACGAAAATACCTAAAAAATGCATCTTTATTCTCAATGTATTTCCTTACTTGTATTGAAACCCATGACCTGAGCGTGGGTATTCCATACTCCCTAGTAGACCCCCGGTTTACATATATACAGTTTAAGTTTTTGACTTTTCCTTTAAGATTAGGTCCATTTCCCCAGCACCGCCCAACGCGAATTTTGAATCAAATTTGGTGTCAATCGTTTGTGTTTGCATTATTTTCGTTTGTGTTATCGTTCGCAAAGTATATTCAAAGACATAACCTAGGTTTATTTCCCCGGCCCCGCACATTTTGAATTTTGGCTCGAAATTTGTGTTAATCGTTTACGCATCGTTTGTGTACATTTATGTTTCTATTCCCGTCGTCTCAATATCGATTTTCAACTAGCTGGGAGAAAATGAATTTTTGTCAAGCTCCGAGCAACAACAAAAGAAAATTGAACGAAAATAGTAAACCATTTTGGTAGTGCTTTTGTTAAAGTATTACCTAGCACTAAACATATTTATGCCCGTCTGTACCACCTATACTTAAAATATAAGGGTCCTTTAAATCGTTAAGTGCCACTTATTTCGTTGCACCACTGAATTAAGGGTTCCTTAACGTTAATTGGCAGAAATCTGCGAATAAGGTTATGATTTTTAAATTTATGAAATTCCTGAGCATGGTTTTCCAAGACAAATTAAAGGGCATTCATAGTATGGATGATTTGTAATTTTTTAAAAGATTCCGACTTTACAAGGAGACTTTGTTAGGGTGTTAACAGAAATTAAACCTCAACAATATCGATATGACAGAAATAATTCTATATCTCCTGTAAACCAACCCGGTTAGGGCAAAGTGACAATCAGTTACTTTTTATGTAAACTTTTTTTGCTTAATTTGCTCCTTTTACTCTTATTTTGTCGTGTGGAAATTTTTAATTGATACCAACGTAATAAATTATAGTTTAAATTATAACAAGTGTAACAAAACGGGATCAATAAATTTATGTATGCACAGTGGAAGAGATAAGGTTTATAATAGTGCGAACGTCAATTAATAAATCATATTATATATCTCTTTTCGCTGTATGCGAACTTCCTGCTTCTGAAAATAACATTTACACTGTTCTTTGTTCAGGTGAACTGTTCAATTGCAGAAAACAGTGAGGTATTTATATTTGACTGGGTACTTTCAATGTAATCTGCTCGATTGCGAAAGTAATCTGGTGCATTACTTCCCGTCAAGAGCGATATGGTTGCGTCCGGTGAGGTGTGATCGGTGGCCTTCGGGAGCACTGGGAGAAGAATGATAGTTTAGCAAAAGGCATAAACATGGTTGAATTAATGAGTTAGTCAGTGAGAAGCCGGCGCGGCGGGGCGGGGGCCCGTAGAAGAGCCACGGTCGAAGGCCTTTCTGGGGGTCAATGTTAATGTGCAGTTGATCATACCAGAAAGTCACATTACCCAATAACAGTGTTTTTTAGAACAGAATTCTACGTTTGGGCGTAATCGATCGAGCGGTGGTGGCAGCTTAATCAAAAAATGTTCTTAATAGATCGATAAGCGTCTAAGTGGAATTTTGTTCGATCAGCAGATTTGTTTGTTTTTAAAGTAACTCCAGCCGTTCCGTTCCTAGGAAAAGTAGTGCCGAAGGACGACTGGTGGTCACACAAGCTTTATTATTTTCTATTGAACGATATCTTTTCCACGCTGCACTCCTCTCTGCTAAATAAAGAATTAAACAGCAAACAAACTAAAATCAATACAACCAAATTTAATTCAAATTGGATACGAGCGTTCGAGAGCTTATATATTTTAGAATAAGAAACAATTTCGAAATTAGGGTAGGCATTTGTAAATCAAAATTTAATAAATTTTAACATTCCAGAAGAGTGAAAAACCTATTTGAAAATAAGAATACGTAATATCCTATAATAGTTTCAATCTTATTAGAAATCATGAGGCAAAATAATTTGATATAATCTAAACTTGCTATATCTAATATTAAAGATCTCCATGTACTGACAGAAACAAAACTGTGTTATAGATTCCACGTTTAGCTCTAGGCCCTAAGATTTTATCTTAATTATCTGAATATGAAAAAGCGGCACACGTGGAATATTCCCAGGTAAATAGTTGAGATGGAAAGCAACAAAATGAATGACCTGACTCGAAAACTTTTTTCCGGCAATTTTGAAGCGGTTCTTTATAAGTCTATAACAACAGCTATTTACCAATTAAGCAATTTGATAAGAAATTTTTCGACTACAAGATTATATTGTTATTTTACCCTTTGTATTTTCTTTGAAATTGAAAGGAAATTGTTCATTTCTTAAAAAGCATTTTTGTTATTTCTCTATAAACAGTACTGTAGGCATTCTTTTTAAATTTGAAGTACAATACAATGGCTTTTTTAAGTTTAACACGTTAAAGGTTTTCAATAGAAAATAGAAATAGCAGCGAAAATATATCTAAAGTTCAATTTAAGCACACCCCGTAACGTGACGCAACGCCACTATCCACAATTCTGATTGGCTAGCCGGAGGTTTTTGTTTCTTATGAACCAATCAAAATCGTATATCGATGCATCCTCATTACGGAGTATGCATAATTAAGCTTTAGCAGTGTGAGCTTTTTACTGATGAAGAACATTAATAAATTCCGGTTTGGTATTCGTATGTTTGAAGTTCTCTATATTCTTATGCTTAAACGGCTCAACTGAAGTCAGACCACTAAATTTAAACATCAGACAAAATGTAGGCCACAAAAGTTATTAATTTTTAGTGTTTTAACAACACCCAAAGAGTCAGAAAAAAAGTAGGTTAGATGGTATGAGCTGTTGATTTAAAACTTTTGTTTGTAGATAGGTAATACATTTCTACGATGGACACTATGATCGTACTATTGAATTTTGTAACATAGAACATACTACATTCCTATTTACATTGAGCTGTTTATCTATTGGTATTGGACAAATATTCAAAGAGTTTTCTTGTTGTGAGATTTCGGTTAGCATATTATGCAAGTTTGAAATTCATATCTCCCGTCTATAAATTTTTTGAAATTTTAGTATCCAGCACAAGTAACTACTTCTAAAATGAAAATTTCGTGAAGTAAATCTCAATTGTTTAAATTTGCTTGGAATTTTTATTCAAGATTTGTACATTTTATTTACATTGTTGTACAGGTTCAAAAACTTAACGGTGCAGATCAGTGAATCGGTCCAAAAAATATTGTTAATGCGTTTTAGGAAGGTGAGCACCGAAAGGTTGGAACCCATCTTTATTGGCAATATACTTCACAACATAAAAAACGCCATCGAGTCCTGGATACGAATATTCTCCTTGCACAGAGAGCTCTTCATTTTCGGTACCTGCATTTAACACTTCACCAACTTCCTTATGGGCGATTTTGTTGCTTGTTTCGTATCTATAGTAAAAACGAAATAATTACAAAAATAATATTTTAAATTTATTGCAATTTGTACCCATAGCTGTATCCATCAATGCCAGTATTGTCACTGCTGTATTTTAGGATGTACGCATCCTTTTCGTGGTCTGGAGCAGGAGCAGCGATAGTCAAAGCCACGAGGGCAGAAAGTGCAATGATCTAAAAATATTTTTATTTATAAACTTCACGTTTCAATATTTTATAATTTTTTTAATCTTACCATTTTCATTTTGGTAAATGGGTTGTTTGTTTTTTTCACTAAAAGCAAATTTGAACTGATGATTGAATTCGCTCTGAGGTTTTTATATCAAATAATCCCTATTGAAGCCCAGCTCTTCTTTTCATTATTACGTTAGTCTTTTGACATTTACCATCTCTAGACTTAATACATCTTTCATAATTATTTTCGGTTGAATGTTCACGTGACATTGAATACCGGCTTATCAATTACCTCCAAAACAACATTTTAATAAAATTCCTCCAAATTATTGAAATCGGTGCTGAATTTTAATTACGCATTACACAAAATTCATTAAGATGTATATCGAATTATTTGTGTGCTTATCTACGCTCAATTATCTGAAGATGTCTGTAGCCTGCAGCAAGGTTAGACAGACGACGTTGAACCAAATTATAATGAGAAAATTAAATTTACCTAATAGCGATTGAATACCATTATTTTAAATTTCATTGTGAAATGTTATATCATCAATGATAACCTTCGTATCAAGTTAAAAATTTAAGTACATTAGGAAATTTTGAAAGATTTTTAGATCAGATTTCTGTTCGATATGAATTAATTCAAATTATTTTTTTATAATAATATTATAAATAGTAAGTTAAAAAATTATTTAATTAATTTGCATAAAGGGCGAATAGCAATACAATACTGCATGTACACTGTACTATTTAATTTTTGATTTTATCCATCACTAAGAAAAAGTACAGTTCCATAATATAAAACATTTTATTATTATGAAAAGATTTCCTTTTTTAACGTTAATATTATAAAAATGTAGTTATTGGTTAGTTGACCTTTCATATTGAATTATTATAAAAGGTTTGTTGAGAATTGGGGGTCAGTAAAAGACTAAATAAATAGTCCAACGTTTCGGGCCTTCATTCGCCCATATTTAAGGCTAAAAAATATATAGTGAAAAAATAGGTAAGAAATTATACAAAAGTGAAAAAGTTACAAATAAAAATATAGAAAATTTTTGAAAAAATATTGATAAATCTTACTCCAACTTGAAGAGGAACTTACTGAAGAAATTTAATGTCAACCAATCGGGGTGTTCAACAAGGATGCGGTTTGTCCCAAACGCTTTATGTCGTCTATAATTTTCCAAGAAGCGGAAAATGATCTCCAAATAGCGGTTCACAAACTACATCTCCTATGTTCAGATTATAATTTTAAAATATCGACAAAAAAACAAAAACCATGGTTTTCGCCATGGTTTTTGCTCCATGGACCAAAGACCCAATAAAGACAAAAAAGACATTATCGTGCTGAAAAACCCCCTGATGGCGTACTGCCGGTCGTTTTTCTTGAATTGCAGCCTCCAGTAGACGCAGTTGTTGACAATAAACCTCAGAAATGATGGTTACATTCCTCGGAAGCAATTCATAGTAGATGACGCCTTCTTTATCCCACCAGATGCACAACATTACCTTGCGTGCATGGGCACCAGCTTTTGCACGAGGATTTGCTTGTTTGTTAGGGCTCAGCCATTCCTTTCTGTTCTCGATGTTGATGTAAAGGCACCATTTTTCTTCACCAGTAACAATTCGGGACAAAAACCGTCGATGTTGTTGACGAGCTAAACGACGACGAGCAAGCAAAGAAGCACAAATGGTAACACGCTGATTTTTGTTCTTTTCGCTCAAAACGTATGGTACCGAAACACCTAACTTTTGAACTTCGCCCATGGATTGCAAATGTCGTACCATAATTTATTGGTCACAATTCATCATATTGACCAATTCCCGAGTTGATTGACGTGGATCATCACGAATTGAAGCATTTAATCGATCTTCGTTAAAGCCGGCTGGTCTCCCTGAACGTGGGAAATCATTCATATCAAAATACCCCGTTTTGAAACGAGAAAACCATTTTTGTGCAGTACTTTCCGCGAAGGCGTTCTCTCCGTAAACGGCACAAATGGTTCTAGCGGCCTCCGATGCCTTAACTCATCGGTTAAACTCAAACAAAAGGTATGTCGGAAATATTCAATTTTTGTACTTGACACTCCATTTTCTTTAGTCAACAATTACCCCTAACTCTCTACAAATTAAAAAATTCAAGAAGTATTCAATAAAACAATATAAAAGGTTAGGTGTATGGTGGTTTATCACGTTCTACTAACTGTTCCCGTTTTTTGTCAGAACTAATAAAACGGGTGGCGTTCAAAGTTGATGGTTTTTTTTGCGTTGAATTCCTTACCCACGCCCCGCTAATTTTTTTGAGTTGCCGGAGCTGTAGTCCTAAAAAAAGGTAAGAATAAGGAGCTATAAAGCGTGGGTTATTGTAAAAAGAGACGAGAGCAGAATTCAAGCTGCAGAGATTCCTGAGATCTGTGAGAGCTGTGCCAAAATTGACAGAATGGTCGCGAGTTGACTAAAAAAAACCCTAAATATCTTAAAATTTCAGCATTTTCTTAATATTCTATTATTAGCGAAGGAAATATTTGGAAGTTAAGTAAGGAACGCTGTACATTTTTAATGTGTTGGACAGAAAAATTATAATTAAACTCTTTGATAATAATTCAAAAGTCACGAAATAATGAAAATCGCAAAGACAAATTTCTAGCTTGGTGACACAAGAATAAGTAATAATAAGTACGACACACTTTCTATTGTAATACTGGCAGGCATAACAGTAGATTATTCATTTTAGTTTCAATTTGAAAAGTTTTGATGCTTGCTCCTATTGAAAATATTTTACATTGATTTTATGTTCTAAGAACTTGTATATCTAATAATTATTATCTATAACTTCTTCATTTACCTATAGGTTTTGATCAGCGGCAGCTCGTCACTTGTTTCAATGGGAGGGCACAAAATTTAAATAAAATGGAAAAATATAAATTTATTGTATTTCTATGTACTTAAAATAATGATTATGTTTGGATAGTTATTGTTTTCAATTTTGGAAGAGGGCATGTGCCTCATTCATATAAAAATCAGTAATTCTGAATCCAAAACGTAGTACTACAAAATAATTATTATAATATGGCATAAATATTATAAGATAGGTGTATGAATTACTATTAGTTAGCTATCTAGAGCGCGATTGCCTTAGTTGTGCAGCCTAAAGGCCGCACTTAAATTCAGGTTATTATACATTTATGACATTTTAATAATTAACTTGCAAAATGGATAGTATTTAAATATTGACAAGCTAAGTAAAATATATTTTTATAAGCTCTCGGCATTTAGTAATATAGTATATATATTTTTGGGTTTGTATAAGTACAAAAGCATAATAGAAATTATTATATGTTACATCAGTGGTGAGCTGGTATGGGGCGCCGCCCTCCCAAAACAAAATATCAACTCGGAATAATATTGTTTAATCCGAAGTTACGCTACTAAATAGCCGAATATTGAACAATTCGACGTTGATTGGTGGCACAGATTTAGAACATTTTATGAAAAAGTGAAAAATGTAATTTCTCCTCTCCATTATTACACCTCACCCTATGGTAGTAGATTTCCGAAGTTAATTTGATTTACCCCCACCACCCAATCGGAAGAAACAAATGCGTCCATTATGACGCTAATACTGCTCGCCTGCAAGTTTATTTTATCACACCTGGTGTTCCACAAGATGACTTCGTTACTAATAAATAACAATACTGATCTGATTTTTGGAAATTTGGAAACACCATAGTAAAATTAAAGAAATTATCAACAAATGAACCTACTAAATTAGAAGGTTGAAAAATAGCTTGAGCTCTAATACACACAAAGAGTTACATGAATAAAAAGTACATTGCTGTAGAATGGAAGCCCTAATTCCAATCTGGGGTATAAGAGACTTCATTACAAAAATTTTCAGTGTGCATTGAGGGTTGAGCCTCATTCATAACCCTATAGACGAAGAAAACTTCTCCGTTTCATAACTACGGAATTCCAAGTACTATGTACATACATGTTTCGATCTCATTAGTAGAGTATAGAAGGAAAAACTACAATTGTGAGTTTTATATCCCAGACCCCCCCCCCTCCATTGGTGTGTATTTTCACTTTTTACTGATAACTTGATTATTTTATTTAATAACGAAGAGTATTATTATTTTCAAAACAACGAAAAAAGGGTTCCTCTTTATTTAAATTTCGTGCCCTCTTATCGAAACAAGTCACGATCCGCCACTGCGTTACATTGCATTTTAAAATTCAGTAGTTAAAACCGTTTTCCCGTTACCCTTCGCCATTCCTCTTTATTCCGTGTTTGTTCTTCGTCCAGCTTTCTATCTGACATTCCGTATTGGATTCCATCATGCAAAGTTCTTCTTGGTGTTCCGCGCTTTTTCTTCTCTCCTAGAGAGAACCATTGATAAACTCGTTTAGGCCATCGATCTTCGCTCATCCTCATCAGGTGTCTAAATCATTCAAAATCTTGACTTTTAATTCTAGAATCTACATGTTTAACCGTCACATCATCATTGATCAACACCTCAAAGTTGGCATCCGAAATAACTATTAAATATTCAGGTTTAGCCATACTGATCTGAAAACCTATCTTCTTTGTACAATTCTTTTATAATAAATTCCGGATGGTAGGAATCCTGTGCTAATTACCTGATCGTCAAAGTTCAGAATGAAAAGCATGCGATCTCCAATACTTAATTTATTATTGTATAATTATCATTCATAACCCATTGGATGTGAAGAAAAGCGCTTACATACCGCAGAAATGAGGTTTTTGAGGGAGATTGCAGGATACAAGAGGATTGATAGAAAGCGTAACACGGATATCCGAAACGAGCTAAACATATCCAGCCTAAATGACCGCATCAAGAACTATAGGAATAATTGGAAACAACACCTTGAAAGAATGACCAACGAACGGATACCTAAACAAATACATAAATATAAACCGAGAGGAAAGAGAAATACAGGTCGACCCAAGAAAAGACGGAACGATCAAGAGTGACGTAACGGACAGTGCGTCCAACACGTGCGGATGATGATGAACCCTTTATAGATATAAACCTACTCCAACGAATTATAAGTCCACCGTTTTATCTACAGTCTATATAAACATGTACTACATAATAGGAGCTACAGTTTTACTTGGAATCCGAACCACGGTACAAATAATTCAGTAGTAACTGAAGTTCGAACCACGGTAATGGCTTGGTGTGATTACTAGTTCAGTTTCAGTACGGAAATTCTGGGTTCGAATCGCGGACTTGACTGAATTTCTTGGCGGGACCCTCCGGTGGCCATCAAGACGTTGTGGATAAGTTAATAATCTGATGAAGAAGATACGTTTAATATTGTGCATGAAGCCACCATAAGTTGCAAAGTAAAAGAGAAACAAGAAGATTGGTCCACCTCAGATAATGGATCGTGAAGACTATGCAGAGAAGCAACAGGCAATATTCCGAATGGAATGGGAAAAGCTTGAATAAACTAAAATTCGAACTCAAACAATCAGCTTCATAGTTTAACTCCTTCGCTACCACACCATATTACACGTACGTGTACTTAATAATTATTGTGCTTGCAATAGTGAATTAGTTAAAAAAAGTTATCAAATTAATTTTATGGTAACTTCTTTACATCATATACCTAAGAATATATCTGCATAATATAAAAATTAAAAAATAATAGCCTAAGCGATGTTTTTCATTTTACTGCTGTAAGTTCTATCAACAAATTTTATATTGACTAACAACTTGTTGTGTACTATTATGGAATTTTTAGTTTATGATAGTAGGAATGAATTAATTGTATAAAATATTATCCAAATTTAATAGCTTTCTACTCGTACTTGACTATTTAATTTTTATCTAAATTAATGACCTTAGCGGTTATAGTTTAATACTACAGAATACCGATATAATATACCTACTGAAAATTATTATTCACAATTACAAAATGAGAAATTAAATAATAATAAGTATTAATTAAATGAAAAGCAAAATCCATTAGGGTTTTATTTTAAAATTGTGACATTTTTGCTCTAGATAGGTCAAGTGTTTTAACAATTAGAAGTTTTGTAATAATCGGCAAGTTAAATCTATGTGGTGGTTAAGTTACCAACTTCGTATGTTATGTGATCCAGAAAACTGGTCAAATTCCAAACTAAAGTATAGATGTGAATTTGTGAGTTTTAGACTAATCTGTGGTGGGTACCACATGATTGAGAAATGCACAGGATTCCTATGAATCACCGCGAATTTCAATATTAAACGGCGACCAATATACATATTTATTCAAAATATGTTTCTTCTGCTTCTGTTTTACCTACAATCTGATTTAACAGCCAGCTTTAGTCACGTGCTGCACGAGTTTTTTATGTAAAAACTTCTGGAACCTCAGAAACATCACTTGCACGATTATCTGGTTGTTCGCGCAGTGTCACAGTATGTGGTCTAGGACTTTTATGGTATTATCAAAAAGTTAAATTTTTAATAGCTTTAGTTTGATGTATTACAAAGGGTGGGAACTGTTTAATATTATAAAGTTGTGGTAGTTGGTGGTAAAACATAAGCCTTCGATAATTAACTAATGTTTTTTACTCCCCTTCGCTAAATCAATCGATTTTTATATTAATATTAAGTTCGTTCTTAAATAAACACACGGTATATGCAAAAGATGTAAGCATATTATTTATTTTATAATACTGTGCTTTTTAATCCATGAGGAAATCTTACGTATTTGTTTATAAAATGAGTGCCTTGTGTATAAAAATTTAATTAAAAATAATTAGCTCTTACGCTTAGCAGCCGAAAAATTCAATAAATTATTATAAAATGTTTTAAATACTTCAGTTTAATTAAAAAGTTTTACAATATTTAATGAAAAAAGTATGATAATACATATCTCCTGCTAAACATTACAACTTCTTGCACAATTTATTACATTGGGTGGATAAGTAGTAAAAATTATACGAAGAAAAAATTTTTTAATTTAAAATTCATTATAATTAAACTTGCAAAATATTAAGAAAGATTAGGTAGGTACTTAAAACGAGATAAACTGATGTAAAAATTTACAAAAAAAATTTTATATTGAACAAATTAATCTGTAAATATTCAACGAAATATTACAGCGAAAAGTATTTGGAAATCTACTTTATTGGTATTATTTCTAGCACCGCTACAGCCTACCCCTTAATTACAACAAAAGTTGAGGTGTGGAGTTTGAAAACAATTTTGACTGAGTCGTTGAAACCCAATCGCCATCGTGTTACGCTCCTGTAAACAGGAGCTTACTGTTATTGTTGTTGCCTTTTGATCGTTGCTTTAGGCTAGCCCTTGCTTTTCGCGAAGGCTGGGTCGCCAGTATGCTTCGGGTAAGGAAAAAATGCTTCTCGTAAATAAAACACAGCAACAATAAATTTACTCAATGTATGAAAATTATTTAAAATATTGCCAATCAAACAGTGTGGGAATCTCAAGCAGCTACCAATAAAGGTGACTTGAAATAAGACGAACTGCAAACGGATGTTTATCCCACTAGGGTACAGTGGGACTACCACAGGTAGCATTTTACTCATCAGTGCCGATAAGCCTTACAAGCTTTAAGTTTGCAGAAAATTCCTTCTACCTGGCGATAATGGTAGGAAGCTTTGAAAAAAAAACACTGACACTAGCAATGATGAATTCCTTCGGCAGCGATGAAGATTGACCTGGATGTTGAGTTGAGAAGTTGACACCCCGTAAGAATAACCCGTCGAATGTTGTTCCAGGCAACTTGGTACAATACAAAGTTGTTGTAAATAATTGAATTGAAGGCGTTCAAAACCAGGTGAAGCATAAATTCCAAATCGATGTAGGTTAATAACAAACGCTCTCGAAATTGTTTACTAATAATGGAGCACAAATTATCACCTAATTTGCGACTTTCGCACTTTGAATTAAACAAAAATGGACTCGTCTACATCCAAATTTCTCTAGATGGGTGCGAGAAATATCCTGTTACGAGTTCTGATTAATGCGTCGTATCCGTAAAAAAATTACGCACAGCTTCTCGGATGAGTCAGACTACGAACATCACTAGTTACTATTAATTAAGGCCGAAAAACAAACGAAGGTTTTTAGAGCCTTCTACCCAAGTTCTCTTTGGTGTACCCCTTTTTCTGTCTGTTCTCTCTAGGGGTTCATCTGAGTATCTTTTTTGGACGCCTTCTCTCGTCCATTCTTTGAACATGCCCATACTACTTAAGTTATTTCTGTTCTATAGTTTGTATAACTATTTCTTTGATTCCAATTATTTCTTTAACTGTGTCATTACGTATTCTTTCCAGTTTAGATATCATTGCCGACCTTCTTATGGTAGATTATATTTATTTTCCCTACCATATTTGTTTTCAGCGTTTCAGCTCTCGGATGTCTCGGATTCATCAAGTTCACACATACACTTCCAGTCATCTTTGCCTAGTACTGAGCAGCCCTACCACGCTGGCCAATGCGGGTTGGTAGATTTAGACAGTCATGGAAGGAAGGAAAGTCAGAAAGAAGATTAGCTCTTCCTGGATTCAAACCTTTAGAATCAGTAGTTGATCGCTCCATCTATTATGCCACTGACCGCCGAGTCACTAGGCCACTGATTGTCGATCTTCTTATGGCATCCATTTCGGTAGATTATATTTTGCATATCATATTTGCTTTCAGCCTTTATGTCTCGGATTCGTAGAGTAATGTGTTCTTAATTATGAATTCATACATTCGAAGTTTTCGCTGTTTTCCTATTTCCTTATTCCATAATATACCGTTCAAACATTGGATTATTCTTCTTGCATTTCCAATTTTATGTTCCTTCATTATTAAAAATTGTTCTAAGGTATTTGCACTCTTTGCAGGCATTTTATTACTTCATTTTTGTTTAATTTCATATTCGTTGTCTTTTCTCCTACTATATCGTAAGTAGCAACTGTAGGAAAAAACTGAGTTTTTTCCGTATTCATCGTCAACACCCATTCCTCATATTTTTCTATTAGTTTCCGTGTCATATACTCAACGTCTTTTTCTGGATTTGCACATATTATTTGATCATCGGCAAACTTGAAAGTATACAGACAGGTGTTCTCATCGATGTCAATACCCATTCCTCTACATTTTCTTTTACATTGTTGTAATGCCTTCGCGATATAAATCTTGGGTTGGAGGATTGTAAAAATGCAGCATCCTTATCTCCAGCCCTTGGTCACTTGATATTCTTCTGATCTTTTGTTATTTATTTCCAATTTTCACTGACGATTTCATTTTCTTGGGCAAGTTTTGAACGGCTTTTATAATATATTATGATTTATACTAGTTTGTTTCATCACTTGCCATAATTTTTCAATGGGTATACTGTCATAAGCTTTTTGTAGATTCACGAATATTAAGTATACTTCTCTATTTCTCGCTGTTTTTTTCTCTATTATCTGATATAATAGACAAAACACATTTAGTTCTTCCTCCTCTTCTTCTTCTTTCGTGGTACTACAATCCCGGGTGGGTCTTGGCTGACTTTACAATTGTCCTCCATGCCTCTCTATTTGTCATTATAGACTATACCCGGAGTCGAACCGGGAAGCCTTGCATTAGCAGTTGATCCCGCTAACATTCAAGCCATGGGCTCCATTTCCCCGGCACCCCCACCAAAAAATTTTCAAATCGGACTTGCTGGAATCGTTTGTACTACGTTTGTATCGGTTTGTACCACAAAAATTTCGTTTGTACCATCAAGACAAAAAAGTTACAGCACTTTCAAAGTGGGGGTGCCAGGGAAATGCCAGCACCCCCACCACAAAATATTGAAATCGGACTTGGTGGAATCGTTTGTACTACGTTTGTATCGGTTTGTACCGCAAAAATTTTCGTTTGTACCATCAAGACAAAAAAGTTACAGCACTTTCAAAGTGGGGGTGCCAGGGAAATGCCAGCACCCCCACCTCAAAATATTCAAATCGGACTTGGTGGAATCGTTTGTACTTCGTTTGTATCGGTTTGTACCGCAAAAATTTTCGTTTGTACCATCAAGACAAAAAAGTTACAGCACTTTCAAAGTGGGGGTGCCAGGGGCTCCATTTCCCCGGCACCCCCACCACAAAATATTCAAATCGGTCTTAGTGGAATCGTTTGTACTTCGTTTGTATCGGTTTGTATCGCAAAAATTTTCGTTTGTACCATCAAGACAAAAAAGTTACAGCACTTTCAAAGTGGGGGTGCCAGAGGCTCCATTTCCCCGGCATCCCCACCACAAAATATTCAAATCGGACTTGGTGGAATCGTTTGTACTTCGTTTGTATCGGTTTGTACCGCAAAAAGTTTCGTTTTTATCATCAAGACAAAAAAGTTACAGCACTTTCAAAGTGGGGGAGCCAGGGAAATGCCAGCACCTCCACCTCAAAATATTGAAATCAGACTTGGTGGAAACGTTTCTACTTCGTTTGTATCGGTTTGTACCACAAAAATTTTCGTTTGTATCATCAAGACAAAGATGAAAAGCTGAAAGCAAGCTAAGTAGAAAAGTTCTAGACCAACGCGCATACGCCGCTTTTACAGGGGTGGCTTGAGTACATAATAAAAAAACTTTTGTCCCCCCTCTATTACGGAAAATAATGATGGATATTAATATTATTATTATAATAAATAATAATGTACAATCTATTTTGAAGAAACGTTTTTAAGAAGTTATGAGTATTTCCAATTTTAGAGAACTCCGAGCAAGTTACGCTCGGCATTCAAATGAATGCCGAGATGAATTTCATTCGACAGAAAAGATGAATAAGAGTTATTTTAAGTAAATAATTTTACTCTGTTAATATATAAGAAAACAAACTAAAGAATTAATAAAATGTACAATTATTAATATATTAAGTAGTATAAATCAAAAATTGACAATTAGTTGCTACTATTGATTGTCTCGCTTATCTTGGACCGATATTGTAGGTCGTCATAACGTTCCCATTCTCCAGAACTGTTACGCCAACAGTAACAGTCGTAGTGACCAATTGCATTCACATTCTTTAATGTTGGAGGTAGAAAACTAATATTGTCTTTCTTATTGGTAATAATACCGATTAAAAGGGATTTTATGCAACGTTTTCGGTAATCGGATAATCTGATAACTAACATTAAAAAGCCTACATAAGCCCAAGCAGAGATCTACAATATAAATTAAAAACCCAAATTGGAAAACATCGATTTATTAAATTAACAAGGTGGAACTCGGATGAATGTATTCTTCAACATTTTCTTCTTTTTAAAATATAAGGTTGGTAATCCTTATCCAGAAAACGTTCTGTAATTTCATAGGCTATTGGTTAAAAAAAGAATCAATCACTAATTTGATTTAAAATTTTCATAATGCACAATGCGCATTACGCCTATTCTGTTATTCATCTTCAAAGACGAATAACCTCATACGTTATTGAGGTTATTCGATGAGGTTAACCTCGAGAATCGTGCGAGGGAGCTGCTGAAATCTGCAATTTGATGAACATTATTCATTATCATCATTTGCCAGCGCTAAAAGTTCTATCTTTGGACGAACGCCTCCTCTATCTGTCGCCATATATATCTCTATCCAATGTCAATCTCAGAAAAAAGTACAGTAATGTCTACAGCGGAATTTATCGACGGTTTGCGAATGAAAATAAATCTAAGTAAATATGGAGCCGTCCCTGCACGGCCGGTATTAACACATTTCTTGAACACTCTTAGGCCCAGTTGTTCAGTATTAGGTTATCTTTTAACCTGAATTATTTTCCATGGAAACAATTCTTGAAACAATCATTTCTATGGAAAATAACCCAGGTTAAAAGATAACCCGAAACTGAACAACTGGGCCTTAATGAGATTAACAGGATTACTGCTACCAACTTAATAAGGCTATTACCTGTACTTAATGTAATAAGGCACTATATCCCAATGGCCCAAGACGCAAGAAGACAACAAAAGTATTAGTGACTATAATCTGCTGTAATTGAAATTCTGACGAAAATAAAGGTCATCATCATCATCATCATCTTCACGTGTTAGACTTGTTGTCCGTTACGTCACTCTTTCATTGGTCTCCCCATCTCTTCTTAGGGCGACTAATACTTCTCCTGCCTCGGGGTTTAGATTTATATATCTGCTTTGGTATGCGATGGTTTGCCATTCTCTCAAGATGTTGCTTCCAGCAATTTCTATATTCGTTGATGCGGTCATTTAGGCTAAAGATGTTAAGTTCGTTCCGAATATCGGTGTTACGTTTCCGGTCAATTCTTTTGTATCCCGCTATACTTCTTAGGAACCGCATTTCCGCACTTTGCAAGCGTCTTTCATCTGCTTTTGTAAGAGTCCACGTTTCGCTTCCATAGGTCACCGTTGGTACTGAAATTGTTTTATAAAACTTCAAAGCCGTATTCTGGCTGTATTTGCTCTTAAAGGTTCTCTTACCGAAAATCGAAAATAAAGGTGATAATCGCTATTGGTGAGTTTTGTTTAATTACTACTTTTTTCATATTTTGTTTAATTATTTGGAATAAATCTAGGTCTATTGTGGAATCTGTAATTTTAGCACAAATAATGCTACCGTTTTTTGATAATAATATATGCCATAATATGCCATTTTGATAATAATATGCTTGTACTAACACGAGATAAATTACCGTAACTGTTACTTTTATACTCAAAGGGCGATAACCTATATATGTATAAGAAAATTTATCTGATCATACTGCTATGACCTCCCTTATTTAAATTTCAGACACGTCTTAATTTTGTTGGGCGCCACATCCAGATTGGATGAAAAATATTTAAAAGAAATTTCGGTTAATTAGCGTGCTAAAATTAAACAGAGAGTTCACACCTTTGTCCCTTTCTTGTAGCTCAGTCTAAGACTCTCTCTGGGTAATGCAGGTGTCAAGTCTTGAAATTTCACCATATTTTTTTGGAGTTATTGGAGTTCTGAATATTGAAAAGTTTTTGCTCCAAAATGTATCAATTCTGGTTACATAATTATTAGTAGTATCAATTGTTTCTAGTAATTGTAATATTTTAAATTCGTCAATTAATTGATCTGCATTAATAAATTTAGACAATTTCTTGGAAATCTTCAGCATCAGCATTTCTGATTTCATATCAGAAATGCTTTCATCATTCTTAATATTAGCGGGATTAAAGACACGAAAATATTTTAAAATGCAATTGGGTTTAAAAGCAGAAGATTTAAAAAAATTTTGCATAGCGGCAATATAATGCTTTCGCACATTGTTCAAAAATTCCAAACGTTCTCTTTCGTTCTGTATAGAAAGAATTATAGTTTTAGTAGCCTCTCCACACGAAATATTACTGTGAGCTGTTACTGTTGGCGTAACAGTTCTGGAAAATGGGAACGTTATGACGACCTACAAGATCGGTCCAAGATAGTGAGACAATCAATAGTAGCAACTAATTGTCAATTTTTGATTTATACTATTTAATATATTAATAATTGTACATTTTATTAATTATTTAGTTTGTTTTCTTTTATATTAATATAATAAAATTATTTACTTAAAATAACTCTTGTTCATCTTTTCTGCCGAATGGAATGTAACCAAGCGTAACTTGCTCGGAGTTCTCTAAAATTGGAAATACTCATAACTTCGTAAAAACTTTTCTTTAATATAGATTGCACATTATTATTTATTATAATAATAATATTAATATCCATCATTATTTTCCTTAATAGAGGGGGGAAAAAGCAACCCCTGTAAAAGCGGCGTATGCGCGTTGGTCTAGAACTTTTCTACTTAGCTTGCTTTCAGCTTTTCATCTTTGTCTTGATGATACAAACGAAAATTTTTGCGGTACAAACCGATACAAACGAAGTACAAACGATTCCACCAAGTCCGATTTGAATATTTTGTGGTGGGGGTGCCGGGGAAATGGAGCCCCTGGCACCCCCACTTTGAAAGTGCTGTAACTTTTTTTGTCTTAATGGTACAAACGAAAATTTTTGCGGTACAAACCGATACAAACGAAGTACAAACGATTCCACCAAGTCCGATTTGAATATTTTGAGGTGGGGGTGCTGGCATTTCCCTGGCACCCCCACTTTGAAAGTGCTGTAACTTTTTTGTCTTGATGGTACAAACGAAAATTTTTGCGGTACAAACCGATACAAACGATTCCACCAAGTCCGATTTGAATATTTTGTGATGGGGGTGCCGGGGAAATGGAGCCCAAGCCATGACCGTCGTCGTATTTAAATAACAAAGAGACTATATAAAGGTAATTCCATATGAAATCAACCAATTTTTTGCAATTATTTTCATGCCCATCAATAAACGGATCCATATTTTTGTTTGGTCCTAAAGTGACCTGTTCACATTGCACAGCCCTTCAAAATAATTCAAATTTGGCATGTAGAACTTCGACAAATTATTTCTACCGGCCAAACCATACCACTTAGAGACACGATAACTATTTTTTGTCAAATGAAGATATTGAATAGGCCTTTTCAATGAGTTTTTTTGTATAAATAATTAAAGTCACAAAATTGAGGTCTTGATCAAATTTTGACTTGAGTGCCCCTCCCCCAGTAAAGGGGTAATTTAAATTTTTAAAAAATATATTATCTTTATAATACGACTTTTGGCCACTTGCATACCAAATTTTAGAGTGGGCACGCTTTTGGTTCAGTAATAAATATGTACTTAAACATATTTATGGAAGTTTTTTCCTTTATGACCACGATCATTAATTTCGATGTCACGACTCCTAAGCCAAAAGCGTGCATACTCTAAAATTTGGTATGAAAGTAGCCAAAATCAAAAGATGGCATCGTATGCTTTGTCTTACTGAAGCCGTGTTAGGTCTGGTGCTTTTTTCGCTTTGAAGCTCCGTCGAACATTTTTTGATAGTTTTATTTGGAGCTGTTCTGCGCTTGCAAACGCTATAGTTCCGTCCATTACGGAAACTTAAAACAAGTGAAGTTCGAAATGAGAGCAGATGAAGCGCTTGAAAGCGTAGAAAAATTCCAAATCGAATTATCAGAATGTGTTGACGGAGCTTTAAAGCGAAAAAAGTGCCAGACTGAACAGGTCATGTAGCATACACTTTGAAAAATATAAAGCAGTGGTACGCAACTGGCGGTACACAATAGAATGGAAAAAATATCAAGACACAAATAGAAAGAAGGTTTTTTATGGGATATTTTCTAGAATATCAACTTTGTGAGTACCGAGAATCCGTATTAGCACATAATATATGAGAATCCAAACGGCTTCCAAAAAAATATTGTAAAATGCAAAATTTTATCACGGTACATTTTGAATTCTCTTGCAGCACATAGTTTGCATACTACTGACATAAAGGCTAGGTAAGAAAGTACAACTCTCAGAATAAAAGCACTATACATATAGCAGAACTAAACAGCCTCACATATAGATCGCGTTAGTTGGTTGAAAACACAATTTTTGTTGGAAAGTACCAACCTTATAAAGCTTAAGTTTGAAGTTTGACAACGATACGTTATTTAGTCTTTGATTGACAGTCATCAGTAGTGAACGCTCTCAGTGAATTTATAAACATGGAAGAAATTGGTTGTCGTTATGTGATACAATACCTTCATTTAAGAGGTCTCCGTCCAACCGACATCAAAGACGAGCTAAATCCTATTTTGGGGGAGTATGTACCTTCAATTTCATCAATAAAATATTGGGTGGCAGAGTTTAAACGAGGTCGTACGAGCTGCCAAGACGAACATCGCAGTGGTCGACCAAATGAGGTGACCACGCCAGAAAATGTGAAAAAAGTCCACAAAATTGTATTGGGTGATCGTCGATTGAAAGTGCGAGAGATAGTAGATATAGCAGGGATTTCAAAAAGTGTTGTACATCGCATATTGAACTAAAATTTGGACATGACCAAGCTCTGTGCAAGATGGGCGCCGCGTTTGCTCACAATGCAAAACCCATTTTCAACCGATTGTTTGGCTATGTTTCAGAGCAATAAATCCGAGTTTTTGCGTCGATTTATAACTATGGGTGAAACATGGGTTCACTACTATACACCTGAGACGAAGGAGCAGTCAAAACAATGGGCTCAAAAGGGAGAATCGGCTCCAAAGAAGGCAAAAACCGTTCCATCTGCTGGTAAGGTCATGGAGTCAGTTTTTTGGGATTCGCGTGACATAATCTTCATTGCTTATCTTAAAAAAGGAAAAACCATCAACGGCGAGTATTATGCGAACTTATTGCAGCGTTTGAGTGATGAAATTAAGAAAAAGCGGTAACATTTGGCGAAAAAGAAAGTGTTGCTTCATCACGACAATGCCCCTGTTCACACATCCCTTATCGCGATGGCCAAAATCAATGAATTAAAGTTCGAATTGCGTCCTCACCCACCCTATTCGCCAGATTTGCCCCGGATTCGGATTATTTTCTCTTTCCAAACTTAAAAAAATGGCTTGGTGGTAAAAGATTTGACAATAATGATGAGATCGAATCTGCGGTTGATGCTTATTTTGAAGAGTTTAATGGTTCTTACTATAAAAAGGGTATCGAAGCTTTTGAACATCGCTGGCAAAAGTGTATAGAGCTAAATGGAAACTATGTAGAGAAATAAAAATATTTTGTTCCAAAATTTTTGTGTTTTCTGTGTTAGACCAGGTACTTATGGGACCGCCTACCTTAATTTATTTCTACAAGTTCTATTTACTTATTTAAATCTATTTGAAATTAATGCCTATAGAAAACATTTGAATTTTGTAATTTTTTCTCTAAATTTTTAATTGGCATTGATTTTGGATACGATCCTGATTATATATAATTTCATTTGTGAGTGCATTAGAGAAATTTATATCTATGTATACTATGTAGACAACAATGATTACTCTCTCAATAATATTATTATATTATTGTATTGCATCTTATTATTATCTGAAGCTAATAAAGGTCGACCGATTCGACCTTTTCTCTATAAATATTTATTGCAAAGTAAACCGCCCAATATAGCTTTCATTTATTTTATAGAGGAACAGAGATCACTAATTTAGTAGAAGAAAATGCCAGTGGCGTAGCCGATGGAGATGCTAGGGCAATGCACACTCCACCTAATTGAAAGAAAACTTGAAAGTGCGAGGGTTAAAGAAGAATGTTGATAGCTATATGCATTTATAATTTTCGTTCTAAGTTATCTAGATGTGAATGCTCACGCTATAACAGACTGCTTTCCCGAAATTATTACTTTCATTTGCATGCATCTGCTTTAATTGGTGCTAGGGCTAGGACCACTACAAACTCTTAAAGAATCCTGATAATTTCCATAATCTTTTATTATGCACATAATAGAAAGGGTGAATATGTAATTGTTAAAGTTAGAGAACCCCTCTGATAAAGTTTATGCAGCATTCAATCGCTCTACTAAATGACTTGTTAATTTTCAAACCAAGTTAACTTGACAGGTTAAAGAAATTGTGGTGTCAGTATTAAATACACAAAAATGGATCTAACCAATTGTAGTATTTGCATATTTATTACCTATGTAGATAAACTTACCAATTTGTTAATTTTGTTGAGTAAGTTGGCATCTGTGGTTTACTTACATTTGAAATACCAACAGTAAATACCAACATTGGAAAACTGCATTTTCAATTATTGCACATCGGTACTAGTGCATTTAGATTTAGTATAGTCTATAAAATTTATAGGTAACCATTTGTGAACCGATAAATATATGGCAGTCAGACATACAAATAGTAAATTTTGTATTTACTGGAATGCAATCAAAGTAAATTTATTTTTCAAAAGATTAAAAGAGACCACTTTACCTTCATCGTGGGTTACAGACGTTGCTAGATGAATCGAATATATTGAATAGTTGAAGAGGATCTTGTGCAAAATTCTCTTTAGAAAGGATAAAAGCCTTTTCTGAAACAAGAGTTTAGGGTTGTTGTACAAACGATAGGGTGCATATGCATTCAAACTTATCAAAAGATGGCTGATTTTAAAAACATTTTGTAATCTGCTTTTTACTTTCACTTGTTTCGATATTAAATGGCGTGGGGGTACATTATTTAATAGTTAAAACTAATGGAACGTGTTTAAAGCTCCGGTAAAAGGTTTACTTGGAGTTAATTTTATTTATTTCGTGCTTAAGCGATGAAACCTAATTTTTCATTATTAGCAACGCGTGTGGGTTTTCAATCTAGGAAATTAGTTCAACAGCGTAGGTAGCCTCCTGACACCATATATGCAAAATATTTCATTAGCAATGAAATCCTTTTTAAATAAATTTAATCCTTTCGCATTAAAGTGCTGTGCAATATTGCAAATTAATAACGCAAAATTTAATTTACTAAAGCCTGGATTACTTGATTTAAGTACTTCAAGGAAAGCCATAAGAATGTACATATTATACAAATCAAAATTCTGAAAGTTGTGCCTTTCATAACTCATAAGGCAATAAAAATACTTTAATGCACTTGCTAACATTGCTTTGGTATCATAATATAACAACAGACAGCGAGAACACCTCAAGATTAAAAACGTAAAATAGCGGAAGTTTTTTGAATTTAATCTGACAAGAAAAAACTGCCATTCAGTTTCGATGCAACCGCCAGTTTATAAACTTAACAACTATATTCTAGCGATGAAGAGCTTTTTTAATACAACGTTGTTACTTTAATAAAATACTGAGTCGTAAGCTTTTTCAAAACTGCAGTTATATCCTCGTATCCGACGAGCACGCTAGTGCTGGAATGGTCTTGTCTAAAATGAAATACTACGTCGTAGGTCAATTAATTTGAAGCACTTTTTGACCTGTTATTTATGGAAACATACTACATTTGAAATTCGCAACTTGTCCATGTTTTAACAGCGATTTTTTAAATTAGCTTTTATCTTATTTCCTAACGGAAATTAGATATAAAGTTACTAAATCGATCGAATAAATATAGATATAGAGGGTGAATTAATATGGGAAAAGTACACATATGAGCTTCTAAGATTGGCATTCAACTTCAGTTCAATTCAGAACTCTCCATGGTTTCTTTCAGTAAGTTGTTAGCGGTCACAAAAAGAAATACGATAGAACACGGCCTGTGCTCTTTATACAGTGAGCTCGTAAAGTTTGGGTCAAATTCAATAAAATATTTTAAGGGGATTTTCTCAGATAATCTTCGAACACGTCCAGCTTATATTTTTATGTGTCACTTATTTTTGCCATTGTCATATTTCTATCTTGTAAAAAAAATTATAACCTTGAAGAGAAAAGTTTTCGAGATAATCAGACCTAAAGTTTCAAAAATGTATGATAAAATTATTGTATTGTATTGTATGATAAAAGAGTATGTACTAATTATTTATCAAGAAGGCGCTGGAAAAAAGAATACAGTTTTAACAGTAATTAGAATTTTGCAATCTATGGTCTAGTACAGAGGTGGGCAACCTTTTGTATAACAGGGGCCAGAATAACATTTACGTTTCGTCCGCGGGCCTTAGTATAGTTAATGGACACATTTTTGTAACTTGTATTTTTTTCTGAAAATATGTTCCCTATAGACTCCTAAACCGTTTGACCGATCGGAACCAAATTTGGCACAGTTATTATGTAGGTCCCTGCGCATGTTTTTGTATTGAAATAGTGCAAAAATTTGCAAAGGAAAGGAAAGTTGATTTTGAGTAGCCTGCCTTCCTTTAAGGAATCTCGATAATCCATTCATGCGCGTCCCATAGGGACGCGCATGAATGGATTATCGAGATTCCTTAAAGGAAGGCAGGCTACTCAAAATCAACTTAAAAAACAATAATGAATGCTGTCAAGCTGTCAACCGATCGACAATGCAAATACGCGTGCACGTGCTTTACGTTTCTATTTGACCAATCTTAACCAAATTTGGTGTAGAAGTTACGATATTTACAACGCTACGAAAAACATAGGCTACTTTAGAACCTCGTAGTGAGGCCGAAGGCCGAATAACCACATCCGACACGATCTAGATGGCTAAAGGCGGCCGGTAGGCCGACTGTGCCACCTAGTTATTTTAATAATACGCGAAAACTTAATTCGCGTTAAAGGGAATTTTGTTTCGCGTATAAAAAATTCAGGTATCAAAATCTAATTCGCGTTATTCTGAATTCGCGTACATCGAACTCGCGTACATGGAGGGTCTAGTGTACTTTTCAATTTACTTTTTACAATACTTTTTAATTTAATTTAAATAAGACGAATTATATCGAAAATTAAACTGTAGATCTCTCCTTTTTCCTTATGTTAGGTACTAACCTAATCATTTTCTTTAAAATTTTTGTTTTTGAAAATATTTATTTATTATTTCTTCTAAAGATCTCGCGGGCCGGATTAGAACTTTACGCGGACCGGAGTTGGCCCGCGGGCCTGAGGTTGCCCACCGTTGGTCTAGTATTTAGTTAATTAATCGTTGCGTAAAGTGTATTTCTTCTTCTTCAACTTTCTTTAGGCCTGGCCTGTTTATCATTGATACTTGTTATCTCAGTTTAGGGGTGCCTCGGTTGACGTCGATATCCAACTGTCTGCCCAGCGCTTTGGTGGTCTTCCGGGCTGACGTTTGCCCGTCGGTATTTGGTTCCTTGCTATTTTTGGTATACATTCTTCTGGCATTCTTTCTACGTGTTCATTTCATTCTTTCCTCCTTCCTTTTATGAACTTTACAATATCCTGTATGTTGCATGCGATACGAAGCACAAAGAGCCGGCTTACTGAATTCAATAGATTTTTCACAAATTTGGCGCAACGTGAAGATGGCGTCCGTAGTCGACCTATTTGTCCTGAATCCGAATTGTTCTCTGTTAATGGCAATGTGTGTGTGTTTAGCTTCTGAAGGATTATCTTTGTTACCAGTTCGATGGTACTATTTAATCAAGTTATGCCTCTATAGTTTTCAAAGTTGTTATTATTTCAGTGTTAAATAGCTATTGAAATTATTCTGTTCATTGCTTCTTCGTAATTTTATTGTAGCGAAATAGTTCTGTTCCTTCGGCCTTTTGATTTCGTATCACTTTCCACACTTTTACTTGTGCTCCCGTCAAATCATATCCCATATTCTTAGTGAAACTTTCCCAGAATTCTTCCTTGGTTTGTCTTATTCGCATGTTATTCGCATTTCTAATTATTTTATATCTTTGAAATCTTCTTGTTTTCAGTTCTTTTGTAGTGTAAATAAGCAGTTTTTTTTCTCATCTCTGAGCTCCTTAATTTCTTGTGTAAACCAGGGTGTTTTGTTGTTTTTCTTAGTAGTTTTAATTTTTCTTTTTCCACATGCTTCCTCGGTTGCCTTCTGTATTTTGTTTTAACTATTTTAAAATGCTACGTTTCTCGTCTGAAAAGTAAAGAATTAAAATTCTGATTATTATTGGTTACGGGGACAAAAACTATGGGGCTATTTAAAGAGCAAAGTCTATTTTAATAGACCTATTTCCATTGACGAACTAAAGGGTAGAAATCGCAATGAAATTCGGGCAATTCAACCCGATACAATTGCAAATGTTTTTCAGGAGTTTCAGTGGCGGATAGGGTATTTCCAAAAAATGGGGAGGGGGGGGCACTTCGAACATTGAATTTGTTTTATCTTCTTTACACCATTTGTGAAAACCTTAATAATAAATCATTTTCATTAAATTTATTGAAGTCATTGATTACTACTTGTAAATATGCTTTTTTGTAACTTTGGGACTGATTTACCTTCAAAACCTTTCTCTTTAAGGTCTGGTTATTTTCATTTTCACTCTCAGAACATTGTGCTCTTTCCAAATTTGTAAAGAAAAATAAAGGTTGCCAATTAAAAATATTTACGATGGCATTTATGGTGGCGTCATAGCTCAAAAACAAAACACAATAAAAATATGTTAAAAGCAGAAAAAAGTGATATTTAAAAAAATTAGGTTGACGTGTCTGAGGATTTCCTGAGAAAATCCCTCTAAACATTTTAATCGAATTTGTTCCAAACTTTACGAGCTCACTGTATGTTACAATCAGGCCCGGCTCAAGGGGGTGGGCAGGATAGGATCCAACACAGGGCGTTTTCTTTCAAGGGGCGCCAAACTGTCCTCTTACAATTTAAATAATAAAATTAACAAAAAATTACCCCTCATATTCCAAACTTCAAGGGACACAACTAGAGATTTTAGTTCTGCTAACGTAGTTTTTCGCCTATAGGTTACTTCCTTAATTTAAAGTACTTAGAAAAATTTAAGTTTTACGGAAAATTCTCTAGAATTCTCTAAGAAGCATCAAATTCTCTACAAACGTTTTGGTCACGGAAACATTTCATAATATTTAAAACTTTGCAAAATGCTTGAAGTATGTGAAACAGCCTTAACTCGGCATGTTACGAAATTGTTACATGTGCAAAAAGCCATAACCCGGCAAATGGTTATAAAAATGAGTTTTCGGCTTCACCTGCCGCTTTTCGTGTTCGTAGGTGGACTGTACGTAACAGCTAGCCCTTGAGAATTACCCCGCGTCGGAGATGCTGGGTTCCCCTAAGGGAGTCGTGGATCCTTAAAAAAGTTGCTTGGCTTTGCTTAATAATTATTTTAGTTTGGGCGCCAGCCTCAGTAGAAGCTTTCGTTGCACTAGTTACTTTTACTCAGACAAAATGAAACTTAAAAATGAAATAAAACTTGCTGGTTAGAATACACACGTTTAATGAAACTGAACATAAGGATAATAACAAATAATAGGATAAATTCTTGATTACACATATAAAATGATTAACAATAGAAGAGAAAATATTTGTACACAAAATAAATCGATGAATGGAATGTCTTCGGGTTGAGTCTTCGCACTCGTCTGGTGTAGATACGAATTTATTAGCTTTTTAAAAAAATAGCGTACTAAAAACGCTGTACTACTGTCCAAAAAAACAGGAAAGATAAAATATTCTAATCCCACTGAAGGTAGTCAAAAATTAGTTGAACGAGTTACTATTAAAAGTTAGCTATTTTATACTGAAGGTCTTGGTTAAATTTAACAATTTTTACAGGAAACAATTCTTTAAATTACTTACGGTTATCTTGTTTATGTTCTTTAAAATAGTCGATCTCGACGGCATGCCTTCGGTTCGTACGATGGTTAACAGAGTTTCTGCTTGTAAAAGTTTGATATAAAAAAATATTTAAGAAAAGCATACATGTAAAAAATTGTTATAAAATTGTAAAATATAGCTGTTGTTTTTTTGAAAATGAAAAAGAAAGAATTAAATTCGTTATCTATACAACCAGATTAGCTTGATGTTGCCAGCTGCATTGGAAATTGTACTAATATAAAGCACGCCATAAATAGAACGTCTTCCAGCCAGATGGTACCTCGAATGGTCAACTTGAAACTAAAGTTGACGAAAATTTTCAAAGCTGGTACTAATTCTGACCTGATGAAAGTCGGACTCGTCCTTTAGGGATGTTAGATAATCCTCTGGGTTGTCCAAAATAATTGAAGTTGAAAGCGTTGAAAAAAAAGGTAACTTCAATACTGTGATGGTTGGCGTTATTTTGCCGAAAGCCAGATTTAAAAATATCGACGGTCGATTTCTAAAATTTACTAAATCCATAAAATCGATTTTTGATCGTACAGATCATTTGGTGTTAGAAAAAATGCCATCACACCCTACACGACATCAATCTTCGCCACTTCAAAATATTCTTGAGTGTTAAAAACTCCACAAAACTAATCAAAAATTAAAAATTTGACGGAGCACAAAATTTTCTACGTCTCGCAGTCATGACCGCTTGCTAACCTCTCCCTCGAACCTTCGACCTCGCGTGGTCGGAAATTCGCTCTACTAAAATGGTGTTAATTTGGTTGCATAACTGCGGGCGTTAAAATTTGAAAAGATTGATTTAAAAACAATCGAATTAAAAAGATGTTAAGAAATTATGCAGCGTCAAAAACTTAAATGTAATACAAAAAACGAAAATAAACCTTGTTGACAAATAACAAATGACTGTCACAAGTAGTACAAAAATATCTAAAAAAAATAGAGAAGGTTCGATTAATTTTATATAGTATTTCATTTGGTTTAATATCTGACAACTAGAAAGTTCTAATAGTGTGTGATTACGTTAGGGTTTGAGGCCTGAAGGCCGCACTTGATCAGTTTTAGGTTCATAACTATAATATCAATTATTAATTCTGTGCAAGTGCGTTAGGGAACGACAGAAGTTCTCGATTCCGATTCTATGTTGGTGATTGCCATGATTGTGCGGCGTAAAGACCGCACTGGAACGTTTTTAGCTTAGCAACTAAATAATTCACCGAGTATAAATGCGTTAGAAACAAAAGAATCTGAACTTTCTACATAAGATAATTGGAATCTCATGTATCTGGAACTGCGTCATGTCTTTTTCGGGTAAGTCAATTCGTCAATCTGGCAAATGATAACAATATGCCGCTTTCATGTCTAAATAACTCGGTATATATTCTTCGAGTAAGTCGCTTCAAAATGTAATGAGGAAAACTAAAAATTTTTTATTTAGTTTTGCGAAACCTATATAAACACTTTGCCTGGTTTATATCAAATGTAAACTTTTCAATGAAGAATAGAAAATAATGATCGATAGATTTATATAAATTGTTAAGATGATCTGCAATGCCATATTTTGGTTTCCTTAGTTTTCCCATTATTTTGACGGAACCGTTGATTTCTACTCTACGGGGTATGTATGTGTATGTTTTTAAACTGTACCGGTTGCTCGAGCAATAATTGCTCGAACCAAATTCGAGCAGGTTAGGCACTACCTTACGATCCGGTGCATGAAAATTTGCTCGAGTAATGCGTTCGAGCAGAGTGGGGGAGTTTTAAAACGACTGATGACAATTGATGCAGTAGTTTAAAAACACACTTTTTTGTTCGAGTACTCGAACAGCTGCTCGAGTAGTTTAAAAACACGCCCAATATAGAGTTTTTAAACATTTCCTTCTATAATCAATTCCAGAAAACCGAAATCAGTTTTATTTAACAAAGTTGAAATTGGTAAAAATAATTCATCTTAATCAACAGTAATGAATTCGAAAATATCTATTTTATAGAGAATTTTATGCTTTTGAATTTTTATCTGATTATAATTTTTCCTGAAAAAGAAATTAAGCACGTTATATAGACGAAAAACCACATTGGAAGAACTAAATAAATTAGCAATTGAGGGCGAAGTCGGTGGTAATTTTTGGGGAGGGGGTTATTCGGACACTCAAATATGTACACGACATATCGGCCAAATTTTATATATCGACCAAAAGCTTATATGTATAGTACATAATAATATAATATGAAACATTTTGTAAGGAATTAAATTTCCTACAAAAAGTATTTGACGGCAAACTTGTATTATGTAAGAGTTTGGACGTGGAAGACTTTTAAAGTCGCGAATAAAAATTAAAAAATCAAGATCTGTTACTTGATGCCTCCAGCGTCAAAATACTATTAAATACAAAATAAATACTAATATAAAATTTGTACTAGTTGAATTCGGCGGTTATGGTTACCCTTGAGCCGGGCCAGCTAAAAATTTCTGAAGAGCATAAAGGACTTACAACTTCACGTGAATTCCGAAAACCACGGAAATATTTTTGCACTGTTTCTGTATTCTATCAAATCCGTGACCCTTCACTTCTCGTGCAGGAGAAGTTAACACGCTAACCGTTTGGCCATTCGCTCAACTCATTTTATCCTGTAATTATATAGATCTAAAGTGCTTCTACGTAATGTCTTTTGTTTTTACAATCCCACGCACCTTTAAAATTATTGTAATCGATTTTACGTTTCATTGGAGTTCCAATTTAAAATCTGAACACAATGATACATATTATCGTCATTATTCAATCGGTATTTCCCATATTCCATACATTTTAATATGAATTATTTTCTTACATAGGCGGGCCATAAAAATAATATCGTGGGCCGCTAGTTGGACAGCCCTGGTCCAATTATTTATTTAGTATGTTTATATCTATACAAAATCGTGCTGATGATCTGAAGAGACTTCCTTAATAAAAACTAAAGACAAGTTAAGAAAATTGAAGACGTTCTATGATTTTTCCTTCTACCATCACCTTTAACAAGTGGGAGCAGAACAAATAACAGTCTGAACTATTCTTAAGGAATTTCTCCAGAATGCACTCAGCGAAATAGAAATAACACTCCAAGTTAACCATAACAATGCGTACCCATTAAGTAACAAACAATCGTGTTTAGCTTTCATCCCTTACAATATTCCTCCCTTTAGTTCCTCTGATGGGCAGTTAAAATTATAATTAATTGTAGATTGCTCTTATTTCGTTAGTAAATGAATGGTTTAAATTTCGTTTTGTGTCGTGCGAAATGATTAATTTGCCCAGATTAATTTTTTGATAACTTTTATTTATTTTATGCTTTTAGTGCAATAATTTCATTTAAAAAATTTGTTTGCATTTAAATTAAGCTGGGAAATAGCTGACATATTTCTAACTTGTCAGTATATGAAAAAAATTAATTGAACGTGCTTACTTTGCATTGTCCTGTATGTACGAATTAAATATTCATAGCTATTGGAAACCATAAAAGCCTGTAAAATATTAGATTCAATTTAACCAAACAATAAATTGAAACTTTTCAATTGTAAAATCAGTTGTTTTTAAAGTGTTTCCTAAATTTTTACAATTTAGAATTAATAATTGTACTTATTCAATTTTTTTTAAGCTTCAACTCTCCTCAATCGTGATGCTTCTTTGACAGAAGCGTCGTGACCCATCTCTTTCTATGCATGTGATGTGCGTTCGATTTATTTTCACATACATAGAGGACCTACTTGTTTAACGTGGGCTCCGAACCACGGGAAGTGTAATACATTTCATTGCGAGATGGGCGCTCATGGCAAATTACCTCGGTGGTTTGCCATTGCCTTCCGAGGAGAAACGGTCAGAATAAAGTTTTTACTCTGCCCGGATTTGAACCGAGCATTTCGCATTAGCAGTAGGCGCACTTAACCACTAAGTTATGACCGCCCCTTTCTTCCAGCTTCAACTACTGACGTGGTTATAAGGGTACCGCAATATTAGGGTGCGGTATCCGGTGTGTTAGAGGTTTTTCATGCTTATTTAAAAAAAAATTCGCAAAGGAAAGGAACGCGAAAGGAAGAATGGGACGCGCATGAATGGATTATCGAGATTCCTTAAAGGAAGGCAGGCTACTCAAAATCAACTTAAAAAACAATAATTAATGCTGTCAAGCTGTCAACCGATCGACAATGCAAATACGCGTACACGTGCTTTACGTTTCTATTTGACCAATCTTAACCAAATTTGGTGTAAAAGTTATTTACAACGCTACGAAAAACATAGGCTACTTTAGAACCTTGGAGTGAGGCCGAAGGCCGAACAACCACGGTCTACACGTATGGTTGCGATATCCCCGAGGCCGAAGGCCGAACAACCACATCCGACACGGTCTAGATGGCTAAAGGCGGCCGGTAGGCCGACTGAGCCAGCTAGTATTTAATAACAATGAAACTTTTCCATTCCATTCGAAACTTTGCTTCTCTGTAATGTACCACTGCTAATATGGTTAAAATAAATAAAAAATTATTTTTTCACATCGAAGTTAAACTAGAAAGTCCATTTTAAATTTAAAACAAATTTTAATTTTATTATACATACGAAGTGTTTACAATAACAATTTCGAGGGTTCTGATTAGGGTTGAATTATGCGGACGGACACGGAGATAAGGCTTCTTGCTATACCTACTTTGTATAGAAGCCTAAAACGGTAATTTATAGAAAATTTTCAATTCTTCAATTTTGGTTCAATGAGAAATTTCTGGAAAAATTAAATTAAGAGAGTTATTAGACAAAAACCTAATTTGAAACTCATTTCGCCTTTTTGGATTGATCTGTTATTATATTTTAAAAATTTTAATTTGTAGAGAATGTTTATGCTTTTGAATTTTGGTCCAATGAGAATTATCCGAAAAAATTAAATTAAGGGAGTAATAGAAGAAAATTCGTGTGGGGGGTAAAATCCCCAAAAGGTCGGCGTAATTTTTCGACTTCCTTAATGTTTGCGATTCTGTCTTTTTTGAGGGGGGGTGTTCCGGCCGA
Organism: Podabrus alpinus; assembly: GCA_932274525.1. Lineage (NCBI taxonomy): Eukaryota > Metazoa > Arthropoda > Insecta > Coleoptera > Cantharidae > Podabrus > Podabrus alpinus. Next base: position 46,586,389 of record OW026451.1, on the reverse strand, counting down.
AACTCGGTTGCTACAAAAAAGTTTCGGTTACACCTGCCGCTTGTCTTGCTCGTGGATGGACTGTACAGAGCAGCTAGCTCTTGGAAATTACTCCGCGTCGGAGATGCTGGGTTACCTTTCGGTAGTCGTGGGTTCTTAAAAGAAGCCTTGCTCTGCACAATAATTACTTTCCTTGGGTGCCAGCCTCAAATAGAAGCTTTCGCTAAACTAGTTGCTTTTATCGGGACAAAATGGAACTTAAAATAAAATAAAATTGACTGCTCAGAATACACACGTTTAATGAAAACTAACATATAATTAATTGTGAACAAATAGACAGATTCTTGGGTACACACAGTAAATGATTTATAATAGTTAAACGAAAATTTATATACAAAATAATCCGGCGAATCAATTGGTGTCGCAATGATGTTACTGAGAGTGGTTCGAGATGAATCTTCACACGTATCTGGTGTGGCTATGAATTTTATTACTCTATAAAACTTTAGCGTTGCAAAAAGACGCTCTACTATTGCTCAAAAGCAGGAAAAAACCAATTACTAATCCTACAGAAGGTAGGCAAAAATTAATTAAGCAGGTTACAAAATGGTTAGCTACTACGTGCTTTATAGGTTGGTTATTATACAATTTATACAGTAAGTGATTCTTTGATCTACTTACGGTTTGTACTATCGTGATGTTTACGTTATTTAGTTTGTTCGGATTTGATGGCATGCCTTCGTTCCTCATAAATGTCAACAGGACTTCTGGCAAATGTTCAACCTAAAAGTAGTCAAGAAAAAACACACATGTATAAAATTGTTAAAAACCATAAAAATGTAGCTATTGTTTTCTGAATTAATTAAAAAGTAATTAAATTCGATATGTAATACCACCAGAAATATTTTAGATTCCTCAGCTGTGTTTGGTATGATATTTAAGATAACGCACGCAATTTTTGGAAAGTCTTTAGAGCAGATGTTCACCAAATTGGACGCTCTTGTTTGAGAACAATTCTGCGCAGATTGGTATTCGAGTGATCGAGTCCCTTCTTTATTGAGGTTGCAAATAACCCTCCGGATTGTCCACAGTTATTGAAGTTGTAACAAATGTTAAAAAAGGATAACTTCAATGCAATGGCAGCGTTGGACAGCTTGAAGCCGGATTTCGAAATGGTAATGATCGTTTCTTCCCAAAATGGCGTAGCGGCAATTAAAATTATAGAATCCAGAAATCTATTATTGATCATACAGATCATTTGGTGTTTAAAAAGACCATCACACCCTGCACGATGTTAACCCTCGCCACTTAAAACATTCTTGGGCGAAAACACTCCAAAAAAACTCAAAAAAGAACTAAAATTTTGACGAAGCACAAATTATTTTACGTCATGCTGCCATGACTGGCTTGCTGACTCTACTCCTGCTCAAAAACCCGACCTGGACGTAATCGGAAAATCTCCCTGCTAAAAATGGTGGTATCGAGGTTGCATAACCACAGGCGTTAAAAATTTAAAATATTGATTAAAAATCAATCGAATTTAAAAAAGATGTTGGGAGATTATGCTATGTCAAAAACTTAAATATAATTTAAAAACAGAAATAAACCTACTTGTTGACAAACTAATTTGCCAACGCAAAACGGCAGTAACAAATGATTGTTACAGGGGGGCAATATAATAATATTGATAATTAAATAAGGCTTCTTGCTATACTTTGTATATTTTATTTTATTATACATACGATGTGTTTACAATCACAATTTCGAGGGTTCTGATTAGATTTGAATTATGCGGACGGACAGACACGGAGCCAGATCATAAGGCTTCTTGTTATACTTTGTATAGAAACCTAAAAGTAGCGCACTGGGTACCCAGTTCTTAGACCTCTATACACACAGAGTATTTCCAACACGATTTGAAACGCTCTGTATGATTTTGAATTATGCGCACAGACGGACGGACGGACGGACAGACACGGAGCCAGATCATAAGGCTTCTTGTTATACTTTGTATAGAAGCCTAAAATGACCAAACGAATTGAGGTCAAATTTTGAAAATATATTTATAAGCTAGTGGCTAAAACCACTACTTGAGCGATAGAACGTCCTTTTGTAAAATAAAATATTTTTTTCTTGAAACCATTATTTTTATTTCAATTAATATTTAATTGATGAATTGACTTTTACGAGATTTTCAGATAATGACTCCTGTAAATTATTAATGATCTATGGCCCACTAATACTTTTTGAGTTTTGTGTTAATTATTTGTTGGATAAACTTTTTTGTTGGGTTTAAAATTTAAACTTGAATTTTTAGTGTTTAAATAATGTTCAAAACATATCCAAATTTCTTTTAATTAAGTAATAATATAAATTTGCAAATGTTTATTTGGCAATACTTCTGAAGGTAAATGCGAAGCATTATTTTGAAATGAAAAAATTTACATATACAACAGAAATCACAAATGTAAATAGGGGACTATTCGTTACTGTCAATTTGTTTGATATTTATTAGAAGTCATAATTTAAGGATTTATTTATGTTTTGAGCATCGATACACAAAGATATCGTTAAATTTATGAAAAATAATGAAAGCAAAGCAGTCATTAGAAAGAAAAACAGAAGACAACTTTATCAATTTTTTGTATCCATATTGCTCATTAAGTTGATTCTTGTATAATGGTGTCTCCTTACTTTGAAAAATACAAGTAGATAAGTTTAAGAAATAAAAGATAACAAATACATTTTTATTTTTCTTTAAAAATAATAGAAGGACTTGGTAATAGCAATCCCTCTACATCTTGAACAGTATCATAGTGTTTAGAAATTATTTCCTTATTACCACTATAAATTATTGGATAGTATAGAAAAGATAGTACTCTATATAGCAATTACTTTGTAATTTAGGGTTCCCTAATTCTAAATCCATTGTAGGGTCTCATGTAACAATTATCGGAACCCCAAGTGTTTCCTATTTTCAACAACTTGATAAATATTGAAAAAGGAAGTATAAAACCATTATAATAAAACTTAAGGAGATAACAATAATAAATAACGCTGCATAAACGCTGAACTTTACTTTCGGATGGATTTTATGCGGTGTTTTCTAGTGCGGTGTTCCTACTTTATAAAAACATATCGAATTGTTTACCTACTAAAAAAACCTTAATTATAAAACTAAAATACGAAAACAGATATCTAAAAAAATTGTTTCATGTAGAAAACGTAATTATTTTAAAATGTCCTATACCTACATATTTTTTTTATTTAATAAACTCATAAGGCAAGTTAAAAGTACATAATATAAAATAATCAAAAAGAGCCAAGTTTGTATTTCTTCTTTTCAAGTTATAACAATTGAAAATTATTTTGTAATAAAATGGTAGGAGTGCTAGTAGAATTGTGGTTTTCAAAGTTCTAAATGTTGCTATTTGAACAAGTATCCTTTGTGTGCACTTCTTCGTTCAAGGGATTTAAGTAAACCTTAATATAAGAGCAAGATTCGAACGTTATGAAGGAAAAATGGAAAATCATAAAAATGTCACGTCTTTTATATTTTGTTAGTAGTATATTAACAGAAAGAATTATTTTTATATGCTATTATATATATCGACTACAATGTTGTTATTCTCTGTTGGCCCTTGTTAATGTTTTAAATAAAAGGGGTGATCTTACAAAAAAAAAACAGGAACCAAAAAAAGTATGTTAATTTTACGATATTTTCTTTCTTTGATTACCTACTAAGTGTATTTTAGCTGCACGACAACTTCAAATTGAAATAAAACATTAAAAACTTGATGGAATGTTTTTTAAATTATTTTTTTATGAAAGTAAATGTAATGCCATTTATGATTTGAAAATGATTTCCGGCATGTGACCACCACGACTAATCGTTACGAAGCGCATCCGATCAGTCCAATTTTTGACCACGTCTTCCAATATTTCTGGCCTTATTTCATAAATGGCTTGCTGAGTATTGACCTCCAATGCTTCCAGAGTTGTTGGTTTGTTAGCATAAACCATGGATTTAACATACCCCCAAATAAAATAATCTGGAGGCGTCAAATCACACGATCTTGGAGGCCAATTGATAAGACCATTTCTTGAAATAATGTTGTCACCAAATTGTCCTTTCAATAAATCGGTAGTTTCCGTGGCTGTGTGGCACGTAGCACCATCCTGTTGGAACCATAAGTTGTCGATGTTTAACTCTTGGATTTTTGGAAACAAAAATGTATTGAGCATGTGTCGATATCTCACACCATTCACCGTAACGGTAGCTCCTTCCTTATTTCGAAAGAAATATGTACTGATGATGCCCTTGGCGTGTATTCCACACCAAACAGTCAATTTTAATGGATGCAATGGAGTCTCAAGATAATGTTCCGGATTGGTCTCAGTCCATATAAGGCAATTTTGCTTGTTCACATACCCATTTAACCAGAAATGTGCCTCGCCATTGAACAAAATTTGGCGGTAAAGAAATGGATCCACTTAGAGTTATTTTTATTTTAATATTGTTATTTTTAATTCGCGTAGGTGAAAAACCATACTTAATTATAATTATTTTGTAATTAAATTGATAGTGGCCATATTTAGGTAGTTTAATTATAAAATAACAATTTAGTTTATGAGTTATGGTAAAAAGTTCAGAGCAAAATTCTAAAATTTTACCACATTCATATAGGCAGAAAACCATTGAAATTCCAAAAAGTTGGCATTACAAAATATCAACATTTAATATTAGAAAAATTTCAAAGAAATAAATTTTAAATTTCCACTTTTTTCATAATACATTTCGTTCCACTGTGCGTCCGAATCAAAAAATCCGAATCAAAATCATTAATTAACGCTTAGTATACTCGTAATAAACTAATTAGTAAAATGTCTGTTGCGAATATTTAGAAACATAATGTCAAAAAGGACTCCACTATGATTTGTGGCGACAAATATATGTAACGAATGAATTGATTTTATAACTTGTTGAAGATATAATAAAGTTTATTTGTAGCCGGTCTTATATTAGTAATATTTGTCAAAATCTATCACATTGAACTATTTTATAACAAAAAACATAAATATTTTAGTGATGTCTAGATATTGCCGATACTTCCCGTAAACTTTTCGAAATTGACAGAATTTATAGGAATGGAATAACTCAGTCATTAAATGTTTAATTTAGTTCTAACAAGAGCCACAAAGTTATGTTGTTGATGCATACGTTCGTAGAGTTTTTGGTTTCCAAGGTAAGAGTGCTTTGAAAACAAATTTGTTTGAGAAATATCAATGTCATTTTAATGCCATAGTATTGTTTTATTAAATACTTCTTGAATTTTTCAATTTGTAGAAAGTTAGGGGTAATTGTTGGTTAATGAAAATGGAGTGTCAAGTACAAAAAAATGAACATTTCCGACATATCCTTTTGTTTGAGTTTAAGCAAGGAGTTTTAACTCTTTGCATTGATTGCACCATTGCACTAAAGCATTGGAGGCCGCTAGAACCATTTGTACCGCTTACGGAGAGAACTCCATCGTGGAAAGTACTGCACGAAAATGCTTTTCTCGTTTCAAAAAGGGGCATTTTGATATGAATGATTTACAACGTTCAGGGAGACCATCCGGATTTGATGAAGACCGATTAAATGCTTCAATTCGTGATGATCCACGTCAATCAACTCGGGAATTGGGCAATATGATGAATTTTTAGTTGTGACCAATCAACTATCGTACGACATTTATATTCCATGGGCAAAGTTCACAAGTTGGCTGTTTGGGTACCATACGTTTTGAGCGAAAACAACAAAAATCGGCGTGTTACCATTTGTGCTTCTTTGCTTGCTCGTCATCGTTTAGCTCGTCAACAACATCGGCTGTTTTTGTCCCAAATTGTTACTGGTGACGAAAAATTGTGCCTTTACATCAACATCAAGAACAGAAAGAAATGGCTGAGCCCTAACAAACAAGCAAATCCTCGTACAAAAGCTGGTGCCCATCCACACAAGGTAATGTTGTGCATCTGGTGGGATAAAGAAGGCGTTATCTACTATTAATTGCTTCCGAGGAATGTAACCATCACTTGTGAGGTTTATTGTCGACAACTGCGTCGACTGGAGGCTGCAATTCAAGAAAAACAACCGGCAAGACGGTTTCCAGTAGTTTTGCAGCATGCTAATGCCTGTCCGCATACTGCTAACATTACAAAATCAGCTATTCAAGACCTCAGTTGGGAGGTTATTCCACATCCGCCCTATTCTCCTGATCTTGCTCCATCAGATTTTCATATTTTCAGCTCTTTATCCAACAATCTCCACGGAATCTCATTTAATAACGATGTTGCTCATCAAAACTAATTCGACGACTTTTTCACCTCCAAACCACCGGATTTTTTCAGGCGTGAAATCGAAAAACTGCCATAACGTTGGAAGTTAATCATAAACAATGCAGGAGAATATATTATTGATTAGTTTATGTATTTTTTATATTTAAAAAATGAAATTTTAAATTTAAAAAAAACGCTACGAACTTATGCATCAACCCGATATAACAGTTGTGCAAATTCTTTAATTTTTAACGTTAAGGGTGCGACCGTGGCATTTAAACTTAATTCACGTCTTGCGATTTTAACACAGTAACGTAACGTACTAATCAAACGACTTGATTTAATTACATGAAACGGAGCTACGCTAAAAAAAACTGGTCATGACACATTGCAACGGAAACCTTAAAGATCGAATTTTCGTAAAAAAACATAACAATTTTATTTGTGACAGTACCTCATTGTTATAGATGATCTCGGACTCTTGATATGTTAGAGAATATCCGCTCAATTAATATTTTACCAGTTTTCATGACTATTAGTTCCTGTTCAGTTACGAGCTTATCTCGATGAAAATAATACTTTGGCGACTTAGTATATCAATTTTCTTCTATTTTCTATTCATTTTTATTTGCTTTCACAACTGAAAACTGAGTCAACAATTTATTTCAAGACAACATGTAGTTAAACCACATAATTATCAAATAATTTATGGAATTATTGATCACGACTAGGCATAGGTGAAAAGAACAGTAAACAATAGACGAGATTTTCAAAAAAATATTAGAAAAGATTGAAAATCAATTGCTATGATTTAAAAATCGCATAGGTCCAAGTCGACAATAAATTGTTAATACGAGTTGGACTTTTCAGGAATCCAAATAAACTGTCTTTGGCAATAGTCCAGTTTCTGTTCGAAGAAGCTAGATCCAAAGATATCGTTGTACTAAGAATGACTTCTCAAGCTTTTTATATGTCTTTATACTATAATACCGCTCTTGAAACTTAAAAAAATAATAATTATTATATTCTCATATTTCTTTATTGTTCGCATAAAATAAAATTTTTATTTGTTTTGTTTCTTTTTTAATGTATCTATCGAAATAAAGTTAAAAACAAGCAAGTTATAGTTTGATGAAATACATCTCCTTCTGGAAAAAACTTTTTTTGGAGTAGAACTAAATGCCACATAAATATCCTCGTTAACTACATCAAATATATTATCAAGAAATTGAAAAGTATAACTTTTTTCTATGGTTGAATATTATGTGTGAATTAGTCAAAAAGATTTACAATCTACAAAAAAATTACAATTTTTTTCTAATAGCTCCAATTAACAAATATAATTTCTTAATAATAATTTCAGAAGAAATGATAATTTCGTCAAGGTAATTAACTTGAACATAACTTGAAAAATGTGGCGAGCGATAGCGATAAAAAATTTTAACAACCAAGATGGTCGAACGATTTCGACACCTCGCACATTTATACCACGCAAAATTTATTAAATCAAATAGAATGTCCAGATAAATTACTGCAATTTTAGAATTAAAACGATACGAAATACCTTATACGAAATACCGCCACGACAATCTCCCACTTAAAAATTTGAAATAATCAAAATTGTAGCAGGAAAATTCAAACTGTTACACGGTAAAGTTGTAAAATGGAGCGCATTTTAAAAAATTTCAAAAACGCTCGATTTTGATCTAACTTTTTTTATAATTATTGGATACCATAGCTATGGCTATGTTAATATAGTAGAGGGAGGTATTCCACTTTTTGGGCACTCCCTTTAGAACAAGTCACGAGCCTCCACTGCTTGTAAAATATATGTACTTTTGTGTCCTCTCCGGTGCTCAGGGTCGCTTACTAATGAAAATTCTTCAGACGTGATACACAATCAAAAATAAGAGACAGGACATATCTAACACAATTTATTAACAACATTAACATTTAAACGACAACAAACAATACAAATAAATTACTGCCTAATATCAAAATACACTCAAACAATTTAAAATCCCTACTCATTTACGGATATAATTTTGTAAAGCTTTACCTTATTTTTATTCTTTCTTTTTTTTCGCACTTATTTTTGCCACACTTATTTTACCGCACTGACAAACATTCGAAAACTTCTTCCTTCACCTATACTCCTCCACGTACTAACATCTCGCGTTCCGTTTTCCAATTCTGGACCAAAGTTACTCAATGTCGTTAATATCCTCCACCCATTCAGTACAGTTCAATTTCTAGGATTTGTCCAAACACAATTTATTATATTTCTCCTTCTATCTATTTGCTTCAAACACAACTGGTCTGAGACTCTCTTTATTTAGGAACTGCAACACACTTATCTCGTCGCTATTAATTTGGAACTCATGAATACCACTGGTCTGAGTGTCATCTATTTAGCAACTGCCTAATACGTCTCGTACGCGTGTTCTCTATTTTGCAACTGCCCAACTGCTCGTTATTATTCTTGGCATGGTTACCTCTCACTTTTCTCCTGATTATGTTTTCTTTTTTTTTCTTTCTTCTAAAGATGCCGCATTATGCTACGTGTATTCTTTTTTTTATATTTTTAAAAACCTTAATCTAGTAACATTTTTTTTTAACCACATTCGTACTGAACAATTTTAATAAAAATAATTTTGGCATATCCTCCCTCTTATTTTGATTGTGTATACAGTACACATTGATGAAGGAGATTGCTCGTAGTGGACACAACAGTACATTGTACATGCATGTACAATGTTGTAAAGTTGTACCTGTAATTAAATTCCGATATTTTTAAAAAATTTACTTCGCCAATTAATCAACATCAACAGCCCAATAAAAAGTTAACAAACAAAAAATTGATATAAAGAGAAACGAAGCTTAATTATTTTTGCTGTGTGCTAAATTGGTTCTTTATTCTTGAATTTCGATAAGTTTTATTCTCATTCATTTATATCTCGTCTTAATCCTTCATCATTTTTAGTTTTACACCGTTAAACATCTGAAATTACATCTCATAACAATTGCAAAGATGTCTGCTTCTAAGCATTTAGTTATATCTCCGCTATGTTCAGATAGTTGTACAATTGAACCAATTTCCGTTTACTCTTTGACGATATTGACTTATTCCGAGTTAGAATTGAAACACTAATTTGTTTCTCATCCACATCATCCTAAAATTTTACATGTATTTCATTAAATTGGAAAAAATGTTTACCAAAGTTATAAATTTGGCTGAAGGTATGGAAATTTAAAAAAAAACTTGAAATAATATGCTTTATTGATTAACGTATTGTGATGAGACTCGGCTTTTGACGTTAAATTCTTTCAACAGTTTTGTCAGTACCGAGCTTGGCATAAAAAATTGTCGGAAGTAAACTGAAAATTTATATGACGTTGATATCAGGATTAGTTCGTCATCCCTAAAGTTTCGCATCGATTATAAAAAATATAAAAATCTTTTTCCTCTTGGATACCTTCTACCACATCGAAGTAATTGTTATACTTCCTTACGATCAAATTCGGTATAGAAGATAAGATTGACTTCATCAGAAATCAGCAACTTCCGTAGATCCGATTAGCAGTAAGTTCTATTTTAAACAATTGTAATTTCAAATATATCGTGGAACTCTGGTTGAGGAAGTACAGTAGTTTATTAAATAATCCAATTCGTGTGTAAGTCATGCAGACTTTCTACTAGCCCTTTCAAACTCCCTTTGGGGTTAAATAATTATAGAGGGTGATTATGGAAATTTAGTTTTACAAGTGTAAAATTGATGTATGACTGCTTTGTGTCTACCTTTTACTAAAATTTCTTCTCCAAATAAGTGACCTACCATTTATCACGTCTGCAGAAAATTAGAACAACATTTTTCCGTCACATTTGCTTTCCCATTTTGCACATTACTTGTCTTTTTATTGTCACGTATTTTGATATATTTCAAAATTTTTGCAGGACTTATCATTGTACAATATCTTATAAATAATTCAAGTGGGTAGAATGATTTATTACAAGCAGTTATTTTGATTCGCTAATGATAATAGTGCATTAAGGGTGACGTCATGTGATGATTCAGCTGACGGCGGCGTCGCGGCGCTTGTCTTATTAGACGGCGCCGTTGCCACGTGATTCAGTCACTTGTTAGCATTTGTCACGAACGTTCGTACATTTATTAAATTTTTACATACGCGTTCACGTGTCATGCAAATAACTACACTAAACTTGACCACCGCAAGTTTTGTTTTCAAGTTCTATAAAATTTTTATTTAGTGCGCAATATAAAATAACGTTCTTAAAATGTGAACAATAATACTATAAGTTCTCTAATAATTATAATTTATTTTTATTAATAAATTACTGACATACCTACCTAATTTGTTTAAGAAAATTACAAGCGTTTATATTTAATGTAGTACATAAGTGAGAAAACTTAGGAAACTTGATGATTGTTTGAAGTGAAACTCGAGTGTCGTCTTTGGAAGTGCTAATTTATCTAATCTTGGTTCTGTGTTGTTACTTGACTGAATAAATTTTCTTTAGGAATAAGTAAACGTCAAGTAACACTGTGTTATTGTGTTGACATTACAATGGATCAAAACTTTGATCCCATGGCGTCACCATACGTCAATGTCGAACATTATCAAGGTAAACATAATTGCATACCTACCTTTTTCTTTACATTACCAGATCCGCTTTAAGTATTTTGTTTTTTAAACGTTCAATTTGTTTTGGTACCACACTAAGGTTTTTGGTTTATTCCTACAAAACATTTCACGCCGTGGTTTGGAATCCACGTTAATTTGTGAGAAATAAATTCTTTTTGAATCGCAAGTTTCAATATTTTCGCAGGCCGGTCCTGAAAATACATATTGAATACAAAAGTTGAAAGTCTCATGTTGTGTTCGTATACCAGTAATGGTAACTTACAAAATTTTCTTAATAAAGTCAACCTTTTTGCATTTTTCATGGAAAACTGTCGTTAACTTTATTTATTTTACGGTTGCAGATCCTAAAATTGCAGGGTCAAAGGTATTGTAAATAAATAAAGAAAGTTAGAGGGTTTAAGAAAGAACCACTTACGAGTTACTTTATTTAAATAATGAAATTGTACTGCAAACTCCTTTGCTGTTAAGAATTGAAACAAAATTTTAATTTCAAGAAAACGAACAAAAAGTAAATTCAATAAAATAATTTTACATAATTATTATTATGTGCTCGTATCAAATAGAATAATTTAGAACATTTTTCTGTAAAACCGGTACTAAAAGTTTTAATTAATTTGACAATTCGTAAATTTAATTAAAAATGATATGCCAGCATCCGAATTGGTGAAGTAAAATATTGCAAAATTCTAGCGACTAATAACTACGGACAAATTTGTTGTAATGTAACGAAGAAGAAAAACGACAACTTTTTATAGGCGCGAAAAGTAAATTGTGAAGGAAAATGACTGGGTCTATAAAGTAACACTTGTCTCCAACGCAAAAACTATGATTTCTTTATTAATAAAGAGAAGAGACAAATTGAAACTGTTTTCCGGAAGAACAATTCTCATTCTTTTGAATTTTCGAAAGAAAAACTTTTGAACTAGATATATCTCGGCTCGGAATTAAAAACTAAAATAAAACATATTATTTGTAATAATTTGTGCTTTTCAGAACTTAGAGAAAATTTTATTTTGATGATTTCCACAAAAACAAAGTGATCCTGATGGATTAAACTGCGATTCTAATGAAACATTCTCGACCACTCTTCATAATAGCCGTCAGCTAAAATTTATACTAATTAAAATTAATCTGTTTTAATATAAACATTTTTAGTTAAATTACTTACATTTTAATGCATTAAAAAAATAAATTGTTTGTACTATATAAACTATGACACTTTGTTTCGCTTCTATTGAAGCTCTTCAGATGATTATAATATTCAATTAATTAAAGAAAATTTATATTCGCGATTTTTTATATTAAATTAGGTAAATTAGCATTTTAGGCCCGATTGCACCAAGCTCAATTAAAATCAGTCTATTAAGTGCCAATAGTCTCTTTATTATGAGCCTGTTAATATCAATTATTCCATAAATTATTTGACGTTAATTTAAGCGTAGATTTACGAGTCAGTTAAACTAAATTACATTGGTGCAACGAATTTTTAAGTTAAATCGCAATATTTAACAGACATTTAGACTAAATCGCTATTAAAGCCTTAAATGGGTTTGGTGCAATCGGCCCTTAGAAACGCTTCAAAATTAAATGCGTTATTTTCTTTTAGTTTCTTTCTTTTTAGCTTATACAACTTCGGAACATAATGATTATTCAAAAAACAAAACATAGGGTCAAGTGGTATAAAAGCGAGGCAAATTGTATATCTTTTAATTTTTTAGAGATGAAAAATGATTATGTTAACCTGAGTTTTTTTTGCAATGATAAGAAAGATTATTTGTCTAATTTTTTCCTTCTTGGCTTTTAAGATGTAATAAAATTAAAATTTTTGTCCAGTTTTTTTAGGGCTGGTAATTTTTTTCAATATCCAATATCAATTTGAGCGTCACAGCAATAAACTAATATACTCATTTTGGTGGAATTTCTCTTTTTTATCTACATATTTGACAATCCTCGCGAGATGATTTTATGAAGTTTATCTTTATGACAAACCTTTGGCATTGTGGTTAAAAAGTGCCGTCGTATGTCTCGTTTTTGCATCCGTACTGAACATTCAATAGCGTGCACACTGTCTTACATGGAAACGTATAGATTCTCGAGCGCATTCGTCACTCTTAAGCATTATCTTTTAAACGTGACATTTCCCGACCCGATCTAATTTCCTATATACGTGTTATACTGAAAGAGCGCTACAGAAATATGAAAGTTTTTTGCATCGAAATTATGAACATCGTGAAGAGAATTACATAATTACACATACCTATGAATTTTGGCCAAACTAATTTATTAGGGAATCTGAATATATAGAGAGTATATTGTGTAATTCAGTTATTTTGTCCTGTACTTGAAATGTATTTTAGTATTCATAAATTTAGTGTCTTCTTTTTACCCAAAATTTTAGCAGTCTCATTTTTACACCACTTGACCCTAATAACATTAAAGATAAACAAATATTGTAAAATTGTTACTCTTCTTCTGGCTCAAAAGCGAAAGTCCCAATAATATCGTCGATATTCTGTTGAATGGTTTGATCTCAAATCAAGTTCATACTCGTAGTGTAGGAGCGTTGTTCTAAAAATGGTATTAGGTGCATGTAAGAATTTCATCTAATTTTGCTTGAGCCCCGAAGTCAAAGCTTCTTAAACAACGAAAATAATTTCATTGATGGTGGTACCCTCATAGCCACGATTATTTGGGGGGTGTCTTGATTTGTACAATACAATAGTACTTTATTACCAGTTAGACGTTAGAGCAATCATACAACAAAATATACCAGTATTAGGCGGAGGTTAGCATTAATTGCTGTTTTTCATCTCAAGGAAACGTAGGGACGGACCCGACTAACTTTTTCGAAGAGTAATGAAAATTCAGGTGGTCTGGTGTGTGTCCTCCTTGAGAAGCAGGGGAGGTCTGAGAGTATCCTTTGAAAAATCGTTGAAAATTATGGGCGAAAATGAGTGTTTTTAAATTGTTATATTATAGGGTGTTTTTTTTTAGCTGCATGAGATCTTTCAATAGGGAAAACTTTTTCTGAAAACTTTGAATGAAGTTTGTCAAAGTGTCAGTTCTTTGACATTTGTGTTTAGAAAGGTTTGCCATTTAATCATGAATAAATTACCATTTGAACAACGCTGCCAAATTGTGGAAATTTATTTTCAAAGTCAGAGTTCCGTTCGCGGAACTTATAGCGTTCTTCGCCCATTTTATGGTCGACATAATCGACCTTCTGAGCGGGCTATTGGTACGGTGATGGATAAATTTCGTACTAACTCTTCATTGCATGATGTAAGATGACCAGCAAGACAAAGAAATGTGCGTACCGAAGAAACTATCGCTTCTGTGAGTGAAACTGTGCAAGAGAACCTAAATATTTCAATTTGCCATCGTGCTAAACAACTTTTGTGTTTGTCCGTTCACTACATGGAAAATTTTACATCAAAATCTTGGTTTATATCCTTACAAGATCCAGTTGGTTCAAGAATTGAAGCCCAATGATCATCGATTGCGTTGTGCGTTCCCAGATTGGGCTCACCACCAATTGGAAGTGGATCCATTTCTTTACTGCTAAATTTTGTTCAATGACGAGGCACATTTCTGGTTGAATGGGTATGTGAACAAGCAAAATTGCCGTATATGGACTGAGACCAATCCGGAACATTATTTTGAGACTCCATTGCATCCATTAAAATAGACTGTTTGGTGTAGAATACACGCCAACGGCATCATCGGTCTATATTTCTTTCGAAATGAGGAAGGAGCTACCGTTACGGTGAATGGTGTGAGATATCGATACATGCTCGATACATTTTTGTTTCCAAAAATCCAAGAGTTAAACATCGACAACTTATGGTTCCAACAGGATGGTGCTACGTGCCACACAGCCACCGAAACCATCGATTTATTGAAAGGACAATTTGGTGACAACATTATTTCAAGAAATTGTCTTATCAATAGGCCTCCAAGATCGTGTGATTTGACGTCTCCAGATTATTTTATTTGGGGTATGTTAAATCCATGGTTTATGCTAACACACCAACAACTCTGGAAGCATTTTGGAGGTCAATATTCGGCAAGCAATTTATGAAGTAAGGCCAGAAATATTTGCAAAAGTGGTCAAAAATTGGACTGATCGGATGCGCCTCGTAACGATTAGTCGTGGTGGTCACAAGCCGGAAATCATTTTCAGATCATAAATGGCATTAAATTTACTTTCATAAAAAAATAATTAAAAAAACATTCCATCAATATTTTAATGTTTTATTTCAATAAAATATTATTATTTCCTCAGTGCGGGCCGTAATGACAATATTTTTCCATTTGGAATATATACCATACAGTTGCATGTCGCCTGAAATTAATACTGAATTGGATTTCTAGGTATTTTGTTGCTTTGTCCTACTCCATGTGATTCATATTAAATTGGTCGCACCCTCACTTCCTGTTTGTTGCCCCCCTCCTTGATGTCAGGTATGGTTACCCTAAAGGGCTTTCGGAAGTTAGACACTGAATATCTCTTATAGAGTTATTCGACTGCATTCATAGCATTTAGTTGCTCTCTTCTTCGGAACCTAATTACCATATTGTTTTTTATATTATGTTACATAGTTTTATCGGGAATCGAACCTGGTGCTCTTACGTCTCACCCCATCAAGCTCTTTACCCCTAAATATCTCTATTTTACATAGTAAGTTAAATCTATTCGCTTTATTTCAATTTTTCAATTGATGAAGAAGTAAGAATCAATAATTAAATATTCTGAAAAATGACGCCTTTGTAAAACTGTCAAACTGGTTTTGTAGCCTGTAAGGAGAACACGTTTGGTGCTGAAAATTAAAATGAAATCGCCTGCAGTTCCTAATAGTTTTTATTTTTAATGTTCCTGCAAATGCTAAAGCTGCATTGCGAAAGCTGAGTGGTTCAACGTACAACAATTTAAACTGGGTCGTATTTCATCCGCGGACCCATATTTACGAGTATATGAAAATGCAAAGAAAGATAAATTAGAAAACTTTAAATTTTAAATAGCTTAAACCTAACTGATCATAATCACCTCGTACCATCGGAAGCATGTCACAATTTAAATTAGTAGAGAAATATCGATTTCCTATAAAATAAAATATTGCAATTTAATTAACCAATCGCAATAATTAATGAACTGCCTAGTAATTAATCAATTTTTATTTGCATATTTTGACTGACGAGTAATTACTTAGGTAAACCGTTAATTTTTTACACAGTTTCAAACTTGGCAAGCTTATAAGAGTTTCTTATAAAGTAATTTTTCTTAATTAATTCGTAATTGTTAAATTTCTAAAACCTCCCACGTGCTACTTTAATTGTAATCATATTGCTTTTTGTGCCTTTTTCCTATTAAAAACATATAATGAAAAATTAATATGGCCTTAACAATAAGAAAAATTAATTTAATCAAACTCCAAAAAACTGTTATAACTTTTAAAAAAATCTAGGAACCTTAAATTGAATATTTTGTTAAGAATTTCATCAAAGTTGAAGCTTTTTCTTTAACTCGGAAAAACTTTACGTAATTCTTTTGGTGGAAATTTCGGTATTATATCATGGGAATGTAGAAAATTGTCGACAAGATAACTTAAACGGATAAATCATTTTCTTGTTTTTTAAAAACCGCTTCTTTGGTTTTCAATATTTTAGCAAGTCGGAGTGTAAAAAAAGTAGAATTTATTATACGTAGTATATTATGGCACGCTAGAATTGTTTCTTCCGTGGTTCAGATTTCACGTTAAGCTGTACATTAATTCATATTTTAACGTTTAATATTTTTAACTTTTGAGTTTGTCCTTCCACATACTTAATCTTACCGATGAGGTTAAAGTTAGAGGAAGTAGAGTAGAGATGAGGTTAGTAGAGGAAGAAGTCTACCCAGCTGTTACAAATTACAACCACAACTAAATGAGCTGTCTAATTATGAAATGATCACGACGGTGGTTTAGTGATAAAAGGAAAATAAAAACGAAATTCGAGCATTTGTTACAAAGTTTCATTAGTAGAAGAAAAACAAAGTTTCAACGTTTGCATGAAATTAGCCTCGTTTGCTATGTTAACTTGACTGTTTCGTAACGACCTTTTGGAATTTCCAATAGAAGACTTTTGAAAAAATACAATAAAAGTTCGCTGTAATACTTTCAGAGCCAATACAATATTGTTATATGTGGCACCGTTAAATCTCCTATCGACCTTACTAACAAGAGAAATATAATCGAACAAACCAATAAATAACGTTAAAGATTGCTCCTGCGAATAAAAGATCTGGTTAAACCGCTGGTAGATGTAAACTCATTAACATTCCGTTATGTAAAGGGTGATTCAATAAGAGGTGTCATTTTACATTGCGCTGCATTTCCACTCCATATGTTTGATAGCGCTTATATTTTTGACATACGTCATCTACAAATAATGTGATTTGATCATGGAACGACGAACAACGTGGTCAATAGATCACGAGCGTTCAGCAAGGTTGCTCGCGGTTTTCACTTGGATGGGTGACCGCGTGGTGTCTAATTAAAAATATAACGCCGCTGCCTGCTCTCCTACCAACCTACACTTGGCCAGCGCGGTAGGAAACCGGTAGGAACGATAGGAAACCATCTTACATTACAATTACAATTTAGCTCAACAGGCCGTGCAGGCACAAGGCTTCTTTCTTCATCCTCTCTCTTATTTACATACATCTCAACGCTACGAAGACAAGGTCGTGTTATCCGGTATCTCGTCGTTCGCTGTTACTTATCCACAGAGTGTTGATGTTCACCAGAGAGGGCCATGCTAAGAAATTTTGCGAAGTTCTCTATTCGAACCCACAATTTCCGCATTGTAACTCAACCAACGATTACACCAACCCACTGCTGTGGTACCATCTTGGATACTTTCACAAATTTCGTTACATAAATATATTAAAATTTCGTTTTAAAAATTTTTTACACTATTTTTATGGCCAAAATATTTATTATTTGATGAATTTGGTGAATATAAACATTATACTGTTTATATACTGTTAAATAGTAAAATATTAATAGGTACTGTAATAATAAATTAACGTAATAGTTATCAAGGTTGCGGAGATTTACAGTTAATATCAAGGGAAGCTACAGCGAGCTCGTGTGGTACTGGTGCCTACACCAAGTATGAATTATTTAGCGTTCCTACTAAAAACTGGTTTTGCTTTGCTGGATATTGCACAAGGGCATCTTTCGTAGCGGATATTGCCCTTAGGCACCTGTATCAGCGAATACAGGTCGTTCGTGCAGGCTCTTTATTCGTTAATATACAAAGTAAAATAGCTCCTACGCAATTGTTTATAAACCGGTTTCAATGTATCTGAGTGGAATAATAATCGACGTGAAATTGCAAACATATTAAAATAAAAATATTCCAGTTTTTCCAATTATTAATTATAAAAAATGACATACGGAATTACCCTTTACGAAAAGTTGCATAATAGATGATAACAATTTTAACATTGTTTTTAACCTTGTGTTAATCGTAAATTACAACTGCGATAACAATGCATTACCTATGTACATAACTAAAATTTATAACTAGAAACAACTGTTACGAACTTTTTTTTTTCATTAAAAAATATTAAAATTTAAATTTTATTCTTGTTGTGAACAGCATTTTAGCTGTAACATTTGTTAAGAAAATTTAGTTAAACCTTTTTACAGCAATTACTAATTTCCAAGAACAATGCTTTAAATTAGTTGAATGTAACTTGCTTTTAGTGTATCTTAAAAGAAAATGTGACCAAGAAACTTTTCCTTTTCTATTAGGATAGAAATAAATTATTTGCGCTACAATTTTACGTTTCTAACAGATTTGAAAGATTATTCGTTTGAATTGGCGACTATTTTTCACAGAAAATGTTGTAGAATACAGAAAATAGCTTCGGTAATAAATAATGTGTTGCAGTCTAGCTTATAAGTGATGACCCTTATGCGACGTGATGGTTAAAAAATTATGTTGGGTTGGTTTCAAGTTTGTTATTCCGGATTTATCGGAAATACTATAGTGATCCCTCGTTACTACCCATTCTAGCATTACAAGAAAAACAGAAAATTGAAAGTAAAAACAAAATGAACATACGAAAGAATCCTCTTGAAATGGAAAGTTTTACACCGTATTCGTGAAATAAAATCTGATCTATTTCGCTATAAAAATGCTTTATTTTTCATGCTATTTTCCATTCCATAAATATATGATCAGCTCTGTTCAAATTTGATGGAACCAAGTGAAGTTTTAGGGAATAACTGTTGTAAACGTGATAAAAGTCATTTTAAAACAAAACCAGTAAAAGTTGATGGAGAATAAAAATTTAAATAGTGAACGAAATGCCTGCAAACTCATTTCCATAGAAGCGTAGAAATTTTTAAAGATACTTACAAGTTTGCATATTTTGAATATTAATTTGATTCATTTTGTATTGAAATACATTTTTTTTGTAAAATAAATATCGAGCAGGCGCGCATATGGGGACTAGGGACTAATAGTCGTGAGTTCGAATAGCATATCTGCCTGTTGCGTAACCTACGTTTCTTCTGGCATTAACATAGTTTTTTTATTTCCTTCCTCTGTTTTAGCATGTGAAATAAAGTAATGTTGACATATGACATATAGGGATTAGTTTTCTTGTGTTGCGTTTGAGACTTGCAAGAACCAATCACATTGAAGTACCTTTTTTATACTTCAACTTTATTGGTTCTTTCAAGCTTCTACCTTAACTAATCTTTATGTGAATGAAGATTAAATGTGTCGCTATTATTGAACTCTTTCATTTAGGAAAAAGATAGTGTGAAATTCTTCGGAGAGTGAAAATTTAAAGTTCTTGTTGATTTTTGTTCCTTTTTTAAGGAAACCATGAGATGCAATTATTATAATATAACCATTAAAACCAAAACTTATAAAACCATTTCTTTTTATGTACATTTACTTCAACAATATTATTGACCTAACAACGATTTGGCAATCAATATTGGATTTTTCAACAGAAGTTTTTCCTGATTTTATCAATGCTGAAGAATGGCCTAATGGATTACAGCGTACGATTCATTTAGGAAACACCTTAGTGAAATCCCATAAAAATTTGAAATCAATTATAAGCAAATTTTATTTGCAGAATGGAACAAATTATCGGCGGGAGAGAGTAAATTGAATGCCATTTATGATTTGAAAATGATTTCCGGCATGTGACCACCACGACTAATCGTTACGAAGCGCATCCGATCTGTCCAATTTTTGACCACTTTTTCCAATATTTCTGGCTTTATTTCATAAATGGCTTGCTGAATATTGACCTCCAATGCTTCCAGAGTTGTTGATTTGTTAGCATAAACCATGGATTTAACATACCTCCAAAGAAAATAATCTGGAGGCGTCACATCACACGATCTTGGAGGCCAATTGATAGGACCATTTCTTGATATAATGTTGTCACAAAATTGTCCTTTCAATAAATCGATGGTTTTGGTGGCTGTGTGGCACGTAGCACCATCCTGTTGGAACCATAAGTTGTCGATATTTAACTCTTGGATTTTTGGAAACAAAAATGTATTGAGCATGTGTCGACATCTCACACCATTCATCATAACGGTAGCTCCTTCCTCATTTCGAAAGAAATATGGACCGATATGCCGTTGGCGTGTATTTCACACTAAACAGTCAATTTTAATGGATGCAATGGAGTTTCTAGAATATGTTGCGGATTGGTATCAGTCCATATATGGCAATTTTGCTTGTTCACATATCCATTCAACCAGAAATGTGCCTCGTCACTGAACAAAATTTGGCGGTAAAAACATGGATCCACTTCCAATTGGTGGTGAGCCCAATCTGCGAACGCACGACGCAAGCGATAATCATTAGGCTTCAATTCTTTAACCAACTAGATCTTGTAAGGATGTAACTAAGATCTTGATGAAAAATTTCCCATGTAGTGAACGGAAAAAGCCCAAGTTGTTGAGCACGATGGCGAATTGAAATGTTTGGGTTCTCTTGCACACTTTCACTCATAGAAGCGATAGGTTTTTCGGTACGCACATTTCTTTGTCTTGTTGGTGGTCTTACATCATGCAATGAAGAAGTGGTACGAAACCAGAAGGTTGATTATGTCGACCATAAAATGGGCGAAGAGCTCTATAAGTTTCGCGAACGGAACTCTGACTTTGAAAATAAATTTCCACAATTTGGTAGCGTTGTTCAAGTGTTAATTTATTCTTGATTAAATGACAAACCTTTCTGAACACAAATGTCAAAGAACTGTCACTTTGGCAAACTTTATTCAAAAGTTATCCCTATTGAAAGATCTCATGCAGCTAAAAAAAACACCCTGTATCAAAACCAAATAAGGCAACTTTGAAAATCTTTCAATATCACATCTTCTTCTTCTTCTGGTGCCGATCCGTTATCGGATGTTGGCGACCATCATAGCAATTCTCACTTTGTCTGCTGCCGCTCGGAGAAGACCAGTTGTTGACGCACCAAACCAGGTTCTGAGGTTTTTCAGCCACGATATCCTTCTTCGTCCTGGACCTTTCTTCCCAAGTACTTTGCTTTGCAGAACCAACTGTGGAAGCTCATACCTTTTTGCATTTCTCATTATGTGGCCCAAGTACTCCAGTTTTCTGATTTTTGCCGTTTTGAGTGATTCTAGGAATTTTGTTCGCCAGAATTTGTTCGACAAACACTTAATCGACAGCATTTGTTCGACACGGAATTTTATTCGACATGCATTTGTTCGACTACACGTTTATGCGAATAAGCATTTGTTCGACATGGAATTTTATTCGACATACATTTGTTCGACTCAACATTTATGCGAATAAGCATTTGCTCGACATGGAATTTTATTCGACATGCATTTGTTCGACATGCCAACATGACATGACACGAAAGATGTAGGTAACCTTTTTTAGATATAATTAGAGAGCGAATTTATAAGCATAACAGGCAATTCCCGACGGGAAATCGTATTTCCGGAAATGTACAAAACAACTAAAAACAATGAACCGTTCTTGTTGTTCGATTCTGGTAATGTAGAAGATAGGAGCGTTACATTTTCCACCAGAAGAAATCAGCAACTTCTAGCGAACTCTAATAATTGGTATGCAGATGGAACTTTCAAAACGGTTCCGTCTCTGTTCCAGCAAATGTACACCATCCATGGCTTACTGGATCAAGATCTTTGCGGCAGATCCACCTCTTTGTGGCAGATTTAACTTTACGCGGAGATTTGTTTGTTTTTAATTAGTTTTCTAAAGAAATATCAAAAACTAACACCAACCTAACGGCAGATCCACCTCTTCGCGGCAGATCCACCTCTTTGCGGCAGATTTAACTTTACGCGGAGATTTACTTGTTTTTAATTACTTTTCTAGAGAAATATCAAAAACTAACACTAACCTAGCGGCAGATCCACCTCTTTGCGGCAGATCCACCTCTCTTTGCGGCAGATTTAACTTTACGCGGAGATTTATTGTTTTTAATGTCGAACAAATGCATGTCGAATAAAATTCCATGTCGGGCAAATGCTCGTATAAATGTTGAGTCGAACAAATGCATGTCGAATAAAATTCCGTGTCGAACAAATGCTGTCGATTAAGTGCTAGTCGAACAAATGCTGGCGAACAAAATTCCGGATACGGTTTTGAGTATCTCCGTTTCTTTATCCATGCGCCGGAGTACATCTCTGTTCGTTACATGTTGAACCCAGGATATTCTTAACATGCGTCTATAGATCCACATCTCAAAAGCCTCTAACTTCTTGCTAGATGCTTCAGTCAGGGTCCACGCCTCCGCCCCATACAACAACACCGGGAACACATAGCAGCGCACCACTCTCATCTTCATTGACACGCTAAGATCGTGACTTCTGAAAAGGCTTGACATCTGCACAAATCTAGCTCTAGCCTGTTCAATACGACATTTCATTTCTATATCACATAACATCTCATAATACTAATATGAGTATACTAAAGGGTTATCGTTATTTATTATTACTTAGTTTTCAGATTTTATGCATTATAATAAAAATATATTGATAAACGTCAGCCGGAGTAATTCGTCGCGCCGAAATAAAAATAGATACATAAACCATAAATTGATATCAAGTAGACGTACATATCGTAGTTTAAAATAATTATAATATTTGAAAAAACTAAATTTAATATTAGTTTATCGAATGTTAAACAAATTAGTATTTAAAAGCTTTTTTTTGAAAATCACTTGACAATGCAATCAGAAAATCGTGTTTCTACAAAGCACCTTCACAAAACCAATTGATTGAGGTTGAAAGAGCTATAATATATTACGGATTTTTCTTCTTCTTACATTAGGTCTGGGACCTGCGGAAATTGGTTCTGAAAGCATAATTGGTTTTTACATCTTGGCCCTAGATGTTTTTTATTGTTATGCTGGCAAATCATTAAAACAGGGGAACCGACGGCTTTACGTGCCCTCCAAAGCACGGAGACGGTCAAGAGATTTTAAACTCGAACTGGGGAAATCTTATGTAACCAGTTCAGGCCACCGTCAAAAAGATTTTTAATTTTATTATTTTATTGCTAATTTTTAGTTGATAATATTTCTGGATGCGATCCTGAAAAATTATTGGTTTTCTGAAGGTGTTTTATAAAAAGACGTCGATCTACTTATGTAGATTTTCTGATAGAATTTTTTTTTTTAAGAAACGAAATTCTTTTAACATACTTACATATTAGTTTTGTTCAAATCAATAATTTTAATACAAAAATTACGTAAGCGTATAAAATGAATAATCTAGAAGCTTCCAACGTGAATTAGGGCTGAGAGAAGTTGGTGTTGTGTCCTTAGCCGACTTATGTTTTCGGTGGTGATGGATGATCAATTAATTGCATTTTTACAATATTAATATTTTTCGCGAGTTATTTCTAGAATAATGTTAAGTGAATTGATCAGTTTGTGAAGTGCCATTTTTATTAATATTATTCCAAAGCAGAGGTCCTCAAACTACGGCCGAATCCGGTTTGTCGAATAAGTTGTCACAAAAAATTATTAACCGCTAAAGTTGTTTATGGAGAGGACATTTTTAAATTTGTGGCTGGCCCATTGAAAACAATCGTTGTTTACGATTATAAAATCAGCTACTTGGTTTGACCATGTTGATTTGCCTTTCAATGTGCCTGTTTTTTATTGTTATGATGGCAAATCATTAATACATGGGCACCGACGTCTTTACGTGCCCTCCGAAGCACGGAAGACGGTCAAGAAATTTTAGACTGTACCCGGAGTCGTACCAGGAAGTCTTCCATTAGCAGTTGTTATCATTCTCATGATAACATCTCGTTAACATTTAGGCCACGACTGTCGTCGAATTATATTTTAAATTATATTATTATATGGAATTTCTTTCTTTTTCCTTCGTTTTTTGATTGTCTTTTTATCGAGTCTTATTTAGCTGGGGCATTTAATAAATCAAGATAATAAAGGATTTAAAGTTAAACTTGATATAATTTGATATTGTGAAAATAATAATAATTGCTACACTATGTTATTTAAATGGCATGATGATATATTTACCAACGGAAAATGAGCTACAGAATAATTTGAAAGTGTTAAATTTTTTAATTTCGAGTTAAAAGAGAAAAAATATGAAAGTACTAAATAAATCAAAAACAAAATTAATTAATTGTTATACTCATAAACAAATAAATACATGTTACACATACAATAGAAATGGAAGACGTATAGTATGTAACCACGAGGGAATATGGTTTCACGTCTACTGAACATCCTCATACAGAGTCATACTCGAGCTCTCGTGGTTATGACTGAACACTAGAACAGGTTAACAACTACAAAAATAATCATAAACAACGGAAAGAAATTAGAAAATTAATTATGTGAAAGAATTGAATACGAAAGAAAACTGAATGTTGAATTTTTGATATGGTTTAGTTTTGTTGTTCCTCCATTTTTCTTAGAAATTCAATTTCCATGGCTTTCATGCTTCCTATGTATTGCTGTGATATTCAAAATTATTTAAACTTTTATGAATTGTGATTTGATAATAAAACAACTTTAATATTTTAAATTAAATAATTTTATAATGTTTTACTTTTAGTATTATATCCAAAATTTTACTTATACCAAAGCTTATACTAAACAATTAAAAAATTTTAAATAGTTCTATCGACGTATACAAAAATACAAATATTTGTAATAATAAAGTTCGTACCTGCAGGTTTTTTTATCATTTAAATATTTTTAACTGCTTTCTACTAAAAACCTTGAAGTTTCTTTCTCCTTCTGTCGTTATGTTCGAAAATTTATGATCATAATTCATAAATATCTTCAAAATTTTTGTATTTTTCTCTTTATCAGTTATTAGCGCAATGGAACAATTTATGATGGTTTATCATTTATAAATTTTGATTATTAACACTAACATTTTTTTACCCTTTCGATTAATTTGTTTATTTAATTTCTTAATATTTTATAGAGTATTTACAATATAATACGTCCTTCATAGCGGAGAGACGGACTCCAAGTTTTTCTCACACACTTCACGCGTCCCTTTTTCGAACTTTAAAAATTTAAAACTTTGAGAAATTATTACAACAGTTATTGTTACATTTTAAAACTAAAACTAAAATGTAGGGGGCGGGGGGGGGGGGTTACAAAATCACATTCTCATATAATTCTGCACAACAAAATAAATCTTTCTTTATAAAATTATTTTTTATATTTTTACTGAAAATTCAAAACTAAAATTTTTGAAAAAATATCATGACATCAAATACAGGGTGTCCCCGTGACCGTGGAGAACCTTTGAGGTGGTGATAAAGGACACTTTTCTAAGACAAATTTTCAAATAAAATTTTTGCATAAGTCCAAACCCTTGGGGGGTACCTCCCTTTAAAGCAATTTTTTGAATTTCTGATTTCAAACGGCCATAGCTCCGATATTATTGATTGTTAAGGTTTAATGGATTAGAACTTTTTTAAAGATCATTCGCTTGTCTACAAATTAGGTTATAACCCCTTATCGTCTGGAATCAACGAATTTCGAGTTATAAATTAAATTAAGGGAAAAAATGTTTAAAAAATTCAGGTTTTTTGTTTTTTAATTTTCTTGCGAACCCCGTATCTCTTAAACGAAACGTCTAAGAGAAAAACTAATGGCCCAAACCGGATAGAGAATTTAACGGGCTACAACTTTCATCAAATAACTTTTTTTGGGCAACCAACCGTTTTCACAGAAACTCTGAAAATAATGAACAAGGTGTAGGTAAAAAAAATAAATTCACAAAATTAATTTAATAAATGCTCAAAATGGCCTCCCTCATTTTCAGCACACAGGCGTGCTCTTTTCAAAATGTGTTGCACGGTATTATTTAATACGTTTTAACAATGTTTTAATATTAAAATAAATGCTATAAATCAAATTGAGATTTTTAGTAATTACTAGTTGGCACAGTCGGCCTACCGGCCGCCTTTAGCCATCTAGACCGTGTCGGATGTGGTTGTTCAGCCTGCGGCCTCACTCAAGGGTATCGCAGGCATACGTGTAGACCGTGGTTGTTCAGCCTTCGGCCTCACTCCAAGGTACTAAAGTAGCCTATGTTTTTCGTAGCGTTGTAAATAACTTCTACACCAAATTTGGTTAAGATTGGTCAAATAGAAACGTAAAGCACGTGCACGCGTATTTGTATTGTCGATCGGTTGACAGCATTCATTATTTTTTTAAGTTGATTTTGAGTAGCCTGCCTTCCTTTAAGGAATCTCGATAATCCATTCATGCGCGTCCCATAGGGACGCGCATGAATGGATTATCGAGATTCCTTAAAGGAAGGCAGGCTACTCAAAATCAAATTTCCTTTCCTTTGCGAATATTTGCACTATTTTAATAAAAAAACATGCGCAGGGACCTACATAATAACTGTGCCAAATTTGGTTCCGATCGGTCAAACGGTTTAGGAGTCTATAGAGAACATACATACATCCATTTTTATACCTTATATTTATATACTCGTAGATGTGAATTTATATTTTTTACCTACACCTTGTTCATTATTTTCAGTTTCTGTGAAAACGGTTGGTTGCCCAAAAAAATTTATTTGACGAAAGTTGTAGCCCGTTAAATTCCGTATCCGGTTTGGGCCGTTAGTTTTTCTCTTAGACGTTTCGTTTAAGAGATACGGGGTTCGCAAGAAAATTTAAAAAAAAAACCTGAATTTCTTAAACATTTTTTCCCTTAATTTAATTTATAACTCGAAATCCGTTGATTCTAGACGATAAGGGGTTATAACCTAATTTGTAGACAAGCGAATGATCTTTAAAAAAGTCCTAATCCATTAACCTTAAAAAATCAATAATATCGGAGCTATCGCCGTTTGAAATCAGAAATTCAAAAAATTGCTTTAAAGGGAGGTACCCCCCAAGGGTTTGGACTTGGGCAAAAATTTTATTTGAAAATTTGTCTTAGAATAGTGTCCTTTATCACTACCTCAAAGGTTCTCCACAGTCACGGGGACACCCTGTATATCTCTAGTAATTGTTGTTAATGACCCATTTGCGTATATCACACTGATAATGGTTCAAAATTCTGGAAAATCCGAACAGGGGTTCAACTTGATTTTACAATTTCAAATCTTTCAATTCGAAATCTCCAACAAGTTCAGTATTTAAAACAAAGCGTGAAATCTTTTTCCTGTTTTATAAATTTAGTTTTACTATTTTATACGCTAATCCTGCCATCAAATCAAATGCTTACGTTACCTAACTCCTTCAAAGTTCCTACCTGTTTATAGGAACGAATGTTAAAACCCCTTAAACTGAAATTTGAAAGCGAACTTTATCTTCGTTTGCAGGTGCTTGACCCGCTTCTTGTATTTGCAGAACTTTGCGTGCATTTGTTGATCTTTGATATTTTTGATCTGACCGTTTTCAGCACGAAAAAAATTATTTTTATAGTGTTTTCCAAACATACCAATTTACTATGCACATATTCTCATGTGAAACTGTTTCTCCCAATCGGATCTTCAAATTTGAGGGATTGAATGACTCCTTTCATTAACTAATTTCAAACTGCATTGTGTATGAACAGTGTCACGCTCGTATAATCAAAAGTCTGACTGTTTCCATAATTCCATATGATAAATAATGCCGTTATCAGTTTTTCTGCTACGATTACGAATTTCCCATTATTAAATTTGTTTGATAAATGAAGTACTGAATTTTCTCCAAGTATGCACTGTACAATAAAGGTAATCCGACGTGAAATTGTATAATGCTGTGTTTGGATCGTATATGAAGTTTTTTGTAAAACGCAACCCTACGGAAGTAAAGCCACAATTCAGGCTGACGGTTTTGTGCACGTTCGCCTGTGTGAGAGTGCAATTTTGTTTTTCGGTCAGAATCGTGCTGCTGTATACTTCAAGTTTTTGTTTGGAACTTGAAATCTGATAGTGGTAACCGTTATCGCACTTTATTTTTATTATTAATTAATTTTCTAAATCTCACAATAAAAACTTAGAGGAAATCTAGAAAAATGCTTAACTTTTTTTTAACAATTATTGACTAATAATCGTGTAACACGCAACTAAGCTATTATAAATGCGTCGATTGTTGATTGTAGTACCAGTGCTACCTGATAAAGCCTTTGCATAATGGTGTTAGTAATACATTTTATAGCCACGTTTTAGTTCGACTCGGGAATAACTAAAAAGTGGTCGTGTTTTCATGTTGGATAGCATTTTCCTGTAAGTTAAAAAGTTAAATTTATATTATACAAATTAAAGGAACTTATATAATATATTTTGCTTAATTTCTAGCGTTTGCTAACTGTGCGTTTTTATAATATTTTGTAATAATTTAGTCTTAACCTACATTTATTTAAGACACAAAGTTGACGCTTATTTTTGCCTGCAGTTTTATGTAAAAATTTGTTTTGGGGTTAATTGGGTTTTTCCATGAGATTTTCCGGCTTAACGTTCCTTTATCCCAATACATATTATGGGAACTTATGTGTTTATGCAACAAACTACTATTCTAGTTGTACTTGTACCAATGAAAATGGAACATTATCCTTCTTTACTGAACCGAAAAGTTACATTGCATTTATGAAAATATTCATTGATTTTCAACCCATGCACAGATCTCCAATATTAATTTATTTAACCTCGTTATAAATAAATTATAACGAGGTTTAATAAATAAATTAAGGTGTTCATCCTTATCTTGGCATTTCTCAAAATAGCCAAGTTGGGGACGCAACAGTATGTATGTTCCCTATAGACTCCTAAACCGTTTGACCGATCGGAACCAAATTTGGCACAGTTATTATATAGGTCCCTGCGCATGTTTTTGTATTGAAATAGTGCAAAAATTCGCAAAGGAAATGAAAGTTGATTTTGAGTAGCCTGCCTTCCTTTAAGGAATCTCGATAATCCATTCATGCGCGTCCCTATGGGACGCGCATGAATCGATTATCGAGATTCCTTAAAGGAAGGCAGGCTACTCAAAATCAACTTAAAAACAATAATGAATGCTGTCAAACTATCAACCGATCGACAATGCAAATACGCGTGCACGTGCTTTACGTTTCTATTTGACCAATCTTAACCAAATTTGGTGTAGAAGTTATTTACAACGCTACGAAAAACATAGGCTACTTTAGTACCTTGGAGTGAGGCCGAAGGCCGAACAACCACATCCGACACGGTCTAGATGGCTAAAGGCGGCCGGTAGGTCGACTGTGCCAGCTAGTCCCTAATAGAATAGAAGAAAACAATAATTTTTGTGTTTTCCCACAGAATATTGCATAAGCCACGATTCGAAATGCTAAAGTTCGTCATTTTAAAATAGTTTTCAATTGTTTTTAATATCTTTCTGTATCGTCCGTTGTGCTTATGTATTGTTTACATGGGCATTTGGGAAAACTTTATTGATTTGTTAATCCAATAATACGTACCTTCGGTAAAAATTGGACAAGTCTCAGTAAAAACGCTCTTGTCTTCGCATCTGCAAGTATCTGCAGCTGAAATTTGGAGGGCAAGTACTAGAGATACCAATGATACCACAAAAAAATTTTCGGTGTGTCTCATGCGTTCTCACACAACTAAAAGTTTAAGAGAAGTTAACATTTAAAAAAATCGAGTTAATTTTTCAACAAAATCGTGGGGTATTTGGAATCCTGAAAAATTTGATTTCTACTTCTCTATATTATTTGACACTTAACTACCAAGTTTTGGCCATTCGCGATCTCTTTCGAGGTTTAATCCTAAAAACACTGGTCTAACATTTTAAATCATTTGAGATGTAAAGTTATACTTTAGTTATCGAGAAAGGGAACTTAAATAGCAGTTTAAGTCCCGGAAATGGATAAAAATATTTCAGTAATCTACGACGGCTTCACTGCTTCCTTAGCGAATACTTCTTGTGTTACTCAAAATATTAACTCTTCATTGTCAAATTAAATAAGTATAACTCAACAACAGAAAATATAAAATAGAATCCGGGAGGTCCCCAGCACAATAACATAGCCATAAAAAGTATAACTGTATCATACGTTTTTTAGAACTTAATTTTCCGGGGGGTGGGGGGGAAATTTAGAAAAAAGGTAAAAATGTAAATTTATCCAAGTCCAAGTGATTAAATAACATTATAACAGGTGAGGAAACATGGATTAATTGTTAAGATCCAGAATCCAAACAAGAGTCTAAGCAGTGGATAGAAAAGAGAAAACTGCAACGTAAGAAGTTCAAAACTCAATTGTCCGCTGGCAAGAGAAAATATTACAATTTTTTGGGATCCCGGGGAAATTCGGTATAACAGACATCTATTACAGAAATTAAAGGAAGCAATTAAAGAAAAAAGAAATACCAAAGTGAAACAAAAATTTTTGCTTCTTCAGTTCAGAATTCGAACGTTTCACAGGCTGCTATTAAAAAGTGTGACTTTGAAGCAATAAATCATCCACCTTACAGTTCAGAACTGGCACCTAGCGAAAAAAATTTTCGGTGTGTCTCATGCGTTCTCACACAACTAAAAGTTTAAGAGAAGTTAACATTTAAAAAAATCGAGTTTTTAGGTCGAAATTAGGTCTACAAACCGTTAAAAATGTAATTCTTTGTTTTCTTTTGGTACTTGTGTGCTAGTAACGAGAAACAGAAATAATATTTCAACTTGAAAACTGAAAAAAATCAATGTATTTCCGTTTTTAAGCAAAGTTAAAGTACCTATGTATACGGTACATATTATATGTATGTTAGAATCACTCTATGATTCTTCGAATTAAAACACTGGATAACCGTTAATACTTCAATTTATTTTCTTTCAAAAAAACTTCCTTTCTAAACTTGCTTTTCACTTTGGGTTATCAAGCTGGAGTAGGTTACCAACTTGATAATTTAGATAAAAGCAAGTTTACACATTTGATAATTTGTTTGTTTCAAACGTCCTGGCCAGGACAGGCTCTTGCATAATTTCCATCTTGTTGATCAGTGTCTCCAGATACTGATCAGGGTCGGCTTTCGTAGGATTTTCATTGCTTCTAACACGGCCATCCTGCGATTGTTACGTCCTCGTAACTAGTTTCCGGTGAATTCATGGCGTCCATTGATTTCTTGTTCATCAGCGTATTTCTACCAACATTATTCCATTCGTGGCGGTCTTGCGTGTCTAGCTGATGCGGGTGTATTCAGATACTGATCAGGGTCGGCTTTTGTATGATTTTCGTTGCTTTTAACACGGCCATTCTGCGATTGTTACGTCCTCGTCACTGTTTTTGGTGAAAACCTGTTAATAAAATGAAATTAATTAATCTAGCTGGCACGGGGCTCTCCCCGGGAATCACTTTTGCTGGCCCGGGGCTCCCCCGTCCCCGGGCATCATTTTTGCTGGCCCGGGGCTCCCCGTCCCCGGGCATCATTTTTGCTGGCCCGGGGCTCCCCCGTCCCCGGGCATCATTTTTGCTGGCCCGGGGCTCCCCCGTCCCCGGGCATCATTTTTGCTGGCCCGGGGCTCCCCCGTCCCCGGGCATTATTTTTGCTGGCCCGGGGGACTCCCCCGGCCGTCATCTTCTTATTATTAAAAATAAAAACAGTCATCATTTTTTTTCATTAAATAAAAACAGAAAGAAGAAAAAGGTTTTAACATTACCGTATCTCCGTCCTTCCTCTGCGGCCACAGCCTGAGTTATTCAAGTGCAGCTACTTTGGTCATTTTTGTTTTCTTCCAAACATTAGTGCATTCGGCGTATATTGAATTGTCGAGTTCCTACTTTCATTGATTGCAGCTTCAACTTTTGGCAGTATTGTTATCCATTCTTTTTCTTCTCGGTTATTCGTCGAACTTTACGTAGGGACCCCCGTAGCTATAAGATGTAAATCCATGCTTTCTTCTATTAAATAATTTGAGAATTCTGACGAAGTAAAAGCTCTGGCTCAATCGGCTATAATTTCTTAGGTTTTCCAATTCGTTCAACAATTTCTGTAATCGATAATTCCATTCCTCGTCCATTCCTGACCATTTATTTCCATTCTGTATACTTCGTATCTTTGGTTCTGTTACTGGGATAAGAGTTAATTTCAGTCGATATTTTCTTACCACTACTTCGAGTCCAGGGCGTTGGATCGTTTCTCACCCAATCACTGCGTCTACACCATCAGGGATGGTGTCATCCGGTTCCATGATTGAATCGACTTCAACTGTAGCTTCTTGAAGGGTTACATATAATCGGCAACGTCCAATTGTTTCCACATTTTAACTGAATCTTTTTAACACGTCTATAATTGATTTGGGAAGTTCACACCAAGATCGGTAAACGGTTACCGTCCATCGAAAAATTTCTTGCCATTTCCTTATTTTTCCTTTAAGTCGTTTATTTGTTCGATCAATTCGTATGTCGAAAACTTTCTTTTGTCGCTCGATCAGCTATAATTTCTTAGGTTTTCCAATTCGTTCAACAATTTCTGTAATCGATAATTTCATTCCTCGTCCATTCCTGACATTTCATTTCGTACTTCCTCAGTGCGGCATACGATTGGTGTTGCCTGATCTCGCAGTACATTCTAGCGCCTTGTGACCAACCTGAGCACAGATAAAACATTTTCCAGAATATGGGGCCTTCGTTCCAAGTTTAGCGCGTTTGTCTGATCTTTCGTAATTATCGTATTATTGTCTATGGAGTTTTGGAAATGGTCTATCTATTTCGTTTCCACGTTCTGGTCTGAGCTGGTTAAATAACAACATGAGTTCCTCCTGGGTTTTTGGTCGTTGTAATCGTAGCTGTTCTCGTAGATTTCTTGAAGTTATTCCACCAATTACAGAGGACACAATTTTCTCCCATATCAAGCTTGGTTCGTATCGGTATAGGCTGCGTATCTTTTTCATTGCGTATTCATTCAAATTGCTAAATTCGTCGCTTTTCATATTGGTGGCTAGTAGCAATTTCGTGTCCCATGTAATATCATCTGGAAATGTAGTTAACAGGTCGTTTTCGAAACTAATCCAGTTTCTGACAGCCGGTCTCCAACCATCATAAAACATTCTCGCTCTCCCTTGGAGGGCTTCGCTGGTTTTTAGGATCATAATCTGGTCGTTAATATTTAGGCTTGTTCTGATTGCGTTCACGTCTTCCAACCATTCCTTCATAGAATAATCATTTCGATCCGGATGAAATTTTGACAGACTGAATTCAAGTTTTTCCCGGGAGGAATCCTTGATTTCGGCTGATCGGATTCCGATAAGTTCTTTGATGAATTGGCACAAATCGTTATTGGTTATTTGGTGGGCCATTTTTAAGATAATTAGTGCAAAACAATAGAAAAATATAGAAGAAAAATGAAGAAAAAAAATTATTATCTGTTTTGATACTTATCCGTTGGTTCAACGTGGGTTTAATCGATCGCACTTCTGATGTTAGAATCACTCTATGATTCTTCGAATTAAAACACTGGATAACCGTTAATACTTCAATTTATTTTCTTTCAAAAAAACTTCCTTTCTAAACTTGCTTTTCACTTTGGGTTATCAAGCTGGAGTAGGTTACCAACTTGATAATTTAGATAAAAGCAAGTTTACACATTTGATAATTTGTTTGTTTCAAACGTCCTGGCCAGGACAGGCTCTTGCATAATTTCCATCTTGTTGATCAGTGTCTCCAGATACTGATCAGGGTCGGCTTTCGTAGGATTTTCATTGCTTCTAACATGTATATAAAAAAGGTTGACTTTGCCGCATTTTTTCGACACTTTCCAAGCGCATTTTTTATGATTTTTTTTGTGTTCCTGAATCCTTGGGATGTTCCTAGCAAGAAACTATTATTAAACAGACCAAATGAATTACTTTAAAAATCACCATTTGTCCGCCTCCACCACACTGTGTGCCGTTGACCTTTTTTTAGGTATTTACCGTGTTTCGCCGAAATGTACTTTTTTTTCATAAAAATAATATGGTCACCATAGTTATAATACGAGTATACAGGTAGAAGTAATTATAAAAACAAATTCTCATTTAGAACCAGAATTCGGGGGTTCCCAAACTAATTATTTCATTTCGTGCGATATCAAAAAAAAATGAATTAAATCAGTTTAGATTAAATAGCGATTATTGAAAGTTTTCTACAATACGGGAAATAAATGACATAAAACGTGAGTTACTCAGTTGTAGAATTGGGCAACGCTCTTAAATAAATAAATACGAACGCTATTTTTAAAGTTTTTATCATACTTTATTCCTACATCATATTAATATTAATAGTATAAAATTGGTTTTAGTTTTATACAAAGTGATCGAACCGTTCTTTATTGCAAATTGGAGTACAATTAACTGAACGTTAAAGTGAATTTCGTTGCTACCAATTTAGGGTCAACAACGTAAAAAACAGCACATAAAAGTTTTATATTGGTTTTCAGTAATTTATAATTTAATACAGCTGCAAAACTTTTCAAGTTACTTTAATTTATTGTACTTATATTTTATTAAAAATAGTCGTTTAACATTCAGTACCCTTTGTAAATGTGGGAAAAACTTTATAATTTAGTCAAATTTAAAATCGCGGTTATGGAAATAAAAATTTTGAAAATTTAACACTTTCGAAATTTACCAAACCAAGTTATAGTTTAAAATTTTTCTTTTGATATATAAATAAATTTTAGGCGATCAATAAGTTATGCTTGAGCATCACACAATTGCGACTTTTGAGTTTATCAAGGCTTATGGTGTGTGCTTGGCATAATAAATTGACTTTGCAATAAGCAGATTTTATAGAAAGTTTCAATTTTACATTTCAAGGGGATCGTTCTTACATAGCAATTTTGACATGAGTTGAACGGTTGCTTTGTTATTTAAATTTGTTGTTAATCTTTATTTAAGTATCTGTTTCGTGCTATGGGCATTACAATTATTAGTGAGATACCTAACACAAAGTTTGTAAAGTGTATTAGAAAGTGGTTCGGACAGCATCCATTTGTTTGTGCTCTTACAGACGTACCACCACAGCGATTAATTATTTTAAGTAAGTGGGTAGATTATTTACTTATATAATATAGGGTTGCTTTATTAGAGAGCGCAGAAAACACATTCTATTTGAAAAACTAACGAATTATTACCATTCCACCACTTGAGACATAGGTTGGGAAGTTAAAGACCTGTCACGTATATTTTCAAGATATTAACAGACCAAGTATTTGTGTCAAGTTATATATTGTTATTAAATCACCTGCAGTTAAAAGTTGCCTGAATGCCTGAAATATGACAGAAAGATTACATTACGAAAAAGAATATTGTAATTCATTACTTAACAAGAGAGAGAGAAAGCATTCAATGCGCTGACTATCAGTAAATGTGTTTTCAGGATTTTGTTTCAGTTTTTTCAGAAAAAAGTTTTTCTATTAGTGCTTGAAGAAGTTCACCTTTTCGCTGTTTAATAATCGAACGAGGAAAAGTATATTTCCTACTAGTGCGGAAAATGCTTTATTAAAAACCAAGCAAAATCAAAAAATACAGATAAAATATGTAAAATTAAAAATTTTTTTAAATAATTTTAAAAGGGCTATTGCGTAAATAAGTGGGGGCAAGCTGGAATAAACATTTTGTTATGTTTATTATGACTTCAGATTGAAACTAATTCTTGAAGTCAAAAGAATAATTCCAGACTATATGAATTTGGTTTTCGTCAAGGCCATGGAACGGTTGAACAGATCCATTGTGTCACAAAGAAGATTAGAACTGACTTAGAACTCGGCTGCGTTTCTCGATATTTCACAAGCGTTGTGAACAAGCGTACCTCATCCATTTTATGGCATTCTGGAGTCCTATCTAACAAATAGACATTGTCTAGTCAAGTAAGGTGATGCTTATACCAACCTAATACCAATACGATCTGGGGTTCCTCAGGGAACCATTCTTGGGCCTACCTGAAAATAACACAACAACGGCTACTTACTGGATAACACCGCCATAATGGCATCCCATGTTGACCCAAATCATGCGCGGCATTTACTACAAAACCGTCTAATCAAGATAGGGGATTGGCTGAAAAAATGGAAGATAAAAATTAACAGCACAAAGTCAGTACATATTACCTGAGGCACATGCCCCAACGTGTCTTTTAATAATAATATTCTCCCTCAACAAGAGGAAATCAAGTGCCTGGCCAAGTACCATCTCGACAGAAGGCTGATTTGGGCCAAACACATTTGGTGTAAGTGACTTCAATTCGGGTTGATTTATCGGAAGAAAATAAACGTCTGCTATACAAAGCAATTTAAAACCAATATGGACATAGTATGGTGCTCAACTAAGCGAGGTTGCAGCGATTCCAATAAAAACTGCTACGTGACATTTGCGGCTTTTCTTGGTACGTTCCCAATGCAGTAATACAATCTGACCTGCAAAAAAATGGTAAAGGAAGAGATTTCAGCCATACACTCTAAGTACGAGACGCGACTAAGTGATTACCGCAACATTTTTAAGTCAGACAACTGTTAGAGAGTTATAGGCTATCAACAAATTTATTTTCTAAGGTAAACAAATTAGATGGAATAAACAACGAACTAATGAAAGTAGAAGAAGAAGCAGTGTTAAGAAGAATGTACCAATTGATGCTGGAAGTATGGAGACAAGAGATAATGCCAGAAGAATGGAATGTGGCAAGGATAATACCGATACATAAAAAAGGGGACATAACAAATTGTAGGAATTACCGGGGAATATCACTGCTGAGTAACTTTTATAAGACACTATCGAAAATGATTCACGCAAGATTACAAGTTTATTATAAGTAGATTATAAGTAACAAGGATTTAGACCCGGTAGATCAACAATAGACGCAATATTCATGGTGAACCAGATATTGGAAAAGTGCTACGAACATGACATCGGGGTTGAGATGATATTTGTTGATTTCAAACAGGCCTTTGACCGAGTCAGCAGAAATAGTTTAGTCGATGAAATGAAAAAAATGAAAATACCAGTAAAACTTATACAATTGATACAAATGACACTCAAAAAATCAGCAGCAGTAATAACCACAAAAAGCGGATTAACTGAAGAATTTTCTATAAATGCGGGAGTGCGTCAAGGTGATATATTGTCAGCAACGCTGTTCAACATCGTACTGGAAGGAATTGTAAGAAGATCCAAATGCAATAGAACGATTAATATAAATGAAGTACAGGTAGTAGCTTATGCCGACGACATGGTAATAATAGCAAGATCACACAGGGCATTAATCGAAACGTTGGAAACGATTATAAAAGAAGCAGAAGAAGCGGGACTCCAAATAAACGAATCGAAAACTAAATATATGAGATGTTCTAGAGGAAGTAACAGGCAGTTGAGTGAAATACGAGTGAAAGATTTTATTTTTGAGGAGGTACAAACATTTAGATACCTGGGTATGCAAATTAATAACTCAAACGAGAGAAAAGACATAATTAAGGACAGATTGATGGCTGGAAGTAGAGCATTTTATTGCAACAGAAAGCTAATCACGAGTAACCAGATACAAAAAAAGACAAAAATAAAAATCTATAGGACCTTAATAAGACCGGTTGTGAGGTATGGTTTGGAGTTAATGTGCCTAACAAAAAGAGAAGAAGAGAAGCTGAATGTCTTTGAGAGGGGAATAGTAAGAAAAATATTGGGGCTGGTTAGAATTGGAGAAGAACAATATAGAAGAAGAACAAACGAAGAAATAGAACACGAGTTAGAAAGACGAAATATAGTGAGACACATAAAAGCGATGAGATTGGGCTGAGTTGGCCATGTATTGAGATCACAAGAGAACAGTGCAATTGGAATCGCGATGAAATGGAGACCAAGTGAGGAAAGACCAAGAGGGAGACCCAGAACAAGGTGGGAGAAAGAAATAGAAAGTGACCTGAGAGTGATGAAGGTTGAGAATTGGTATGTGGCAGCGATGGATAGAATGAAATGGAGAAGGATAGTGGAAGATGCCAAGACGAAGATAGGACTGTAAGATGTGAAGTTGAACGGAGACAATAGGGATTGATCCACCCTGGAAAATGGATCCAAAAACGTCCAACGACGTGGCGATATTCCCACGGGAATGAAGTGCCGGAACTGAACTGAACTGAAGGTAAACAAAATATTAGGTTTATCACAGTAAAATATAAAAGAAGTCAGCCAATGTGCTGGCTTCTGCTATGACTATGTAAGATAGTAATAACTAGATTTGTTGCTTATTGTCCCTGTCGGGAAAGATTGTAATATTCATGGAGTTAAAAAAAATTACTACTTGCCTCTGTACCTCTAGAGAGAGGTCGCCAACGCTTGAAATTAGGCACGGGACTCTAATAAGAAGAAGAAAAGTAATCAGAATATGATAAAGAATAAGAACGTAAAGAGAATTGAACAATATCAAAGAAAAGAAAATAAAGAAATGAATATTGAAATGAAGGAATCGGCACTCGGATTGGGATGGATGGGTCACGCTATGAGAGCACAAGAGGGAAGAAACATGTCGAGAGTAATGAAATGGGAGTCAGATGTGAGCAGACCAAAAGGATGACCAAGGATAAGATAGCAAGATGACGTTGCCGACGATTTGAAATAAATGCGAATAAGCGATTGGATAACGAGAGTCCTAAATAGGAAGATGTGGAACTTAATTTATGGAAAATTATCGTTAATAAAAATATTTTATGGCCCATAGAACAATGGCAAATATATACAAGCCTTAACAACTACATTTTCGGCCATTTCATAATTTCTATCGATATAATTCTTCAATTTACCATTAATAGCTAAATATATTTTTATAATGCAATTTGTATTCTTTCATTTTAAAATCACTATTTCTGGCTATTTGATGATTTTTAGGAGTAAGAGAACAACATTTTTGTGTATAGAAATAGTGAACTAAAACCCACAATTAATTGTTCGGCCATAATAACATTCAAAAATCTTAACAACAATAACAAAATTTAATACAGCGTGGCCTCACCTTTTGCTTGAATTACTGCCCGAATTCTTTATGCATAAAATTTACAAAAGTCCGGCACTCATCTGCTGCAACCGAGTCCCGGACTTGTTGAAGTTTAGCCTTAAAACTTTCATGACTTCCTTGTGGATAATTTCTCAATGTATGTTTTATTTTATGCCATAGCGTTTTGATGATTTTTAAATCAGGACTGCTTGAAGGCCAATCCATAACTGTCATGTTATGGTTGTTAAGCGCCGTTTTGCTGGAAAATGAATGGCAGGGTGCAATTCTTCAATAGTGGATAGCAAGTTATTTTCCAGCATTTCTTCATGCTGGAGTGCAGGTCCTGGACGTTATCCTTCAGTTGAAAAGGTTCGGAAAAAGAAGAAATAGGGCCCACTATATTGGAGGAAGTACAATGGACCTGGTCTAGTGGCCTAAGTGCACAGGAGGTCTTTGACCTTGCCCTCCTACCCAAATTTCAGAATCCAGATACTTGAGTGTGTTAATAGTTCCATTAAGGAACTGCATAGTTCCCACACTTTCAGAGGACATATTATGCAACCCTAAGTCATTACTCCCGTAGCAAACATAATGGTTCGTTTTAAAAAGTTCTTGTGGAACGCTTCATTTTTAGTTCTTATCACTCTTTATCGATTATCTCCAACACATATCTTAAATTTAAACTGAATTCCACTGCTCCTGTGTCCATTGCATCCGTTCCGTACACCCAAGCAGATTTTTTCTGGCATTCGGTTAGCAATGGCCTTTCTTTAGCCTAAAATATTGTATTACGTGTATGTTGTACCAAATTTGAAATTGCAATATTTATAACTTACAAAAGCCGAGACCACCCGTATGGATCCAGTTTCAGCAAGTTTCCCTGGAAAGTGTTAATTTTTGTTTAGTGTTACCTAAACATAAATTTTTACTAATCTTAATCTTAGTCATTCTTAGCAATGTTTTTCTTATAAAGGCCAAATTCGGGGTCACTACAGGGTGCAAAATTAGTATGCATTTTTAGAGGTTCTAATAAAGACCATTAAATTTATTCCAGCTTGCCTCCATATATTTACGAAATAAAACACTTATCGGCTGGCCTAGTTTAAAATATTTGTGTCTGACATTCAATAAATAAAACATAATAACTAAAATCTGTATTTTATAAACATTCAACAATAATGAAAGTCATTTTCAAGTCATTCCATATTATTATAAAATTTAGGTGACAGTTACCTATTATCCATCACTCCGAATAAATTGAAAATTTCCTATTGCAAAGAGGAAGGTTTATATAGTATACTGTTAAAATATTATGTATGAAAGTATTAGCAAAATTTTGAATAAATCGATTTTGAAGTTAGCAAATTTACATGTAAAAACCGAACGAGAGAAGAGAACGTCGCTCATTTTGTTGACGGTACGTGTGGAATGAATGACCCTAACACTTAGAAAATTTCGCTCCGGCAGATGCACCACGACTCTCGTAACAGTTACATCGATTATTTTTTGTTTTTACGCGATTTTTTGGGGGTTAAACGTAGATGTGAACTGCCGCATACCGCGACTATACTTTTTAATGCTATTTCAAGGGTCTCTTAGCTCCCGGTTTCCTTAATCCCGGTTTTCTTGATGGTAGGCGCTTCTCGTATGTTTAGCCTAGTAACCAGAGTCAAAACCGCCCTGGATGGGTACAGAATGGAGCGGAAAAAATCAAATCCGAGCGAAAAAATTTCACCCGTTGCGAAGGGAACTCCAATGCATTTGATCGTAGCTGCCTGGGGGGCATGGCCTATTCGAACGTTTTCTTCGCTAAATTTACGTACTTTCAAATTGGTTTTTCTCAAAATTTTGACTATACTTTCATACATAAAATTTTTACAGTATACTATATTAACCTTCCTATTTGCTATAGAAAAATTTTAAATTTTTTGGGGTGGTGGATAATAGGTAACTGTCCCCAAAATTTATGATCCATAAAAGAGGAAAGAAACACTTAAACCAAATTATGGTGTTAAAATATATATTTTTAAAAATATAAAATGGAACACTTTCGCTACATTGGTTCCTAAACACTAAATTTGACTCATTAAAACTGCGAGAGGTGCAAAATTTGCAATGCAGAAATGAGATATGAACGTGTGCTTTCAATGCAAGTCTGCCACACACAAAAGAAGGAACCCCAATTCGCCTGTCTAGCAATGCAAACGCAATTACTACCAAAATCACGTATGATATTTTTTTTAAAGTTAGTAACGGTTTCAAAAATCCTTATATGCAGCAGGTGTAACTTCTAATGATGCTATTCGTTGGACAATGTAGTAATTAAAATATTTTGTATTCTGCGACAGAAAGGAAACAATTTTTTTTAATTATCTACATATAAGATTTGTAGGTTACGATCGTAAAACTTGTGGTATACTTTTAACCAAATGGTGTGGTGAAAAAAATGCTTCACCGTGGCTCACAGATCAAGCTTGGATCATAGCAGTGTAGCCGGCACAACCAGCAAGGGAACCTCAGTTTTCCGTTCCTTGACCTATCGATGTATGTTTTCTGCACTTTGAATGTTTATAGACTTTCCAGTTTAAATCTGTAGCGGTCCTAGAATTACTTCACGATAAATAGAAGTTCCGTGCTACTTAAACTAATCGCCTCGGCAGCGCAGTTATTTGAGCGCACTATTCACAGCTAATACGTCTGGGTTCGAATCCAAGTTGAGGTACATATTTTTCAGCATACCATCGTGCTAAAAATCCATAGTTTTACAATACTAATTACTTTTAGTTGGGTATCTCTTTGCCACCCGGTACGGTCATGATTAGACTATACGCTCATATTCTGGAGCTAACATTATTTCGTATAACCCTGCATATCAGTAAGAAATAGGGCCAATTACGATATTCCAACATCAAGTTACACTACCTCCTCTAATCCACTTATCCTTTTGAATTTCATGTTAATTTATTGCATAGGTATTAGTTTTTGATTATTTTTTATATTAATACTTAGTTAATAATTAATTGCATATTTTATTGACCTAATAATTTATTTATTTATTTTATTTGTATCAATAATTGGTGTCAAATTATATATACAAGATTAATGTATTATATACATACAACAAAAAGGGAGAAACGTGATATCTACTTATTACCCACTATTGACAATTTCAATGCATGTTTAGGACATTAATTTATTTACTGCTTTGTGGCAGGATAGGAATAGAAATACTTTTTTAAATATAATAATAATAAAAATGGATCATAAAAAATACAAATCATCAGGTGTCACCCAAAAGTATCAGATATAGTAGTAGTAATAGATTAGTTGATCTATCTATGATAGATTTTCATACTTTCAATCCAAAAGTGAATAATAATACATGGATAATATTATTAATATATCAGAAAACCTATAAGAAATAAAAAAAAATTATAATTTGAAAGTTTAATTTGATCAATACGAGTGCCAACTAAAAGTTTATCATTGACTTTACAATAATTATGAAACGTATTCGTCAACCACCCTTGGTGAAATGTCCCCCGGACACCGTCTTCCTTCTCTTAAGCAAGCCCTTCGAGGTCACGTTATCCCTTTACTCGCATCATCGAACTTGGCTCGCCCATATACTCCATTTCTTCTTTGTTGATAAAAAAAATAGCTAACACAACCTAAAAATGAATATCCCTAATAACAACTTTCAAATTAAAATATTACTTAAATCCGCACAAAAATGACATTTTTGTAGAAAAATCTTTGATAAGATTTAGTTCAGAAAATATTTCTGATTTCAAATTTTTAAGGTTGCTGTTGTTTCACTCTCTCCGTTGCTTAAAATAGTATATAAAGCTCGAGCTTGAAGTAACTTTTTATCTCTAATTTTTTTTAGCACTTTTGCCTATTGACAACAGGCTAAATACACATTCGAGATTAAAAGTCATACTTCAATCTCTCGTTATATACCATTAGATACTTTTTCGTAAATAATCTTGATAATCAAGAAAAGTTTCGATTTACAATGCTCCGCACTGAATGTGTCACGAAATATTTAAATAAGTAACCAAAATTGTTATCCTATTATATATTTTTGATTTAAATAAATTAAAGTTAATATATTTATTATGTTTTAATAATTAATTTATAAAATGAATATTTAATAATATTCATTAAAGTAAAGGGTTGCATCAAAATGAATCATAGCAGAAATACCGACATTATAGAAATGATCTCAACATCTTTACCATGCATAAACGACAAATTAAAAAAAAATCGAGATGGAAAGAATGAGTCAAGACACAGACTTCCTTTAAAAATTTACAAATACAAACCAAAAGGAAAGTGCAAGAGTGAAATGTCTTCATATAAAGTTCGATCAAGTGTAGCGATAAAATCACTCAGGATGTATAACGATGAATTGCCCTTATATGGCTAGCTCTTTTAGGGCAAAAGACAAAATAACTGTGCCACCACTTCTGGCTAGATGTTATTGGGGTAATACAGGTGAGCGCCATGTAGTTTTAAATTTACCACCCTGCTCACCATAAAACCAAAAACCACCAATGAAACTGCGAAATTGTGGTTTCTTAATTGCGATAACCAGAAGTAAAGAGCGACTGTTACCATTAGTAAATGTTGCGTAATTAAATAAATTAACCTTCTTTAGATAGGTACAATAAAAACATTAATGCAAAATACAAATTTCAAATTGAATTTTAAATAAATTTTACGTAGATAAAATCCACGTTGTATTCGAGAAGAAAACTATTTAATTAAAATTTAAAAATTAACAAGCATAAGAAGCTTTTCATAATCTTTCATCAATTGGAAATAATTATTTAAAAATGCAATAGAATCTATTGCTGAAAGCTTCTCAAAAAATTAGATTTTTGAATTTTATTAGTTGTTAATATTTAATTTAATATCCTAATGATTTATAAATATTTTATAAATGTGCCTACCGTTTTCAGAGTATTATATTACAATAGCTCGTGAAAAGTTGATTGAAAATCACATTAGGATTCTTATTTAATAGTAACTAACTAAGTCATCTTGCGGAACGCCCTGTATAGGTGTTGTTTTGTTGCTTCTCGTTCTTTCTTGTTTGTTTCTTCAGATTTAGGGGGGGGGGAGGCTAAAACAATTT
The DNA here is from genome assembly GCA_932274525.1 of Podabrus alpinus. Classification (NCBI taxonomy): domain Eukaryota; kingdom Metazoa; phylum Arthropoda; class Insecta; order Coleoptera; family Cantharidae; genus Podabrus; species Podabrus alpinus. The sequence goes on along the minus strand of OW026451.1, from coordinate 46,541,826 downwards.
AATTTCGCGAATATATTACCGGTCAGGGGGGGAGTTACTAACCTAATCATTAGTGGGCTCTTGTGGTTTTTTATAATGAGAGAGGGGCTAAAAAATAAATTTTTTACTTTTAGAAAATTGTTTTAAATGTGTGCCACCGTTTATATTCCAAGAGACGTATGATTTTCTAATATTCAGCGGCAAAACAAAAAAATAGCTATTTTAATATTACAAAATAATTTTTAATTTCAGTGATTTTGTACGATTTAAATAGAAACATTAGATTATTTTAAATTTAAATATTAATTTATTATTGTTAGAAATTACATTATTAACAACATAAAAAGTTTATTGGAAAAGTATATTGGAAGATCGTGTGATAAAAATAGAATTTTGTTTGCGTGGACGCTAGGAGGAGAAATCTCGTTCGAGACCTCCACTCAATCAACGTGGATAATGTGTGACTTCACCCCCTGACATAACATCGACAGAAAACAAGTAACCTGATATAACATGAACCGAATAAAATACTATAGTAATATTTTCGTTGCATGTTATATCAAGTTACATGGTCTGTACCAAAAATGCTGACTTTCTCTGCGATAAATATCCGAGAAAGATACGGTTTCTGTAGTCCTGGAGAAAAATACTATTCTGAGTAGCTGTACTGTTTTTGGACGGTGTCCCATCGCTCTTCCGTACTTGCCGCCACTGTCCACAACGTATCGATGAAGGCCCGAGCTAAGAAATTCTATGCAATCCGTGATTCGAATCCAAAATGTCTGCTCTGTAACATAACCAATGATCACATCAAGCCCTCTCTGTGCACTAGTTCGGTTTTTATTAAAACTTATATAATAAATTGTAGAATACATAACCTACTATAATTTATTACGATACTTGAAATTAACTTTTTTAAGTTAATTCCTATTGTAAAACAGCAATTTTATCCATTTATTTCATAGTAGAACTTTTAGTTGTTTTTTTGTGAAAATGTCCTAACTGTGCATTTTTGTGATTGACACGTAAGCCGTGTGGTTTTGTAACCAGTTAACCGCTGGATTCAGATTATGCTGGAGCTCGATACAATCCCTAGGGGCTGTTGATAATCCTATAAATTTTGAAATCATCTGTACAATAATATATTAAACCACGTAAGCTTGGTATTAAGTTTGATACATTGTTTATTACTATTGTCCCAACCACGAGAGCTCGAGTATGACTCTTGACAAGACAATGTGTTTCACTAGACGTGAAACTTGTTCTTATAGTAGTATATACTAATTTATTTATTTATTTAACATTTATTAACGGACAAAGCCTTTTTACAACAAATTATGCACAACAAATTGGGTCAGGAGATGACCCTACAAATTATAAACACCAGTCCCAGTGATATCCAAATCATTGAGAATTATCTTAAATTTGGCCAACGGTTGGCTGAGAAAATTCACCACATCGTTCTCGTTTAAGCAATTGGCAAATCTTGACATCCTGGTCACTGGGCTGAATAGGCCATAGTTGGTGGAATGATGCTCGACTTCGAACATCCTCTTCGATCTTGTTGATTTTATTGGTTTTCTAAATTGAAATTTTTCTTTCAAAAACTTACAGTTAATTTTGCCACTGAACAAGCCATGCATGAAGCATAGGTCAGCAACAAATCTTCTGTCTGCCAGTGATTTTGTTCTACAAAAATCCAGGCAATCATTGTCGGAAAAGTCCAATACAGAAAGTCCACGTTTAAAGTACAAGTATTTAAAAAATTTATGTTGAACCCTCTCAAGTTGGTTTACCTGAACCTGATAGTGAGGAATCCAAACGCAGGACGCATACTCAAGCTGCGATCGAACAAGAGCGTAATATAAAAGTTTTACTGTGTAAGCAGAGAAGTGCACAGATTGACGCCGAATAAACCCGAGTGTTCGAAAGGCCTTCCCACATATATTCAGAATATGATTTTTAAATAGAAGTCCCTTATCACAACGTACACCAAGATCATCAACTTCGGTGACGCGTTTCAATTCCTTATCATTTAAACTATATCTGAAGGAGGGACCGTTACTTTTGGCAAATGACATAACCGAGCATTTATCGAAGTTCAGTTCCAACTTATTTATTATACACCAGTTACTTAAATTATTAAGATCCTGCTGTAGTTTTAAGCAATCATTTAAAGAGCTAATTGCTCTGAAAACTTTTAGATCATCCGCAAGTAACAAATACGAGGAATTAGATAAGCACTCCCCAATATCGTTGATGAACAACGAGAATAAAATAGGACCGCAATGAGATCCTTGTGGGACACCAGATGATACTCTAATATCCGCAGATAAAAAGTTATCGATCCTAACTCTTTGGGTTCTCCCAATTAAAAAGTTACTAAACCATTGCAAAACAGAAGAGCTGAAACCTAGAGAGGCCATTTTTCCCAGAAGAGCTGCATGCGAAACACGATCAAATGCTTTTGAAAAGTCGGTATAAACGGTGTCCACCTGTTTATGCTCTTCAAATGTGCCAAGAGTAAAGGAAACAAATGATAGTAAATTTGTTGACGTAGAGCGTCCTGGAAAGAAACCATGTTGCTGCTCAAAAATATGATCTTTACATGCGAGGCTCAATTGATCAGAGACCCACTTATCCAACATTTTGGGAATTGCCGATTGAATTGATATTCCTCTATAGTTAGAGATGTCACTTCTATCGCCTTTTTTGAAAATTGGCGTGATGAAGCTTTCCTTCCAACTTTGAGGGAAACAACCACTTTGAATAGAACACTTAAAGATGTGGTGGATGGGACCACACAATGAATACAAGCACTTTTTGATGAAAAAGGCTGGAATTCCATCAGGGCCAGAGTTCAGGTTATCTGGTAATCCACAAATGGCTTCAAAAATGACAGTTTCTGACATATCCAAAAAGTTAAAATCGATAACATCTTCTGAAGAGTAAGTATGATTAGGAGGATCAGAATCACCATACACCGAGGAAAAGTAGTCTGCAAATAAGTCAACACATTTTTGACCCGTGTTGCAATAATAATGAGTTATACCCGAGTTCTGGTGATTTCTATGTACTATAGTATGAAGAACAAAGGTCCCAAATGAGGTCCCTGCGGGATACCCGATATTGGTACAAACATTAGGTTTATGTCATTTATATATGCAAGCACTTTTATAGCAAAGTGGCATTGATCCCTATTAGGCATAATAATAAAATGCATATTTTCATTTTAAATCATAAATGTTATTTTTTATTTTATTAAACATCCGTACTGTATTTTGTTGTAACATAACCTAATCTACTTCCACATTCAAGCTGATAAAAGACAAAAAATGATATCGTTTTAGAAAAAGTTTAGTTTTATTATCTATAAACTTACACCTGTGTCCGAGCTTAAATCAGATAAAGTTACAAAACATTTGCGAGGGCCTGAAACACTGAAAGAAGAGAAATTGCGGTACAAATGAAAAATACAAATTTGAGGTTTTCGGTTGAAACATAAAACGCTTTTATTCGTTTTCATTTAATTAAACAAACTAGAACGACATATTAAAATCGTGTTTCCATTGAAAATGTGCTTGTTAAAATAAAGTAGGCATTTTTCGAATACAAGTAACCTCATTATGAAGGAGTTGCTGCAAAAAAATTCAAATGTTATATGAAATTGGAATTTTCATGTCACGGTCACTTGAACAACCATTATATTTTATAATATTTGGCGGCGACAATGGTAAAATTTCGAAAGCCATGAACGACGTCCGGAAATTTTTTCCATTTGGATTTTAAAATTTCAACGGCTAAAAGTAATAATTCGACGCGTTATAAATTTTTATTAAAAAAATAATACTTTTCGCGAACAATCAACAGCATGGAGGAATGTAATTAGCTCTGCGAAAAATTTTCCGAATTTTTTTAATATAGTACTAGAATATTATTATGAACCAACGAAAGCTGCATTATTAAAAGAAAGCTAAATTTTACGATTTTCATAAGCTGCATAGAGCAACATTTGGCAATGTTTGCCTTACAAAACAAATTTCTATAATTAGTTTGTTTGGTATTTTTAATGATGAATTTTAAGAAATGATTTATGCTTCGTTGCAGTGGCGGCTCGTGAGAAATATGTTTGGCTGTTCTGCATTATAAAAAAGGGAAGGTATCAGTAAAATGCTAATCTCAAAAAATAAACTTACTTATATTGCACGTTTTTAAGCATTAATGGCGTGCGCCGGTGCTTGCTTGTGGCAAACTTAACTTATCAATAACTTTTTCGTTGAAATTCAATATTCCCAAGATAAATTTTTTTACTATTGACAATATCGAAAGACACAAACGGAAAACAAAACAATGCGTTCTTATGATTACAGCCACAAATCCATTTGTTCCGTAAATAAATATTCGTATTAAATTGTCTTTTATACATTTTACCTCGACTTGTATATACCGGCAATTTCTTATCACTAATTGTTCTTGATAACTAAATTTAAAAATCACATTCATTTTTAAAAACGACCTTCTTCGTAAGAGATTTTAAAAACGACTAAATAAAATGCCTTAGTTAGCTTATCACGTCATAATAATTCTGCATATTTGTTATTTTAAAAATAGAACTTATACTTCGTAAACAGTCCTTTGTGTTCGGTTTGAAATAAAACAAACGACGCAAACATTTTTGTAACAATAAGTTTTATTTGAGCGCACAAAAAGTTTTGTAATTGAAGACTCTGCTGCAACAAGGAGGTATCTGTGATTTTTAGAATTTTACAGGAGACGATAAAATGTAAATAATTTTTTTTTTATTAAAGAGTAATTTCTGCTTTTTTCTGAAAATGTTCAAGACATGTAATGAATGATTTATGGACAGTAGGAACTCAATTTACGTTTACATACTACTGTCTATAATTATAAACAAATTGCAGATACCTCCTTCTTGACCCCAATGATCTAAAAAACACACGACAATTTTTTTTTAAATTTATTTTTATCAAAACTACATGGATCCATTGATCAAATTTATTACAAATACTGTCTCCATGTAATCACGTAAAAATTAAAAAATTAAAATAATTTGAAAAACCCCTAAAAATACCCCTAGACATATTACACCCTCAAAAAACCCCGTTCCACTTAAAAAACCCCTAAATCTGGGGGGAAAACCCCCAAGTTGGCAACTCTATATCTACGCAAACGTCGCGCGTCGATGTGCCTCAGACGTTTGGTGCAACAACAATGTATGTGTTACAGATACACCCTTCTTGCGCCAAATGAAAGAGGAGGTATCTGTAAATTTGTTCCCCCACTTAAAAATAGAGCCGATAGATAACTCCTTGTTGCACTAAACGATGCGCCGAATTTTTTTGCACCCGACAACACACTTAACTCATTTTGGGCAAAAAACACAGATACCTCCTTGTTGCAGCAGAGTCTTCAATTATTGTTAACTAATTTTCGAAAAAATCCTATTTTTACGGGTTATTATGACAGAAGCTGAGTTAATAAATAATATGATTGAGTAATGTTAGTAAAAACCTAAGTCCAAATTTCTTGATCTACATTTTATTACAGAAAATTATAGTTTGAGAATTGTTTTACAATGCAGAAAAATCTCAAGTCCAAAATTATTATAAAATTTTATTAGGATTAGGAATTCATTTTATCTAGTAGTAGGTATAAAGGACATTATATCCATAATTTCAATTAAAGTTTATAATACAAGATCTTTCTTTAAAATATAATTGCATGAAATACTAGTCCGGTTATATATGTACTTGTATAAATATGTAATGTAAAGCCAGCGCTGATCTAACTGCAAGTGGCTGCATCGGAGTGCAGAACGACTGTGCATTCGATGCGTGTACGTATCACGAGCTTTAAGAATTATTATTGTATAAAAATACATAAATTTAATTTTATGTATTCATAATTTTATTTAAAGTTGCAAAATCCGTCAAAAAATAATTTAACTAGTGTTTTGCTATAAATATGTGCAAGAAACTTGGTTTAATTAAAAGTTTTTAAACAATTTATTGCTTATGCCCTAATTTCACTGCAATTTGTTTAACAATTGATGAACTAATATTAAAATTAGTTTTTCTTTTCAAAATTCGAATTCTAAACTACCTCGAAACAAAATCATAAAAGATATACCTACCACCTATACCAATTGCTATAATAGCATTGTAGTCTGCGTTTCATTACAGCTCGATTGCGCACAAGTGTATAGCGTTCTAGTTAGACAAACATTTTGATAGCGGACTGGACGTGTATTTATTATTACACTATTTATGTGACTAGCTGTTAAATTATAACTGATATATGCTAGCGAAAATAAGAAACACGCTTTCAAAGCAAAGCTGATAATGCACCATTCTTTATAATAATTTAAATTTGATTAAGGTTATAATTATATAATTAATTATGCAAGTATTGGTATTTTTATTGTAATTTTTGGTGGTTCTGCAGCTCTGCAGCTCCTATGGTAGAACCGCCACTGCTTCGTTGTATATTATAAATATAGTTGCGATCAGTTTTTAGCGAATGGAAAAATTAAATTTCCACTTTTATATAAAAATAAAGCTTTATACGCTTTTAGTGAAAAAAACTCTTTCGCGTTCGATTTTTGCATCACCATTAATGATGATTTAACAATGAAAGTGAAACTTAGAGAGATATAAATTTAGACTTTCAAGTTCTAAAATATTAATGGATTTTAGATTTAATATTTGACTTTCAATTTAAGTTAAAACGAGAATTTAAGATATAAAATACATAAGTTGTTACTTAATTGAAAATGACTAAAGCTCATCGTTTTAGATAATTAATTTTTTTTGGAAGTGTTAACGCGCTTGGTTGATGATGAAGTTTTTTCCGATATTCAATATTAATTACCATTTTCCGTTTATTATGAATGTGAATGTTTGATTACGTTACTGTTAACATGCAAAGTGCTTTCGTAAGTTATTAACTAAAAAGCTTTTTTTGCAGTGAGTTTGGTTTGTAATGTTGGAACTAAAGTGTAAGTTCTTGATTAAAGTAGAGATTAAGCGAGCATTTGAAGAGGCTCTCAAAGTTTCAACTATAATTTGTTTTGGCAAAATCACTAGAACAAAGTTCGAGCTTTTGAATGGAATTAATGAACGCAAACTTCTTTTATGTAAAATAATGTAAATGGTAGAATTATTATCGTCGGATTAATAGACCGTTTTCATGTCAAACGATGTTGAAGACTTTTTATTGCCGTTGATTTTTTACGTCCAAAGCAATTTATTCAGCATCAAAGCTTATAAATTACTTGTAACATTTTTTCATTGCTTCACTTTCACACATTCATCAATTTCGTTTCAACTTACAAACACAACTAGGTCGTGAAATCCTTAAGGCCAAAACAAAATTTTCATTTTGGTTTTTTATCTCAAGACTTGTACAAGTTTTCATTCTGTGTTTCGATTAAAAAAAGAATTTTAAAATAAAAATATCCACAACATTTTCAGCAAGATTACATTTTTTATTGCTGTTTTGTATTGGCACTTGAAAATCGTTTATAACTTTTTTGTTTACCATATCGTTTTTAGGATCCATTACTCTTCATTCTAAAATTTCTTCAACTAGGACAATATTTTATTTTTGAATATTCTGTACTCTCCTACGTGTATAATTATAATTAAAATAAATTACTGGAAAATAATTGTTATCTAAAAATTATAATTATAGAAGTGATAATTAAATCTTCAGACAAGTGTTATTAATTATCTTTCTGCTCTTGCTATATTTACAAGACAGTTTTATTAATATTTTATGAAAATTACTGCTGTGGCTATGTACATATTGATGGAAACAGTAGTAGAGACTCCAAGTTATCGTCTGATGTGGTTCTTCACAGTCTTGCAATTCATATTCGTACAACATAGACAATGTGTCTTTGTGTTTGCTTTGTGTTCTCGCTGTGTATTTAAAAGTAATATACTAGCTCTTAACTTGTAATAGGAATGCCGGTAATTAAAAGACCAACTTTATCGAGCAAAACAAATTTTCACTAGGTAAATTGTTTAATTATTATGCAAGGAAACTCTTATTATGATTTAAAAGCGGACTACCGCACCGTCAACATTTTAATACGGAAATGTTATATTGTAACGGCCCTTTATGATGGCAGCCCTAGTCCCTAGTGAGGGAAACACACAATAGCAATACTTTCTAAAACTAAATGTAAGTAAAAAGCGCCGTCGGCAATTTTTGGCATTTTTAAAACCAAACGTTATGAGAAAGTTGTGTTTAATTATAAAATTATGAAGATTATCAGCAACCATAGCTTTAAGGTAATAGTTAAGATAGTTAAATAGTGGGAGTTTACTCCTGGAAAAAGTTAATTAATACTTGGACGACAGAAAAAAGTTGTTTGCGGTCAGAATTACAACTTCTTCAAAGTTTGCTTAGGAAATTTAGCTTGGGCAGCTCTTAGCTAAACAATAAACATCTAACACCAGTAACCAGCGTCATGCCCACATTCTTCCGATGAAACCCGTCCGGAAATCAGCCAGGAAATTGAAAGGATTCAAGTGCTTTATTTGAACTAACTCTGTTTATCTGTCTGTAAGTTCGGGTATACAAAAATATCCACCTTAAGTCGCTACGGCTTGAAACTACGTCTACTAGTGTAGACCCATTTTAGAGAAGCGTGGACCTTTTTCAAACTATTAATAGATTAACTGATTTAATAATTGTTTGAATGAAATTTTTTGAGAACATTCTACTGCAAATTTCGACGTCAACGCAACTTTTTCAGGTCGTAGTTAAATTTAAATTAGGGGTAAAAGTAGCATGAACTCCTATATGACGTTACGTACTGTTACAGGCCAGAACGGCACTAAGACCATTCCAGAGCTATTAAATTGAAAATGCGACAAATTCGAGAAACAGTCGGTTTGCTTCAACGGCCTCCCCGTTAAAATAAAGTTGCCCAACTTTAACTCAGCCTGGGGTGGTTCGAAGCTTAGCTAAGGACCGATAAAACTAAACCGACAAAACGTCATAATCGTGAAAAAGAAGGCGCCAACTTCCATATCACTGGCAAAATACTTAATTTGGGGACGTGGAAGTTCATCCTCAATGCCCTTAAAAATGCGTTACATCAACGCAGGTTTACTTGACTTAATCGGTAGATTCTTCAGCATATTTTGAACATTTCGCTAAATCCTTGACAATAAACACAAAAAAAACACAAATAACTAGGTAACATAATATAATAATCAAAAATAACAATACACACAAATACACCTTCAATTTGGTGTCGTTGATACGGTACAAAACTGGAAATTCTTACTACTAAAATGGTGCTTTCTAATTAAATTTGAATTTAACGTTATTTAAAAAAAATGATCGAGCTCTCATCATTGTGTAAAATTAATCTTTACGTTATTTAAATTTGGTCTCACAGGACCCGAAAATTAATGACATCAAATTTACGAATGAACATATCCAAAAAGACATAACTCCTTAAAATACGAAAAAAAGAAATAATCGATGACGATCATTCTTGGTGCAGTTACATTTTACAATTTTACACTAACCTTACACATGGATGTAACGAGTTGCTCAAATATGCTTTGTCAATTGGGTGACTCCAACTGTGGTGATAATCCGAACTGCGGCATTGAGTTGACATACGGAGAGGATGGCCTGGAATCCTTCCTTAGAAGCGTGAATGGCTTTGTACCCTCCCATAAGCACAACTGGATGTTAAAATGCGTGAACTAAACACCAACTAGCTGGGTTATTTCCAGCGGGAAATAACGCGTACCCAAAAGCAAATATTCACTCAAGCGAGAGCGAAATATTTGGAGACCCACAAACACAAAAACTCCACAGACATTCTTCAACTCGGAATCAAAGATGTTATGATCCGGTTGTTTCGACAATTTGTCGAATGGAAGACTTAACTTCACATTTTAACTGGTCTGATACACTGGGCTTTCCTGGACAGAAGCCATGAGTGATTTCGACCTTCCCTGTCGGGTGTCGTGCGTGAACTCTCTACTAACTTCCTACCGATTGCTTTTTATGTCATATTCGAGACACGTGAAACGCATTATGCGGGACTTCCGCGTTGCGAGAAAAAACAAAATCATAAAAATATTAAATTGAATGGTTTTACTAAATAGTACAAAAATTGTTACTAAGTAAGAGAATAAATTTGAACGAAGCATGCTGAAAAAAATCCACCGTGAGACTTAAGTAAACTTCTAGGATTGGTAAAGCCGCTTTCTATGAATTAACTTAAATCTAGTTTCGGTACAATGTAGCTATTTTTTTTATGGTTTCAGAATACATTAAAATTTAATAGGTCTACTATTTTAAAGTATTGAGTGCTTTTGTGTAGTTTTTAAAACAGGAAATTGTATCATTGTATTACAAAGAAGAAAAATTGAATAATTGTAAATAAGTTTTTACCAAAATATTATTTTAGAATTGCGAAAATAATACAAATTTAAACGGATGTCACAGTACATTGAACTTTAAATTAAAATTTAAATTAAATTAAGTTTAAAGTGTACCATGAACTCGCCATTACTCTGAAAATGTATTGATTATATTGGTAAAAGGGTATTTTATTTATAATTTTATAAATTTTTAATAAATGACAATTTATTACTATATACAAGAAAGTTGGCTAGTTTACTTACTTGCATTACAATAAATAATAGCCAATATTTTGGTTAATTTACAAACTCATTTCAATTGGTCCATATGAGAACTATCATTCTGGTAATATATAATAACCAATGCGTTAACTAATATTATATAAATTAACGAAATTATAAAAGGCGTAAAAGTTTTATATTGCTGGAAGCTTAACAAATTTTAAACATCGTAGGCAGTAAGCTAATATTATAAATAACTTTAAAGCTCACAGGGCGGGGGGGGGGGTCACACAACATTCGTCATAAAAAACGCCAACCATCAAATTAAAATTATTAATATTGGTATATTATAGTATAAAATAATTTTAGTACATATATTATTAAAATTATAGTACATAATTTACTTTGTAGATTATAATAAATTAACTAATAGAAGGTTACGGTTGTGCGGCCTAAAGGCCGCACTGATATGTTTTTAGATTGGCACTAAAAAATTAACCAGTGAACGAAAACAATTGACCAATCAGATAAGTATTTAATTTAATTGTAACTAAATAATTAAAACTGAACCAGTAAGAAGAACAAACGAATCTTTCGCATAGACACACAGGTGTACAGAACTCGTTTTTATAATTGACTCGGAAATCATTATATTTGATTGTCTTATAAATACTAAGTATAAAGGGATGTTCTTGATCGAGAACTTTCAGAAACTTAACAGAAGGTTAATTGCTAGAAATTTGAAATGTGTACCTATGTACCTCCATTTTGCATTAATGCCCTCCTTCACATGAACTTGGCTGAACTCGCTCTTAGTTTTATTCTTCCATTGTAATAATTATCAGTTTATTGCCTACTATTTGAATTTATTCATGCTTTTTTATTGGTTATTGTGGAACAGCAATGATTTTGTCATAATTAGTCACAAAAGAATAATGTCGAGAGCGAGATTCCATTTCTGAACGAAGAGGAATATAGATTCCATTTTAACCGGAAATACCACAACTTTTCCGTGGGATGAACATCAGTAGTTAGGTTTAGTTTCTTACATTTAATTGTTTTTAGTATTTTTATTTCTTATTATTTAACCTTTAAGTGCTCGCGTCAGCCGGGCCTACATAAGTGCTCGCGTGGCGCTTCTCAGGCGCCACAGTTTTCTTTTCATTATTTAAGTAAATAGTTTGCTTCCAATTTCTTTTTTAATTAAGACAAACTTTTATCCATCTATGCTAAGAATAAAAAATATGTTTATATCGTTTTTAAAAAATTCCAAAAGAATTTACCAAGGAAATAGCTGTCAGTGTCTTCATTTTCACTTTCATCACATTCATCGTCAGTCTCAACTACTGAATTGCTGTCGTGGATATCAATACTTTCATTATCCGAATCAATTTCACTTTCGGAAGAATCAAAATCTAAATCGCCCATGTCAACTTCTTCGTCGCCCTCAAGTTCATCTGTAGTTAGAGGTCGTTTTCCTGACCACGCCATGCTAATTTTTTGATGTGAACACTTTCACAGCACATAAACACTGATGTGTAAACAGCAAAACGTAAGACTGTCCAAGCAAAGTCGAATTTGAAGTTCGAAAATTTACCCATAAGAATACATGTAACTGACGAAGGAATCCCCCGTACCGTCATAGAATGTAGGGGGATTCCCCTTATGCAAGCGTTAATATTACCACCCGGAGGTGGAACTTCGGACAAAAAGTGCGAAAAAATTTGCATAAAAATTTAAGTTTTTATCTTTTTTGTGTAAAACAATATTGCAAATAGAATTTAAAAAATTGAAAAACAAATATTTGATCAGTTCTTATTTATTAATTTAATACGATAATAAGAAATATAAAATGAGCTAAAAATATGTAACGCAATTGCTCGCGTGGCGCCTCTGAGGCTCCAAGTCGCGCACCATCGCAGTAATTAATTTATTTACAGCAAACAAAAAGAAGGATCACATCGATCTAAGGTTTATTATGTTACTAAATATGTATTTGAGGAATAGATAATATCCCGATTGAATGAAAACAAAAAATAACAGAGTTACAGCCATTCAAAGTACCCGTGGCGCCTCATAGACGCCACGCGAGCACTTAAAGGTTAAATACATCTATTAATTAAATCTAGAAAATTGGTATGCAAAGTGGCTGTTAAATTCTTCTGCACTTAGTGTTACTTTTGACTCTGACCTCGTGTTGAAAGTAATACTTCACATGCAAGGACGGATACAAATGGGTGGGGGGGAGGGTAACTCTCCCTCCATTAATTTTCAAATATCAAAAAAGAAAAGGTTTAATGCCTTAAAATTGATAAGAAAATTAAAAAATTCACATTTTTTACGTTATTATACAATGAATTACCCTCCACCCTATGAGCTTTGACGGGATCTGCCTCTGTTGACATACCTCTGAACTGAAACCCGGAGTCAAACCGGATAACCTTACGCCATGACCGCCATCATAACTCCGAAGTAAGAACATCATTCTCAACTCCCCTCGGAAGGCAATGGCAAACCACCTAGGTGTAATGTGCTTAATCAAACTTGCTCAAAATGAAACTTATTTGCCTTCCCGTGGTTTGGAGTCCACGTTAAGCAATAGATCCTGTAAACTTCGTCGCGCACACAGATATAGGAGAGAAGGTCGCCTGATCACTGCATAGAACAAGTAAATGCAGAGTGTAACAGTACAAATTAACTGAAAAATTCATATTTTGAAAATTAGCCTACTCAAGCTGAAATCTAAAATCCAACAAGAATGTTATTTTTGATAAAAATAAAAAAACGTTTTTGTTGAAAATTGCTGACAGACGGTTAAGTGAAGATTTCAAAAAAAAGACAAGTCCCCGAGAGTACTCGTTACGTATTCAAGTTGAAGAGAATTTTTTCAACAGGTGTCGAATGGGAGATTCCGAATTTGTTACAAATCCATTATTAAAAAAACTGATTTTCTCAGATTTATTTTGAAATCGCTTTCAGAACACTCTGAACTTAAAAAGTTTTGCATGATCAATAAAATAAAATTTGAATAATTTTATTACCAAAACAGATTACTGAACAGTATCGAGTACCAAGTTTAAGGGATGGTTGATTGTTATACGGAGTATGAAAACCTTCGGAGTTGCGAAGTATTAGCAAACAATACTTGCAAATTTCGTAGCCCTTAATAATTTTCTCTGAAGTCTAGGCTTCGATTTTGGCCCAAGCGAATGGCAAAAAGTCGGCCTTAAAAAAAGCAATACACAACCTACATACCATATTATTAGCCCATAGGAAAACCGACCACGATGCTCATTATATTATGTATATTTCTTGTAAATAATATATTCTATGCAGTAAAATTGCTATCGGAATAATAGTCCCATATTGATACATAAAAAATTAATATCGATAAAGCAATGCGATTCAAATACGACTACGTGAGGGTATTTTTACATGTAAAACAAGATCCTACCCTTTTATCAAATTTCAGCTCTCAAGATAATTAAAGTGGCCACTGGATAGCAGGATAAACATAATTCGAACCGAAATCTTGAAGCTTCCTTAATAATATTATTGCGATTTCAGAAATTGTATGGTTTTCAAATAACTAAAAACTGGTCTAGTTTCGAGACTGCTTTTACATAATATAAATTACACAAAGTACAAGTTTGTTGATGTAATTCAGCTCTTACAATAACAATAATTTTTTTGTAAGCGGAATCAAAAATTAGGAAAAAAAATTATATTTTAGCGTCGATAAACTTTCCTAATTTCAGTATACATAATTTTAAAGCGCACGTTTTTAATAAAACAAAAACTTTCCTCTGTTTTCCTGTAAAAATATAGCACTTTCTAACATTGTACGCATTTTTATACACTTTGTTTCAATAAGTGTCCAAACCAGATTTAGTTAAAGCCACTGTATTCACAAATTCCGAGTGATTTCCACTTGTTCACAACTTCGACATTTTCACAACAAACCGATTATTCTTTAGCAGGGGATCTGATTTTATTTCGGAAAATTCTTAACATACTTGAAATATCTATGTACATTTAATATTAAATAAATAAATTCGGACATTCCTAATTTTGATGAAAATTCTTTTGAAATGTAGGTAATATATTTAATAAACATTAAACTGTAAAAAGCTAAAAATTAATTTATGCTATATTGCTAAATATTGGTGATTTTAAATTCTTTGCCGGATTTAATAATTAAATAAAAACGCTTATTATGCTCAGCGGAAAATTATAAAATGGGCTAGTTTTAAATAATCTGACTGATGCAAAATTGATATTTTATTAGCCGAATGCAAATTCGTTTTCCGGTACAAATTACTAGCTACTGGAATTTCAATTTTACTTCACAGCATATTATACCATATTATACTAAATTAAACTTGATAACTTAAAATTATAAAAGTTTAATTGATTATAATAATATACAAATATCTAATATTATATTTAAAATATTATTATATTAAAATTTAAAAATTAAGGAGCTAATGGAGAAATTCGACATTACTAAATTACAGAAAGAGAATAACAGAGATAAATAAATACGAGGAAGAAGTGAAAATACAACTATAGACAAGTGAAGAAAAAAATTGGGCAAAAATAAAAAGTGCTATAAAGAAATCTGCAAAACTGGTGCTAGGAAGAAAAGAACCCTAAAGCAGTACTGGTAATAAGGCCTAATAAGGAAAGTCCAAGAGAAGAAGGGATACAGGCGAAACTGATAAAATATGGAGGAGAGTCTCTAATGAAGAAGCCATACGAACTAATTACTCAAATATAGAAGATATGTCCAATTTTTAAAAAATGAGAGCGGTCGTCGGACCGTCCACAGAAGCTATGCTTCTTACGCACAGAGCAAACCATAATAGATCCTTGAAGGCTATAGTTGTTCGGCCTCACAGGGCGAACCATAATAGATCCGTGAAGGCCATAGTTGTTTGGCCTTTGGCCTCACAGGGGGAGGACCATAATAGATCCGTGAAGGCCATAGTTGTTCGGCCTCACAGAGGGAGGACCATAATAGATCCGTGAAGGCCATAGTTGTTCAGCCTTCGACTTCACAGGGCGGACCATAATAAATCCGTGAAGGCCATAGTTGTTCGGCCTTCGGCCTTACAGGGCGGACCATAATAGATCCGTGAAAGCCATAGTTGTTCGGCCTTCGTCCTCACAGGGGTAGGACTATAATAGATCCGTGAAGGCCATAGTTGTTCGGCCTCACAGAGGGAGGACCATAATAGATCCGTGAAGGCCATAGTTGTTCAGCCTTCGACTTCACAGGGCGGACCATAATAAATCCGTGAAGGCCATAGTTGTTCGGCCTTCGGCCTTACAGGGCGGACCATAATAGATCCGTGAAAGCCATAGTTGTTCGGCCTTCGTCCTCACAGGGGTAGGACTATAATAGATCCGTGAAGGCCATAGTTGTTCGGCCTTCGGCTTCACAGGGCGGACCATAATAAATCCGTGAAGGCCCTAGTTGTTCGGCCTTCGGCCTCACAGGGCGGACCATAATAGATTATATTTATATGCCTTCAGCTATCTTGACTGCTAGTCCGTGATTGCCAGTGTTGTTCGGCCTTCGGTCTCACAGGGGGAGGACCATAATAGATCCGTAAAGGCCACAGTTGTTCGGCCTTCGGCCTTTTTGTGAAAAATTTTTACAATTTTTTCGACGTTTTTTGCCGACCCACGAAAAGGAGAGGGGGAAATTTTTTAATTTTTTTTGTTTTGTCAAAAAACTATTTTCCCTAAAAACCGGTTGGAGGTTGAGGCGGCGGGGGCGGCGTGGGGTTGGGGCGGTTGCCACCTCCGCCCCCTATCCATAGCCACCATTCCCACGGTCCTAGCCCTCTCGGTTCCGGAGTTATGCTTGCTCCCACTTGCTTTTGAGAACACGGGTCGGGTCGGCCTTCGGCCTCCAACTTGCTTATAAAACTACGGGTCGGCCTCCCACTTGCCTTTCAGGAACACGGGTCGGCCTCCCACTTGCCTTTCAGGAACACGGGTCGGCCTCCCACTTGCCTTTCAGGAACACGGGTCGGCCCTCGGCCTCCAACTTGCTTATAAGAATACGGGAAAATTTTTTCGACGTTTTTTGCCGATCCACGAAAAGGGGAGGGGGGGTTTTAATTTAAAAAAAATGTTTTAATTTTTTTAGTTTTGTCAAAAACTATTTTCCCTAAAAATCGGTTGGAGGCGGCGGGGCGGCGTGGGGTCGGGTCAGGGGCGGTTGCCTCCCACTTGCTTTAGAGAACACTGGTCGGGTCGGCCTCCCACTGGCATTTATGAATATGGGTCGGCCTTCGGCCTCCAACGTGCTTATAAGAATACGGGTCGGCCTTCGGCCTCCCACTTGATTTAGAGAACACGGGTCGGGTCGGCCTTCGGCCTCCCACTGGCATTTAAGAATACGGGTCGGCCTTCGGCCTCCAACTTGCTTATAAGAATACGGGAAAATGTTTTCGACGTTTTTTGCCGACCCACGAAAAGGGAAAAAGGGGGGGCGGGAAATTTTTAATTTTGTAAGTTTTGTCAAAAAACTAAAACTAGCTTCAAAATTTTTGAAAAATAAAAATTTTAAAAATTTTTTTGACGTTTTTTGCCGACCCACGAAAAGGGGAGGGAGGGGGGGGAAATGTTTAAATTTTTTTAGTTTTGTTAAAAAACTATTTTCCATAAAAACCGGTTGGAGGCGGCGGGGGCGGCGTGGGGTCGGGGGCGGTTGCCACATCCGCCCCCTATCCATAGCCACCATTCCCAGGGTCCTAGCCCTCTCGGTTCCGGAGTTATGGTGTTTGAAGGGAAGTTCGAAATTTGAAAGTCGCGGTCGAAATTTGTGTGACGAATTTGCGTTACATATTTCCGTTACATATTTGTGTGACGATTTTGTGTGACGATTTTGTGTGACGAACGATTTTTTTCAGTTAACTGCCCGTGCGATACCCGTGCAAAATACACGTGCAATACCCGTGCGATAAGAAGCATAGCTTCAAAAGATAGACAGAACAAAATGTGAAAATGACGGCCCTGGGCAACAACTAAAAAAACAAGAAGAAAAAACAAGAAAGCGCCCAATCCAGGACAGCAACGGTTCAGAACAACAGCTTTGTGATCCAACCTATGGCCTTTAAGACAAAGGCACACGAAGACCCGGCCATAATCCTTACCTTGAAAAAGGTCGGCAGTCAGGCTGAATGATTAAAATGATTAAACTACTTAAATCTAAGCTAAGCAGCGAAGTCGCCTCTACCATAAAAAGTGCTAGGCTGATAAAGGCGGGCAACGCAATCATGATAATCGAGAACAAGGGCGACGTGCCGACCAAGCTCCTGAACGAGGTAAAAGAGGCCGTCAAGGAAAATAAAGTCTCTCTTTATTCTCTCAAACTCAAATAATGCAGAAAATCTGATCGCCGCGCCCAAAATTACCATTGGCTTTGTGGGTGTGTGCAAAGCACACTTTCGGTGCTGGGCCTCCGACCACGAGTCATTAGAGTGCAGAGGTCCAAATAGAGCCAGTAAATGCTAGAACTGCTGTGCAACCGGCCACAAAACCGGAAGGGTATGCTGGAAGAAGAACAAACAACAAAGTAAACCAGGATGCTACAGATTAATCTGCACAAGGCAGCAGAGGCGCAGACGTTACTACGCCAAATGATGTAGCCCTAGTTTATAAAAAATGTTATTTATGTCCACATTTTTTATGTAGGCCAGACCCAACCTGCGTGTTTGCTAAAACCGCCACTGTTATACTGCCCCACTAAGGAGAAACATCGTATCTCCATTTTTGAGTTAGATACATTATCTTGATTTTTTTCTCAGCGACCGCTTTGAGAATTGCGCTTAGTTAGAACACCATATCGCCACTCCAAATGAGTCAAATCAATACGCAGAATCACCGTATATCCAATGATAAAACACATTTATCTTATGTAATTATCTTATTTATGCAGGTTTTTAAATTATAAACTTAGATGATAATAATAATACGGGGAATTATATTTCCAAATATGAATTTGAAATCTCCGTCCTGTAAAAACTGACACCAAAGGAAAAAGAACAAAGTAAAACCGTAGTGTATGTGTTACACTCAATACCCGATTTCGGGCAATGCCCGAAAAAAATGCGCAAAACTAGTTTTGAGCAACGAAGATTTCCCAAACCCGAAATTTTACTTTTAAACGGCTATTGAGCGTTACAAAATAAGCAGAACTAGTTTTGCACATTTTGAATTGTACAAAACTAGTTTTGTATAGGTTTCTGAATGACCAGCACTAGTTCTGCTTTTTTCATTTAATCAGCATCCGAATAAAATAAATAACATAAACATAAAGGGGGTGAAACGTAATAGTTTACTGCCCCATACCGCAACTATACTTTTTAATGCTATTTCAAGGGTCTCTAAGCTCCCGGTTTTTTAGATCCAGGTTTTCTTGATCGTAGGCGCTTCTCGTATGTTTAACCTAGTAACCAGAGTCAAAACCACCCTGGAGAGGTGCAACGCGGAGCGGAGCGGAGCGGCGCCCCGTAAGAGTAGGTTTTGACGGTGGATTACCCTCCTTATCGAATGCACACCCCAAAAATCGACCCGTGTATTGCCGAAAAAGTGAAAAAATTAAATTTTTTTTTTCGATTTTTGGGGTGTGCATTCGATAAGGAGGGTAATCCATCGTCAAAACCTACTCTTACGGGGCGCCGCTCCGCGTTGCACCCCTCCAGGGCGGTTTTGACTCTGGTTACTAGGCTAAACATACGAGAAGGCGCCTCCCATCAACCCTCCAATCAACAAGGGGGATAAACCCTTTATGTTATTTATTTTATTCGGATGCTGATTAAATGAAAAAAGCAGAACTAGTGCTGGTCATTCAGAAACCTACAAAACTAGTTTTGTACAATTCAAAATGCGCAATACTAGTTCTGCTTATTTTGTAACGCTCAATAGCCGTTTAAAAGTAAAATTTCGGGTTTGGGAAATCTTCGTTGCTCAAAACTAGTTTTGCGCATTTTTTTCGGGCATTGCCCGAAATCGGGTATTGAGTGTAACATATGTACATGTTTATTGAAATAAATCACAATCGTATCGTTGTTTTGCACATACGGCGTTTTTCCTAAGTAGGGCAGCATATACATAGCTCTTTATATAATGCCCTACCTCTAATTCTTGGTTTAGATATTTATTTTTACTTTTTTCGACATTAATATAATAAATTAACTTTTTGTTCAAATTTGCCCGACTCTTAAATTGAGGTACGTTTGTGGAATGTAATACGTACATTGTACATGTATAATTATTTAATTTAACAATGTTAGTAAAGTTTCGCGAAGCTTAATATACAAACTTTCAATTATTAAATTTAAATTACCGCTAACAGAATAATTTAACAATATTTTGGAGAATCTCACTGTTGCTGTTGTTTCATTTATTGAATTTAAAATTAATTTCAGGATTAAGCTCTTCCATTTTCAGTACATTGTGGTGCAAAGTTAGTACTTATAAACTCTTTTTCCATTTATTTTTTCTTCGAAAAACTTTATAAGCTAAATTGTGCTGAAAGAAAAAATGTTCCTCGATCTGGATTATGAAGTACTAGGAGTCCATCTAATTGTTTGTGATTGGTTGTGCTATTGGACGCCAAAAGATCGATAAGATCTTCACAGTTATTACTGCAATATTGTGTACGTTCAGTGCTTTCTAAGCTGCTAAATTTTCGTACATGCTGAAAGCTGCTTTAGGAAGCTCGTGAATTCAGAGCAATTACCTAAAGCAGAATTCCTTGGAAGCAGAAAAGACAGCACGTATTCCAGGCAGGATTTAATTTGAATATACTTTTACTTTTTAATCTCCGCATTAATATTCAGACGAAACTAACAAAATTATAATTAGTACGTATAAAAAATTATTTTATAAATTAAAAAGTTAGGAACGAAGGAAAATTGATAAACTTCGTTAAAAAATAAATTTACGTTGCTAAAATTAACCCTTACTCTCCAACTTATTCTACTGCAAATACTAAATTTTAAATTAAAAAGATATTATTCGGTTAATGGAATTATAACTAAATTATATTTTAATTAACGTTATTATGCAATAATTTTATGTAAATAACTAAAACTTAAAGTAAGTCTTGGTGAACTTTTTACAGTCATTAAGAAACTGAAACATTTTCAGCAAGTTGCCTCAGTTTTCCAATTTATTGTTTCGTCAGCAGCATTTATTTTTGCAAATTAAAATTAGACGCAATATTAAGTCGAACCTCTACTGTGCACGATTAAATGAACTGGACAAATCCCAAGTTTTCTTTTTTTATTTGCCAAAGTATGCGGAATTTACTTTTGAAAACATGACCGCAATTGCATGAGGTTGAACGTTCTATTAAAAATCTATTTAGGTCGAAAAATCGACTTCCGGTACGAAGAATATTGTAACGGAATATTAATTAAAATAATATAACTTAATATTATAATAGTGATAGTAATAAATTTTGCATGTGAAATTTGAAATATGTTATGCAAATGCAAAACTAACACTGCAGTTTCATAGAGCACGATGCATTTGGTGCCATAAATTTGTCTTCTGGAAGTCTCGAATACATCTTTCGACGCAAACGTGTTCAATCTTGAGAGTAAACTCTAAAACTACTCTGCATTCATTATAATTTTTTATAAGTATACATTTTCGTTACTACAAGTTATGGTGTCTATATTGCAGTAATAAATTTCAGTGTTCTAACATTAAATATTTGAAATGAATCTGGTTTGTAACATTTTGTTACAATGTGTGCTAATCTGATATTGTTACAAAATGTATAATACATTTTAGGAGAAAAGGATAGAATCTGCTCCAAGTACCTATTCAAAACTTTAAGAATAAAATCGGTGGTTTTCCTTCTCGATTTTCCCCAACTACAATGTTGCTATAATGAGAATAATTTCGTTTGTTATATGAGAATAATTATTGTATATCTTAAATTTAATGTGTTCACATTACATTCTGTAATAATTTTGTAGAAATTAAAATGAATTATTCGCATTTCCAATAAAATTTTAACATTGTATAAGTCACGTACCTATTAGAATTATTACAATTTATCTTAATACCAATATATTGTTAATATAATATCTAAAATAAATTTATATTATCTCGATACACTTCTCTGTTCCAAACACACAATTAAACAAAACTCTTCCTAATCATTACCGTATATCTTCATTGGAAGATAAACTTTATATTATGATCATGACATTGATGAAACATACGGAAGCGCTGTGGTATCACGCATCGTTTATTTTCATTTTCCGATATAACGAATCTTTTTTTCGTTATAAAATTTTTGCACAAATTTCGGATAAGGAAAGTCGGATAGTGTATTTTTAGGCAATAAGAGTCTATTAACATAGAGATTAGTTGGTTTGCCTTACCTTGTTCGTCGTTGCAAGAGCCAATCAAATTAAAGAAGAAGAAGCAAGAGTTCTTGCAATGACTATAACAAAGCAAGGCAAGACGATTAATCCCTATGTGAATGGCACTTAGCTACAATTTTGCAGTTCAGTTAAGTGTGAATACACTCTTAAAATGAAATATGTATCAAGATGTTGTGCCTAAAATTAATAATATACTACTTATTTAATTCAAAATTCTAAATTCAATTATATCTTTGTCGATCAGGTTAATCGACTTAGCTTTACTTATTTCCTTTAGTTTCAACTTCGTTATATAAATTAGTAAATTACGTAACATTGGAATTAAATAATGATTTTAATCTTGCGAGTGCGACAACGGGGGCAGATTCCCCACGGTGGCTTCTGACTTTAAAATATTTTTTAGGCTTATATTTTATAATTTTTTATTCAAAAAAGATCAAATAAAAGAAATAAATTTTGGTTTGAGAAAAGTGGTACTAATGAAAAGGCAATGATAAATCAGGTACAAATTTGTAAAAGTGGTTTATACTTCAGTTTTATTAATGGTATGGTATTTTATTTAAATAAAAAAAGAGATACATTAAAGTTACTCCATACGACGCAAGGTTTAATATAAAATCTCAGAGAAAGTCGTAGGCACCTAGTATGAAGAGCTCCGGGGATCCCCCCCATGTCGCTTTTAACTATTTATGAAAGTATTTTAATAAAATAAAGCGTTTTATTTAAGCGGTGATGTGATCGTCTCATAGGAGACGGTGATCAGCTTAAGCGGTTAAGTGCGTTGCTGTTTCCCGATGCTGAATGCCAGGTTCGACTCCGGGCTCAGTAAAAACTTTATTCTGGCCGTCTCCTCTTGGAAGGCAATGGCAAACCACCGAGGTGTAATCTGTCAAGAACGGCATCTCTGGAAATGAAGTGTATACACAGTGGTGACTGGTACGGGAAGGGCGACGGGGCGCCGCCCTCCTAAAACAGGATAGCAACTCAGAATAGTATTTTTTTAATGCTCGCACCACGTCGCTTGGATAATAAACGATGGTAGTTTAAACCACTTTCCTAAAAAGTGAAAAATATTATTTGTGCCCTCCCCCCTCTTTCATGATAACAAACCATGAACGTCCACTGATGAGTAGGCCAGTTAAGCAACTCATCCCAGTTAAAAGATTCGCGTAATTCGCGTGTTTTAATTTCACATCCCCCCCCCCGCATCGCAATAAATCAAGTTTCCATTTTCACAATTTTTTCACATCTTTCATATAAGATTTTTTATAATAAAAAATAAAAATTAATGAAATAAAAGTTGAGTAAATTAAAGGTGTTTTGAATTGTGAAATTGTGGGTGACGAATAACGAATAAAAATTATTTGGATAAATTAAATTTCAAGTGGAGTATCACAGCAATACAATTAAATTAATTTGACAGTATTGATGGTTTAACTTTGAAAAATTTAACAGTTTTGTATATTTTTTAACTCTTTTTTAACACCTCCCCCCAATAATTCTAAAACCCTGCACCTATAGAGAAGGTATCATTTTGAATAAATTTATGCAAGGAGATGCCTTTTCCCATATTTCTAATTGATAATCAGAGTTAATTGTTTTGTTAAACTCATTGTTTTTATATTTATTTATTTTGATGTGCATTTTTAAAGATTTTTAATTTGCCCCACTGTGAAAGAAACCTATGGACGCCCATGAGAATACTATAGAAAAAAATAGAGTAAATAAAAAAAATTTATTTTACAATTATGTTTGTTTCTACGTTACATTTGCATATATTTATAAACTTACAGTTAAAATTATTCTATTTTAACGCTTATGCAAAGTTATTTTTGTAAGCCATTTCGATTTACAAGTAAGATGTGCTAAAATCCAGCAAAAATTTTTTTTAAATGTATTTCACTTTTTCACTTCCGGTAGTACAAATAATGCCAATTTGGAATAATGGGGTACCGACATAAAACATTTCGTTGTGATTCTTTTACGTTGATACAATCCTTAGGATGTCCTTTATCATGTAATGTAATTAGAATTTTCTAAATGTGACTCGATCATTTCGTTGTAATTAAATAATGAAATTCAACTAAATTTGAATTATTTATTCAATCTGTGAAAATTAGTAAATTTTCCGTTAAAGTCATGCGTATACCAATGGCACTTTGCACAGAAAATTTACTAACTAATTTGGAGATGTCGTCACAGAATGAATAAATAATTCAAAGTGATTTAAATTTCATTATTTAATTACATCGAAATGAGTCATATTTTGAAAAATCTAATCACATTACATGGGAAAGGACATCCTAAGGATCGTATTTACGTAAAAAAAACCACAACAAAATCTTTTTCGGTACCCCATTTTAAACAAAAACCTGTGCAACTTCAATAAACTTAAATTGTGATAGTCCATACTCCCAGTAATCCAACTCGATGAAATTACGAAATTGCAAAATTCATGCAAAGTAATGCGATATTTGAACACTTAATAAAACGAAAAGACAACAAACTTACCATCTTTATTTATATTACACAAAGGGATTTTGTGTGATTAATTAATTAATTTTACATTTAATCTCAAGGGATAAAAGGAGCAACTTCACTATCAAAACACAATAAATAAAGTCATATCTGTATTTTTAGTATAACCTAAAATAACCGCAAAACATAATCCATCGATTATTTAAGATAACTGAAAATATAAATCATTGGGTGTGCTGAAGATGGAAGCGCGGTACGAACTGCAGTTTGCCGCTTTCCTGTTCTCAATCTTACAAGTCCACTCTCCCTAGTTACCTAAGTGGCCTATTAACTAGAAGGGGTGACTGCCACAACCGAGATTTGAGAAACAACCCTTGCCTGACTGTCCCTAACCACAGAACATCGAAATTTGAAGGATCATTCCAATATATGACGTACAACATCTTCAATAAACACCTGGAATTATTCTCAACATCTAAAACCAAGGCCGCTTTCAAGACCAAATTAGTGGAACATCTACAGAAAGGCTATTGACCAGAAAACCAGCTCTGCTGAACTTTTACCTTTTTTCTTGAGATTTGTTTTCACAATTTAATAAACTATATTATTATTATTATTATTATTATATGCAAAACATAACATAATGGACTTTGGTAATATTATGTATTACAGTAAAACCTCGATTATCCGAACCTTGGTTATCCAATCTGTCGCTTTAAAATACCTAATTGTCCTCGTTTTTCGAGGGACCAATGTTATTATCCGCTTTATCTGAACCTTGCCGATTACAAGAACATCTAGGATCTATAAATTCTATATTTATATTTATAAATTCTAGGATCTATAAACAGCCATTTAGAAGCCGATTTACATCTAAAATGTTTGTTGGGGGGATATAGAATACCCCCCAATAGCAAATTTTATTTTTCAGAAGTATTCAGGATTTACCGTTTTTCGTTGATCTCCGCTTTGAAATGTTTTAAAGATTTCCTCTCTGGATTTTCTAATCCTATAGAGGTTATTTAACTGTTAGCCAATCAAAATTGTTGCTGATTTCTGTATCAATGCATTAGAAAGTCTCAGAGAATGCCCAAGGAACATTTGCAGTGGGTTGCCCACGCAGATACTTGGGAATTGTAAATGGACTGGTTGAACCTTTCCAAGAGATTTTTAGAGAAATTCCTGCAAATGCTTCAGATAAATTTAACACAGAAAAAAGTTTCATTTGTGGTACAAGCCAATTGAATCAAAAAATTGAAGCTTGGTAGTCCATACTTCGAAAGCAAGAAAGTTTGGATCACTAAAGACGATTACGATAGTTTATTTAATCCAGTTTTGTTACCTTGATAAAATGAAATTTCATTTTTCAGAAATCGTCCAACTTGAGGTTGTAATAATTTTTAAAAATAATTAAGCAATTTATATCTAAAAATTGCCCAATTTGCAATAAAGCGCCCAATTCGAGCATACTGTGAGCAATTCTTGAATCTGTTATATCGGAAAAAGCATCGAACGCTTCCGTAACGATTGTTTTTATATTTTGTGAACAATATCTAATAAATAGTCAGATAACAATTTATAAACTTCTTTTCCATTTATTTGTTAATCTTCGTGCCCATCTTTTCCGGGCATATTGAAATTCCGACGTGACATTCGGTTCATGGTTCCATTTTTGTCTTCTTAATTTTTTTTTCAATTATTGGTTACGAGTTCTTGTCTATATACAGCAAAGTCCATATAAATTAATGATGTGATAGTCTGTACTTTTATCAATAGCTCCCTTGCCATTCAAGATATCAAAAGAAATTTTAATTAAAAGTTACTGAGTATCTGCTTGATATGCATACCTAAATTTATTTTCAGCTATACCGAGTGTTTGGTTTTTGAGATCACAATACAATGTTATATTTTTTGAACTGATATACGACCCTGAAAAATGATAAAATAATACACCTGTTTCAACCAAAAATCGTGTAACTGATATCATCAGATATACTAACATATAATATTATATTTGATGATATCAGTTCCTTTTTCAAACATTCGAATTTTAAACTAATTGCGGAATCAAATATGCTCAACAATTTTATAGTTATCGTGTAATACAAATTTATGTATCTTCAACGGCTAATTAATGTTTACTTATCTACAATATTGTAGTTTCTAGTATTGTAGATAGGTATAATATGTACTATGTAGTTTTAGAATAATGTTGACTCACCTTTGCGTGCTATGAAAATTGTGTAAATAGTTGAAGCGATTGCAGAAAGGTACTTACCGAGCAATTTATAACATATTTATTGACTTCTAGTTAGGGTTTTCCAATGAAGAGGGTATTTATTTTCTAAGAGGGAAATTAAAGCAGAACGTGCTTGCTTACTTTCGTCTGTCTAAACGGCTTATCGAAAGTAATTCATCTCCATTAATTTTTCCCGCATTTGCTTTAACTAACCATATTTTCTTGACGTATCAATATTTTAGAATAACACAAAAGGAACAAACACTTCTTGAAGTAAATTGAGATTCAGAGAGTTATTATTTTTTATTCATTATAATTAGGTAGTATATTAAATTTCATTGCCTGAACCACGATTCAATTGAGTACCATTTTTTTGGATTTATCTTTAATTTATAAGTTTACCGACAGAATTACCATGAGTGACAACGATACCACATAGTTTTTACATAAAATCGATGGTGAAGTGGAACGTTATTTATATTTTTATTGTACCATCTCAGATTACGTCAAAAGCAGAAATGTATATTAGACAGTTGTTAGCAACCCGGCGTAAATCTTGTTTGCAAATTCCAAAAACGTAAACCGATATCAAAATTAAATTATTTATTCAGTTTTTTAAAGCAAACCTTTTCATACGATTTTTTAAAATCCATTAAAAAAGGAAGTTATCGAGATATAACGACATATACCAATAACTCTCCGACATCTTCTGCTCGAATTGATGCAAATCTACAACTAAATTAAAACTTTTTCTTTATTAAAACTTGGAACTGAATTAACCAACCACTCACTCACAAAGCTTAGGTGTAAGCGCTTATCAAGTGGCTTTTATGAAAAGGTGCATTAAAATACTATTTTATTTACATTAAGCGTCCATTACCATTACTACAGCAAACTTCAATGAAAGAATATTTTATTTGCATTTGGTATTTACTATGTAATTTTGAAACTAAATAAGTTCAATCATGTTCTCTAAGCGCATTGTGAATTCGTGATGATAATCAGTCATCACATTGACCTGCACGTAATACGTGCTGAAAGAGCCTAATGCAAATTGTATGCAAATTTAACTAATGTATATCTTATAGATTAAATGAACATCTTTAATTAATTTTTTATGAAAACGACTACGAGCAAAACGCCTAATCGAAATTGTTTTAAAATTATATAAATTCGAGTTTTTCTCGTCAATGTCAACAGTTAGCAATTAAGTAGCAATCTGATTTCGCTATATCAAAATTCAATTTTGAATGCATCGGGTTGATGCAAAATTTCCTAGCGTTTTTTTAAATTTTAAATTTAATTTTTTAAATATAAAAGATACATAAACTAATCAATAATATATTCTCCTGCATTGTTTATGATTGACTCCCAACGTTCTGACAGTTTTTCGATTCCACGCCTGAAGAAATCCGGTGGTTTGGAGGTAAAGAAGTCGTCGAGCTATTTTTGAAGAGCAACGCCGTTATTAAATAAGATTCCGCGGAAATTTTTGGATAGAGAGCGGAAAAGATGAAAATCTGAGTGAGCAAGATCAGGAGAATAGGGTGGATGTGGAATAACCTCCCAACCGAGGTCTTGAATAGCTGCTTTTGTAATGTTAGCAGTATGCAGACGGGCAATATCATGCTGCAAAACCACTTGATGCCGTCTTTCGGGTCGTTTTTCTTGAATTGCAGCCTCCAGGCGACGCAGTTGTTGACAATAATCCTGAGAAGTGATGGTTACATTCCTCGGAAGCAAGTCATAGTAGATGACGCCTTCTTTACCCCACCAAATGCACAACATTACCTTGCGTGGATGGGCACCAGCTTTTGCACGAGGATTTGGTTGTTTGTTAGGGCTCAGCCATTCCTTTCTGTTCTTGATTTTGATGTAAAGGCACAATTTTTCGTCACCAGTAACAATTTGGAACAAAAACGGCCGTTGTTAACGAGCTAAAGGATGATGGGTAAGGCAAGAAGCACAAATGGTAACACGCTGATTTTTGTTGTTTTCGCTCAAAACGTATGGTACCCAAACACCCAACTTTTGAACTTTTCCCATGGAATGCAAATGTCGCACGATAGTTGATTGGTCACAATTCATCATATTGCCCAATTCCCGAGTTGATTGACGTGGATCATCACGAATTGAAGCATTTAATCGGTCTTCATCAAAGCCGGATGGTCTCCCTGAACATGGGAAATCATTAATATCAAAATGCCCCTTTTTGAAACGAGAAAACCATTTTCTTGCAGTACTTTCAACGATGGCGTTCTCTCCGTAAACGGCACAAATGGTTCTAGTGGCTTCCGATGCCTTTACTACTCGGTTAAACTCAAACAAAAGGATATGTCTAAAAAGTTCATTTTTTTTGTACTCGACACTCCATTTTATTTAGCCAACAATTACCCCTAACTTTCTCCAAATTGAAAATTCAAGAAGTATTCAATAAAACAATACTATGGCATTAAAATGGCATTAACATTTCTCAAACAAATTTGTTTCCAAATCACTCTTACTTTGGAAACCAAAAATGCTACGAACTTATGTATCAACCTGATAGATAATAATCATTCGTGGACCTTTCAATACTTCGTCGGCTTCATGAGTCGCCATCTATGCCCACTAGACGTAATATTCCTGGCGCGAAATATTTAAAATTCAAATTTAAAACACGTCATTACAATATTTACCTTTCACTCAATTTTGACTCGGTATCTATCATAAGTCATAAGTAGTGTATAAAATTTTAATAAACATTTATTTTAGTGTCATACATAAAGCGTTAGCTAAACATCTCGACACTCGAGAAAATTTGTTAAAGTAAATTTAAGCATAGAAACGTATTACTAAAAACCGTTCCTTAAATTACTACCCAATTTTTCTAAATCCAATATCTTTCTTTATATTTTATTTTCATTAACTCTCAACGACGTGTCCGGGTTGGTGTAAATGTTTAAAAGCAGTTTATAACTTTCAGCATTTCCACCGGAAACATCAACATTTAACATGTCAAATATTTACATTTTATAAATTCTCAAGTTTGTTTAGTATTTTACCAAAATAAAATTTACCAACTATTTTATTTTTTATATGATAACGTAATAAAATTAAATTACTCGACGTTCGATGTAAGAATATAAAAACAAATTTACGAATTATCGACAAAAAAGTTTGGATTGTATTACAACGAACACCTTCTGAATACGATCCTCGGGAACTTTTAGCAAATTTTTGTAACGATCGACTTTGGCCATATGAGAAATTTCATTTCGTAATTTAATTCTTCAAATCTAAACTTATTTTCGGCAGAAAATTAAATCCAAGTTAGAATTTCTTTCTAAGCTTATAAAGAATTACAGAATTTACAAATTAAATTAACTACAATCTTGAGAAGGTCGTAATCGAACCTTTCATCCCGAAGGATTGGTTAAAATTTGAAATGGTCTTAAAACGATTTCAAAGTACATTACTTTTCTATATCTATGAGGATGTTTAGGCTATGTTATGGCATGGCAGAATCCTTAGTAGTACCAGTAGTACTAAAATGAAAATAATAAAATTTTATATTTAAACTAGCTGGCACAGGCGGCCTACCGGCCGCCTTTAGCCATCTAGACCGTGTCGGATGTGGTTGTTCGGCCTTCGGCCTCACTCAAGGGTATCGCAGGCATACGTGTAGACCGTGGTTGTTCGGCATTCGGCCTCACTCCAAGGTACTAAAGTAGCCTATGTTTTTCGTAGCGTTGTAAATAACTTCTACACCAAATTTGGTTAAGATTGGTCAAATAGAAACGTAAAGCACGTGCACGCGT
Organism: Podabrus alpinus; assembly: GCA_932274525.1. Lineage (NCBI taxonomy): Eukaryota > Metazoa > Arthropoda > Insecta > Coleoptera > Cantharidae > Podabrus > Podabrus alpinus. The sequence goes on along the minus strand of OW026451.1, from coordinate 46,511,267 downwards.
ATTTGCATTGTCGATCGGTTGACAGTTTGACAGCATTCATTATTGTTTGTTACGGATTTTTGTAATCCATAACTTACGCTCCACCCTGTGTATCATTTGTACATGAAAGGCGCATTATATCCGCGCCGAGGTGGGGATTTGTTCAAGACTGCGCGAAGGAGAGTCTTTGGTGAACCTTTGAATTGGCAAGACGCTTGTGTGTCCATTTTTGAAAAGATAAGGGGTGTGAAATTTTTCACACACCTATGTTAATGGGTATTACTACTGTGTGGCAATCGTAGACTTCTGGGTTACGAATTTAGCAGATATGGAACGTCGATATGGCTACCGGAACACTTTTCGTTCGCGTGGGCTAGTTGAGTCCGCCATATCTTCGTTGATGGAAAATGGCGGATTTTTTCCTATCAAAGCTACTTGGTCGGATCTGTTGTTTATGCTAATTTATTTGGTGAGTAACTTTTATGTTGCTTAATTGTTTCATACTGGTTTATTTCGATTGACTTCTCTATTTTATTCCGTCCATCCGGAATTTGCCTTATTCAAAATCACCATTGGCCAATGTCATGTTCTTTTTTGTATTATATTTGATTAATATTTTTCTACATTTTGGTCATCTTTTTTGTTCTGCATTTTTATTTAAATAATGGTTGCAAATATAAAGATAAGTGGCAGGTTTCAACTTTCTGCACTTCGTGATAAATTGCAATCTACTTTAATTGTGTATTATTTCCATCAATTTATGTCGAACGTAGCTGGTAAAATGCATTAGCAGAGAGACTCCGGAATGATCGACATGGGTTCAAATTTCGTATTTGAAATTTTATGTCGATATTTTTTTTTTTGTTTTTAATTATGATTTTATGTTTTTTTAAAGGCGGCGATGTGCGACCAATGTACAGTGTGTTGCATTTCATCGAGGTCACTACAGTTTGATTTTTATTGTTGGAAGTTCGACGTGATACCACACTTTTGTGTGATTATTATTTTACCACTCGAACGTTTTGGTTATTTGATTTTGGGGTAGTGATTCTTGGTGTTTATGTCTTTGCCACTGTACTGGTTTTGGTCTACTACTACACTGTTAACATCCGACATCGCTTTTTACCTTGCCTAACGATAATTTTACATCTTATTTGTTGATCTTATTTTAGTGTATTAGCAAAGCTGCTTCCTTGAGTTTCTCCGAGGTGTTTCTTGACCCGAACCGCGGCCTGCCGCCGCTACAACGAGCTAGCTTATATCTAACATCAGGGCCCCACGCATAAAAAGTAGAGAATTTATTTTCTGCGTGGACATTATCTGTTCCGAGCTATCTTCTCATTAGAGTAGTGAGGACAGATATTGTATCATGTTTTTTAAGTTGATTTTGAGTAGCCTGCCTTCCTTTAAGGAATCTCGATAATCCATTCATGCGCGTCCCATAGGGACGCGCATGAATGGATTATCGAGATTCCTTAGAGGAAGGCAGGCTACTCAAAATCAACTTTCCTTTCCTTTGCAAATTTTTGCACTATTTCAATACAAAAACATGCGCAGGGACCTACATAATAACTGTGCCAAATTTGGTTCCAATCGGTCAAACGGTTTAGGAGTCTATAGGGAACATACATACATACATACACACATGCATTTTTATATAATAGATTGTGATGGGATACCACATTAACAATACGCACAATAGTCATTAGCAGGGTGCCTCTTCAAAAATTGGGCTTTTCTGAACTAAATAAAAAATATGAAAAGTACTTCTGAATTTTCTACTTGTTCAACGAATTAGCCTAATCCTCTATTAAAATTTTTCAAAAAATCAGTGGCGGCTAGTAGGGGAGGGCGACGGGGTATCGCCCTCCCAAAATAGGGTAACAACTCGAAACAATAATTTACGATACTGAATATCGATATCGTTTTAACCGTAAAGGGGGGGGGCACGGATTTTAAACACTTGACTTTAAAAAGTTTTTTATTTAAAAAATACCCGCCATAGAGATGGCGTGCAAAGCGACATTATTTGTATTGTACGACTGTTTTACGGTATTCGGCTTTTGGAACATTAAGAAAACTTTTGTATTGCTTTTTACAGACGTGTTTCTACACATTGGAACTCGAAACACTTTATAAATCGTAAATATATTTGACATTTGCACGCCATCTCTAAACAAGATCTGCTAACTAATGTTAGTGACGACGTCACAGATTGAATAAATAACTCATTATTTAATTACATCGAAATGAGCCGCTTTTAGAAAAATCTAACCGCATTACATGGCAAAAGACATTCTAAGGATCGTATTTACGTAAAAAAAACACTAATAAATTTTTTGTCGGTACCCCATTATCTATAAATATCATTATATTATAATAACCTTCTAGCTCTAATTGTTTCCTAACTTTGAACTTTCAAAGTTGATAGTTTTAGAACTACATTATATTATAGGCAAAACAAGATACTAGAACAATTATTTTTTATTATACGCTCAGAATTTTATTTTATTTAATTTTGCTTAAATCTATTTTGAACTTAGGATACATTTGAAGCGACGTTTGAACGTTTGATTTTGAGAAAATTATCCTAAGAACCTGTTTTGTAGAGAATTTTATCTTGAATAATATTGATTATAACTTACTTTGCTGTAAAATCAACTTTTTACAAGATATTTGCCAAAACTATAAGTTCGGCATCTTCTTTCCAATATGGCGTCAAACGCAGATCTCGTAGAACGGGGAAAACTTGAGATGTCGACTACAGATTTCAAATATAGCAATTAAAACGATTTCCAGCTTTCCCGAAATTATTAGCGAATTGGGGCTTATTTTACGCCCTGGGGACTGGCCTATAAGTCATTAAGTACGTTAAGTATTTTCATCAAGTCCTCTTTACTTTTTCAATAAATATTTTCGTTCAGCTCTGTCACAAAAGATAAATAATTAATTGTTCTAAAAAGCGTCTACGGAATAAAATTTCTACGTACGTATATACAGGGTGTCCTTGCAACCGATGAACACCTCTTAGCAGTTGGGGATAGAAGACACTTTTTAACTAAAATTTATATATGAATTCAAATCCTTAGGGATTTCAAATAGCTATAGCCACGAAAATATTGATTTTTTAGTATAAATGGTTGAGTACTTTTTAAAGAGCAAAATACTTCCTAACCCTTTACAGTCTAAATCAACGACTTTCAAGTTATGGATTAAATTATATAAGAAAACGTTGAAAAATTAAAGTTTTTGTTTTTCTTACAACCCCTTTATCTTTTAAACGAAATAGTTAACAAAAAATTGACGCCCACTTCTGGATAGGACATTTAACGGGCTACAACTTCAGCCGAGTAAATTTTTTGAAAAACCAATTCACTTCACAGAAAAACTGAAATTGCTTCGTAATAATGTACTTATGCAATTTGCCACCGAATTCATAGGTCGCACTTCTTTCAATTGTATGGTAAAATTATAGTTACGATAGCATATTATTGGTGTGAAAACCCGTAATTTATACAAAAATAAAATAATTTATTATCTTTTTGCATTTACTTTGTGCCAGTGCATTTTACTAAAAAATTTACACTTTTTTCATCTAATTTCAGTTTTTCTTGAAATCGATTGGTTTTTCAAAATAGTTTACTAAACGAAAACGGGGAAATTCCTTCTAGTGAACATCGACACGTTAAGACTTGCTTCTATATTTATATAAATCTGGCCAATTAAAAGAACGTCAAGATTAAAAGTAAAAAAGATTTTGCTGGAAAAACAAAACTTTGAAATTTTTAACATTTCTCTACTTAATTTGATCCATAACTCGAAAACCGTCGATTTGGATAATAAAAGGTTATAATCTAGTTTGTAGATAATTTCACGCTCTTTAAAAAATCTCTAAATAGTTCAGTCATATTGTGTTTTTACCTGACAAGTTGTGGGGTAGTTTTGATTTCTTCGATTCTATATGTTTTTTGGGGTGCTGAATCCGAATCCGAGGTTTCCCAACAAAATTTCGTGACGGAACATAAAAAAAATGCAAAAAAAGGTAAAAAAAAATCATTTTTTGGCGGAGTTTTGCTTATAACTCGAAAACTATTAACTTTTCGTAAATAACCTTCTTATACAAAATGAAAGCTTATAAAATTTGCTACAAATTGCATTACATAGGTTTATTTCTCCGACGAACCGTTCGGGTTCAAGCGCCAGTTGAAAATTTGCGTTTTTCGGCTGTTTCCGCAAAAACCCACTTTTTCCACTCCAAAACTGTAATTTATTATCATTATCCACTACCTTGCATAATGTAACCAATTGCCCCCATGAAGGACATCAGTAAATGAAATCCACCGAGCCTTATAACCACATTTGACAGAGCAGAATCATCTGGACGGCTAGCAAGAATGTCTCGTGCCTTGAGGTAGAGGGGTTGATCAAATGTCACCAGGCAGGTAACTTGGTTTAAGGATTTAGTCTTCTCTACTCCGGTCAACAATGCCGTGAATATTGAATCATAATCACTTGGAGGAGCATTGATAAATGGTTGGTAACTAACAAACGTTAGTTCATATGGAATGTCTCTTGTGACATCTTCCATAAATCCATTCCATCCTAAGAGACCGGGAATGTCTCTGCTTTTCCCATAGAGCCACAGAAGATCAGGTATAGATGGAATCACAGTTCCAGTTGGTGTATTTGATAAAAATTACAGCAAAATAGATTTTTCAACAATATCTCCTTGCCAGTTGATCGTAGGACTAAAATATATGGATAAATCTTATCGAGGGCATAATCTCCTATAACTTTTGACTCAAAATATTTCTCAAATAGGTACCGATCTCTAACTCAGTAAAGTAAAACGTAGGATTGCAATTTCCACAACTTTTTCATGATTATTGGTTATTAATTATTTACGTAGGGGAGTGTCGTATAGGTTGGGACGCCGTATAGGTTGGGACAGCGGAATATCAGCGTTGTTGGTAGTCGTGACACCTATATTATGACTGTCGCAGTAAAGTTTGGTTATAACCTAACGTTTCATGTGCATTAGAACGAAGACGTCGTGTTCATTATGTGTATGCCAAGCAAGTCGTAAATTTTCTTTAAAAAAACATCTTTAAGGTTGTTTCTAAGTGCTGAAATTTTACAAAATTTAAATCAATTATTTCAAGTAGTATGTTCAATGTGTCTTGTATTTAGTGTATTCTCATTGTGTGAAAGAGCAATTTAAATGGGGTGTTGCAGAAAGTAATTTTTAGACTTGTTACAAAATGGCTATTTTGTAAAGGTTGGACACCACTTTTTTTTATTCCAAGACACTGCAATGCCATTTAATCGGTCTTAACATCGATTTTGTCTTCGATCGGACCTTTGCAAGCATCAACTCCAGCCAAAAAATCAAATGGTGGACGAAAGCCGATGAAAAGTAGTATTTTGACGTCGCCCGAAAACATTTCCGAATTGAAGGAAAAGCAAACTACATAAACGAATAAATTGTTTCTTTGAAAGTTTCAATAAATATTCTAATCATAATACCATGCAGTTTTACTTAATTTTTTGCCTTATTTTTCAGATTTTTGATAGTGTCCCAACCTATACGGCAAATTTTTTTTTCCGCTAAAAAAGTTCCCTTCATTAAAATAGATATAACTTTTGACTCGTTTGCGATATCAAATAACTTTCTACAGCAAAGTTGTAGCCAATGATCATACCTTCTTATTGGTTTATAGAAGTTAACATTATTCCCATCCGTTTCAAAACTACACACCAAAAACGAAACCCGTCGACAAAAAACCTTTACGACATTCCCTTACTATTTACTATGACCAACGCATCAAACCCCTCCCCCCACGTTTCATAACAATGTAGAACATAGATTTTTATGTTAAATACAAATAAAAGAATGCATTATTTTCTGTAAATGCATTTTTCCCAAACATCCTTGATAATCTTCAAGATAAATTTTGATTAGATATTAAAATTTCATTTAAAATATTGTACATGGTAGAAAATGTTCAATTCCATTACTACGATAGAATAGAAATTTTTGTAATAAAATTTTGTATTCCAAGGAAATATTACACGTTCTTGATGAATAAATGGTAAACGTGCCTTGAAAATTATTACGAGCTAATTTTTGCAACGAAACTTTCAAATAAATATCGCTATATAATTTTCACATAACTTTTTAAAACGCAACTTTAATCAAATTGAAAATCCCTTAAAACGTATAGAAGTTATTTACTAGTATATTACCATACATACATTTAAACGAATATAAAACTTTTACACCATGTAAATATATTTTCATGTTAACCTCTTACAAAAAATAAAATTTGAATTAATTTCCATTTTTGAAAATAACTTTTTAAATGAAACCACGTTTCCTTCTTTATAAAAGTTGCATGCATCCATTTCAAATATCCTCCTGAGATTTTTAAAAATAAATTTTTCCTTGATTGCTCAAACCGACCAATATGTGAAGTTTGTATTCAGGATCACACGTACTAAAGAGCACAGTCGATGAATAGCTTAGCTACCTTATCACCATCTTATACCTTCCTCGTGCACGTATTTAAAAAAATTAAATATTAAAATTCTAATCGAAATTTCTTTTTTTCAGGAGATGAAGGCTACATCAAAGAACCCCGCAGCCAAGTGCTGCAACAACAGTGGGTCACGTTGACTGCTAGTATGTGGCCTGAGCCTACTGCCTCGACAAGGGGCTGGAGAGTGCCAAGTGATCGACTGCCTTTGCTAGCTGCTATTTTTTGTGGTGCTGCCCTTGTAATTTGTCTCTTATTTGCTTTCATCATTTATAAGTGTTGTATCATGCCTAAACGAGACAAGCATTATAGTAAGTTTATTCTTCAACGGAAATCGTGTAATTTCCTGTAGAAAATTATCAATATGTACCACTCAATTTCTATTTTAATTTGAAAGTGTTATTGATAATTTCCTCATTTGGAAAATTGATTAAGAATCTAAATTAGTTTGCAACGGCTCCGTAATGAAATGATTAAAAGTTTTATGTTGTTTAAAGGTTTACGTAAAACAGAGGGGGGCCTCCCAACTACCCAAGTGCCTCCTGGTGCTCCTCCTGCTTATCCCAGTCAGTCTGTTGTGTACGCAGAACCAAAAGGGAATTCATGGGGTTACAACAATCAATTAGTAACTTCATCGAGCGGGCAAGGTAGTCATTGGGTTTATAGTAGTAGAGTTATTGGGGGACCACAACAGTGTATACAATGTCCAGGAATTTGTCCTGTACCTCGCAGTAGTAGTCATCCGGGATCGAACACGCAACAAGTCAGTTATAAAATATTTTCCTTTTACAATTTCCCTAATAATCTGATAAAACATTTTAGATTGCACAAAGTATTATAACAAACACATCGAGAAAACAACGACCCGTTAGTCAACCCATTCGATTTGGTCCTTGTGATATATCCAATGGTGAACCTGCTCATTCCAATCCTGTGCCAATGCCAGAAATATCAGAATTTTCACCGCAAAGCGCGCAATATGCTTCTAGTAGTGGTAAGCTAAAAAAAAGTCAGTTTTGTAAAATTCAAAATAAAACATTTATTTCTAGTATTAGATGAAATCTCGAAAGACGATGGGACAAGTTCCCTGAAAACGAGAAGTCTTCCTGCTTGGGTACGATCAAAACCAAGGCCGTTATCTACAGAAGACGATTTAAACGATCTTTATGCTAAAGTAAGTAAAATTACGTCCGTAGTTTCCTTTTTGTTCATTTGCAAATTTTCTTTAAAAACTTTGTTTTTCTAGACATTATCATTATTTGTGTTCTTTTTGTTGCAGGTAAACTTTAGCAAAAAAAGAAAAAATCGAATGCGAAACGATGAAGCAGCGATTATAGCGTTAAGTAAATCCAGAAGTCAGTTTTTACACAAGGATACGGATTCTCTGGTGGACAATGAAGCTGTTATAGTTTACGATGAACGTACTGCATTGTAAATTGTTAGGAAAACTTTTACATTTTTTAAATGTATTTTAGATATGTTTTTTTGGTAGTGATTTTATTACTTCTGAAACATATCCTCCTAAATGTTAATCTAATTTACGTACAAAAATTTTGAGAAGAAGCATTTAATTTTTTACTTGATTCTTAAAATTGTATATCAAATATATGAACGAAATTGATATTAATTGTTCTGTGATAATAATTTATTATCAAGTTTTTACTTGTAGAGTAATGAATGCAATACCTTGTATTATTAAACTTAATAGACTGTAAAATAAATATCGTGTAGGTTTTTATTTGTAACTTTCTTATTTTTCCGTATTTTTCTTCGTGTGCCAAACAAGATATTATGTAATGCGTAAGCAGTCAACTCCGCCAAAGCCAAGATGACTTACTAGGAAAATGTTGTGGTCATTCCCAACCTACCCATACCCTACAGATCGATATTAGGCTTTAGATCACAATAATGTATCCGGCTCTAACAGGATTAGAACTGCGGTTTCTCTTTTTTAGTCTGTTGATGTATGGTTTATGCCGCAACGCATTTTTTCGTTAAACAAGATCATCCCAATTTTGAACCGACAAAAAAGACATATTTTTATTACGTGGTAAAATCATTAAAAACAAACTTTGAAATCAGAACGCGGAACCCAATGCAGTTGAAACATCAACTTTTTGCTTACGTAAAGCAATTTAAATATTTAACTGTTCCAAACTCGTGGTGAGAATAAGAATAGTAGGTGACTAGTAAAAAGACAGATTTTTAGAATGCACTTTCTTTATTCATTCAAGTTTTATGTTTTAAAGTGCATTCAGACTTCGTGAATTTACTTACAATCTGACCGGAAATGCAGTAATATAATTTCGATTTTTATCAAAATTCGCAGTCGGATTTACGGTCCGAGTTTTAGTAAGATATTTTGTTTGCTACTACTAAAATAAATTGGCAATAAAAATAAAAACGCAAATTAGGCGCAATTACATTTCGAAACAGTGCAATAATATATTTGATTTAAATATCGCGCGCCAGTGAAGTACAAGTAACGGCACAATGCGGATATGGACAGTAGACAACATAGCGTACGGGGCTGGCATCAAGAAAAGAATGTACGAGTTGATACTTTCCGACTGGCAACGCAGATGGGACGAAGGGGTGGTGGGTAGGACTACCCACCAGTTCATACCCCACTTGGAAAACAAGATGGAATGGGGAACTCCTTCCAGCTTGCCCAGCTCCTCACCGGACATGGCGAGTTTGGCCGGCACCTCAAGTGATTGAGCAAGTCGGAAGACGGACTGTGTCCGGAATGTGGAGTGCTCGATGAGCCTACACATAGGATACAAAAGTGCGAATTATACAGGGAAGAACAGGCGAGGGGGTGGCCTATCATGGCATCTACCTCCCTGCACGCCTCGACCAACTGTATAAAGAAACACCAGCTGACCTTATGTGCAAGATTCTTATAATAAAAACGGTGGCAAGACGGGGCGAAAGCGGGAATGAAAGTCCAGATGCGAGCCGACTAGATTTTAACCAAGATCAACAAGGTGAGGTACCCCTTTCTCGCGAGGTGCCGGATTAATTAATCCGATTGACGCATAGTGAAAGGTTAGCGGGTAACGAACTCCATTCAGCACCTGAAAATGAAGGGAATCTGATTAATTTGGTGTTTGTTTAAATTTCGCTCTTTGATAATGAAAAGGGTCTTTTTTTGTCTTAAACACCTTAAAAAGTTAATTTTGTTTCCAGTGGCTACTTTAAAATTTTTTTACCTGTGGCGCCACCAAAGTTAAGCTTTGGTAAACAACCCTACACTTTGTCTAGAAGACCCTTGAGAGAGGGCGACTAGCTTTTAGATTCAGGTTTAAAGTCAAACCAGTTCAAACCCTTCCCCACAAAAGCATCAATATACGAAAAGAAAATTGACGAACTTCTAGAAGCCCCATTCCAACTGGAACTTCCAATTAAACAATTTAGAGTCAATGAAGTACACAAGTATATAAAAAGCCATACTAACCCAAAGAAAAGTCCAGGCTACGACCTCATAACCGGCAAAGTTCTGCAAGAACTCTCTAGAAAAGCTATTACGCTAATAACATACATCTTCAACGCAATACTTCGTCTCGAGACGTTTCCTGACCAATGGAAAGTAGCACAAATAATCTTGATACACAAAGTAGGAAAACCTCCAGAAAATATTTACAGCAGATCTTCCAACCACCACCAAAACGAAGGTTTGCAGATGATACGGCAATAATGGCTTCTCATAACAGCCCTGCTTAAGCATCAAGCAACTTACAAATTCACCTAGATCAAATACAGATTTGGCTAAAAACCTGGAGAATCCGAGCAAATGAAGAGAAATCTACACACGTCACTTATGCCTTGAAGAAGGACACCCGTCCACAGGTGTCACTAAATGATAAGATGTTACACCAAGCTGATGAAGCAAAGTACCTCGGTATGCATCTTGATAGATGCCTCACGTGGAAGAAGAGGAAGCGACTTGGACTGAAACTTTCGAAGATGTACTGGATGCTGGGACGTAATTCAAAAATATCCCTAGAAAACAAAGTGCTACTGTATAAGGCCCTACTGAAGCCGGTATGGACATAAGGGATCCAGCTATGCGATACAGCGTTATCAATCAAGAGTACTGAGGCTCGCTAATGATCCTCGGTATGTAGCAAATTCCGTTATCCACAATGATTTGGGAGTAGGTATTGTAAAAACTGAAATTGCTAGATTCAGTCAAAATTGCCAAAACAGGTTAAGTGCACATCCAAACATACTGGCAGCAAGGTTGCTGAATGATTGGTAGTCAAGCTCGAAGATTAAAACGACACAAACCCCTAGATTTAACTCAAAGGTCTTCCTGATCTTTACAGCGAAGTGTCTCAAAATGTTAAACAACTGTGGTGCTACGTTTGTTATTATGATTTTTCCTCATTTCTTTTTTTAAATTGAAGATGACTTGAAGTCAAATTTTAACTAGCGAACCGGAGGTGAAGGAGATGTCATTGGATATTTCTTCTCGTACTTGTTATTATTGTAATAAAACCATTTGCTAAATGTTATTAGATGTAACAGATTGTAAATAAATATCTTCTTCTTCTTCGCGTGCCTATCCGTTACCGGATGTTGGCGACCTCTCTCCTATGTATGTGTTGTGCATTTGTAGTACTATCACACACATAGGGGACCTACTTGTTTAACGCGGGCTCCGAACCGCGGGAAGTGTATACACTTCATCTCCAGAGAGGCTGTTCTAAGCATATTACACCTCGGTGGTTTGCCATTGCCTTCCGAGGGGAGACGGTCAGAATAAAGTTTTTACTGAGCCCGGAGTTGAACCGGGCATTCCGCATTAGCAGCAATGCACTTAACTGCTTCAGCTGATCACCGTCTCTAAATAAATAAATATAAAGGATGTTAAAAAAAAGTTTAGGGCCGGTTCCACCAACTCTGATTAAATCGTTGGTTAACTAATCACGATTAATGATTAACCGTGATTAAGTTCAGAACTTAACTAACATTAATTTAAAAGCGTTCCACAAAGCGCTTAGTATCTATGATTAGTTGACTGCTTTTATTTCGTGTATGCTCGGGTATAAACTTGCAAAAGCTGCTCTGATTGGTTGGATATGCAGTTACATTAAACTTGTACTAATGGTGATTGGTAGTAGTGCTATTTATGATATTAGAAGAAGGAAAAATTAACAGAAAATCCATTTGTTCAGATGTTATTTCTGATGGTGTGGTAGGAAGCTTTATATAATATGTTGGTCGCAATCTGGCAATTGCTCTTGTCACCCTATGAACAATTTGAGTACGCTGGTTTTACTGACTCCTGCAAAGTCGCTGATTGCAAGTAGATGCGATCCTGTAGCATAATATCGCAAAGCAAGCAGCAGTTCCTTTTTAGGAGGAATCGCGTAATTTCTTAATGTACTTTGTTTTAACTCGTGCTGTACTATCTCCAAAAGTAGATCCTCTACGGTAGCTTTTTGCAGGCGAAATCGTCGAAAAAATTCAAGATCGTCGTGGATTTCGTGAAAGTTGGGTTTTGCATTTATCACTCGCGGTCTTCTATAAACTGCATTTACAATATCTTCATCATCTGAAGAAGATAAGATATTATTGTAAAACATTATTGTAAATAATATCCAAAACTAATCACTTTAACTAATTTTTTAACACATAAATACGATGTTCACGTTTTGCTTTTAAGGCTATGTGTATTCAAACTGTCAACATTATCTTCACTCAATTGAAAGAAATGCGAATGCACCGGCCATTAACCGTGATTAAACTCGTCTAATAGCCCAAAATCTGTTGATTAGTTTGAAGTCTAGTTAACCATGATTATTAAACTGCCAAAATCGAAAAGATGGTGGAACGCTCTTTTTCATTTAACCGTGATTAAATCCAACTAATCATGATTAAAGTATTTAATCAGAGTTGGTGGAACCGGCCTTTACAGTCGGAATTTCGTAGATTTTTTGACTGTAATTCAATAAAATTTATGATCGAAAGTGATAAATTAAGATAGGACGACATTAAGCACATAAGTGATTAAATTTATTTTTTTAGTATTTTATTTTATGCAGTATTGTTTCGCTTAAAAACTCCTAGATTTCAGTTTTCAATTTAATGGATTCTTAGGTAGCTTGCTAGGCTGGCCCGTCGATGTGTCTGTACCCTGTTTTTTATTGTTATGAAGGTAAATCATTAACACAGGGAATCAGCGCCTTAGCAAGCTCTTCTGGCGCCTGAGGTAAATTTGAATATATGCGCCCCTCCCTCCCAAAATATTCTTATCATTTTGAAAATTTTAAACTATTATTTATATATAGTACAGTACAGGAAACAGGATCTCAGGTATGCGGAACAATAAATTTGCGACATTTTTGCTTCCAATGTATATATTACAACCAGTCCATCTAGTTTTTGAGGTAGGTCATTTACCCTCAAATATGTTGCGTGACTTTAACCCTGTGTTCTTGTTTTTTGTAGTCTTGAGGATGGGTACAATATAGTCCCGAAACGTCGACTTAAAAACATAGTTTTATTTATTGTTGCTCATACCTGAGATCCTGTTTCCTGTATTATTTATTGGGTTTTGTCGAGGTTAAGCGCCCCCATTGCAATCACCCTTGCTACAGCGCTGACTTAGAGTAATGAAAACAAATGGATGCTTATCGGGAACTCATTTAGGACCGGGGGGCTCTATAAAGGGGACCCAGCGGGCTACACTTAATTTATCGCGAAAGAAAAACTTTCACTTTTACGCCCCTCGTTATTAAGAAGAACGGTACTGGATAGTTATGAAAAATATCACCTGTTGCCCCCCCCCCGGATTACAAACGAAAATTGCAAAAGATTCAATGAAAAATAATAAACTTTTGATGGTTCTGAATAATGGCAAGTGTACCTGGGGGGTATTCCATACCCCACAGGCCCCGGTCATGTAATATCGATTTTTATCGTTGGGAACTTTGTTACCTCACAAATCGCAAACAAGACACCTTTCGAACAAAACTAAATAGGGTGACTAGCTCTAGCCGCGAAGGGGGTGGGTGGATTGAACGAGCAAAAGGGCTTGTGACGAACCGTCGCGATTTGAGGGTCTCTCATCAACGATTGGGCGATCCACAATCGTGCTCCGGGATATTGTCACTAACGGGGGGGGGGTAAATTTACACGAGGGGTAGTTAAATGGGCGCCACGTGAACAAAACCGGAGTTTATTCGAAGGGGGATGTAAAATCGCCCTTCCAAGCTGGTTCACGACAACTTCCTGATCCTTCACGCTAATTCTCACCCTGGGAAAATCTTCCTGAACAACCTTACCTTTACAGTAGACAGATTTTGCTTCGGCAAAAATAGCTAAACATAACACACATATGACGACAATAAAACACATAAATAAACAGTAACACAGATATAATAAAAACGGAATAAACAAGGGGTTTTGACAAAATACAACAATTTATTGTACAATCAAATTTACAAACACAATTGTCGAATGACAAAATATTTACATAATATGTAAATATCAAGTCAAGTCAAACGATAAAAATATTAATGTTGGAACACCAACAGCTGTTCATGAAATGGAACAGGCGCAATGGTTGGTTTATTAAACCACAAAGATTAAATGCAGAAATCCCCATAAGTGAGAGTATAAACTTGACATGAAACACAATTCTAATCGTTACGTTACTGCAATAAACAAACTTTAAAACACTAACAGCATACGTGTGGTAACACCACATCCAACTAAATATTAATACATAAACAAAAGGAATACAAGAGGGCGAATTCGTCTTGCACGGTAGAACTGAAAGTTCCTTAAAATGTTGTGGTCAATGGGGCCACTATGCACAATAACACTTAATAATAATAAAAATGCTTACGTAATATTTTACATGAAGGCTTCTCGTCTTTAGGGTCGGTCTTCCAGGCAGATGTTTTCCCAGCGTGAGAATATCGATAAATGTCGATTGATTGAATCCCTCCAATGATTGAGGTGATAAAAAAATGCGATACCAATAAATACTCCTCCGAGGTGCGTTCGATTTCTTCTACGGGTTTCCCTCTCAAACGAGGATTCAGGTGCGAAGTAATTTCGCCGTAATATGGGGGTTATAATTCTCCCATTTATCCGAAAAATGAAGAAACAAAACTCGAACAAGTGACTTTTGACATGATTCCCCGCTTTTCCGATCTAGACTGAGTTCGACACTGTATTTAGTAACAAATAACACGCCGATACGGTACGTAACGTAAATGTTCGCACACAAAAATAGTTGGTAAAGAAATTAACCAAACTATTCTACCAAACCGTTTGGTTTTTAAACGAACCACTTTAAAAAGAGTTCCACAAAACTCTGTGATAACGACAACGAAATATTTAAATGGAACGATATAAAATAATTATTATAATTATTATAGCGGCACGAAACGAGAGTAATTCATAAGCGATACGAAATATTTAATTTAGTCAATACAGCTGGTTTAAATAGCGTAGAAAAAGTACAATGAACTAACTTTAAATAACATCCATATTAATATGTTTAATTTACACCGCGAAATGGTTTAAATTTAATAAGTGTGAACTTGCCTGGATTACACTAACTAGGTTTTAAACGTACAAGTCCCGATAATTTAATTTACTGAAGTAAATTTGTTAATTCCGCTTTAAAAGCGATCACCCAACTGTCGGGCATAATTTCTAGTAGCACTGGTGGATGTTCGAGAGAAGTCCCTGTTTGCAGCGAAGTGCATGCTAATTATATTAAAACTCCCGTAAAATCTGAGCAAAGAAATGCATTTTAGGGGATCCTAAGATTCTCCTTACGCGGCGATCCGAGATTTTAATTGGCCCCCGCTTTTGAAAGGACCGTGAAACAAAAGACAGCATATATGCAATCAACCTGGATTGGTTCAAATTGACATGTTTTTCTCCTACTTGCCATCGAAAAATCTTACAAAGAGACGCAAAGTTTGGTTCCACATCTGCTGTACAGATATGCTTTTTGTGATCAAAGTTAATTCGTTATCAGCACTACCAGCCGTGTTTTTAACATTTTTTGTTACTTTTAAGCAAGCAAATTTCAACATAATCTTGCAATAAACCTCGATTTCAACCTTTTTCTACATCTGTCGGGCGATAAGATTCGAAAATAACAACCTTTCTCACGTGCATGTGGGCAACCGAATGCATGTCTACTCTATCCCACGGGTAAACGTCCGTACGTTGATATCTTATGCTTTTATTATCGCATATAAATTTAGCTGCGTGAATACAAAATCAATTCATTATTCTAATGTGCATCGGTCAGCACAAAATTTCGCCGATAGATTTATGCTATGTCAACTCGACTTTGTTCTTTCATGATGTGTAAATTCAATGATACGTAAACCAACATTATTACAACGAGATTATATACTTTGGTCGGCAATATTTTGAGCGGGAAAATTTTAACTAAGATATTGGATTGTATAAATTTTAATTTAAAATAACTGACTTCAGATTAACCTAATAATATTCAAATTTTAAAAACGTTGCCACGATGAAAATAATTTCTATTATTTAACCAAAACCAAACTACAAAAATTTTTGTGTGCGCGAGCGTAAAATTCACGTTACAACTTCTGAAGATATTATACCGGGTGACCGGCCGAAAACTGAACATAGGGAAATAACATGGGAAATTGATTTTTTGCCATTCCGGGGGTAAAGTACTTACTTTTTACCCCGGTTTGCGGGCGTAAAGGGGCACTTTTTTACCCTGCGGGAGTAAAGTTCAAAAATAGGGGGGTGAGCGGGAGTAAAGTTAAAAAATAGGGGGGTGAGCGGGAAATAAAGTCACCAGATGACTGGTGACTTTAGTTTAGTAACGGCCTTAACCATGGAATAGTGCGACCACAAGGTCGATGACTTCAACGTTTTAGCCTTCTCGTAAAAAAATGCCAAAAACACGTATTCACTAAAATAATCTGACAATTCTTTATTCTGGCACCACTGCACAAAAGCGTCGTACTGTTTTTGGTAAACTTTTCTTGATTTTGCCGGCAACAGTTCCACCAACGCCATCTTCGCTGCTTCGGCAATTTCTACGTTCTCGCTCATGGTACGTGTTGCTCTTTCAAAGGCACAAATTTAAATGAAATGAAGCATTGGAATCAATGGCATTGGTAGAATCAGGGGTGCCAACTGCTATTTCTTAGTAATTTTTAGTAGTATAGTTGGTAATATTACTAGTGCTATTTTGCGATTTATCGACCACGTGTAGGTATTATAAAAAAAAAGCGTTAAATTTTTGCTTTAATTTCTAAACTGGCGAAGTTCCTACTTTACCTCTCGGAATGGCAAAAAACAGTATATGCACGACGGTAGTAAAGTGACTTTTGGCCCACGGGTAATTGTTTCACTCGGCTGGCGCCTCGTGTAAACAATCCTTTACCCTCGGGCCAAAAAAGTGTCACTTTGCTACCTTGGTGCATAATGTACTATTTTTACAAAAACAACTTAAAAAATTGGCTATGTGAACATTGCATAACTTTCCCCATTCAGATCTAGCGTCACAAATTATTTTTCGGTAAAACAAATGAATAATAATAAAAACACAATATTGTGCGATTAATACTATTTTTTCACATCCTAAAAAATTATAATAATATGCTGGTTAATTTTATAAAAAAGTTCAAAAATACATTTAAAAAAAAATGTTTGAAAAATTTTTTCGACGTTTTTTGCCGACCCACGAAAAGGGTGGAGGGGTGGGGGGAATTTTAAAATTTTTTTAGTTTTGTCAAAAAACTATTTTCCCTAAAAACCGGTTGGAGGCGGCGGGGGTCGGGGGCGGTTGCCACCTCCGCCCCCCATCCATAGCCACCACTACCCGGGTCCTAGCCCGCTCGGTTCCGGAGTTATGGTGTTTGAAGGGAAGTTAACTGCCCTTGCGATGGTCGAAATTTGTGTGACGAATTTGCGTTAATAATTTGTGTGACGAACGATTTTTTTCGGTTAACTGCCCGTGCAATACCCGTGCGATAAGAAGCATAGCTTCAAAAAAGTGCTAAAATCAAAATCCATCAAACGACCTGTCAAAATTTATTAATTTTTAAAATTATCCGATATTAACTTCGACGTGCTTTTTTTTCTTTCTCTGTCGTTTAATGTGTGTGCGAGTGCAACGGGAGAGGGTACGATTAAAAAAAGCATCCGGTTTAGTATGGTAAATGGTGGTCCAAAAGTAATAAACACCGTACTTTTTTTCATTTCGTTCACCATTTCCCTAATTTTGAACGGATTTTTACCATTTTTATCTGGCCTCTAAGTTTAGCCGTGATATACGTGTATACCAAATTTCATGACATTGTGTTTAGCGGTTTAAGCTGTGCGATTGATACTAATTTTTTCTCACAGAGTTACACACACACATACATACACACACACCTACACGTCTCATAATATTTGTGACATATCATGAATAACCCTCAATTGTGGCATTATCGTTAAAATTAGAACTGGGAATGCGCCATCTCTTAGTAAATGCATACATTCGGAAAATTTCAAGATACCTTCCATAGGAAGAAATCTGCAATATACTTTTAATGTGGCTACTCCGCCACACATATGTGGTTACATGATCTGTGTATTGAAGTAGCCACAAATATTTGTACACCAGAATCGTGTTAAAATGGGACGCCAGAAATATTACCATACATATTCGTGTATAACTGCTATGTTGCCACGTTTATTAAACTAAATTATTGAAATAATATAATCTGAAATATTAACTTTACTAATTTTTTAATTTATCTATCGAGTAATTTCTATTGATTATCTTTTTAAATAAATTCAATTTCGTAAATAATCGAAGATTTAATGTTAAGTAACTTAAGTTGCTATCGTCGCCGTCGGTCTAATACCTCAAAGCCCCAAAAACTATTTTTTTCAAGAAGAGGGAAAGACGTTTACCTACATATCATTATTATAAATATTTACTATTGATTTAAACCAATATTAGGGTCCCCCAAGACTTTACTCATTATTTTGTAGAATATAGTTTTTCTTTTTCTTATGAACTAAAATTCCTTTCCTCAAAAGTCTCAAATGTAGAAGACAGTTTATAGTATCAATCTATAATAATTTAAACTTTTAAATTATAATAATTTTTCTTGTGATACTTACTCGTATATGTTTTTTTACTAAGAATAAATTTTGTACATATTACATACATTATTTTTTTATAATTCGCCATCCTTAGACAACCGACCCCCCCCTCCCCCAATAATATGCTACATGGGGCCCCTGAAATGTAATTAGCATCAGACCTCAAAAAGTCACCATCCGCCACTAGAGTAAAATTCAAGTAAAGTTGGACCAGGAATTTTCGGTTTTCGCTGCATAGTTCTTTTTCTGTTCATCTGACGCGAAAATAGTCTATAGATAAGTGAAACTAGACTCAATTATCTGTAATTCCATTCATAAAACAACTTGGTAGCTATATTAGGGCCCCAGCTGTAAGCTTTCGAACTTAATTGACAGTTCCATCTTTACTTGAATTTTACTCTAGTACCAAGTTGTCGACTTTGTACGTGATTGGTATTCATCCTTCTT
The DNA here is from genome assembly GCA_932274525.1 of Podabrus alpinus. Lineage (NCBI taxonomy): Eukaryota > Metazoa > Arthropoda > Insecta > Coleoptera > Cantharidae > Podabrus > Podabrus alpinus. The sequence goes on along the minus strand of OW026451.1, from coordinate 46,492,176 downwards.
CTTCTTCTATGTGCCATGCTTCCATTCCTATGCTTGTGATGTGCGTTTTTAAAATTTATCACAAACATAGGGGACCTACTGGTTAACGTGGGCTTCGAACCACGGGAAGTGTAATACACTTCATTTCAAGAAGGCTTTTCTTGGCAGATACACCTCGGTGGTTTGCCATTGTCTTCCGAGGGGAGACGGTCAGACTAAAGTTTTTACTATGCCAGAATCGAACTGTGGCTTTCCGCTTAGCAGTCAAACGCACTACTGCTAGGCATACGACCGTCTCATTCATCCTATTGAACCTAAATCAATTCAGTTTCTAGCGAAATATAGTTATGGGCAGCACTCTAGAAAGAAGAATGCTGTCAATAGTTCTTTCATGTGTTTCTACGATTCATACAATGCAAGGTAGTACTGTCGATTATGCTGTTGTCTATTTGGGACCAAAATTATGTTAGTTTATTAACTCGTGATAATTATTAAATAATATTGTTTTAAAATATTTCGAGTTATAATTAATTCATTTTTTAATTATTTTCTGAAGAACGGAATATAGTTCGAAAGCTTAATAAAATATTAAAAAATGAATTAGGTAATTATAATTCAAAATTATTTAGGTACCCAAGGACAAGTGTATGTCGCACCAAGTCGAGTTCGACCATTAGATGGCATTCAAATTGAAGAACTCGATTGCACAAAATTAACAGGCAAAAACAACCATGCAATCAAGACTTTAAAAGAAATGAATCACTTAAAAAATTTGTTTTAAAGTTATGAATAGGTAGTACAGTGAAACTTCCCCTAGCAGATACGACGGGGAATGATATTTTGTCCGTTAGAGAAAAGTGTCCACTAAAGGCAGAAAACAGATTTTTGAGAAAAAAAAGTACAACATTATAATTACAAAGTTTAATAATAAGTTTTTATAAGTTTAGTATAATTATTATTTATTACCTAATTAAAAAGTACAAAAAATCAAAAATCTTGAAAATTCAAATTGAAATTCTTGGAAAACAAGCGTAATAAAAAAGGAAGTAAAAAGTAAACATTTCAACATATTAAGTGCAAAAAGCCATTTATTTCTTAAGCGTTTTTTTAATTTTGTCAATTTGGTTTTTCACACAAAATTTAACATCAGTCCAACTTCTGTTATTCAGTGAAGAATATTTTTGTATGCAGTTAGTACAATCTGCCTTTCCTGGTACAATGCCTTTTGTAATTTTCCCTTTGAAAAATTTAAAAACGGCATCTTTTTCTTCACTTGACCATGGCCGTTTAACTCCTTTTTTTGATAATTTTTTTCCTGTAATAAATTTGATTATTTTTATATAATTCAAAAATACTATAAGTACCTATGATTTTATACTTACTTTTTGTCACAACTGCTGGCGATGTCAATACCCGATCTTCATCAGCATGTTTGTTATCGTCATGTGAATCTTCATTGTCATATGCATCTTCATCCTCCTCTTTATCATTTTCTACTTCATCCACATCTGGCATATCTGTAAATAACACAAGAAATAAGTATAAAAAAAGTAATATTGTTATATAAAATTACCGTTCAAATTTATTTCCTCGAGTTTCTTCCCAGCAAATTTGTTTGCCTGACCTTCGTCTACCACCATCAATAATCGACTTACTTTGGTCAATTCAACCGCACTTTCGTGGAGGCGATAGTAATCTCTATGCACTCTAATATTTATGCTTATTTTAATGTGATGCCAAATATGCTTCTTCAACATAAACCCTAAACAATTAGGACAAGGGCCATAATCACTAAATTTGTTAAATTTTAATTCGTCTTCGGTAGGACGTCTAACAAGAATAAGTTCGCCCTGTTTGGTAGATAATACGTTTACATTGTGGTAGAAATCTCCCGATCTTATGAGGGTTGCAAAGCCATTTCTTCTAGATTTAGATTTTTTTGGCATTGCCAACAATTTTGCAACGCTATTTTCTGATCCATGCATTACCTCCAAATGCCTTGCCGAATTTAAAATTATTTTTTGGCAAAAATAACATGAATGCCCCTTATTTCTAATACGCTTTCTATTTGCTTTTCTTGCTGCGGAAATGTTAACTTTATTAGGTTGCATAGAAGAAGTACACACTTGTTCATTTTGTATTACTTTACTTGCTTCGGAAATGTTAACTATATTAGGTTCCATGGAAGAAGTACCCACTTGTTCATTTTGTATTAATTTATTGTGGTTGGGGGCATATGACAGTTCATTGAGGTTTATATCTGCAGGTGGAGGGTTGGAGGTATGTTCATTAGAGAGTTTCAAACTTTCTTCAAATTTCAGCGACTTATGAGATTCTTCGTCACTTTCATTTTGATATATTATGCTGCAATCCGACGGAAGATACTCACTTCCACTACTTTTGTCTTCAGACCAATCATCTAAATCTAAAATTTAAGAGAATTCCGTGAGGTTTAAAGAATTGTTGTCATCATGCTTACACAGAGAAAATTTTTTGGTGTTTTGAAGTAATTTTTATTTCAAATTGAACCCCAAATCAATCTCACCAATTTGAAGTAAAATTTATTTTAAATTTACTAAAAATTTTTTAAAATTATTTAATTAAAATTTATTTACTTCAAATTGGTGCGAGTAAAAATTTTTCTCAGCGTAGTTTTACCATTTGCTGAAGAATTTTCATAATGCGAAGTACTCGTTATTTCTTCCAACTGGCAGTTAGTATCCGATTTCGAAACATCCTCCAAGGAATATGGTTGGCTTTTTTTGATAATAACTTGCGAAAGAATCTTTATTTGATTAGGGGCATCTGAAATTCAACACATATTTAACATTAGTACTTCTGAAAGCTGTATTATTAGACGCTCACAATTTTTTTTTAATTTTAAAAATTTGGAACGCTGTGGATTGAAATAAAATCCAAGTATTTCTTCATGCTGCACAATCTTTAAATTTTGAAATTGCATTTAGCAACAAAGTAAATAATAGTTTGGTTTAAATATGTTAATTATTTTTGTCATAAATGTTATATTTATCTACATATTATTATTATTATTTAAATGAAATCAATTTATGACAAAAATAATTAATATTAAAGTTTAACAAAAATATGTATTAGTTTCCTGCATTACTAAACACAAAATTAAATTCCAAGATATCAGGATAGTTGCAAAAATACTTTTGTTTTATTTCAATCCATAAGGGTTGTGCAGTAGCATAACCAGAATGTCATTGGGTGGGCATAATTCTTACGATGAAAAAGAATGCCACAAGAGAATTTTTTTTAGAATTTAATATTTTCCTATATTATTTTTTGATATGCTTGGCCCTCATAGCCCTCTCTGATTATGCCACTGATGATGTTCACCTAATGTAAAAAAATGGTGTAAACAGTGATCTGAAATATCAATTTTCCCCCAATTTTAAAATATTTTTATAAAATATCCCCCCCCAAATTCTGACAACCAGAACATTATATACTGAAAAAACTTACTTTTAACGTTTCCTAGAGGCTGCCTGCTAGATCCTTCATTAATCCTTGCGGGCGCAATTCCATTACTGGATAACATACGCATTATCTTTGAGGATCTGGTGTTCATGGTGGATAAAACTGAAAATTTATAAATACTTTACTTTAACAGGAATCTATAGCAACACAATCTTATAAACCGAGATCCCAGCTTCCCATGACACAAGTAATTTAGGCAAAGCTGAAATATTGTGAATCAATAGTTTAATATGCAATTAAGAAGGTATGCGTATTTGCTAGTTTGAAACCGGCAGCCTATTATGGGTAGAAGGGACTAAAGGTACATAAAAACCTTACCCACTTAAGTTAAAGTAGAAAAGCTGGTTTTTACATATATGTTTTACAGAATATTGTCAAAAACCTACATTCATTATTGCCAGACGCTTTCCGAGCGTCATAACTTCCGACAGACGCTTTAAAGATCGTTCCGAAAAAAGTTCCGCTTTCACGCTCGCACTCACAGCGGAACTTTTTTCGGAACGATCTTTAAAGTGTCTGTCGGAAGTTAAGACGCTCGGAAAGCGTCTGGCAATAATGAATGTAGGTTTTTGACAATATTCTGTAAAACATATGTAAAAACCAGCTTTTCTACTTTAACTTAAGTGGGTAAGGTTTTTATGTACCTTTAGTCCCTGCTACCCATAATAGGACCTCCATCAAGTTAGCCCCCCTTTAATCGAATTTTTAACTTTTTCTTATGCCAAACGTTTGGCAATCGTTAGGTAAGATTTGGTAGTTCGATTAAAAGTTTTGGTAGTTCTTTGTTTTTTCGTAATTAACCAATCAAATTTTTTTGTCAAGTTAGCCCCCCTTCAATCGATTTTGTAACATTTTTTTAGCTCATTTGATCGATTATAATACGCAGAGGTTTGGTACCCCAATAAAAAGTTTTGGTAGTTTCTAATTTGGTGGTAAATAATTAATTAAGTTGGAAGTTTACTTATACGCACGCGCTAAACTTCACGTGTATACAACAATAATTGTTTATTGCCAATTTGGTCTAATTTAAACCTTTTTTTAATGCCAAGCGATAGTTCATCGTCATGGAAGGTTTATTACTTCGATTAAAAGTTTTGGTATTCTTTGTTTTTTCGTAATTAGTTAACTAATTAAATTTTTTTGTCAAGTTAGCCCCTTTCAATCGATTTTTCAACTTTGGTTTAGCTCGTTTGATAGATTATAATAATATGTAGAAGTATAGTAGCCCTATAAAAAGTTTTCGTAGTCACTAATTTGGTCAAATGATTAATTAATTTTTAAGATGAATCATTTATACAACAAACATGAAAAATGTAACTATGCATTATACAAAAAGTTTGCGCTGCATTCTAATAAGATGATTTAATAAGATTATAACGACACTTGATATGAATAACATTGTAACTTTATTTTGCTTATTTTACATGAGGGCATTTTAAAGATTTTTTGCTACATATAATTTGCAATAAGAATGATGTTATTTTGTTAAATTAACAGTATTTTTAATTGAGATAGGACGACGATTCATAAACCAAAATTATAGTTTGTTCTTTGGGGAAGCCGTTTACAGCATAGTTGGATAACATTGTAACTTGAGTTATGCTCAAGTTACTGAATTATTTAATCAATTAATTAATTATTTGACCAAATTAGTGACTACGAAAACTTTTTATAGGGCTACCATACTTCTTTCTACATATTATAATCTATCAAATGAGCTAAACAAAAGTTGAAAAATCGATTGAAGGGGGCTAACTTGACAAAAAAATTTGATTAGTTAACTAATTACGAAAAAACAATGAACTACCAAAACTTTTAATCGAACTAATAAACCTTTCATGACGATGACCTATCGCTTGGCATTAAAAAAAAGTTAAAAAATGTTTTAAATTAGGCCAAATTGGCAATAAACAATTATTGTTGTATATACTACGTGAAGTTTAGCGCGTGCGTATAAGTAAACTTCCAACTTAATTAATTATTTACCACCAAATTAGAAACTATCAAAACTTTTTATTGGGGTACCAAACCTCTGCGTATTATAATCGATCAAATGAGCTAAAAAAAAGTTAAAAAATCGATTGAAGGGGGGCTAACTTGACAAAAAAAATTGATTGGTTTATTACGAAAACACAAAGAACTACCAAAACTTTTAATCGAACTACCAAATCTTACCTAACGATTACCAAACGTTTGGCATAAGAAAAAGTTAAAAATTCGATTGAAGGGGGGCTAACTTGATGGAGGTCATAATAGGCTGCCGGTTTCAAACTAGCAAATACGCATACCTTCTTAATTGCATATTAAACTATTGATTCACAATATTTCAGCTTTGCCTAAATTACTTGTGTCATGGGAAGCTGGGAAGCTTGGCCTGGGGGGAAGGCCAACTTCAAGGACGTCAGTCAAATAGCGGGAAAACATTTCAATTTTGTAACATCTAATATCTATGTTTTTAAGTAAATAATGTTTTAATTTACAGTAGAATTCGCTTATAATGACATTGAAGGGAGATTAAAATTGATGTCATAGTAAACGGACAAGCTATACAGCTCCACCAAGCTTATTTTTGAATGTACATTTTCATTTTTTGATAATCGTTAATCGTCGAATGACTAACGCCAAGTTCTTTTGCAAGAGACGAGTTTGATTCCATTTTCCAGTCTGCATAATATTGCACCTTTTTCTGCAATGGTAAATGCTTTACGACGTTATCACGCCGTCGAGGTATTTTTCGGGTCAAAACGCTAAACTATGTACTTCACAGAAAGAACCGACGCGACGGTTCTTTCCCGCCTAGATATTTCTTGGCATATGAAACAATCGCAATAGGTATTACGCAATCGTTATTATGACCGGATCAATTTTCATGAAAGCATGCAAAAATGGGCAAATTTAAGCGATATGTAAGTTCCTATATATGAATACCAAACTTTACTCCAGTTGCGACATACATAATAATAAACGGTAGGTTATTTTAAGCGGATTCTACTGTATATAAACGAAAACCTTCAACCAACACTATCTCCTAATATGAATTTACATAAAATAAAACTTAAAGAATTTTTATGATAACTTAAAAACTTAAAATTACACTTACCTTATACTTGTCTTATGAGAGCGATGTACAAAACTATATAAATTCACTAAAATGTAGCTTCAATTAACAACAAAACTACTGATGTCACTCGTTCACTAGTTAACAACGTATGAAGTTAGAAGTATCACCGTGTATCACGAAGAAAAAGTTGCTTTCTGTGCAAAATCACCCGATCCACGCCTACGCGACGGCGACGCCACGGCCGGTTCAAGACGGTGTGATATTTAATTTCAGATAAACTTGATTATACTATTAATATAATCGTATAATGCAAAGCTACGAAAAATAAATTATTATTTTACAAAAATTAATATTCTGCGCTAGAGAAAACCTCAAAAAATTGAACCAAAACGAAGCAATTATTTTTACGTCCGTTGGTAATTTTTATTCTTATTACGTAGCGTAAAAAACGTTGGTTGATGATTAACAGCTGATGTGATAACATATGCTATTTTTAGAACAATAACGAATATGCCTGTGTCTAGTCCTGACCGCTACATGCTCGGAGCTCATCTATTATTGCAATTCTTGGACACTACTTTCTATTTTGCAATTAGAATTCATTTTATACCTAATCAAAAATTCATCATCTATTTATGCTTAACTAATTTATTGTTCTATGTCAGGGATGGCGAACCAATGGCACGCGTGCCACAAGTGGCACGTTTGAAAATTTTGATGGCACGCACAAAAACAAAATTTTTTTTTTTATAAGTTATCTTTTTTGATAGAAATGAATTAAAAATTATTAATCTACACTTAATTTATAATTTATGATATAAATTTGTAGTACTGAATACCTAGTATGTATCTTAGTATGTTAACTAGAACCGTGAATTAAATATAAAACTACAAGGTGTTAATAAAACAGTCATTATAATGTTTGACTTAATCAAAGCGTTCGAAGTCAAATTACAGATTTTTAATCGTGATATTCTTTCAAATTCATATAGTAAATATTTTAATATTCTGCGCTAGAGAAAACCTCAAAAAATTGAACCAAAACGAAGCAATTATTTTTACGTCCGTTATTACGCATTATATCATGCCTAAGAGACGAAAGAGTTACAAAATGTGAGTAACCGGTGAGGTGAGAATTAGTAAAATCAGGGAGTCAAATGTGATGTCTGCATAAAATCTGATTTTCAAATAGCCATAAAAATTATAGGATAATGAACAATTTTCTGTATTTTTACAAAAGACATCAAGTTTGATTAAAGATATATGAAACAGGCGCGGATACAGGATTTCGTTAAGGGGGGGGGGATTCCGGATTTCGTAAATATTCCATAACGTCAGATCGGTACCAGCTAATTTTCAAGAAATGTTATTCTAATTTTTATTAACTACAAACCTAATGGCGAAATTACGTCAGACGACGGCGATTAGATTATTTATTGCCGTGTTTTAAACCTACAGCAATATTATTTTTAATAGTTTTCTCACGCCTTATTTTAATGCACAAGTAAAGTAAACTCAAAATTTAATCATAACACTTAAACGTGCTTAAACTTACCACTTACTTACCAGAAATACAAAATTAAAATTACTAGCAATAATTATTCTTTTTTTTTCGTAAAAATATGCAAGCATAACTTTATCGCGTTCGTTTACCACGTTACTCTGCTTATATTATACTTGTAAACATTTTCGTACTGATTTTGATTTTCTGCTACCATCGCAACTTGTTCCATAACTGCGAGGTTTTGTTATAAATTCTCCATTTTTGCCAAAATCGTTCACATGACTGCTATAAATGCAAAATGAACCGACTTGATCTGGCTTACAGCTTATACGCTTAGTAGAGCTCGTGTCAAGTAAAGTTGGATCAGGAATTTTCGGTTTTCGCTGCATAATTCTTTTTCTGCTCATCTGGCGCAAAAATAGTTTACCATATAGATAAGTGAAACTAGACTCAATTATCTGCAATTCTATGCATAAAACAATTTTGTAGCTATATTAGGGGCCAAGCTGTAAACTTTCCAACTTCATTGACGGTTCCAACTTTACTTCACACGAGCTCTATAGTACAGGTGCAAATTAGATATAAGATATAATATACCAATCTTCTCAACAGTCATTTACCAACTAAAAAGTACCACAAATTTTTTTTATAAAATTGAGTTACCCATATACAACCCAGCAAAATTCCCGAAAGCAAGTTGCTCGGAGCAGAATAAATTACAACAAACTGAACATAATCCTTACGGAAACTAAAATCATTTGCAGTTTAATTATATCGGACAGTAATTAAATTACTTACGGTATATTAAGTTTTATTAAAAAGACCAACGAATTAAGAATGCTTTCACGGGACAAACACTTCTTTGTCCCGTTAAATAATTCTAAAAGCAAGGAGCTATGATTTTTTGAATAATTAATTATTAAATAATAAGAAGCAAATTAAACATTGCCATGTACTTAATAAAATTTCAATTCTCGGTAATGTAATATAATATATACTAGTACGCAACTAATATGGTAATTATGTAGCAACGTCGATTTTAGGATCATTAGTCATTACTCATTACATTTTCGTTTCCATTATGGTCAAACGGCCCTTATTTTTGGTTCTCTTCGATAATTCAATCCGGATCGGCTCTGATCGCAATTGATCCGGATTATCGACGTTCTACTGTAATAAAAGTTATTGCTGATCATTATAATCTTATTAGTTCAGTCAAATTAGATTAAAATATAGCGAATAGAAAAAATAACTGGTAAAAAGCTATAAATTGGTGGATGCCTTTACCTTGGCATACTATTGAACATACTAAAAGTCCTGATGTCTATATGCACGGCTCGATCCGCCATCTTGGAAAAAGGGTGCTCCAAGTCAGGTTATTTCTTATATCTCGGTAATCGTTGATCCTATCGCATTTAAGGTTATAATAAAAAATAAAGCTCATTAAATTCTCTATAAAAATAGTTCAAAACATTTTTTTCATATGTTTAATAGTTTCTTTGTAATACATCAGTGAATACGTAAATAATTTTTATGTCTGGGCTGTACTCTGAAATCTATGATTGTACACGTTAGAAATATCAATAAAAAATGTTAAAAGAATTTCTGGGCAACGCAAAAAATAAGACTCGACTGATATCAATGTTATCGAAAAAATTTGAGGCCAAAGGTTTTATCGTTAAACAGGCTAAAGACGATGCTGATACTCTTATCGTCACAACAGCGATAGAAGTATTTTCTTTCGAAAAGGCTGTGATTGTCGGTGAGGATATGGACCTTCTCGTTTTACTAACTGCTCTAGCTCCACAGAAACGGAATATTTATTTCCTAAAACCAGGAAGAGGAAAGTCCGAACGTAAAATATACTGTTCTCGTACTTTACAATCACATGGAGGACTTCGAGATAGAATACTATTTGCACACGCTTTTAGTGGTTGTGATACAACATCGTGTCTCTTCCAAAAGGGCAAACTAAAATGCTTTCAACTATTGAGGCAACGAGAAGATTTACGTGATATCATAACAACATTTAATGACAACAACGCTTCTCATGATGATATTACTCTAGCTGGAGAACGTTTTTTTATGGCTATATACGGTGCACCTGCAATTGAGACATCTTTAAATCGACATCGGTATAATGTTTTTACGAAATCAGCGTACAAGAGTAAACCGAATTTAGCTTCGTTGCCTCCTACAGCTGCAGCAGCTCAACAACACTCGTTTCGCGTGTATTACCAGGTAGAGTAGATGCGAAAGGTCAAAAGTTATACTGTCATCGGCGCATTAACGAAAACACGTTCAAACACTAAAAAGCCCAACTAGAAAACATTCGTTGCATGTTTACTTTCGTTTACTTTCAAAATAAAATAAATAACATTAACTTTTTTATTAAATTACATGCCTACTGATATTTTTTTCATATTAATTTTCAAGAACGAGTAATTACGTCTTTTTTTATTCACATTTTTTAAATTTTCGCTCCAAGCTAATGTTTTCACGTAACATTTATATGTATGTATTTCGCCCTTCGCGCATTGTATAACTTTTGAGCTTTTGCACGCAGTCTACAAAAGTGGCGCGGTAATGAGAAATGCCCTGAGCTGTGGGGTTGGAAAAATATCAATTAGTGTCTAAAACCTGTACCGACACTCAAGGCACCAGCTCCGGATTCATTGCTTACATTGATCTCGTGCAATTGTAAAAAAGGCTGCACTTCTTCCTGTGGGTGTAGAAAAGCAGGACTGAACTGCGCGGCTATAATTATGTGGCTACTGTCATGGTACATCATGCCTAAATTCAAATTCTGCTCTTGACGAAGATAAGGAGAGTTCCATTGAGCGGGAGTTTGACGAAAATGATTCCGATGCTGAAGATCGAGATGATAGCCCTGTTAGGAAGAATTTTATAGATGACGCCACCCCCCAGTACTAGTAGTGTACTACAACTTTAAACAGTAAGAGTTGCCAAATTTTCATAGGTATTATGTCTTTTTATATTTTTTTTGCAGATTTTACACTGGAAGTGATTTTTATATGTTCAACTGTGTATTACAGAGAAACTAATAAAGATATAAAAAAAATTTATTGAACCTTCTTTATAGACAATTTAATGAGCTTTATTTTTTATAATAACTTTAAATGCGATAGGACCCACTATTATCGAGATATGAAGAAAAAACCTGACTTGGAGCACTTCTTTCCAAGATGGCGGATCGAGCCCTGCATGTAGACGTCAGGACTTTCAGTATGTTCAATACTATGCCAAGGTGAAGGCCTCCACAAATTTATAGCTTTTTACCGATTATTTTTTCTATTTTTGCTAATTTGACTGAACTATATGCACTTTGTATAATTATTTACTTCAGTCTGCCACTCTATGCCAGGGAATGAGTTGACGTACGTCATAATATAATTAACTGCACGCAGTTTGGCTTGTAGCGTATAATCCTATGGTAATTTTTATTCTTATTACGTAGCGTAAAAAACGTTGGTTGATGATTAACAGCTGATGTGATAACATATGCTATTTTTAGAACAATAACGAATATGCCTGTGTCTAGTCCTGACCGCTACATGCTCGGAGCTCATCTATTATTGCAATTCTTGGACACTACTTTCTATTTTGCAATTAGAATTCATTTTATACCTAATCAAAAATTCATCATCTATTTATGCTTAACTAATTTATTGTTCTATGATTCTATGTAAATTGTATAACGCATGTACATAATAAATTGATGTCACTTTCCGCCAAACTAGTGCAAATTTGAAGAAATATGTTCCCTGATAGTATTGTGTAAGCATAACGCTAATTATTTATTAAAATTTTTAATTTATTTTATTTAATTTAAAATTATTAATTTATTAAAATATAGTATTCAACGCTTATAGTAATCTTTAATTATAATCAATCACACAAATACTATTGGAAACATTCTTACGCCTCCGTTTCAATTTTATTTTTTTTTGACTACGTATGTACATGCATAATAGATCTCTTTCTTATGATGAGACCGGAATAGCATTTATACATAATATTATTATGTATACTGTTGCTGATTATTTTGAACACAATACAAAACAAAACAAAATACTATGTTTAAAGCTTATAATCCGGTCTCGACTTAATATTTCAATATTTATTTGGTAATTTTTAGTATTACAAAACATGCACACGGAATTAAAAATTTTCAACCGAAAAGGCCAAATTACGTTAGTTAGCAAGTACTTCTAAGTAATTAAATTTATTATTATTTTTTTTTTTTTTTTTTATTAACATCCTAGATTTTAATACAATCTGTTACATGAATAACAATAAGTATTATTATTTGGCTAAGGAAATGACATAGATGAAGCTGACCCATCGGTAAGCCTCATAATGACTGCTAAAAACATTTACATTGTTTTCATTGTGATCACAAATAAGACTTTAAAGTCACTAGGTTCGCTGGGGCAGGTCTAGAGGGTCAAACCTCTTTAATCTTCTAAGATTGGGGGCGGTAAGAAGATCGGAAGCCAAGATGTTTGGATGAGCGCTAAGTCGGAGTTGGTATTTTTTGCTTCTGGATGCAATTTCTTCCTTGACCGTGACCATGCACATGTCACGATGTATGACTTCGTTTGGAATGTACCAAGGTGCATTGCAAATCGCCCGCAATATTTTAGACTGGAAACGCTGTAATCTACAAATATTTGATTCACTAGCAGAACCCCACAACTGTATGCCATATGTCCACACAGGTTTGATGATGACTTTATAAATTAGAAGTTTGTTTTCGATGCTGAGATTGGAATTTCTACTCATCAACCAAGACACCTTGCGGTAGATAAGGCCCAATTGCAACCGCTTCTTCCAAATGTGCTTTGTCCATGTCAGCCGTCTGTCCAGATGAAGACCGAGGTATTTGACTTCCTCACTTTGCGGGAGCGGAATGTTATTTAATGAGACCACCGGACATGTCCCCCTCCTCAAGGTGAACGTTATATGGGTTGATTTTGTGCAGTTGGCTTTGATTCGCCACATCTTAAGCCATTTATCCACTTCGTCAAGGTGTTTTTGTAGGAATCTAGAGGCCACGTTTGGGTCCTGATGTGAGGACATTATTGCGGTGTCATCCGCAAAGGTGGCTATTTCGGTGTTGGTGCTAGTTGGCAAATCAGAGGTATATAGAATATACAAGAATGGGCCAAGCACACTGCCTTGTGGTACCCCCAGATTCTATGGGAACCAAGGTGGAATATGCGTCCCCACACTTTACGAGGAAGTGTCTGTTTGTCAAGTAAGACCGCAGTAGTTGACAATATGGATGAGGTAAGCTGTTCTTGATCTTGTAGACCAATCCTGCATGCCACACCTTATCAAAGGCCTGGGAGATGTCCAAAAAGGCCGCCGAGCAGTATCGCTTATGTTCCAAATCTGCTCTAATCCTCCTAACAACTCTATGTACCTGTTCTATGGTGGAATGATTCTGTCGAAATCCAAATTGATGGTTTGGTGTTAAATGGTTTTCTTCAAGGATTGGTTTGAGCTTGGCCACAAAAGTTTTTTCAAATACCTTGGATAGAACAGGCAAGAGGCTGATCGGTCGATAAGAGGCAGCTTCCGTTGGATCCTTTCCAGGTTTTTGGATCATTATTATTTGGGCCACCTTCCATTGTGAAGGGAAGTAACCCAATCTAAGGACGGCATTAAATATGATTGTTATCATTTTTGTTCCTACTGGTGGTAGCTCTTTCAGGACTCTTCCTGTTATTAGATCATACCCCGGTGCTTTCTTTGGGTTGATGCTGTTTATTATGCACGATTTGACCTCTGCTACTTTTATGGGCTTAATGGGAAGGTCCATTTGATAAGGTGCTTCTAAGAACTGATGTATGAATTTTTCCTCCTCTGGTAGTATTTCCATTGGGAATGGTGTGAATACATTGCCAAGATGTTCCGCAAAAATATTGACTTTTCCTTCATCACTTCTGGCCCAGCTGCCATCCCGTGTTCTAATTGGTGGTCGTATATTTTGGGGTTGTTTGATTTTCCTCGTAACTTTCCACAAAGAGTAGTCTGTCGATTCTGTCGGGTGAGAGATTTTCCAAAAACTTTTTAATAGCTTGATTTTTATTATCGTATAACATTGTTTTCAATTGCCTAGTAGAACGATTTAGACTTGTTTTATCTATCGGAGCATGAGTAGTCTGCCAGCGTTTTCTTAATCTTCTTTTTTCTTCGAGTTTCTTCTTGATATGGTCGGGGCAATATCCTGGCTGATCGATTTTGTGCTTTGATGGAGTAGCGAACCACGCGGCTTGTTGTATTGTATGATTTAATTTTTCTACTGCTTCATCTACATCTTGTTCTGATTTTAATCGGATATTCGTATTTAGTTGTTCTGAAAAAATTTTACGGAACGCCTCCCAATCAGTATTTTTACTTGACAGACTAGGTGGTGCAATATTTTCAGTTACTTGACTTTCATAGGTGACTAGTAGAGGGGAATGATCTGACGAAAGATCCAGGCAAGCCTCTATTTTTAAGTAATTGCGTGCAATGCTTTTAGTGATGCAAAAGTCGATCACGTCGGGTATTTTATTTACATCCGTTGGCCAGTAGGTTGGATGCCCTGAGGAGAGTTGATGCAGATTTTTTCTCATCATTGCTTGATATTTTATTATTTGAAATAATTTTTTTTTGTTCAAAAAAAAATTCAAAAACGATTTTAATTTGTATTTGAAATAATTAAAAAATTTATTTCAACGATTCAACATGACAGTTCATCAGTCAAACCGAAAATTTTAATAATATGCTTATTGAAACTTATGATTTTAAAATTTTTTATTTTTTAATAGCACATAATGCATAATTATTTACATCAATAGTTTTCCCGCGTTTTTTTATTATGATATTAATTTATGCGTAGGTGTGGAGGGTCTAAAAATAACTTATGAGTTGTTCCGTACTTTGCTCTAACGGCACTGCTTACCTTTCAAAGGGGGTTACCGTTCAAAACAGGTTTAGTCATAGTCCCCCTTTTACCAGCCCATAAAATTAAAATTTGGCGTTCCGTATTGTAGTGTAGATAGGGGCGGTTTTAGTTCGGTTGCGGAGGATGGGGATTGGTGTTGCTTCTTCGCTAAATAAAACGATTTACCAACTCAACTACTACTTCCACGAGTTTATAGTATTATAAACAATGTACAAGATGAATGAATTAAAACAATAAATCATGGACAAGCCGTTCAATGTACTAGTACCTTAGTACATCATAAGAACATAAGATTTAAAATATGCAAACAGTAATTTTTGTAACATTTTACAGTCAAAAATTAAAATTGTTAATATAAAACTGCGCACAAGACTGCCGTCCTTAAATACTCGTAAGAACCAAAAATGAAAATTTTACTAAATCTTAAATTAAAATATCAAAATGTTTAACCGCCATGGTATGAGAACCGCAAACGTATAAAATGTTAAATATTTTGAAAATGCTTACGCCGCGGATTCTTTCCTATTCAGAATACCTCAACCGACCGACCTCTGAAGCAGCTAATCTGTTGATAACAACGTAAATGATGACATGCTGCCACTGTTTTTTCTAAAATAAGCTCAATTGGTTGTTTTTCAAAAATTTTCTATAAGTAAATGAATGCTTTTTATTGTATTTAATAGTTATTATTATTATTAATTATATAAAGGGATTATAACAAGTTAATTCCCGAATGTAATTATTCAATGCTTTATCAACGACTATAGCCAAAACCGCAGGTGAAAAGTTCTGGTTTTGAGAAACGTCAGATTTAGACAAATTTATTTTGACCGCAAATATTTATTTTGAGCTAAAAACTAGAAAGTTTTTGAATCGTTTCTATGACATGCGTTCGTTTATTTGTAAACAAGAGTGAAAAAATTTGCAAAATAGAAAATGCTATTCTAATCCACTAGTGTATTAAAAAGCCGCCAATCCACGGAAAATATCAGACGTATTAAACCTTCCTAATAATATGGTAAGACACGATCGTAGATGGATTCGTGCTGGGTTCGAATCCCTGCCAAGTACACCGAAATTTTCCGATCGTGTCTTCTTCCCAACCCGCACTTGGTCAGCGTGGGAAGATTAAGATTATGGCCTGCACCTTCAAGTTATGAACAAAAGTAACTTGAAGAGGCCTACGACGTTCAGGAGTGCACAGAATGGCTGAAGAAGAAGAAGAATAATATTATAGTGGTCATGGATAAATTAAATAATAATGCACTAATAACCTGGACTTTAACGGTTTTTCATGAAGTTTGAGCTTCGCCCGGATTTCATAATCAAAAAGGTGAATGGAAGAAATTCTATTATGACCAATTAAAAAAACTGCTGTGAGCGTTGTAATCGATATTTATGCTTAGAGCGCACATATAAGTTATCTGTTTTGAATGCTATCACCTTGAAATTGTTAAATGAGCTTAGCTCAAAAATTGAAAAATTTTTAATTTAAAATTAGGTCTATTTTTATATTAAGCTTTTAATTTTGCTTAAATTTCTTATCAATATAGTTTTTTAGAAGAGCATTAATTTATAGATATTTGTTGCTTTTGGTACGAGTCATTGGGTACGAGTCAGATTATATTTTTCCAAAGAAATGAAGCTAATTTTTTTTTATTTCTCAAATAAAGCACTTTATTTAAAAATGTGGTATGGAACCGCCGCGTGTTATGGTGTATTAAAATTTGGCGCGGTGTTCTGAAAGGTTAAAAAAATAGGCGCCGATTTTATTAAAGCGCCTAAATTTAAACATTAAAATTAAAAAGATTAAATGAGGGCACCTAATTTTCATTTCCTTGTTGGCTAGACTATGATAAAATAACCTTTTAATATAAAACAACCCATTATATTTAGCAAAATTGTGATGAAATTAAATTTTTTTAAGTTAATACCTATGTATTTGTTGTAGGTACATAGAATAGGCAACCCATTTGATTTAGCAAAACTGTGATAAAATTAAATTTTTTTAAAGTTAATATTTGTTGTACATAGAATAGGCAACCCATTTGATTTAGCAAAACTGTGATGATACAGAGTGTTAAA